>CM053792.1:13507987-14707987 GCA_028749045.1 Cupressus sempervirens | reverse complement strand
ATCCTAGGTGTTGGACATGAGGATGTAGCTATAAGATTGTTTGTGGAAACCCTTACTAATAGTGTAGCAGACTATTTTTATCACTTAAATGATGGTTCAATCACTATTGGGATACATTAAGAACTGCTTTTGAAGCAAGGTTTAAAACTACAAAAGATGAACATGTCTTGTTGACACAACTTACCTCTATCAAGAAGCAACCCACTATGAGCATGAGGGATTTCACTGCCAGTTTCAATAAAATCATCAACTGGATTCCAACTACTGCTAGGCCAACTATAGGTAATTTGATGAATTTCTTCATACGTGTGATGCCTCTAGATATTAATTATGATCTAAGAAGAGCACATGCCACTAATCTGGCTGATGCCCAAAAGAAAGCAATTGAGTGTGAGGATGATTTAATTTCTATGGGAAAATGGGAATGAGAACTTCATACTAAGGGAAGTTCTAGTAGCACTACATCATCTAAAGAGATAATACAAAAAATTATTAAATGAGTTGGTGGCCATCAAGAAGCAGTTACCTAGATTTAATAATCCCTACCAACGAAATTACCAAAATTTGCCTGGAAGAAGTAATGAAGGAAAATTTCCACATCTTACAACACCATCACCTAGATTGCAAATTGAGGTAGCGTCAAAGAAATGAAATATGTGTGTCTTTCATCTAACCACAGATCACGATAGTGAGAACTGCCCAGAAACAGCCCGCATGATGCAATTATTGTCTACTAATGAATTGAACACTACAACTCCCACTTCAAAGCTCGATTCCTATCAAAATGGAAACTCTGGAAACTTATTCTTAGAATATGAGTCAGATTCTAAACCCAAGGGAGAATGTTATGCAACCATTGATGGGACTTTGTACACAGTACTTACTTGAGGACAAAAATAGAAGAATCAATCCTTTAGTCATGCTCAAAGAAATGATTCCAGTCCTTTGAGAAGTAATGCATCTACTGATCAAGGGACATCTACTTCACATGTGATTAAGGATAAGACATCTTTTGATTTTATCCAATTTTGTGAGGAATCAAAAGTTCAAATTTCCACTATTGATTATTTGAAATCACATCCTTCTAAGATAAAATGATTAATAGACCAATGTAAAGGAAACACATCAGATACAAATTATAACATAATGGTTGAGGAAGAAAATGAAACCTTAATATCTAGTATATTTAACCAAAAGGATTCCATGGTCCTAGCAATATCCCCTAGGAAAAAGCCTGAGCCCTTTTATATATCATTATATATTAATGGATGTAAACTCAATAATTGTATCATAGATTCAAGTGCATGAGATAATGTCATGCCTTATTCTGTGGCCAAATTTTTAGGTCTTAATCTTATGAAAGTGCATGGAAGATGCTACTCGATGGATACCAAACAAGTCCTTTTCTTGGACAAATAAAAGATGCACAAGTGGCTCTAGCCTCCCATCCAAAAAAGAAGCTTTTATTGCCTATTTTGGCAGCTGATATCCCAGCAAGTTATGGACTCCTTTTAAGAAGTTTTTGTCGAGACTTAGGAGGAGAAATAGAAATGGATTGTTCTCAAGCAGTGATACCTATTGGAAATAAGAAAGTTAAATTAGAACCTGAGGAAAAAGTCAAATTCACAGTCTTGAAGTCAGATGATCCCAAGGCTCGGATTCTATACCAAGAGCTGGAATTTGGTAACTACATGTTTTTTACTGAAGAAGACTTAGGTAAACAAAAAGATGAGAATTAGAGTGAAAAAGTGTCTAAAAGAAATAAAGATGTATCAGGTATCTGGATACTTGAATTTGATGGAAGTTGTGCTTTTGCAGGATCAGGAGCAGGCATGGTATTGATATCCCCAGATGGAGAATCTAAACCCTTGGTCTTTTAAGCTAGAATTTGGAAATACAAATAATATAGTAGAATATGAGGCCTCATTATTGAGGATAGTAACAGCAAAAGAAAGAGGAATAAAAATATTGAAAGCTCAGGGTGATCTAGAATTAATTGTAAGACAAATCAAAGGCTGGTATTCAGTGAAGAACCATAAGCTGAAGAATTATAGGAATAGAGTTTGGGATGAGATAGAGGACCTAAATGCCTTCTCTATTACAGCAATGCCAAGAGAGATGAATACAAAGACTGACTCTCTTGTAGTTTCTGCCTCTCTATTGCTTCTTCACCCAGACTTTAAGGATAAGAAGTATCAAATTGAAATTATATATCAATCTGTTATTCCAGATAACACAGAATCCTGGCAATTTTTCAATGATAATAAGAGTTTACAACTTTTCCTTGAAAATGATAAGTCTAATTTTGAACAAGAGTCCAGTGGTAATGATCATGAAAGCTCTAGTGCAGATAAAGAATAGAGCCAAAATTTAGGAGTTCAATTAAAAGGTAATATTATTTTCTCCTTATTTTGTATCCTTAGAGAAGTTTTTTAGTAGACACGATGCCTATATTAAGCAAAAAAGTGCAAAAAAAGAACCTACCACTGGTGATTATGAAGGAGTGAATATTGGAGATTTTCACGATCCTAAAATGATTAACATTGGAAAGTGTTGTTCTCCTGAAGAAAGAGAAGCCACAAAAAAATTATTTGAGGAATATAGTGATGTTTTTGCATGGATTTATGAAAATCTAAATAGCTATAGAGGAGGAGAAGTGAAACATCAGATTCCTCTCAAACTAGATGTAGTTCCTTTTTAGCAAAAACAAAGAAATTATAATCCTAAAGTTGCGGATGCCATCTTCTAGGAAATTGACAAAATGTTGAAAGTGAGGATCATCTATCCTTTTCATCATTCCACTTGGATAGCCAACATAGTACCTATCAGGAAGAAAAATGGGGAGATAAGAATTTGTGTTGACTTCCATAATTTGAACCAAGCATCTCTTAAAGATAATTTTTCTCTTCCAAACATGGGTCATTTAATACAAACAGTAGCAAGATTTGAGATGATGTCTATGTTTGATGGTTTCTCAAGTTATAACCAAGTTCAAGTTGAGGAAAAAGATCAGCATAAAATGGCATTTACTACTCCTTGGGGTATGTTTGCATATCATAGAATGCCCTTTGGATTGATTAATGTTGGCGCCACATTTTAGAGATGTATGAGCAAAAATTTTGCTGAATTAAAAGATCAAATCATAGTTATATACTTAGATGGTCTTATAGTATTTTCAAAGAGGAGAAAAGATCATATGGAAGATTTGAGGAAAGTGTTACAGAGGTGCCAAGAGCATGGAATATCTCTCAACCCAAAGAAGTAGGAAAGCTCCTTGGTCATATAGTGTCCCAAGAAGGAATTAGAATTAACCCTAAAAGAGTAGAAGCTATTCAGAGACTAAGCCTACCCTCAAAAAAATTAGCAATTTAATCTTTCTTTGGGTAGGTGAATTTCCTCAGAAGGTTTGTGCCTGATTTTGTGGAAACTGCTAAACATATAGTAGACATGATGAAAGGGAATTCAAATTTCAAATGGAATGAGGTGGGAAAGTGAGCTTTTCATGATATAAAAATTGTTATTGCTAATGTCCTAGTACTATGTCATCCAAATTATAAATGGGATTTTATTATTTATTGTTATGCTTCTAAGCACACATTGTCAGCTATCCTTATGCAAGAAAATGATGAAGGAATTCAAGCTCCCATAGCTTTTATGAGAATATCTTCAAAGAACCATGAGTTGAAATACTTGCAAATTGAAAAGCATGCTTTTGCAGTAGTCAAGGCTCTTAAAAAATTTAGGTTCTATATTATGCACTCACATTCAGTAATCTTCATCCCAAACATAGTAGTTAAAAGTTTATTAACATAGCACGATATAGGTTGTAATGTCAGAGGAGCATGAATAGAAAAAATACAAGAATATGATATAGAGATTAAACCTACCAAGCTAATAAGAGGGAATGCTCTATGCAGAGCAATTACAAAAAATAGAATCTCTGAAGAGTCAGAAGAATCAGCTGAGAAGCAGTTAGTGCTAGCTATAGGACTCTATGATTCATGCTTTGAAAATATCTCTTACCTCTTAACATATGGTGAATTTCTAGAAGGCCTAAATGCAAAGAAAAGAAGAGACCTTAAACTGAAAGAAGCTAAGTATGTGATTTGGGATGGTAAGCTTTTCAAAAGGGCTATTGATGGTACCTTCCTTAGGTGCATAGATAAACAACATCAAGAAAATTTGTTGAAGAAATTTCATGATGAAGCTTGCAGAGGACATTTCTCTTCTTCAGTCATGGCCTTTAAGATATTGAGGCAATGTTATTACTAGCCTAGGATGTTTAAAGATGCATATGCTTGGGTAGAAAAGTGTGAAAAGTGCAAGATGTTCTTTAGACGACCTCAACTAGTTGCTCTACCATTAAGACCTGTTATCATCGAAGGGCCTTTTCAACAATGGGGCCTTGACGTCATTGGTCCTATTAGTCCTACATCTAGTGTTGGTCATCAATATATAATAATTGCAACTAACTACTTCACTAAGTGGGTAGAAGCTAGAGCTACAAAGAAGACTACTTCTAAGGTAGTGTGTGAATTCATAAAAGAGAACATTTTGGTCAGGTTTGGTGTTTCTATTAAACTAGTGATGAATAATGCATCTTATTTTTCTTCGATCAAAATTACTAATTTCTATTTTGAGTATGGGATCACCGTTGGTCATTCATCTAATTATTTCCCTCAAAGAAATGGTCAGGTAGAGTTGAGCAATAACAACTTAATTAATATTGTTAAGAAGCTAGTCTCAGATAATCAGAATAACTGGCACAAAAAGATTCATGAGGCACTCTAGAAAAATAGAGTGAAACCCAAGAGGGCAATTGGTATATCCCCTTTTGAACTGGTTTATGGAACTAAAGCCAATCTACCTCTACCTCTGGAGTTAGCCATGAACAAACTCAGAATAGTAACTGAGGATGATGTTTATAAGGATGGTCTAGAGAAAAGGATCCTATATCTGAGCAAACTTGAAGAAGAAAGGAGAGAGATTGTAGATCACATTACATAGCACCAGATGTGAGTGAAAGAGCTTTTTGATAAAAAGACAAGACCCAAAAATTTTATGATAGGAGACATGGTGTTGCTTTGGGATAAAAGAAAGGCTCCAAAAGGAATGCATAAGAAGTTTGATACTTTTTGGAAAGGCCCATTCAGGATTTATTAGGCATTTGAAAACAATTCTTTCAAGTTGGCATATGAAGATGGCAAAGTACTACCCCTGACTTATAATGGTCAGGACCTCAAGCTCTATTAAATTTCTATTTGAAAATAGGTAACCCCTGTCCTATATTATAGTTAGGATTAGTATCTTGTGTGTGTCTTAGTTAGCCTTTTCCCTTCCCTTTCTATTTTCTTGTTCTGTGTTTTGTTTTCATTTTTTTTGTGTTGCCACCTTTTATCTTCTTTTGCAAAACTAGATATTTTGAGTTCCTTGCTTGGGTATACCCTACCCAAGTCCCCAGTCAAAGCCAACTATTGCCCCACTTTTCATCCTATACCTATCTTGCAAAAGTGGAAATTTAACTTGTACCATGTTTAGTCTGGTTGAGTCAGTTGGTCCTTTCCTCCTTAAGTGATAAGTATCTCCATCGCGTTTCCATCTTCTCCCTTCTACTGCATTACATAACCGAGTGGGTTTCCTTGTCATCATGAGTCTTGTGGGTAGCTTAGAACCTTTCTTGATGGAGATTCTTGGATTATGTTATCTCAAATGAACTTACTTGTAGCTCATTTTGATATAGGCATAAAGAAAATTGAACTTGCGAAAAATCTAGTTTCATCTTCTCTATGGTAGGTTTTCGCACCCTGAAGGTGAAACTCTACAGAGATTTATGAGTATAGTTTGTGAGCTTGAAGAAGGAGAGTAGGATTATATTATGGATTGATCATTGAATTATTTCCATATTTTTACCATGGGAATCATTCAAAATTCACTAAGTTGGTCAGAATAAGATTCGGCAGAAAACTCTGAAATAGCTTCTCCTCAATGGACTTCGAACCAAGAAGTTAGTTTACTGAAAAGGCATTTGCGGAAAGGAAAAGTAAGTCAATGGGTCCAATTTTTCACTTTTGAAGTCTCTTTCATATTTTTTGAACACTTGAAATCAAGTGATTTGGGCATAGGAGGAAAAACAAAGACAAGGGCAGAAAAGTGGAGATTGCCTTCTCCTCTATGAGGTTTCTACCCTCGAAAGCAATTTTTTGCATCTAATGGAAAATCACTCCTGCAAGCATGGTTATTTGGAAAATTTATCATGAGGTTTTTTGGGAAAGTAATGGAAGCAAATTTGTTACATATATGAAATTATTTTAAACAGAATTAAGCCAAGTGATTTTTCTTCCAAGGAGTACTCTGTTTCTATTTCTCTGAAATTGGGTAAAAATGAGAAAGTAAGTCTATAGTTAAAGAAAGTTACCGTTGGGCCAATGGAAATAGTGAAAGGATAGGGAAAAATCTATTAGAATCCTCTTTTGAAGTCAACTGGTTCCCCCATTCAGATAGTAGAGATTGGGGATGAAAAGAGTAGTAGCAAGGAGTCCACTAAATTTGATGAAGCTGGGAAGAAAACTCAAGAGGAAGAGAAAGTCCCAAGTTCATCTAGGCTTCTTTTTCAAGATCCAAAGAATCCTTTCTCTACAACTATAGTAGCAGTGACTCCAATAAACAAGAAGATGTTTAGCATAGAGTCACTTGGGATAGCTTCTAAGGTGATTGGTGTATACGAGGATTAGTAATGCAAAGAACACTAAATATCAAATCAAAAAGTATTCACAAAACTAAATAAGTGTAACTTCAAGATAAACTAAGATGAGCTCTCAATTGAGAATATGAGCCATTAATGGGCTCTCTCAATGAGAAGCTCTCTTGTTGAGTAGCTTTGTCTAATTAGATAGGATGTATGCTTGATTCTCCAAAGGCTCCAATGGTGTTCTTGATGGATTTTGGCTTGGGTGAATGGATTCGATGTAAAATGGCTTCTCAAAAATGGCATTATGGCTTTACTTCATGATCAAAATGGCATTACTTTGTTACTATGGGTGATTGTGTTAAAATGGCTTGGGAGAGGATTCCTTAAATAGGCAAAGGGCTTGAGGGATCAAGGGCTAGAATGCAAGGATGGGAGAAAGCTTATGGAAGGTTTATATTGAATGAGAGGAGAGCACATGGATTGTGCTTCCTTATAGCCAATCAGGGAGTGACACATGTCACAGGGTCATTGGTTAGAGCAAGAGGGGTTGTGTAATAACCCCAATAGGTTATAACTTCTTCAAACACCAAAAAAAATTATACTTTAGTTGTTTGACATTTCGTCAAACACTTTGCAAGAAAGCTCTGATACCACTGTAATGACCCTCCTCAAATTTTCCTTCAAAAATGCTAATGAAAGCTCAAGGAATTTTATCAAACACTTTGCATACAAGGGGTTATATGACTGATATAACTTTTTAGATTGTTGCAATAACTCTTGTTTTGATTTGCATCAAAGAGAATGCTTACAAAAGACTCTAGATTTGTCTAAACAATGACCTAACATGAATGTGCAACTAATTTTGGCAATATTCAATACAAATATGTGACTTAAACTACTTACAATATGCAGCTACAGCAACTAGTGATTATGACAAATACTTTGGATGCAACCTAAGATGGCATTATGCACTTACAACCAAGTGGCATTAATATAAACACTTAGTATGCAAAATTATGACATTGTTTATGCCAAAATGAGAACTTACAGCCAATTGACATTTTGTCAAACAATTGGCATGCAAACTAATAAGTTGATCATCAAACTCTAGGTTTGCAATATAGATAGTCTAAAAATTACAATGCTCTTTAAATTGCAAAATCCCTGCCTTCCTTTGATACCAATAATGCCAAATGGAAAACAAAGACAAGTACAATATGAAAATAGTGAAGTGCTGATGCTATATTTTGTACTCAGCTGAAAACCGACATTTCTCAGAAAATATGCCAAATGAGAAGTGAAGAACCTGATTGTAGATGGCTGTAATAATTTTCTACAATGCTACCCCTTCTTCTTTGCTTTTTCCAATTTTCTTTTTCGACTGCTTTTTTGGATTCACTTTTTTGAACTGCTTTAATGAATTTCTTTTTTTGCCTGCTTTTTTGGTTTCGCTTTTTTCGGGCTGCTTTTTCGATTCTGCTTTTTCGGGCTGCTTTTTTGTATCTTCTTTTTTCAGACTGCTACCCTATTGAATCTCAAGACCATATCTTTCAATGGTGTCAATATTTTCAGCTTGAATGGATTTCTTCCTTCAAACTATTGAGACATGATCTCCAAAAAAAAATTTAATTTCTTTGATTTTCCCAAGCATACTAAAAAGAAGCTCTTCCCTTTCTTTTATAGTGTTCTCACAAGAGCTCAATCCTTCGTTTTCTCAATGTGGGATAAAACATCACTCCCTTTATGTAACTTATATCTCCAATGTGTTATAAAATAAAGGGGACTCTTTTAATTTAAATATTTCCCACAAACTATAGTCTATGCATTAATAAAGTTAAATATTTAAATTTAACTTTATAAAATAGCTTTATCAATGCATAACAAATCTTATCAATGATAAACAAGTCTTCTTGCTAATTTTAAACAATTACCATCGATATACCGCTGCCACTGGATGTCTGACCATATCCAAGATGACTTACTATAAATAGTAAGTATGCCCAAAGTTGCATCAAAACCCCTCAAAAAGACCTGCAACTAAAACTATCTAGGCCAAATGGCCTCTAAGCCCCTTTAATGTCCTGGTTAGCCTATGAGACCGTGGGGAAATAGGCTAACAACAACATCATGCTATGAATGCTAAAAAGGGGACATTACAGTCCGCCCTTCCTAAAATTGCTTGTCCCCAAGAAATGGTCGAACAACAACCCAATCAATCCACCTGGATCCCAAATGTACTCATGAACTATACTGTTGTCAGTCAACATAGGTTCCTGCAACAACATCTGAAAATTAACCAAGAGGAATCCATAATCAAATTGGCGAATACAACTCACCCAAACTCCAAAGTCAGGAACCCATGAGAAACAATCTCTCGAAATATCAGAACCCAAGTAGAGTAAATAACCCAAACTGCCAACATAGTAAATACCATCAACAAATCCCACTAGCCTATGTGGAATGTACAATACAATTTTGCAACAACGATGAATACTCCCGCATGAAACTACACCAAATACAGAGAATCCACACACTGCACACCTACTGCAATTAACACAACTCTGCAAATCATCGGTCACTATCTCATAACCATAACACCCATGCACTACTGATGGTGAATAGTCATTACACAGTAGATAGCAAAATTGAGAGCCCAAACAAACATGTTTGCCATCAACTCCTCAACACATGGATCAAAAGCAAACTGATGAACATATCCTACAGTATAAAATTGGAAAAAAGAACCAATCCCATTCAAAGACTCATCCTGTAGACATGAAACAACCAACTGTGACTGATCATCAGCTAAGTCAGAGGATGATATAGCCAAGAGTGCATAATCAACAACAACATCACTAGTCTTTGTGCCCTCCAAGTCAAACATACCACAATGCTTGGCTGTAGCGCCCAACTCAGCTAAACCTGCCTCCAATGGAAACGGACCAAATATGCCAATACTAGTGTCATGGATAGATATATCCTCATCTCCACTACCTCTATCAACCTCGACCATGGACATCCTCGGATCACTAGACACCACGGTCAGTGACTATATAGAATCTGGTAAAGACTAAATTCATTCCAACTCCACGATCACCTCAGCTAAATGAAACTATGACTCCTCGAAAGCTAACTGTGTACTCTTAAGAAACTCAAAAGTCACCTCAAGCTGTTGAGTAAGCTTACTCACCTCATCTTCCTTGACCAATAATGTGTCATATGTTGTACTACCCCACTCCATAAGATAATCTCTATCAGCTACCAACTGCATATAATTCTATCTCAGAATCCCGATAGCCTCCCATAAAGAGTGGATCTCTATCAAGGAAAGATAACTACCTCCCTGCTCATCACTAGCAGGAGAACCCCATCCATAAAATGCTAACAATTGATGAGCAGCATCAAAATGCTCACAAGCAATAGAAATGTCTCATTCGCAAACTCTCAGCTGACTAGACACATGATTGTGCTGACTGGTCAAACTCCTATACTCTACCCCTGGTACACTATCCAAAGGAGTAACCTCATAATGGCTATCATCTGCAATACTGCCATCCAAATTTTGCAGTCCAACTACTGAACTTGTATCATCAAACAGAGTGACTAAGTCCTCAAAACTGTCCACAACATCCCCTTGAGTGTCATCTGTAATAATCAGATCTTGGGACTCTTCTGTAAACTTTGTCATATCTAAGAGATCATCAACACATTCCAACAAGAATGGTCGACTGGATACATAAACAATGCCCAAAAAAAGTGTGTAAAAACTAATTCCAACATCAAACAAGATGCTGGCATGGATGACAACTACACCTGGCAAGCTACTAATCAAGTCCATGATGGTGCAACAGATACTACTACCAAAGAATGATAAATATCTCTGGTCAAAATGATCCCATGTACTAAGATAAGGATCCCAACATCTAATCCATGAACAAAAACCAACTGGCAATTCAAGTAAACTTCTCACCTAAGTAATGTGAACAATACCAATTGACTTCATGCAACTGTCTACAGTCTCTGAATCCAGAGTGTGAATGCTAGACATACTCATATCATCATCAATATGTGACTCAACTATAAAAGGAAACTGAGTCCCTGCTATATGTGCTAACTCCCAAACTGAACTCACCTCAAGACAACGCTCGTCCACATGTCTCTCAAAATCCTGGAGAGCCAACTTCATTGCCTCCATGCCTTCCTTGATCTATTGTAAGTCATCACAAGAAGAACCTGTTGTGACTCCTTTCTGTCTCTCTTGCAGTTGAATCATCCAAATGTGATTCTTAATCAATCCATGTATCCTATCATGATGAGATAAACTATGACAATATTCTTGTCCCTTGTCTTCGGCTAGCGTGCCAAACCAAGTAAAGAGCTACTAGCCTCTATCTCATGTGAAGAAGCATCCAATTGTGCTTGATACTCATTTTCTGCAAAGTCCTGAATGCTCACTTTCTGATCAACTATACTATCCTCAAACATGACAGTATCCTCAACTATTGTAACTTCATCTAGCCCAACTGTACTGGAATCACTATCTGTGTCAATCGCACAATCTAGTGTGCCTGTGATATCACCTTCTGGCTCAACCTGCACAACGTTTGTAACCCCTTCTGCCTATGAAGATGATGTCGATAAACCATTACCTGAAGATGTGCTAATGTCTCCCTGTATCGAATAAGCATGTCTGTTAAACTCCTCATACAAGTTTTTTCCTGTCATAGGGAAGGTATGATCCTTAGACCTATCAAAATGTTCAATTAGTCTCTCCGTAAACTCTACATATGAGGTAATGTGTGCATGACCCATAGTCACCATACCATGATGCCACCACTTGTGTGCTAACCCATCCAGGTGAATTGCCACATACTTAATAGTTTCTTCCTCAGGCATAGGGTTCATTTGAAAGTATGTGTCAAGATTTTGAACCCAAGCTCTTGCTGTAGATTCCCCGAGCCATCATAATATAGTAACTAAAGTTTTCCTACTTTCTTCCATAGCTCATAGCTCTGGTTCATGTCATGTCCACGTGGCATATGCTTCATTTACACATCTATATACTCCTTAAAGGTAATTGCAGTAGTAAAATCTAGACCTTCGGCTTCCCAATCTCTCCTTAACTAGTCCTGTATATTAGTGATCTGGGGCTCTGGTACGGGCTGCTCTGGGGCTCTAGGAGGAAATGTGGGAATCATGGGCCTTGAACTCACTGTCCTAGTTTGCTGGGGTTCATGACTGAAATTGTTCCCAACTTGTTCGCCTCCATTATGTGTCCCATCTTGATTATTACAATTCTAATTATTTCCTCCACCCACATTAGCATTCAACCCCATTTCATGAGCCATCATCTGCATCATAAGCTCCAATCTCTGACTCTTTTCCTATGCTTTCTGCTCTACTAATCACTGTCCCTGTGCCAAGGTGTCTAATATCTGTAAGAATCTTTCCACTGTAATAACCCCAATAGGTTATAACTTCTTCAAACACCAAAAATCTTTATACTTCAGTTGTTTGACATTTTTTCAAACACTTTGCAAGCAAGCTCTGATACCACTATAATGACCCTCCTCAAATTTGCCCTCAAAAATGCTGATGAAAGCTCAAGGAATTTTGTCAAACACTTTGCATACAAGGGGTCATATGACTGATATAACTTTTCATATTATTGCAATAACTCTTGTTTTAATTTGCATCAAAGAGAATGCTTAAAAAAGACTCCAGATTTGTCTAAACAATGACCTAAAAAAAGACTCCAGATTTGTCTAAACAATGACCTAACATGAATGTGCAACTAATTTTGGCAATATTCAATACAAATATGTGACTTAAACTACTTACAATATGCAGCTACAGCAACTAGTGATTATGACAAATACTTTGGATGCAACCTAAGATGGCATTATGCACTTACAACCAAGTGGCATTAATATAAACACTTAGTATGCAAAATTATGACATTGTTTATGCCAAAAAGAGAACTTACAGCCAATTGACATTTTGTCAAACAATTGGCATGCAAACTAATAAGTTGATCATCAAACTCTAGGTTTGCAATATAGATAGTCTAAAAATTACAATGCTCTTTCAATTGCAAAGTCCTTGCCTTCCTTTGATACCAATAATGCCAAATGGCAAACAAAGACAAGTACAATATGAAAATAGTGAAGTGCTGATGCTATATTTTGTACTCAGCTAAAAACCTACATTTCTCAGAAAATATGCCAAATGAGAAGTGAAGAACCTGATTGTAGATGGCTGTAATAATTTTCTACAATGCTGCCCCTTCTGCTTTTCTTTTTCTGATTTTCTTTTTCGACTGCTTTTTCGGATTCACTTTTTTGAACTGCTTTTACAGATTGCTTTTTTCGCCTGCTTTTTCGGTTCTACTTTTTTTGGGCTGCTTTTTCGATTCTGCTTTTTTAGGCTGCTTTTTCGTATCTTCTTTTTTCAGACTGCTACCTTGTTGAATCTCAAGACCATATCTTTCAATGGCGTCAAGATTTTCAGCTTGAAAAGATTTCGTCCTTCAAACTATTGAGACATGATCTCCAAAAAAATTTCCAATTTCTTTGATTTTCCCAAGCATACTAAAAAGAAGCTCTTCCCTTTCTTTTATAGTGTTCTCACAAGAGCTCAATCCTTCGTTTTCTCAATGTGGGATAAAACATCACTCCCTTTATATAACTTATGTCTCCAATGTGTTATAAAATAAAGGGGACTCTTTTAATTTAAATATTTCCCACAAACTATATTCTATGCATTAATAAAGTTAAATATTTAAATTTAACTTTATAAAATAGCTTTATCAGTGCATAACAAATCTTATCAATGATAAACAAGTCTTCTTGCTGATTTTAAACAATTACCATCGATATACCACTGTCATTGGATGTCCGACCATATCCAAGATGACTTACTATAAATAGTAAGTATGCCCAAAGTTGCCTCAAAACCCCTCAAAAAGACTTGCAACTTAAACTATCTAGGCCAAATGGCCTCTAAGCCCCTTTAATGTCTTGGTTAGCCTACGAAACCATGGAGAAATAGGCTAATGACAACATCATGCTATGAATGCTAAAAAGGGGACATTACAGGTTAAGGGGTCAACAAAGGAGGCTCAAAGCTCATAAAGACCCTCATAATGGCTTGTAAGAGCAATGAATGGGCTTGTAAGAGTCATTTATGGCTTTGTGGGCTTCATAAAGTTTTATGGTTGGAATATTTGTGAGAGAGTTGAGATATTTTGACTTGGGTTGGATTAAGAAAGTCTTAAGCTTGATTTAGGAATGTGCAAATGATTAAGGCTTGGGTTAAGATTAGATTAGGCTTGTTAGAGATGGGCAAGTGGATGACATTTAATGAGGGTGGGTGAAGAAGGAGATATTTTTTGGCTTTGGCTTGGGTTAGCAAGTCTTAACCCATGTTTAGGGAATGTGACAAGGTTAGGGGGGTGATTAGGATTAGGGTCAAAGATAAAGATTGACATCTTCTAAAAGAGTCTAGGCTTTGGATGAGGATGAAGACTTTCTAGAAGAGTCTAGAACTTCTTAGGATGAGGATAAATAAAGTTTTTAGGAAATAAATAAAGTTTTATTTATTTCAAGGGTTTGGGTTGAGGAGATATTTATTAAAATATTTTTAATAAACATGAGGATTAATATTTAATCTTAATTAAATATTTTGAGTTGGGATTAGGGGTAGGAAATGATGGGATTAGCCTTTAATCAAAATTAAAGAAGGATTAGAAGATTTTGGAAGAGGTTAGTGGTCTTAAGGAAATTGGCCAAGTTTTGGGCAAAAAATAAATTATTTATTTATTTTGGGATTTTTGGTCAATTTATTAATTAAATAATTAATAAATAAAGAAATAATATTTAAATAAGATTTAAACATTTTTGGGAGGGATTCCTTAATTAAATATTTTTAATTAAGATAAAGGGATTTAATGAGATAAAAATAAATTAATTAATTAAATAATTAATTAATTAATAAATGATGATGTCATCAGGGACTTTTTCAAAAAATAAAAATACTTTATTTTCTAAAGGATTTAGGTGTCTACAATTGGTACAGAGTCTTGGTTAGAAGACACCTTAGAAAGGAAGAAGAAAAGAAAAGGTGAGAGTGTACTTGTGAAGGACATTGTGTTTCAAGCAGTTTGCTCAGGACTATAATGGTGAAAGCTAAGAAGCAGAAGACCCTATTGATACTTGGACAAGATCTAGAAATAGGGCACTTGACCATGGAGATAGTGAAGCTGAATAAAGCAGGAAGAATTGAAGATATGTCACCTAATGACTTCACTGTACACTCCATTGACCTTGGAGAAGCTAGACACGATAGAAAAGTGGGCTTGTGGAGATCAAGTAATGAGGTGATAGAAGAACAATTGGAAAGCCTAAAAATGTCAAAAATTCAGATGAAGGCTAAGATAGAAGAATTGAATAGGTTTATTAGCAACTGGTTATTCCATTAGCAACCATCACTAGTGTACCTACTACTCAAAATCCTACCATAGTAGAAGTATAGGCTTTTATCACATAGCTTTAGAAAGATAGGCATTTTGGCTAGATTGGAAAGGAATGGATTGAGAAACTCAATTCAAATGGAATTGCTCTGATTGATCAAATTGGAAATGTTATCCTTCGATTACAAACTGGGAAAGATAATATCATATCTAATTACAACACTTTGGCCGTAGAAAAGGCAAGATGTGATGACTGCATTTCCCTCCTAAAAATGATCATCCAAATGAAGGCAAAAGAGGTGGTTGAAGCAAAGATTTTTAAGAAAGGGACTGAGCCTCTATTTGAATGGCTTCAAAGTATGCAATTTAAGCTGGAGATGATTCAAGAAGCTAAAGAAGGACTCAAAGAAATAGAGGAAAAAGTGAAGAAGACCCAAGATAGAGCATTCGAACTCATGTGAGAATTACACATTGATTCACAAACCAATGGGCAAGGGAAAGCTCTTATTGGAGTAGAAGTAATGAAGAAAAACTTCTCCACATACTTGAGTAATATGTCTGGAATGACTTCAAGTAGTCTGAAGTCAAAATAGAATGGTAGAGTTGCAAACACTTGGTGGATGCATAAAACCAAATAGATTATTAAAAACTTTTTTTCGTCTAAGTTAGATCGTGTCTAAGTCTAGTTTGGTTATACCTCTATTGTTCTCATGTTAAGAACACACCCCCAGTTAGATGATAGGAATAAACACAATTCACTAAAAATCTATCATAGGGAGTTGTACCTATTAATTCAGAAAAAAGACCATTCCTCTACAAATGGCTTTTCAATTGTTGTAACTAGATATTGTTCAGAACTTCGGGTATTCAAGAGTCAAATCAAAAAGAATAAATATGTTTACCAACAAATAGAAAAGGACTATTCATCAAAAAAAACATTTTTTTAGATTGACTACTTGTAGATTAATAGTTCCTCAGTGAACTATTTTTGATGACCAGACTAAATGGTACAAAGAATCCCTTGACCCAAGGTTGAAATAGTCAAATCCATTCCCCGCAATATCTGATGTGTACCATGGTGCATCTCAATCTAAGGCCTACAAATAATTTAGGAATAGAATTTTAAGATTTGTAAACCTAAAGGTTGTTTTCCAATTAGAAAAAATAATTTATTTTTATTAATAAAATAAAATGATAATAAACTATTTTAAAAAATAAAATAATAAGAAAAAACATTAGAAAGAAATTGTAAATATACAAAGTTGCATTAAACTTTTTCAGTGTAACAAAAATAATTTAGGAAATAGAATTTTATTAAGCCAAAATATAGTACAAACACAAATTTATTTTTGAGATCCTTTAATTTTTTACTACAAATAATCAAAGACTTTTTAATTTCTAAAATGTAAATTGTATAGTTGAATTTAAGTGATATAAGTGTGCAAAGAAACCACACTCTCATAATAACAACAAAAAAGATGATTTATGATTTAAGAAAGAGGAGTGATTTCAGTCAACTTTTTTAGTAAGATTAATTTTAGATTCTAAATTTTAATCTAAAGTAGTATTGGCTATTTTTTTTTTTGTTTTTCTTTTGGTAAAACCGTGTGTTCAAGAAATTTGACTTTTTTCTCTTTGATGAAGAAAATATTGTTTGTCATTATAATGCACTTAGTTTAATGAGCTCCCTGCTACGTTATTGAAAAAGCTTTAAATTTATTGCCAAGTAGGAGAATAACAATAGATAAATGATCTCCTTGATTTTGGACTAAATTAGAAATTTTTCTACACTTCACACTTTTCATTTTTTTGAAAGGTGAAGAACTAATCATTCTAAATAAATGTCCCCACTAAAACACAACGTCAAGTCACTTATATTCCTCAAAACTTTAAACTCGCCAAACAATAAGCTTCAACTTCATTTATGTATGATCATTGAATAAGATAGACCATGCACATTATTTTTTACCGTGTAGAAAATTCAAATCATTGAGGGGTACATGTTGTTGGTTGGGGCACCAAAATCAAGGTCAAAATGGTTTGAGATGGTTAATCTTTGAATTCTCCCAGGAATTTGTAGCAGCTATTCTCACTTCTAGAAGAATAACTTTAGTGAAGAGTTGACTGTAAGGAGTTGAAGAAGCAAGTTTTGTTTTTGTGTGAATTCCATAATCATGAAGCTCCCATAATATCCTCAATGTTGTCTAGATGTTGTTTTTGTCATGCAGTCTCTTTCTAAAGTCATTCCTTCTCTTTTTCTTTTAACATTGCTCCTTCTCCTTCACTCTCATGCCTTGAATTTTGATTATCAAACTTCTAAATATCTGCCTCTCCCTTATCTAAAATCAACTTCACATTGTGTTGCAACTCTAGCATAGGTGTTTGATCATTGATAGCTTCCATTTCAACATTAAAATTTTCAAGATTGGTCAACACCCTCACTTGTGGACCTCTCATGTCAAACAAATTATGTACTATTTCAACACCATTTTCTTGCTTTTGAGCTAATAGTTCTTTAGGCAAATTTTCTTGTAAAATATTAATTTTGTTGAACAATTGTAAACTCTTAGAAAGTGCATTGTTATTGTTAGAAGTTGTAATCTTTCCTTGGTATATTTATAAACCAAGGTTAGACCTTCTTTCTTTATTGTTGTAATATATTAGGATATAAGCCAAGGTATCCTAATATATTTCTTTTTTGTCCTTTTTCCACTACATCTTATTTTGTCATCTAGTGGAATATGTGAGGACAAATATATATTGTAATTTCTAATTTTAGATTATTCCTCCTTAAGAGGAATCTCACACTTGACCTCACACACATATGAATGGTGGCATTCATAGACATGGGAGTTACATCCAACTCCTCTCTCTCATCTCTATTTAAGAGATTACCCTCCTCTCTCATTCAACAACAATGAGGTTTCTTCCTCTTATCAATTATTGTATGAGCATTGCTCTCTATCTCTCTCTCTCTTCCTTCTTAGGCTTTTGATGCCTCATTCATAATATCACAAGGGGTTTTCTTTGCTTTCCCCTTTCCAAATATCTTGTCTAATGGTGTTGGAGCTTGAAGCTTTCTCTCTCCTATTTTATGGTAATATCTTTTCATGCATTTACTCACTTAGATTCTTTCCTGGCATTGTTTATTTACAGATTTCTTTTTCCATTTCTAACAGTTATTTTCATGTATGTGTGTATGTATAACAATGAATAATAATAAATTTTTCATGTATGTCAAAATAATAACTAACATTATCATTGGATCATATAATAATGAAGTAATCAACCTAGTTAATCAGCAACTAGTCCAGTTTAACTAGTGTTTCCAATGTCATAGTACCTATCGTAACACTTTCTTGGATTCTATCCAATGAATCCCATAATATCCTTATCAAAATCAATTTCAGCATTCAATTTTTCAAGATTGGTCAAAAACCTCACTTGCAGAGCTCTCATGTTAAGGAATAATACTTTTTCAACAACATTTTCTTGTAAAATATTAATTTTGTTGAACAATTGTAAACTCTTAGAAAGTGCATTATTGTTTTCATGTGTGTGTGTGTGTGTGTGTGTGTGTGTGTGTGTGTGTGTGTGTGTGTGTGTGTGTGTGTATTTATCTATGTATCTACGTATGTATGTATGTATGTATGTATGTATATATATATTTTCTTTTAAAACATTAATTTTGTTGCACAATTGTAAACTCTTAGAAGTGCATTGTTGTTTTCATGTATGTATGTATATATAATAATGAATATTAATAATGTTTTCATGTATGTCAAAATAATAACTAACATTACCATTGAATCATATGATAATGAAGTAATCAACCCAGTTAATCAGCAACTAGACCAATTTAACTAGTGTTTCCAATGTCATAGCACCTATCACAATACTTTCTTGGATTCTATCCAGTGGCTCCCATAATATACTTATCAAAAATTAACTTCAGCATTCAATTTTTCAAAAATGGTCAAAAACCTCACTTGCGGGCCTCTCATGTCAAGCAATTTTTGTACTGTTTCAACAACATTTTCTTGTAAAATATTAATTTTGTTCAACAATTGTAAACTCTTAGAAAGTACATTACTGTTTTCATGTATGTATATATGTATGTATATATGTATCTATGTATATATGTATCTATGTATATATATGTATGTGTGTATGAATATGTATGTATGTGTGTGTGTGTGTGTTTATGTATGTATGTGTGTATGTATACATATGTATATGTATATATATTTATGTATATATACATATATACACACACATATCTATGTGTCTATCTATGTATGTATGTAAATTTATAGAGATATCTTATGGACTATGGATTATAGATTATAAACAAAAAAGAAAAGAAAACATGACATTAATCATTCCCCATTTGTTTTGATTGATTGTTGAGAGTTGTACATGAAATAGAGTGGAGAGCTCTAAACGAGGGTGGAGAGCTCTGAATGTTGGTGGAGATCAGTGGAGATCTAAGATTTTTTGTCATGCCCTTGTGATCTCTACATCTCATTTTTGTGCCCTTGTGCTCTTTGTATATGCATACATGTATGTATGTATGTATATAAATATAGAGATCTTGATACAACAATAAAACAATAAAACTCACTCAATAGTTAGCATGGCCACAAATGAAATGCCAATGCCTATTGGTAAGTAGATTCCTCTTTTTGTCTCTCATTTTTCATATGTTTATTTCACTTGAATGATTATTTCTTTGGGGGGAATTTTGTAATATTGGATTTATTTTATGCATGAGGTAATAAGGCCATTCCTGGATGTACCCATGTGATGAATTGCTCGTGAGCAATGAAGATGGACTTCCCCTGAGAGTAGCAGGAGCCAATGAGGACATTCTAGGTACTTTAAAGATTGATCTCATGACATTCTAGGTAACTTACTATCCTTATACATGTATGGATGTTCAGGTAATCAACCTTACATTTAATAAAAGGAATATGTGCTTTTAAACAAGCTTTTGTCACATTGATTATTTTCACAAGCTTTTAAATATAACTATATAAGGAGTGAGTTAGGATGTATATAGATTAACCTTACATTAACTATAAACTACAACACAAAACTTGCACCAAGGTATTATAGTATTGTAATTATAGAAAACTGCCTGATTTGCCCAAGTGGGTGTATGATGGTGAAGAGTTGTATTAGGTGAACAAAGCTTGCCAGTGGTTATAGGAATACAACTACATCAAAACAATTAGAAACCATAACTAATATTTGTTAAAGTGAGTAGTTCAAGGGTCTTGATCGTATGGGTATGGGTATGTAGGTAGCATGGTAGATGGAGTATGCCTCTAGTGTGCAGACACCTTGGACATGTTGGAAGATTGGAGAGATTGTTGGAAGATTGGTTAGAAGTATGAATGTTGATGATATGATGATATGTTACATTCATGAGTGAGTTTGTCATTGATGTCAACATATCATGTTTGATGTCTTCTATGGTATCTAACAAAAGAACAATAGAAAGTTCAAGTTGGTACAGACAGCTAGTTGAGCATGATAACCACTCAAGGTTATGGGTTATAATTTTGAGTATCTAGTATATTCATTTCATGTTGGAAGCAAAAAGGATAAGTCTAGAAGAAGTTATGTAATTTTTGGTGATGTCTATTTTGAGATAGATTTTATAGAGGCATGTTTAGGTAAACTTGTTATATCTCTTAGCAGATTTGATATCTTGAGAACAAAGGTTGAAGACATGAATAAGACATATTGAGGATGATGTGACTAAGCTCACTCATCATAATATTATGTGTACAAAAAGTTATTCATATTGCAAAGCGAAAGATTAAGGTTATCGCTAAGTGTAATGTGTTCTTAATGTGTTCCAATAATAATTAGTTGAGAAGGACTAATAGATGACTCAGGGAATTATTTTATGGACTCGGTATAAAGGAAGGACATTTTCCTTTATCATGATATGTGTTGATATGATTGAATTATTGATGATAATTAGAAGAGAGTGTGGAATGCGAAGTTGAGAAGAGCAGTGCAAAAGTGACTGAAACTTCATTGTCAATGTTTTGCTAAGTGATCCGAAGTTTTGTATTTGGATTTGAGGTTCATGACCTAGTCTACAAGGTCTGATAGTGATTAGTCCAGTTGATAGGATAGAGGAAAGGACAGCAAAAAGAAGAAGATACTAGTAAATTACTTGTTTGAGTAGTGATCTCTTCTTGTAGTTGAAATTACATGTTTCGGCAATGGGCTCTTCTAACATACATTGTGCCACAACTCCTAACAGGGTTGGTACAACTTCTAACCAATTTCTAACTAGATTAGAATCTCCTAACAGGGATTCAAAGTTTCCTAACAAGGAGTCATTGTACTAAATGTTTTAATAGACTCCTAACAAGGTCCAACCTCTAACAAGGAATATTTATATTAGTACATCATCTTGTGGACATCATTCCCACCAAGGTTTTCCCTCTGATCAAGGGTTTCCCTAGTCAACATATCTAGTGTAATTGTCTATGTGCACTTTATTATAGTTGTTATTTACTTTGGTTGAATGGTTAATTTTGTTTAATGAAGATAAGTGTTTTAATTGTTGGATAATTGGTTCAACCCCACCCCCCTCTCAATTATCTTGGTGGACTATTGTTTCTAACAAGTTAGGTAGCACTTATATATTTTAAGACATTATATGTAACAAGTAACAAGTATTTTGACATGAAACCTTGACAAATTCATTGTTTCCTTTTAAATGCTTTCTAATCCACCATGAACCAACAAGAAGTTCACTTTGAATAACTTAAGAAATAGTACCACCAAAAAATGAGTGGCTCGTACACTTTTCAAATAGAATTTATTGTTGCATGATGAATTTAAGGTAAAAATGAAGTTTCAAGTGAAGTACATTGTTGATATTAATCAAACAATGTATGTGGAAAGCAGCATTCAATGAAGTTAATGGAGATATTCCAATATGTACTAGAGAGTCTCACAAGTTTGATTCATGCCAATGATGATAAAATCTTGATGATATAACAAACATTGAGGTGTTATCGAAAGGCATGTGATTATTATATATAATAAATAATTATCATATTTGTGCATATGCTAAAGGTAGCAGTTCTAATCGATATCTGATGGAAGTGATTGAAGTCAAAAGACAAATGTGTCTAGTGCTAGAGAGAGAAAATCTAAAGGACATAGCAATGTCATATACATAACAACTACCACAAAATAGAAAAATAGCAATGGACTTACATTCACTCCATTTTGAAGAAGAAAAAAATGAATATATTTATGCAATGATGGCAAGTATAAAGAGCAACAAACAATGGTATGTAAGAGAAATATTTTCCACATAAGCTATTTGAATACATAGAAAAAAGCAATGATATCAGATACAAATGTGTGGTGCTGATTGTAAAGAAATATATGTATTTTTTTGGACCGTCGGGTCAATAAATAATTACAAAGAGTAGAAAAGTTAGTGAGAGTCAAGTCACCATGAATTCCTAGGGGCAAAAATTATACTAAAACGTTTAATTTGTGTTTTCTCATCCAAAATAAACTTTCCAAACAGAGTCTCTCAATAAAGACAAATAGAACAAAGAAGAAGCAAAAATAGAGTAAGGAGTATGTAGGAGAAAAGACAAGAAGAAGAATGGTGAAGTATGTAATTTCTTTTCTTAGGGACTTTTGTCATAGATTTTATGCCTTTGTCACTATAATTTATTGGTCTAATTGTTGATTAGTTGGGTTGATTACAAATTCCTATAGAATTGTCATTAGATTAGGTATGATAAAATGAACAATTAGTTATTCCCAACTAGCAAAACTTTCTTATTATTGTCTTCCTCATTCTTTTTACCTATCACCCTCAACATCTCTACCCTAATTACTTCTTTCTCCCATTGTCTCAACCCTTCTAGGCATTGTATCATCTTGACTTTTTACAAACGTGTGATACTTACCAATTTTATGATCAAAAAAATTCTTTTCCATATCTTTATTCTTTTATTTTCTCTCTACATTGTATATAATATCATTGTGTTCAATACCTTCATAAATCTCATTCCTCTAATCAAAACCTTTCATAGACTTTCTATTATATTTCTATGAATTCATTCCAGTATGTCCATAGAATTTATTTTCACTATCATGGTCACGATCATATCTTCTCCCTTTTTTCCAGTACCCTCTCAAAAGATTCATTGTCTGAAACTCTTTTCTTAGGGACTTCAGTCACAAATTTTATGCCTTTTCCACAATGATTCATTAGTCTAGTTGCTAATTAGTTAGGTTTTTAACAAATTTTAGTAGAACTATCATCAGATCAGGTATTATAAAATGAACAATCAATTGATCCTAGCTAGCAGGATCAATCCAGTATCTTTAAATTTTGCAATCATAATAGAAAAAAAATATGGAATGTGTGACATTGGAGAGATTTCTTTCTTAACAAATATATTTCTAAAATTCAACTTTGGTTATGAACATTATTAGGAGACTATAATGCTCTTACCTCTATAACTAGTTTTCCTGTTATTTTTATCTTTTGGAAGAGACAGAATGATTCTTTTTTGACAGTCAAAGGAATCATCTAATCTCTTCCAAAACATAAAAATAATAGGAAAATTAGTTATAGGGGTAAGAGCATTGCAATCTCCTGATAATGTTCATAACCAAATGAATTTTGGAAATAGATTTGTTAGGAAAGCACTATCTGCAATGTCACGCATTCCATATTCTTTTCTATTATGTTGTCATTGAAATTTTGATGACTAGCCATTAGTTCCACAACATTGTTGCCACAAATATTTCTTTATTATGATGAATAGGTTTGATGGCTAGTAGTGAGACCCATAGCATAGTTGTCACATAAACATGTCACATGTGACAGAGTCTCTGACGTATAGCCATCACAATTCTGATAGTGTATTGACCCACCTAGCTTGAATTCATGGCAACATTATACATCGCAATTGCAATAGAAGCCCTTGTCATTCCAATTTGCAATGGAAAAAGTCTGATGCCTGTCTGATGGGAGCCAATTCCTGTTGATGTCACTCGGACGATGGGTGGCCATCACAATTGTGATGGCCTATCATTGTAATTACGATGGCCTACCATCGCAATTTGACCCCAAATGTAGTAGTGACCCCCAGCCCTCTCTTAGTATTTCCTATTTCTATCAAACACTACTAGTGTAATCCTTGCACCATCAAAAGTACAAGTGGTAATATTATCTTTGTTTGAATGTTTAGTGTCACTTTCTATTTTTGTTGGGAGTTGTCACTAAATTTTTCATATTTTTTTCCTTTCCTAATTTTCAATATTAAAAGAATATTTAATATTCTAAGTTGTTAATTTTTTATTACATTTCTTTCTTAAACAATTTTTGCTGACTTTTTTAATTTAATTTACAATTTCTTTACATAAATTTAGTATTATAAAGTGAAATTTTCATAAATTTTTTCATATATTTTACTTCAAGGTTTATTTTTTAATGAATAATCTATTTTCTATTAGTTATAATAATAAAGTTAATGTTAGAAATAGATAATACTGAGAAGGGGGGTGAATCAGTATTCTACAAACTTTTTCCCACAATTGAATATAGTTAATTACTTTATAACTTGCATAAGAAAGTAAACCAACAATGTTGAACAGTAAATATAACCATAAACAAAGAGAACTCATTGAACTTGTATTTTTTAACTAGGTAAACCTTGGCCAAGGGAAAACCCCAGTGGGGATGATACCCACAACATGATCCACTAAACAAAAGAATCATTTTAAGGATATTGACTCTATTAGGAGTCTATCAAATACATATAGTGTCTCAAGTCCTTGTTAGAGGACTAGGCCTTGTTAAAAGCCTCAACCCTGGTGGAACAAATATAATTTATGCAAGAAGAGCCCACTTCCCTAACATGCAATATGAAAATAAGTTTCTTCATAAGAATAGATATACATACAATATTGTCTCATTTTTCTATCTTGTGGATCCTATGATCATACACCAAATCTTGCATCATGCAAAACTTGCATATCATATAAACTTTCTTCACAATAGTTTGCATCAAATGTACACTTCATATTATTTGTGCAAGATATTATATTTACTTATACCTTGAAATCTATTAATACTCTTGACTAGTCAGCTTTATAGCTTCCACAAATTTAGCTAATTATAAAATGACTATGGGGTTAACATCTAAGATGTTGGCCCATCATGATAAAATATTTTTTTTTACCAAAGTAATTTCTTAAGTCATCAAATTCAATTTACTGGTGTGCTATGTTCTTCTATGTTAATTACCTATATTGGTAATTCCTCTATAACTAATGCCATACTATCTGTGTAGACCTACGCATTGACATACGTCATCATTGTTGAAATGAGATTGTTGAAGTGAAGCAAATTGATGAAATTATCATGGAACAATCATTATTTTGTCACTGATGTCAAACATGCTACTTTTTAGTGAGACAATTTCTTACTTTGGTCTAAATGCTCTCATTTGTTTGATTGATGAAGAGGATTTGAAAAGAAAGGATAACAAGAGAACCTAGAGAAAGGTTGAGTTATTTGGTGTATAAGAAGAGCACTAAGACCAAGCAAGATATTGATGATATAGTATATTATTTATATCCTTAAGTCTATAATAAAAGTATACCTGAGAAAAGACTTGAAGAAGGCTAAGTAAAGAAAAATGTCTGCCAAGCCTGACTGAGAAAATAGTGCAAGCTGAGAAAAGCTAGTGTAGGTCGAGCAAAAAATAGTTGAAGCCGAGCAGTAAAGTTTATATGTGTCGAGTAAAGAAAGTTAGTATAAGCCAAGCAGAAAAGTTTAGTATGTGTCAAGCACCAGTAAAAGACCCATTCGATACTAAGCAACCCAGTGTTGGCCAAGCATCAAAACACCATGTTTGTCAAGTAAACAGAGTGTTTTTGCCAAGTGCTAGTAAAAAGTGTTAGATCAAATATTTATCAAATCTAAGTTGACTAAGTTGATTTCTTGAATTGTGTGATGCTTTTGGAAAATATCTATGATGAGCTAGTGGCACAAAATTCAAGATAAACTATTTTGAGGTGAATTCAAAGAGGATTGTAGAGGAAGTTTCTAGAAGGGACCAAAATGGAAAATTGGGTAGATTCATTGAATCTTACCTAATCTTAGAATGGACGATTGAGGTTAAGTGGAAAAAAACCCAAATTCTCTATTTATAGAGATAGTAGGCCAGAAGTAAAAGTTTTCATATACAAGAACCTAAGGAAGATAAGAAGTCTAGGGTGTTGCTTTATATGATGGCCAAATAAAAGAGTCTACAATTGGCATGCAAGGTAAGAGAATTTAAGAGGATGAATGCTCGAAGGGTGAACAAGATGTCAAAGATGAAGAGGATGAAAGCCAAGCAAAATGGAGGATTGAATGTGAGATTTTTAAACTACAAGTAAGTTGTTATTATTATCAAATCAAGTCCTACTATTACTCTCTAACAATTGTATTAGTTTGAATAAATTATTTGGATTAAGGTTGACCTAATAGTCATTAGTAAATCTTTAATAGGATGAAATTTCAATGGAATGTTCTAAAGTCCTCTAACAACACTCACTCCTAATAGGGTGATTGAAATTCTTTAACTAGGTCTCATTTAATAGTGTACATTGTAACCTTTAACAGTGTTGGCTCCCCACAAAGCTCACTTCAGAAGAGTGAAAATTGGTAGCATTATTGTTGGTTTTCCCCAAATTGGGTTTCCTTGTAAAATCCTTGTGTCAAAATGTGTGATTGATTTTATGGTTTCTCATATTTACATTTTTACAAAGTTATTTTGATAAAGGACAATAATATGCATTTGTTTAATGTATTGAATGGTCAATGCATGCATAAGGATAGGTTTCAATACTTAAAAAAATTTGTACATTTGGACCTTGGATAACTAATTCACTCCCCCCCTCGCCAATTATTCTAAAGTATTCCAACAATCATGACACTATCATTGATCATTACTCAACTATGCAAGAGCTAACTCAAACTCTATCATCTGTACATACAAAAAGTATCTCTATGCTACTGCAAACTTTCCAATACCTAGATAATTTTTTAACGTTGATTACATAATGAAATACCAAAAAATATTTGTTTCCATAAATGACAACAATACCACATCTACCTAGCCATATTACCAGCAATCTCCCCCTTTCGTATTGATAGCAATATTTGGAAAAATTGGTTAAGCCCCAGAATGATGTCTATTAATATTAAACCACAGACAAAAATAGCAATTATATGCAAATATAAATAATATTAGAAAATTACTGATCAACATAGAAAAGAACACAAGACACAAAGATTTAATGTGGTTCACCCAAATCCTAGGCTACATCCACTAAATAACAAGTCCAATATTATTACGATCTAGTGATTACAACCTGATTATAATGTGTAATCCCTTGTAGCTCAATACCACCGCAAGAACCAATTTTCGTATTACAACACTAAAACAATCCTTAACCCTAAACAATTTTATACTTTCCTAATTAGTCACCACAAACTAATAATCTCACACATGGGGACTAATCAGACTCCACACTAAACAACAATCTCCCACTTGGAGACTAATCCTATAACAATATTGCTACCACATGGGACTCCCACTAGATCAAACCACCCTAGACTATGTTGTTCTTGTATTCCTACTCAGTCTAGAAGACCAACCAAAGCTAAAGAGGAATTCAACTTCTCCCTTGTCACTACCTTTGTAAACATATATGTTGGATTGGCATCTGTATGTATCATGTCCAACTTTAATTGTCCATCATCCAAAATTGACTGAATGAAATGGTACCACAACTATATGTGTTTAGTCATTGAATACAAAGTTGAATTCTTTGCAAGATAAATGGCACTTTGAATATATGTAAACAAATAATTATCCTTTTGATGGTGTCCCAATTCTTCCAAGAAGAACTGAAGCCATATCATCTCCTTTTTTGCCTCTGTAGCAGCAACATCCTCTACCTCTGTAGTGGATAAAGTATTGACCTTCTATAATCTAGAAACCCAACTCATGGCTACCCCACCAATAGTAAATACATAACCTATAGTACTCACCTAGTATCAATATCCCCTACCAAATCTGAGTCAACATAGCCCTATAAGTTAGTAGTAGAGCCTCCAAAGTGTAAAAACTTATTGGATGTTCCTCTCAAATATTAGAAAATATATTTGATTGCATTCCAATGCTCAATTCGTAGATGACTCATATATTTGCTAATGACTCCCACTGTATGTGCAATATCTAGCCTTGTACATACCATAGCGTACATCAAGCTTCCTACAACTGAACCATAGGGTACCTTTGACATCTTATCCTCCTCTTCTTGTGTCTTGGGACACATCTCCTTAGTCAACTTCAAATGACTAGGTAAAGGTGTACTAATAGCTTTAGCATTCTCCATAGATAAATGTTGCAACACCTTCTCAACATAATTAACCTCAGATAGTATCAATTTCCTGTTCTTCCTATCTCTACAAATCTTCTTACCAAGGATTTTTTTTTGTACCCTCAAATCCTTCATAGCAAATGCATGTGCTAACTAGCATTTCAGCCCCTTAATCTAATCCATGTTAGACCCAGCTACAAGCATATCATCAACATATAAACATAAAATAATGTAGCTATCATCATCCAACCTCTTAAAGTAAACACAAAGATCTAAATGACACCTACTATATCCATGCTCATGCATAAAACTATCAAATTTTAGATACCATTGCCAAGGTGGTTGCTTCAAGCCATATAAACTTTTCTTCAATTTAAACACTAAGTTTGCCTTACCTTTCACCTCAAATCCCTATGGCTGAGCCATATATATCTCTTCATCCAAATCACCATGAAGGAAGGTTGTTTTAACATCAAGTTGCTCTAAATGAAAATCTTTAGTAGCCACAATACTTAAAATAGTACGGATAGAAGTCATCTTAACAACAAGAGAAAATATCTCATCAAAATCAATGCCCTTTTTCTATGCAAATCCTTTGACAACTAACTTGGTTTTAAATCTTTTCTTGCCTCCATCCTCTTCTTTTAACCTATAAAACCACTTATTCTGTAAAGCCCTTTTACATGCAAGCAACTTGCATAAATCCCATGTCTTATATTTCAGCAAAGTTTTTATTTCATATTTCATTGCAGACTCCCACTAAATCTTAGTATCCACTTGCATAACTTCATCATAACATTTAGGTTCACTAGCATCTATCAGTAAAATGAAATACAAAGAGGAGAAAATCTTTCTAGTGGTCTAATTTTCCTTGTTGACCATCTAATATTCACTAGTGTGTGTGGTATTTGTTGTTGCTATTGTTGTACATCATGAGGATTGGCTAGAACATCATCTTTTGGAGTATCATCCAGCACTACATAATTATCTTCTTTCTTCTCATGTTGCTACAAGAAATATTTGTACAACACTTTCTCATTGAATATGGCATCCCTTCTTCTTACAATTTTATTATTTTCAAAATTTCAAATCCTATAACCAAATTCATTAATGCCATATCCAAAAAACACGCATTTCTTTGACTTAGCTTCATTCTATTTTTAGAATCTATATGAGCAAGTGCTTCACAACTGAAAGTTTTGAGAAAAGAATAACTCACCTTCTTACCCATCCATGCTTTCTCTGGAATACCACAACCCAAAGGAGTAGAGGGACCTTTATTAATCATATATACAACAATATTGATAGCCTCCACCCAGATGTGTAAGGGAAACCTAGCATGCAACCTCATGCTCCTTGCACACTCCATTATAGTCCTATTCATGCATTCAGCGACTCCATTTGCCTATAGAATCCTTGGAACAATTTTTTGTCTATTAATAACACTAGTGGAGCAATAATCTTCAAATTCATGACTACAATACTCACCACCATTATCAGATTTGAGGCATTTTAATTTGTTGCCAGTCTCATTTTCAACCAAGCATTTCCATTTCTTAAAAGTTTGAAATACATTAGATTTTTGTCTAAGGAAATAAATTCATAATTTTCTACTTGCATCATCAATAAATGTAACATAATAATTAGAGCCACCAAGGGAAGATACCTAAGCGGGTCCCCATACATTGGTATGCACAAGCTTTAATTTCTCCTTTTTATTTTCCTTCCCAGTCTTCACAAAACTCACTTTCTTTTGTTTTCCATACACACAACCTTCACAAAAATTCATATCAACACATTTTAGACCTACTAAAACTTTCTTTGAATGAAGTACTTTCATACCTATCTCACTCATATGCCCAAGTCTATTGTGCCACAACATTGTATCAAAATCTATAGTAGTTATCTATTCTCCCTGCTCAACTACAACAATTTTTCTTTAACATTATTTTTTCTCTAAAACAATTAAAGTAGAGGTAACAATATAACCTGTACAGAGATATAAGGTGCCTACTTTCACACCTTTTGCTACTAAAAGGGAACTTTTTGAAACCTTCCAATTTTTATCATTAAAAGTAACTACACAACCCTCATCACTGAGTTTCCCTACTAAAATTAAATTCCTACTCAGCCTTGGAATATGTCTTACCTCATTTAGTAGCCAATGATACACATTCTTCAACTTAATCTTAACTTTATTCTTTCCAACAATCTGACAGTATTCATTATTCCCCAAATAAACAAGTTCAAAATCCCCTTGAACATAATCAATGAAATAACCACTATGAGGTGTAGCATGAAATGAAGCACTAGAATCTATAACCCATGAATCATCAACACTTTCTAAAGATAGAAGCAAAGAATCCTCTTCGGATTTGTTACTTACCACATTTGCCTCCTTGTCTCTATTTGGTTTATCTCCTTCATTTTATTTCGAGTCCAACAATCTTTCTTTTTATGCCCTAGTTTCCCACAATACTAGTAGTCATTCAGTCCTCTTGATTGAAACCTCCTCCCCTTTGACTTTCCTCTTGATTTCCCACAATTTCTGAAATTACTTCCTCTCTTAGTTGTCCTACCTCGACTTTGTGCATTCAAAGCACTTCCTAATGTAGACTCGCCTAAGGTTTTCCTATGAGTTTCCTCACTCAAAATAACACTAATCACATCATCATATTTTAGAGTAAAAGATCTAGGAACAAAATTACTCATAGCCATTTCCAAGCCATTTGAACTTTTAGGCAAAGAACACAAAATCAAGAAAGCCCTAATTTCTTCATCAAAATTAATACCCATAGAAGATATCTAACTAGTAATAGTATTAAACTCATTTAAATGATCTGCAATAGATCCACCTTCTTCCATTTTCATATTAAATAAATACTTTGTGAGAAACACCTTGTTTGAAGCAGAGGGCCTTTCATACAATTTTGCTAAGGTTTGCATCAACTCTTTTGCTATCTTTTCTTTTGTAATATTAAATGCCACCAATGGTGCCAAGCATAATTGAATGCTTCTAAGTGCCTTTTTGTCCAAAAGATCCTAGTCATCATTTGACATAGATCTTTGATTCTTGGTTTTGCCTTGCAATGGCTTCCATAAATCCTTCTAATAAAGATAGTCTTCCATTTGCATCTTCCATAACTAAAAGTTCTACCCATTAAATGTATCAACCTTTAGCTTATTTGCGACTATTCCCACTCAAGTGTGAGACTCCCACTCAACCATGAGATTTTCCTATAGAGGATAACTAAAAAATAACCTTGCTTTGATACTACTTGTTAGGATTAAATCATAGACAAAAACAACAATTACATGCAAATATAAACAATATCTAAAAATAATAGATCACATAGAAAAGAACACAAGACACCAAGATTTAACATGGTTCACCCAAACCCTTGGCTACGTCTACCAAATAGAAAGTCCAATATTATTATGATCTAGTGATTACAACCTAATTACAATTTGTAATCCCTTGCAGCTCAATACCACTGCAAGAACCAATTTTTGTATCACAACACTAAAACAATCCCTAACCCTAAGCCCTTTTATACAAGTATTTTTACTAATTTAGGGTTATAATTAATAATTACATGTCAGCCCAAAATTTTGATAAAATAGGGCCTAAGAAAAATTTTCCCCAAAGAATTTATGAAGTATGTACAATAATTTCCTGATTAGTCACCACAAACTAAAAATTTCATACAAAACAACAATACAAAAAAATTACTCCAAATTTGGCCTTCAAAACTTGAAAATTTTATTCATGTTTTGATGGATCATTAAATTCCTTATCACTCCTTTACAATGATTTCCTACATACATATCTATGCTCCCCCTTACATATACATATACATATACTTCTCCCCCTTTGACATCAATGACAAAGCTGTCAAAAATTTGTACACACAGAATTGTGCTGCCTTCCTCTGTTCATCTTGACATTCTAGATATACAATTTGCAAAACCAAGTTATAGCCTTTCAAGATATTTCTTCCAAAAAAATTTAACTGTATCAGATATACTAATGAGTGACAAAGTGCATAGGATACCACTTCAATTGTGCTCAATTCAGTATAGGAAAATTTGTCATAGGATGTCTTAACTATAAGACACTCATACAATTGCCTCTACAAAATGATAATTTTAGTGACAAATATTCTCTAAGGATGGAGAATCTCTTGATTACCTTCTCCTTATCAAACTCAATGCTTCTAATAGCATCATGAATTATCACCATCTCTACTCCAATATTTTCAATGCTTGCCTCTAGTTGTTGTAATCTAATAGTGAGTATTTGGAGCTCATTCATTTGGCCTTTGATTAGATTATCAAATTCTAATAGGTAATTATATGAAAATTCACATTTTCCATATAATTTCTTGCCTTCATCTATGCTCTTCCTCAAGTCTTTAATGCATACATTCAATGTTTGCAAGTCATTTCTGACATTTGTGCATACTGTGCCAAATAGTGATGCATCATACTTTATTTGTGCTTGTATTGAAGCAATATCAGACAAGGTGTTGAACTCTGCATCAAAATGTCTTACCATTTATTTTTCCTTCTTCTTTAAATTAGGTTCTGTAATAGTTGTCTACACTATCTTCTACATCCTTTTTAGAACTTCTACTAATGTTCTCTCCAAAGTCTAACCAACTTGTTCTTCTCTAGTAATTTTCTCAAAGAACTCATTAGACCTATCTAATCATCATCTTCATTAGATATTGTAGAAAATACAATAATTGTTTTTTTTCGGTGGTGTTGCTACTAGAATGGGTGAGACTAATTTAAGCTCGATTACTTTTTTTTCTTCCTCTTGTGTCTTCTCCTCCTCTTCTTCTCTCATTCTTTATTCCTTAGCTTTCTTTCTTTCTTCTATTCTTTTCTCTTCTTCAATTTTTTTCATTTCTTTCTCTTTCCTTCTTAGATCCTCCTTTTTCTTTTCTTCTTCTTTTATTTCCCTTTCTTCTTCTTCTTTCTTCTCATCTTCAATCCTTTTTTTTTTCTGATTCTATTTTCTTCTTCTCTTCCTCTTTTGATTTCCTTTTGATTTCTTCCACATTCCCCTCTTCATCAAAGCTATAATAGGTAGTAATGTTTCCAACAATGTTTGTCCCATAGATTGTAAAAGGGTTCTCTTTAGCATTGACAATTATATGAGTACTATCCACTTGCATGGATTCAGTACTAATAAGTATGTGGGGAGATGAGTTTTCTTGCTGAGTTTCCTCAACCTCTTCTTCATCATTAGTAGGTGTACTAGCCTCAACATACACTAGACTTGATATCTCTAACTGTGTTCTTTCCTTAGAGGCCTTAGGCATGGAAGCCGTATACTTCACTATGTCTTCTTTTGTTTCCTTCTTTACCTCTTCATAGTTACCTCCCATACAAAGAATTTCTCTTCTTTTATTCTTCAACAAAGACTCAATTCCTTTCAAAATCTTTTCTACATCCTTATCTATGTTGACTTCACACAATTTCCTAATCATACTCTCTCTGATTTTTGTATCTTCCTCTACTACTCTTCTTAATTTATTTTTGAGCATATTATAAAAATCTTCTAGTATTTTATTATGAATACTATCAGTATCAAACCTCTTATTCCTTAAAATCATATTCCTCACTATAGCATTTTCTAATTATCTTCTATCCATATTATTGTACAAACTATAATATTTATTTAGCTAAACAAAATTTCATTATTTATAATCTATATATTCAAATTTTCAACTTTGGGCTTCTAGAAGTTCATACCAGTTGGTGTCCTCCCTTCTCCAACTACCTGTACTACTACTTTTTCTATAGTTTCTTCATCAAACTCCTCAGACTTACTAATTTGCAGTGTCTTCCTTCTTTTTTTGGGTCCATTGGTGGTTTTCTTGACCCTTTTCTTAAGGGATGGTGTTGGTTCTTGCTTAACTTTCACCAATCTCTCAAATTTCCTCTACATAGATGTTGTAACCACATCTTCATCAATTTTCCTCTGCTTCTAACCAAGGTGCATCTTAACTAATTGAAATTGTGCAACTATTGCATAAGGTGTAGTAGATATCTGTGTAGTAGATCCTGCTATTATTACTTCTACACATGGTGTTGCTATGGCAATAGGAGTAGCTACCACTACCTTTGTTTTCCCACTAGCCTTCATTTCCAAGGCTATATCTTTGATCTCATTAAACTCTTGTCTTGTCATGTCTGATTCCTTTAAAATGGATTCTATCCTTTTCTCCACATTTTTCTTGATTTCTTTCCTATGAAGTTTAGAATGATCGGTTGGAAATAATCAAGACTAGCTAGGTCACTAAGAGGAGAGGGGTGAATTAGTAACCTAAAAAACTTTAAATCAATTTAGTACTTAACCATATAAATCATTCATCATTCATTCATCTAATCTACTACATACATGAGAAAATATAAACATTCATAACACATGAACACAGTATTTGGTGACCCAAAAACCTTCCAAATAGAAAGTAAAATTGGGGTGGGGATGATACCCACAAAACTTCACTACTATAGTATAAATTTGGCCTATTAGGGCTTACATTGACCACTTCTGATGATCTACCTTATTAAGAGCAATTTGGATTGCTAGGTCAACCTTGTTAGAGGTTTTGCAAACATACAATGAAGTATGCACTCTATTAAGAGATTTATACAAAGACTATCAAGTCTACCTTGTTAGGGATTTAGAAAATTGATTTGCCTGTTAGGATGAAATAGTAGATCTGACTTACAACTTGATTACTAAATAGATCTTGAAGTATAGATCACCTCTTGTGACTGATGTCTTTGCTGCTCCTTAATGACCTTGTTGAATACTCTGTTTTGTTGTTGATTCACATTTACTGTTCTCTGACATTACATATACATTCCTTGACATTCATGATAATAATAGAATTTTCAAATGATACAATACATTACATATATACCATTCCTTTAATTACAATTGCAAGGTTGGCTAAAACATAATTAAACAAATATTATTGAGTCGGGCAAACAGTAAAAAAAAACTCGAGCTCTTCAAGCTGACTCAGTGACTTTCTGATACTCAGCATCCATTGCATTACTTGACATCATCATGCATTTAGTATAAGTAGAAGCATAGTCCATACTAATCACACAATGTAGCTTGGAGCTCGATAACCATTGGAGAATCGGTAGATATAGTGTCACTCGGTAAATACCGAAACCTTCGCTTACCTTGTTGTCACTTGGTAAACACTACACATCCATTACTTGGTAGAAACTAATTTCATATCATGCAAATTGATGACTCAGTACATACTATGAAGCTCTATGACCATTATCTTTTTGGTGAATACTGTCAACTCAGTAAACACTGTTGAACTGCATATTCACTCAGTAACTTTAGGAATACTTGGTGCGAACTGCTTAACTGCTAAACTTACAAAGTAACCATTGAATGCTCGGTATAAACTATGAATTGAGTGATGATCTCAGTAGCCATTTAGAATCAAATAAGTGTTTTCACTAATGACAAATACAACATAATGCCAACAATCTCCCCCTTTGGCATTAGTGACAAAAACACTTATGAGCCAAAACTTCTGTACACTGACATTCTGATTTTGATTTTTCAAAATCAATCTTTGTAAAGTTGTTGTATATACATATCTTACATATCTCCCCCATACATATGGCATAATATATACATAGCTTTATCTATACATATATCAATCTATTTTCTTCCTTATTTCTCCACTAGTCTCTTAGTTTCTCATGTGTTCTTATTTTCTTCATTCTCCCCTTATTCATCTCATACTCCCCCTTTTTGATAGTAATGCCAAAGGGTATATACAATATATTCAAATAGAGATACCAAATAGTGAGAGAAACTTAGAGTGTACGTTGAGAATAAGAGCCAATGTCATATCTCAATTATCTTGCAAAATCTTGTAGTTGGAGAGTACCACTTGAAGTTCTGTAGAAAGTTCAATCATATGATCTGCTATTGAAAATTTGTTATCTTGGACCAATTTTTTTTAATATGCAATATGTTTTTGCATTGGGTCCATAATTGGAAGGATCATATTTAGGATATCAATCAATGTAGACCTGATCCTGGCTTCCTCTCTGAGTAACTCTGCTTGCATTTCTTAAAAAAAATTCACCTTCATGTGATAGGTTGAGCTTGAACTAGGGTCAAGCTGTAACCTTTGAGCACTAGCCTTCATGTCCATATCAATCTTATTCCATTTCTCCTTAATATCCTTGGTATACTTGGTAACATCACAAAGCTTTCCAAAAAGTAATGTTACATTTGTGAAGGATTGTTCAAGGTTGCTCAAAATTGTGGATAATTCTACCTAATTTATTGCAATTTGCTCAAGCACCTTATTGTCAAATTTCTTCTCTACCTTCTCAATGAGCTTCTCTTGACTAGAAGTGTCCTCATTGAACTTATTTACAGCCTCTTCTAATTGTAACAAAATGTGTTGAGACGGATCAGCATCAACACCTATAGCCTCAGTAATTATTGTTTTGGCATTCTCAATTATTGTGAATTCTCTGTCTCTCTCTTCCCTTGGCTATTTTTGCCTTGCCTTTTCCTCTAAAAGCTGATTGGCCAATCTCTTTTCATTAGTTGAGGCAGTGTCCAAATCTATCTTAGGGATAATAATTTCTTTATCCAAGTCTATATCTTCATCAATTGCCTTGCCAATAAGTAGAATTTTTAAAGGAGTCTTTGGTTTTACTTTAGTGCTTACTTCCTTGGATTTAGAAATAGAAACAATAGTTGATGTAGATCGACTAGCAGTAAAAACTTGGATTGGTCAAACTAGAGAAAAACTAAGAGAAGTGCCAACTGTGTACAAAATTGATGTGCCTCCCAAAAATGATGTACCAATAGGTAATGTACAGGCTAGAATATTTACAATTGAAGAACTAACTGGAACAAAAATTGGTACAATTAAAGCTGTGGAAGACAAAATCATAGAAAAAATTGGCAAACTTATTGTACATGGTGCAGAAGAAGTTGATACAATTATAGAACTGGCAACTATGCGCATTGCTAAGGTGGATTACTCGAGTGCTAACGAAGAGGGCTGCAACTCGGTAGATGAAGTAACTAATACTTCCATTTAGATACCTGGAGCTATGAGGTGGCAAGAGTAGATGATATTTCTAATGTAGTTGCAATCAATCCTGTTGAAGCTGACTCCAACCCTGATGATTTTGCTGGCTTAGGTGGAGAGTGAGGAAGGGAAGCAATGACTTCTTCTACAATCTTCATTGGGTCATCTTCTTCATCTACTTCCTTGTCTTCCTCTTTCTCTTCATCATCAACCCTTAGTGCCTAATAGTCTTCAACATCACTAGTAGCACATTGAGTGTTATCATCTTCTTCATCATCACTATCAGCATCATCATCCTTGATCTCAACTAGATCATCACTAGGCTATGCAGATGATAGCTATTCTTCCACATGTTTGTTGCATCTCTTACAACATGCTCGATGTCTTTAATTAAAACCAAACATGTGTGGAATCTGATCATCATTTTACGTTCATTATTCTTCATGGTTTTCTTTACTTCTACATTAGCAAGATTTCACAATAGTTTCCTCAAAGATTGTTCATAGATATCTTTAGCTATCTACACAGTAGACCCCCACCTTGGTTGTAATCTCACTAATAATTCCTTTGAGATTTGAGGAGCAATTTGGTCTAGGGAATATTTCCATTTTCCCATTTTGAGGAGTACCAGCTCCTCAATCTATATCTTCTTAGCATCAGTTCTTGTTTCAAATTTTAAAGCCTTGAAGCTTGTGATGCCAGCTCCTTCTTCCATCTATTTCAGCCTTTCTTGGAAGGTAAGTGGGGGCTTGCTAAACATAACTTCACCTTTACCTCTCCTGGTGAAAATAGTTGTGGAGGTCTTTGGTGGCTTGATAATAATTACCCTACCCTTCTTCTTTGTTAGCTCTACCTCCTTCTCAGCTTCTTGCTCTTCTCCTTCTTCTTCTTCTTCTTCTTCATCCTCTCCTTTTCCCTCGGTAAGCATTAAGGGACTAGTGACAGTTTTCATCTTAGCTATCTTCCTCTTGCCTTTGCTAATTGGTTGAGGTATCTTGATTTCCAATTCAATAATTCTGGCTTTTTCCTCATCATAAGTATCAAAAACTAGTTTCCTAGGGTCTATAGGCTCATTCACCAATGCTTCAATGATGTCCCTAGTTTCATCAATACTAACCTCATAAGGAAGAGGTTTCACCCATGCAACTTGGGGCATGACTACCTGAATATATACTCTATCATAGTCAACCATGAAACACACATCATCTTTATAATCCTCAACAAGCTTAGGAGGAATTTGGAACCTGTAGTTCATCCTTTCTTTGAAATCTTCAAAATAATTGTCCATTATGTTGTCAAAATGTACACCCATTTCTACAATAAACTCATTTATTTGATACAAAATGGAAATGTCCTTTCTCCATACAATAGAACCTTTGGATGGAAAGAATTTTTGCACATAAAAGTAAAAGCATGTCAACAAAGAACCAAATTTATAGGGATTTTCCTTTGATGTCTAGATAATGTCCATATTCTTGTTTAATTGTTTGAGTAGTAACTCTGATAGATCAAATTCCATGTTTTTTCTTCACGACTTTGAATGCTAAGTCCACTGCCTCACACAGCACGCTATTTAAATGACTTGAACTATAAATTTTATGGGCAATCACATGAATTCCAAACCTCAACTCCACATCAAAAATGGTGCTGATTTTCAAACCTCTACCATCCCACTTTGCTAGGGTTTTCTTCTGGAGTTCATTCCATCCTAGAGTTTTGGTGGATTTTTCTTGTCTCAGAATGGGAAGGCTAGTAATCTTGTGAATCATCTTTTTGGTTATTAATACAGTCTACTCCAACCATAACTGACCATTATGTACGTGACAAAGAATATACCTAATCCATTTTATCTAAAAACTCCTTGGTAGGTGTGATATGTGTGTCAACCGTTTTGTTTCAAGATGCTTTTCCTCAAGTTTTAATGAGCCATCAACACGCATTTCCTCTAAAGCACTATCCATTTCTAGGGTTTCTATCTCTTGAATTGAACACTTAAAATGAGTGCGGATATCATTAATCAGAAGTACTTTTGGTAGAATTTTTGATTACACACCATTAGGGTTGAGTGCCTCTGCCATTGCTAAAACTAGTTTGAAATTTGGCATTTTCCATTCTACACCCTTGACCAACATCTCTGAACCCCTTTTCACCTTGCTACTGTTGGTACTTCTAAATGCCATTGCTGCTCGGTAAGTGATGGAGATTTTTGAACAAATTCCTTAGCTACAAATTTGCTCAAAACACTTTAGAATTGCTTGAGTTCACATAGAAATCTCTTTCCTCTATGAATATTGAAAATGCGTTGAAAAAATGGAATTGAGTTTTGCCCCTTTTGATGAAAATTTATCATTAATGCTAGGTACCATACTAATGTAGTGCGTGACAGACTATCATCCACTTGCTAGCTTGGTAGAAACTTCTAACTCAGCGATCAAACAAAACTTGTATTGCTTTCAACCTAGCTTAGTTGAGTCTATGACCAACCTTGCTCAGTATGAACTGAGCTTAAGTGATCCTTTTGTATCTAAAACACTAATTTGGATCTTCTACTTTCTTCCATTTGGAACTGCTCAAGATATAACTTGAAGATACAGTTCCAGTCCCTCCTTAGAAGAATCTAATTGGAAATGGTGGAGTCACCCACCTCTTGAGTGACATTGCCATCATTTGAACTATTCTACTTGGTGGATTTGGGAATCCACTACTATCTCATCTACTTCCTAATGTTATCAGCTTTAGCTTTCTTCTAATCTTCAATTCTTCCTATGTTCATGCAATTTTTAGCTAAGTGACCAATTTCAATGCATTGGTAACATCTTACTATTGAATCTCTTTTTCTTAAGTGATGTCTTTTGCAGCCTATGCCAATATTCATATTCTCCACAATAGTGACATTTGCACCAAGTGTTGTAATCCCAACCAAATATTTCTTTGACAATTTGTTTAGCTAGATTGAATGGTTTGGATCTACATTCAGATGCCTTGTGACTTTGTTTCTTGCATTTGTGACATTTACCTTCATTTTTTTTTCTCCTTACATTCATTAGCTTTATGACCTTGTTTACTACAATTGTAGCATTTTCCATTGAATTTTTCCTTTCCATTTCTCCGACATTTGTTTGATGTATGACCTAATTTTTATAGTGATTGCAAGTAGGTCTTTGATTCCTTTGGGCACCTTGTTTGGAAGATTCATCTTCTTCTTTATAACCAAGTCCTACTTTACCTTTTTGTCTATGAAGATTCTGCTCACTTTGTTGATTCAATTGATCCATTTTTGCTTGAGATTTCATCATCCTTTCATTGAGTTTCTTTTTAGATATTAGATCAGCTTTCAATCTTTCATTGATCTATCTTTCAGTGATTAGATTATTCCTTAAGTTCTCATTTTTAGATCTCAGATTCATGATTTCCTCATTAGCATTAGAGAGCTGATTGATAAGAGTTTGATTTTGATTTGCATTGTTCCTTGTCTCCAAGTCTTCACTTGCTTTATTCCTTTGTTACAAGATTTCACACATTCTTATTGACTGAACTTCTTGTTCTCTTTTCAATTTTCTTACCTCTTCTTGCAAAGAGCCATTCTTTGCTAGGAGTTATTTGATTGCCTCATTTTCTCCATCTAAACAACTTGATGGAAAAAGGTCTTCAATCTTTTCTTCAACATACTAATGGTCATTCATTTGTCATGCAAGTTCCTTCCTTCTTTTTAGAGATTGGCAAAGATGTTCTTTTTCTTCCTTGAGTTGAGCTATGGTCATTTATAGATCTAGCTTCTTATTGACTGAACTTCTTGTTCTCTTTTCAATTTTCTTACCTCTTCTTGCAAAGAGCCATTCTTTGCTAGGAGTTCTTTGATTTCCTAATTTGCTCCATCTAAACTGCTTGATGGGAAAAGGTCTTCAATCTTTTCTTCAACATATTGATGGTCATTCATTTGTCATGCAAGTTCCTTCCTTCTTTTCAGAGATTGGCAAAGATGTTCTTTTTCTTCCTTGAGTTGAGCTATGGTCATTTCTAGATCTATCTTCTCATCCTCAATAGCTTTGTCAAGTTTGAATATCTCCATTGTCCTTGACCTTTGCTCAAGCTATCAAACTTTTTCCTAAGAACCACAAATCTATGATACCAATTGTTGGAAATAATCAAGACTAGCTAGGTTACTTAGAGGGGAGGGGTGAATCAGTAACCTCAAAAACTTTAAATCAATTCAATACTTAACCATATAAATCATTCATCATTCATTCATCTAATCTACTGCATGCATGAGAAAATATAAACATTCATAACACATGAACATGGTATTTGGTGACCCAGAAACCTTCCAAATAGAAAGTAAAACTGGGGTGGGGATGATATCCACAAAACTTCACTACTACAACATAAAGTTGGCGTGTTCGGGCTTACATTGACCACTTCTGATGATCTGCTCTATTAAGAGAAATTTGGACTGCTAGGTCCACCTTGTTAGAGGTTTTTCAAACATACAATGAAGTATGCACTCCATTAAGAGATTTATACAAAGACTGTTAAGTCTACCCTGTTAAAGGATTTATAAAATTGATTCACCTATTAGAATGAAATAGTAGATCTAACTTACAACTTGATTGCTAACTAGATCCTAAAGTACAGATCACCTCTTGTGATTGATATGTCTTTGCTACTCCTTAATGACCTTGTTGAATACTTTATTCTACTGCTGATTTGCATTTACTCTTCTCTGACATTACATATCCATTCCTTAACATTCATGATAATAATAGCATTTTCAAATGCTACAATACATTACATATATACCATTCCTTTAATATAATTGCAAGGTTAGCTAAAACCTAAGTAAAAAAATATTACTAAGTCAGCCAAATAGTAAAAAAAAACTCGAGCTCTTCAAGCTAACTCAGTGACCTTTTGATACTCGACATCCACTATGTTACTCGGCATTGTCATGCACTCGTTAGAAGTAGGAGCGCAATCCATACTAATCACACAATTTAGCTTGGAGCTCGATAACCATTGGAGACTTAGTAGATATAGTATCACTCGGCAAATACTGAAACCTTCGCTTACCTTGTTATCACTCAATAAACACTACACATCCATTACTCGGTAGAAACTGATTTCATATCATGCAAATTGATGGCTTGGTAGATACTATGAAGCTCTATGACCATTATCTATTTGGTGAATACTATGAGCTCGGTAAACACTGTTGAACTGCATATTCGCTCGGTAGCTTCAAGAATACTCAGTATGAACTACTTAACTGCTAAACTTACAAAGTAACCACTGAATGATTGATATAAATTGTGAATTGAGTGATGAACTCGGTAGCCATTCAGAATCAAATAAGTGGCTTCACTAATGAAAAATAAAAAATAATGCCAACATGAACTTCCTTCATCTTTTCATCATATGTTCTCCATCTAGGACATTTTGAATCTTTCTCTAATTGCAATATAATCTTTGCATATTCTTCTATGAGTTCTTCACTCATTTCATGGCCCATTGGTTTAGTAAACTTTATTTTGGGTTCAATTGCTTCCATACAGGTTGTGTCAGTTTCTACCATAAAAGATATTTCATCTTTGTATTTCTCTACCATAACATGAGGGATCTTGCATCTTTTCTTCATTTCCACTTGAAAACTATTCATCATCCTATCAATGTCTCTATGTTTGACATCTTCAAGTTTGGCCCTATAGCACTAGGTAACCATCTTCATAGTATATTCATTACTATCCTAGTTTTCCATTCCAAAAAATTGCTTGATTGCATAGAAAAATAAATATGTCAATAAAGATTCAAATCTAAACACTGCATTCTTAGATTCCTTCAACTTAGCAATGTTATCCAACAATTGTACCCTTATAATCTCACACATATTTACCTTCAACTTTTCAACTGCCATCACATATGTTGCATGTAGAAATCCTTTTGGCATAGATTTTATCCTTGAACTATGATTTATCTTATATCCTAAAATATTGCTTAGCACTATGACTCCAATGTCCTCAGTTAGATCAACTCTCATGTTCCTTCCATCAAACTTTGTCTTCAAGTTGTTTCAATAATCTTTCTAACATGCATATCATTCATGGGATTACAACCTTCATTACTTAAACATGTGACCTTATGAATTAGGTAATTATCAATTATAACAATTAAATCACCAACCCAAAACATATCTTCATGAACTCTACTCAAAATAATCCTACTCCACTCATGATTATTGAATTCTGTATAAAACATATACTTAATTAGGTTTAGTTCATTCAGGTATGCATACTCATTTTTAAGGGTTAGTTTCCCATTGCCAATAACTCCTAAATCCTTATGAATATCTTCATCACCAATACTCTCAAATTTGCAGTGAATGTAACTTCTAACATCTTCTACATGAAGTATATTTGGCGAGATTTGAGAAAATGCTCTCGAAGGATCATCAATGAGTGAAACAAATTGGTACTTCTTGAATTTGTATCCAGGTCTCTCTCTAACATCACATACTAATTGGCTTGCCATAATGCTAATTTTTTACACTATAAATTTCAACTCAAGCTTTAAAAAATACTTGAATAATGTGTATTAGGGCTTCTGCAACTTTGCACTTCAACGCTTCACTTCTTACTTCAATTCATTCTCAAATTGTTCTGATCTCTTTACATAACCAAATGGTACTCAATATATTTCTTTAAATCCTTATATCATTTCAAATTTAACTTCACATTGAATGTGCATCTACTTTTCCTTTAAAAGGGTGTCACTAATTACCAGTAAACTTATTTTCTTTCGTACGACTTACTACATTCATGAAAATGCTTACACACTTGACCATAGCTTCCTTACTCTATCCTCTACCTTTTGTTGACTGAACAACTTCTAATTCTCTCTCTCTAACATCATTTATGATTAAATGATTCTCTATCTCTACTAGAAATTCTTAATTCAAATAGGATGAGTCACAAATAGCTATTAATTTCAATCTTCCATTAGGTGCATCAAAATATTGCTCTTCTAATACTGTGTAAGAACTTCTTGGATTAATAATTTTCACAAATGCTTCCTTTAACTGATCAAAATGTTCTTTAATTACTTCCTTCTAACTATTATCACTACCACCATCATTTCTTCTATCATTTTTGTTATTGTTCCTTCTATAATTAGGATTCCTATTGAAGTTCCTTCTATCCATTATGCAAAATCTTGTTGTGTGTCCAAATTTATTACATAATTGACATATAGGTGCATTCCTTCTTTGATTGGTTCCATTCTAACTATAAGGTGCTCTACAATTCCTTACAATATATCTAGGATTGTTGCATTTGTAACATACAACTTGTTTCCTTTCACCATTAGATTTCTCTCCATCATTAGATCTTCTTTGTGATCTTCCTCCCTTATTAGCTGTAGGGTTATTATTACTAAACATTCTACTATTTTCTTTAATGCTATCAAACTTAGGTTTCTTAGTACTTACAATCTACTTCTTTATGTCCATAACCATGATAATTATAACAATACAAATTAGTAATAGGTTTAAAAGACTTACCTATGCAATCTCTCTTTATATGACCAACTTCATTTCATATGAGACATCTACCTCTAAATTCATGTCTAACTTCCTTAGATGATTCAATTTGTTTAATTTCATCAACTTTCTCTATTTTATTTGGTTCATCATGTTTCACAGACAAATCAACTAGTTCAACTTATTTTGACACTTCAATAGGTGTGCTTGACCCAATCTTACTCAGATCAGATTCTTTAGGGGACTCAACAACTAGACCGGGTTCTTTCCTAACTTTAGTATCCTTGGATAACTTTTCTCCAATAAGATATCCAAGGCATGTCTTATCATAAGAAGATCTTTCGTAAAATAATTGTTCATCAATTTTCTCACTACTAAAATAAAGCTTCTCCAACTGTTGTTTAGCTTGTGCCAATTCTCCTTTGAAAATAGTGGTGTACTTTGCTAATTATGTATGTTCTATCTTAATAGAATCTAGTTCAAATGTTACTTGACTCAATTGGGATATTAAATCTACATTTTCAGATTTTAGATCAGGTCTAGTTTTACTATCATCATTCTTAAGACTCAACTAAAGTTCAACAATTTTCAACTCATGTTTCAAGATCTTATTTTCTTTCTTGAGAGTTCCTACTTCATCATTGTCACTAGTCTTCTCTTTTGATTCCTTTATAGATCTCAGATCATCAATCTTGTCTTTCAAAATTCCAATGTAAACTTTTTCATCTTTGTACCTATCTTTTAGGTTATCTCTTTCTTCAGTAAGAAGATCAATTTTCTCAAGAGATTCTTCAAGATTTCTCTTAAATTGTTCCATATCCGTAATGATCTTATTCAAGCTGTTAAGCCTCTTCTGAGTAACTAGGTGTTGATACCAATTATTAGAAATAGAAAATATTGAGGTGGGGATCAATATTCTACAAAATTTTGCCCCAACTAGATATAGTTAATTACTTTATAAATTAAATTAGAAAGTAAACCAACAATATTGAACAGTAAATATAACCATACACAGAGAGAACTCATAACATTATTATTTGTTAACTAGGGAAACCCTAGCCAAGGGAAAACCCTAATGGGGATGATACCCACAAGATGATCCACTAAACAAAATAATCTTCTTAAGGATATTGAGCTTGCTAGGAGTCTATCAAATATATATAGTGTCTCAAGTCCTTCTTAGAGGACAAGGCCTTAATAAAAGCCTCCACCCTATTAGGAGTTTCTTCAACCCTGTTAAGAGTTGGTAGAAAAAATACAATATGTGCAAGAAGAGCCCACTAACCTATCATACAATTTTCAAGTAAGTTTTTTCACAAGAATATATATACATACAATATTATCTCACTATTGTATCTTGTGAATCCTTTGATCATACACCATATCTCCCATCATGTAAAGCTCAGATATCATATAAAATTTCTTCACAGTAGTTTTCATCACTTGTACACTTCTCATTAGCTGTGCAAGATATGATATTTACTTATACCTTGCAATCTAACAAAACTTTGGATCAGTCATCTTTACAACTTCCACATGTTTGGGTAGTTATAAAATGACTTTGGGGTTAACATCTAATATGTTGGCCCATCATGATTAAGTAATTATTTTGTTACCAAAATAATTCCTTAAGTTGTACAATTCAATTACTAATGTTCTCTATTATGCTATGTTAATTAGGTGTACTGGTAATTCCTCTATAACTAATATTGTATTGTTCATACATTTTTATACATTGACATATGTCATCATGAGACTATTATCAATCATTCCTCAACTATGCAAGAGCTAACTCAAACTCTATCATATGTACATACAAAAGTATCTCTATGTGGCTACAAATTGTCCAATACTTAGACAATTTTATAACACTAATTACATAATGAAATACCAAAATATGTATGTTGTCATAAATGACAACACTACCACATCTACCTAGCCATATTGCCAACAATTAAATATTCACAAAAAATAGGTTGTGAATACTATATCACCTCACGAGAGTTTACATGACACCAAAGTTGAAGAGCTATAAACTATTCATAATAAATAAATTAAAAGTCCTTAGGTTGCAAGATTTGTGTCAGTTGAGGGAGGAAGATAATGGTTATCATCAGAACCCCATACATCAAAGGGGTTAACATGTGGGTTGGGCAGGAACCACTTGTCTTCAATTGCTTCTCTTATTTTTCAAAATATTTGGAATCAAAGTTTTTTAAATTTATATTCATTCTAATCAAATATGTATTAAAAAAATTCCTATTATCTCTTTTTAATTTAAAATTAAGATTAAAATCTTTTTATATGAGATTCTAATTCTTTTTATAATGATCATTTTTTAAAACATAGTTTTTTTTAAAGTTCCAATTTTAATAGTTATAATTAAATTTTAAGTTTATTTCATAAAGTTGATTTTTTCCTTTAAAAAAAAATTAATTCTTTGTGCAAGACGATATATTTTTTAAAAAACTAATAAAATCTTTTAAGAGAGGGGAGTATTTATTTCTAATTTTTAAAATTATGTAATCATTTATACTTTAATTCTAGAAATTGGAATAAATGGATCTATCACTTGTGGATAAAGCACATCTCCTTTATTTGTCTTTTTAAATATTTGTTAGGTATTTTCTACTAATCCAACTATTGAAGTGACTATTACTGTCCCTCAAGCACAAAAGCCCATAAAGTGTGGGTCATTTTAAAGAATGTCTCTGATGGTACAACTAAATCACATAAAATGAAAATTCAAGATCAACTCGATGATCTCAGGTATAATATTTTAAGGACTATGGATGAAATTTGATTGAAATTTGAATCTCCTAAAAGTAAACTAATTGGTTTGGGTGTTGCATTAACAAATATTCATTAAATCTGTGAGGCCTTTCCCCGACTCATCTTAGCATAGTTGATACATTATTATTTTGATACTCATAACTCAATATGTCGAGACATTGTCGAATACATTGCACATTATTATGTTATTAAATGTCATGTGATGTCTACTTTCAGATGTTTAACTATGTAATTAATGTTTCATGAAAATGTATACTGATGATGTAGTGTGGAAAGTGAATGCAAAATTAGGACTATGATTAAAACTTTGATTATGCAATTTTAGTGGTTAAGTATACGAGCAAAAAAGAGATAAATAGTTGATTAATTGAAGGATTATGTTTTGAGTTATGTGATTATCTTGATAAGTTTTATATATATATATATATATATATATATATATATATATGCATGTGATTTTCTTGAGCTACTGATGTGTGCAATAAGTGTACAGGATATTCTAGCCGAGAAATCTAACAAAGAATCAAAATTGAACCCTTTATACTATTTGTGGAAACTAGGGTTGAATCTAATAAAAGATGCAAACCCTGTTGTTTGTATTTTATTTGTATCATGAATTGAATGAATGTATCATTTTGTAATCTTTAAGTGTTAATATTTCATAATAGTAATTTTATAGTGTCGCTTGACACTCATGATTTGTGTATGCATTTAAACATGATAGTTAGGGTTAACCAAGTAACCTAAAGATCTAAGTTGAACTAGGTTAGTTACCTTTTTGCTAATCAGTTAGTAATCGAGATTACTTACCCTAATCAAGATTAGTGATTAATTTGTATTTTTGAGGGTTGTTAGGAAGTCCAAATTTTTAAGCCTTTTGATAGGTCCCTAAATAGTCCTAGAGACAAAAAATATGAAAACTAAGTACCTAAAGGGTATCAGTATGGGTTGGGAGCATTTTCCACCCCTCTAGCCTCTTTTGTTGACTTTTATGGTCACCCAAATATCTCATTTTTGCTTTATTGCGGAAATTGAATGTTTCACCATGAGTTGGATAAGTTAAACTCCACCTTGAGGTTAGCCTTATGTCAAGTTGAGTTAGAAGACTCTAGAACCTTTAGGCAAGTGAAAGATTTATTACATTTTGGAGGTGGTTGAGTTAGTATCCTATTTAGAGAAAAATTTGAGAGAGGAAGAGTGTTCACCCAACCTCTAGTTTTAGAGAGCAATTCAGGATTAAAGGAGAAGGAAGGGAAGCTCATCTCAAATTTCAGTTGTCATCACCTTATTGTGAAGGTAGGAAATAGTCAAGCTCATGTGTCCATGTTGTGTTCATTCTTAAGTAGTTTTATTTGCATATGTATATTCATGTGTTTGATGAATATGTTTGGGAGGGATTGAAATGGGTTTTTCCTTAAATGATTTTCTTTTTTCTTTTTTTAATTCTAATTTTTTGAAGGGATTGTATTGGTTGTATTGGCATTACTCACCCTCAAATAGGGCAGAAGTGGCCATGTACAAGAGGAGGTCTTTAGTTGGATTCTAATAGTGCAAAGTCTCTTCTTAGGACAAGGAGAGGGAGAGAGAGAGTAGGGTGTTATGGGCCCCTACTCGTCAACACAAACTATGTTTTGAGTTTTGAAATTTAAGAAATGGAAGAACAAAAGTTTCTGAGATTATAACCCTAAAAGGGCACCTGTTATGGTGTTGTGATTGACATTTTCTCTTGAAAAAATCCACCTTCTCCCTAGTCTGGTTCAATGACAAACCTATTATGCAAACTTGGATGGGAGTGCATGTTTGAAATCATCTTCATGTTAAGATTGGTTGTCTCCCGATCAGTTTTTGTTCTCTCCATGATCACCTTGATGTGTTGTAGACTTCGTAATAGTTTCCCTATTGTAGAGCCAAGAAGGAAATTCAAAATTATTATTAAAATTCAAATATGTTGGGAGATTTCTCCTCAGGATAGTAATCCTTTGTAAAAATATTATATTTAAACTCTTTGTTGAAATGGCCACAATGTCAGGTTTTCTTCCTAGTTCTTTACTGGTGGAGCCTTTGAATCATGTGGTTCAATAAAAAAAATGAGTAGTATTCTTTCATATGATTTTCTTCTTGTAATTTAGTTATATGTATTTCTGTATTGAAAAATGAATAAAATGATGTTTCACTCTTCCTATGGAATTCTTATGTTTTGAAATCATATTCATTTGATTTAGATTAATTAGATAAAATGATGATATATAATTAAGATTCAAAGTATGTTAAAGAAATTTTGATGCTTGATTTGGACTTCATTGTATTTTTCTAATTATTAAGAAGTAAAGTAATCCTACGTTATTATTTAAACAAAATATTTAAACTCAATGATTATAATCAACTTTAGAAAGAAAAATAATATTCCCACTTGGTTAAATAGATTTGCTTTGCACAAATCCAACACTTGAAAAAAAAAAATTTATTCCCCCTTAAACATGAAAAAAATATTGGACATTCAAAATCCATACTTTAGAAAAAAAAAATGGACAAGGGAAAAATTTTTTTACCTCCCTAGAGCAAAAAACTCTCTAGAATTTGTATGGGGACAAATAAATAATCCCCTTATGATGATAGGGAATATTCTTTGTTGATACCCTATTTAAATTTAATATCTTAAAAAAAATTAAAGAAAGAAAATACATATGAATATTGTTGTTTTATTTCTGGATTTGATTGTGTGAGCAATTTTTTACATCAATCAAATTGCTCACACAATCAAATCCAGAAATCAAACAAAAACACTAATGGATTGTGGAAATCAGATAGCTCTAACATCTAAATATCCTATCTACTCTACTTTAATTCTAAAATTCTTTTGTTTCCGTCTTTACACTAACCTAGAAAACTTTAAAACATAAATTTTTATCCTCCATTTCCTTTACTAGGCATTGATAAAGGCCTCCAAAATTTGGAATAAAGTACCTTATGTGTCCCCATGTCAGTCTAACATGACAGATGGAATGAAGGGACAAATTGAAGGTGAGCAAATTTGTTTGAAAGTTTTAACTCATCTTTTCTTATGACCTCCTTACCTTCACCTTGGCCTAGGTGTACCATTTCCTTAAAAGTCTTTTGGCTGTAGTTTTCAACCCCTTGGTATGCGTGGGGAGACTTAGGGAAGCGGCCAAGACTTTGGGAAGGGAATTAGGCATGTGGCCAAGTGGCCTAGGAGTTAGGATGGGTAGGGTGGTTAGGTAGTAAAGGGTTAGGTTAATAATGTTAGGGGTTAATAAAGTTGTAGTTGGTAATTGTTAATTTAGAATTTAGTATTAATTAAGTGTAGCTAGTATTAGTTTAAATATTAATATTATGTTAGTAACATAGTCATTAGAGTTATGTGTTAGTTAGGATTAGTTGATTTAGTAGAGTAAGTTAGTTATTAGTTTTTAGCTAGTTGTATTATTTATTATTTAGTTTAACTTAAGTTTAATATAATTATTGTTTTATATTATTTTTATTTATTTATGTGGTAATTATGAAGATGATAAATTTGGTTCAAATTAATGTAGAATTGTTGTTTAGGTTTTATTAACTATATTGATTATTTAACATTAGTTTTGATTTAAAAGATGTTTTGTTTATGTTAGATTATAGTTAGAGGAGTTAGTTTTATTATTTGTTTATTATGTTGTTTAAGTTATGATAGTTATTTTATTTTATTTTATTCATTTTAAAAATAATTTAGAATTAGTATGTTAGTAATTAATATTTAGGATTTTCATTAAATTTTAAATATTATTAATATAGTAAGAAGAGTAATAATTATATTAAGTGATGTTGGTTTGTTAGCTTCAAATAAAGTTTAAATTAATTGTATCTTAGATGATGATATTAGTTAGTTAATTCCTTGATTTCAATGTATAGTAATAATTAGAGTTATATTTATTTAAACTGTTAATAGAATAATTTAATTTTATTGTTATTGATATTCTGATTAAATAATCAGTGTAAGGAAGAAACTCATTAGACTATAATCAGAACAAAGTTATTTGCATTTCTACATCCTCTTCTCATCATCATTTATTCATATAATCAGAAAGCAGAAGGAGCAGCATGTCAGAAAACTAGGCTAGGCAATTAAAAGAAGTAAACAGGAATCCAGTAAGTGGGTTCTCAGCGGGACTTGGGGACGATTCGAACATATTCGAGTGGAATGTAACGATAATCAGTCTAGAGGATACATTTTACGAAGGAGGTCTCTTTAGCGCCATCATGATTTTCTTAGCAAACTATCTGAATAGCCCTCCATTGGTGAGATTCACAAGCAAGATGTGGCATCTAAGTATTTATCCAGACAGACGTGTTTGCATTTCCATTCTTCACCAACCTAGACACGACCCAAATACTTATGAGCTCATCATCGAAAGATGGTTGCCTCTAGACACTGTGCAACCAATTCTCCTCAATATCATTTCAATGCTCTCATCTCCCAACAACAAATCTCCTGCTAATGTCGATGCTGCCAAACGGTGGCGAGATCAAAGAGATGAATTCAAAAAGAAAGTTGCCAAGATCGTCAGGAATTCCCAAGAAATGTAATCAAAAGAGTAGTGTTTCTAGGGATAGAAATAAATGTTTGAATGATAGAAATGAATGTTACATGATAATAATATAAAACTAGCAACCAATTTATCTAACTAGTATCTGATATAGAATTAAATATAAGAGTTGGTCTATTAGGCATATGCACCTACATTTGAAAATTGAAATTTTTTTTAAAGTATTCCACGCATATTTTCTTTTTTTTAAAGACTACTTTCTTTTTTTTAAAGATTGCAACATACACTGCTCTTCCAAATTTGATTAGAACATGTCATTTTTACTTTAATCCATTCATTTGAGTGGCCAACAATGATTGGTAGTAGGTTTATCACCTCCTTGTTTGTGATGATGATTGAGACCCATAATTGGCTTGTAGTACATGATTCGTTGCATTTTTTAAGTGAAAGTGTTATCATTTCTGATAGTTTTGTTACTGAATATTATTTTGATAGTTTCATTAAATCTATATTTGCAAGTTTTATAGGAGAAAAGTTAGGTAGGTGTGAAGGGAAACTGAACATTGGCACTTTTCACTTTGAGATAAAGATAAGATGTTGGTTATCCTATTTTTTTAATGGTCTATATTTCTGAATCCATAGATAGTTTCTTTATGATTTTAATTTTTCCTAAATAAATAATGGTCAATTGGACTTCTGAAATTTTAAATCGATAATACAATAGATTATAACCTCTAATTCTTTTTTAGAAAACAACCACAAAAGAATCCAACCCAATTGACAAAGCCAAAGAAATTTGTCCAAATAAGAACATATAGACTTACAACTCTAATACTAACTAGATCACTATTCACTTTAAATGAAAATCAAGTAGAATAAATTCAAAGATAAGGCAAAAGCCTACAATGCAATGGTAACTTGCAAGACTCTCATGTGGGAGGTCTAGAGTTCGAGTCTACCTTTTCTTAACATATAATAATAATTAATTCCAACAAATAGTAAGTAATAATTAATTAATCTAGGCGTCCACCGTTTACCAATTAAAAATATATATATTCTGGTTAAATAATGTTATAATGTTCATGTTAATACTACTTTAAAGTAGTTGTAAATTAGTTGTAAATTATGTGTACTAGTAGGTTTGGTATACTATTGTTTTGTGGGTGTAATATTTTAAAAAGAAATAAAAGTGATAATGTGTTAGATCTTTTAATTAATTGAAATTGGATTGTTTAATTTAATTAATTGATTTAATAATGAAAGTCTAATTTAATGATCTATTCCTACATGATGGTTATAAACTAAGATGTAGTCTTAGGTAATGTTACAGGAACATATTTATGTATTGCAACATACCATAGTTTAACGGATGAATCAAACATAGTAGACTGTATCAAAACCCCTGATCAACTTAGTAGTTTTATTAATCTTTTAAAAATAAAAAATTGTGTGTTTTTGCCCCCATATTTTGGTCATGACAAAATCTGTGCCATTCTTAAAAAGTGTCTTCTTAGGCAGTTCAACAATTTATTACTAATATGCATTCTCAACTTGGTATTCCTACTTTAGCTACTCAATTAACTTATGTAGGCTTTCAAAATTTGTTACATCAAGAGGAAGCTAAGTTAATTCAATTTGGTACTCTTAAATTCAATGAACATGATTTCATGTCTAAGAATCAAAGTAATGCTTTCTGATCAAATAATTATCATTAAATGTGTTGATTAATCTTTTGTTAGAAGCTTCTAAGAAATCAATTGATAGCATGATGAATGAGGTCATAAAGCTATTCAAGAAAAAGTCTAAGGTGACAAGTTTACTGATTGGTAATTCTAAGTCAATTGAGAAAGATACATAGTAGATATTGAGGGAATACCTGAAACTATCACAGGAAAATACCAAAGAAGCATATCTAGACAAAGTGGTAAAGGAACCTAAAGAGGATCTAGTAGTCATCCAAACTAATGAGGGATATACAGTAGATGGTGTGAGTATCACACTTTATAAAGACCAAGTATCAATAATGACTCATTCAAGATAGATGTACAAGCAGAAATGGATATGTAGGACATACAATTAGATACTCGAGATCAATCAAACATGGAAGAAAACTAGTATGCAAACAAGGAAGATGAACCTAAAAAGGAACCAAAAGTCATTAGTATCAATCTAGTTATGGATAATGATATAAAACTACAAAATCAATTGAAGGATCTCATAAAGGACTAGGGAAAAAATCAAAAGAAGTTAGAGGTAACTTGTTCTTCTCAATTTAAGAAAAATATTGATGTAGAGGAAATTATGAGGAAATAGAATACAGACTTAGAAAACTTCAAGCCAAATGATATGATAGAATGTGTTATGGTTCTTAAGTTTAAAGGTAAAGAATAAAAAAAGAGATAAGAATCCCAAGTGATTGTTGGTGCTAGGAATATTCTATCAATTATGCTTCATAAAGATTCGTATGATGAATTGGACAAGTCAATTGAACAATTATCACATATGGTAACTATAGCAGGAGAGAGGATGAAAGTATTGGAAGAGGCAGCATTGGTAAAAGTTAAGAAAGAATATGAAAAGAGAATAGAAGCTCAACTTAGTCTAATATCATGGATTGTCAATCTCTTATAGTTACAACCAAGAAAGCAATAAAGAAATTGGAGAAGGTGAAAAACTATTGAATATTATTGTAGATCACCTAAGTTTTAAAAATTCCATCACTAATGCTATGGATAAATTTTAGGAAGAATTCATATGTTTAGTTAAACACTTTGACCCTTTGTAAGAACCAGCTGTAATTTTAGTAATCAAGTGAGTACCTTACACAATAAGTTGGAAAAGATTCAAAGTGGGGAAGATAAGAGACTAGTCATCTTCTAATGTTGCAACATTTTTTGACACTAAAGGTAGATTTCATGCAACATGGTCTAAAATAGGTAGAGTAGGCTTTGGCAGTTCAACAAGTATCTTCACTTGATGAGATAGAGGGACTTGAAATTTTAATAACTAGATAGGTTAGTCTGATGAAGAACTCCTTCAAAAAATGGGAACTGTATTGAAGATATTAAAGGATAATTTTAAGGTCTTATTTATCTAAATATAATTTTTACTTTGTCATACCATTTGCTACTCTAGTTTTTATTGCATTTGTACTTATTCCTATTTTAATGTTTTCATTGTTGTCAAAGAGGGTGTAGTGCATAATGTAAAGACTTTCTAAAAATTTATTATAAGATAATGCTTAGGGGGAGTAGCAGTATGTTTGGATGATGCATGTATTGAACATCTCATGAATATAATTTTTTTCTTTGATAATTAGTGGCACTTAGTAACAAAAGAATATAAGTGTTTAAATAAAATTCAGAGGAGGATATTGTTGGCATTTGATGTGCATGTTTATATTTTGTCATTTTTGTAACATAATTTGTATATGTATTCAAGATATGCCTATAAAAAAGGTTGAAAGATCAATTTGTGTATTGCCTAAGTATTCAAGTAATTGGTGAAGAATTAGTTGAGTAAATTGAATCATGTGATGGTAATCAAGATAAGGAGTATGGTATAGCTTTGTGATCAACAAGGAAATATATTTGTCTCTCTACAATCCTGCAAGCTACAAAGATGATCCATATATGATATTATTTGGAAATTGTTGATAAGAAGAAGAATGGTTTGAATAATTTTTTGTTTGATTGATTGTCTAGTCAACTATATGGTGTCATTTCTTTGAATATTGATTGTTATGATGAGGGCCAACATTATGAAATTCAATTTTGAACTTTGGCTTGATCGATTAAATAATTTGAATAGAATACTGACCTAATTAAGGTAGTGGAAAAATATACTTTTAAAATGCTAATGGGGTATTATAAAAGTGGATGAAATTGAGTTTTTGTTATTATTGTTGAGGCTTGATTGTGAGTTATTATTTGTTTGATGTAGGAGGTGGTTAGTGACAAATGCTAGAGCAAACTTGTTAGACAAAGAGTTTATAATTAGATTGTGTTTATCTTGGTTCTATCTCAAGGCAAACCCTAATAAAATTTCAAGTTGAATCATCTCACAAGGTCACTTCTTACAAGGTAGATTGGATTTCTAAGAAGATCTAAAGTTTTAACCATCTAACTAGGGTGGATCTTATAAGGAGCTTGAAATCCCATGATTGGATTTTTTAGAACTTTGTTTATATCCTTTGACCAAGATAAAAATACTCTTAATAGAGTATTCCTTAAAGAAGGTGTTGCATATACTCCTAGTAGGGCATCTTTCATCGGTGCACTAGTTGAATATTGTGGGTATTATCCTACACATGGTTTTCACCCTCTAACTAAGGTTTCCATGGGAGAAATCCTTGTGTCAATTGTTCCTTGTGTGTGAATGGTTTATGTGTTTGGCATATTGTCAATATTTGTTGATAAAATATGTTATTTGATACCATGGTTGCTTAAAGATTATTTTGGTTTATTAATGACACTAATTCACCCAATATCCCCCTCTTAGTATTTTTGAGGCATAACATAATACAAAAGATACAGTGTAGATCTCCTCCCTTGAAGGCCAATAATGGATGCAAGATCTTGAACATGAAATAACCTTAATAATTCCTTGAATGTATTGAATCCTTTAAGATGCCAAGGTGGTTGAACATAAATGGCTTGTGAGTGCTTTATGTATCTTCTCATGCATGTATGAAATCCTTCATGTGAAAATGAAATGCCCAAGCTACCTTAAATACTAATTAACAAAAATGCACCAATTAGAGGATTAGAGAAAACAATTGGAGTACCCAAGAGGACATGGGGTCCACAATTAATTTGATCTTGGGTATAGATCAACTTGGGTTGGTTTATACCAAGTATAGGTTGACTTATATTGACCTATCTCTGAGGGAATCTCAAAGCCCATGTTTGTAATATCTCAGGCATTGAGCAAAAGAGTTGGAAAATAAATGCAATATTAGAGGGAAATAGAGTCATTTAAACACAAATAAATCTATAGACCATAAAAAATTCACTAAATTGAGGGAGCTTAAGTCTCAAATAATGGGTGCTTCCATTTTAAGAAAATATTATATCCTTATCCCTATTCCCTATAGTAAGAACATAAATTGAAAAAAAACCTACAGTAGGGGATAAATCAAAAGACAAAGATAAGGGAAAAAAATTAATTGAAGAAGAATGTGATTAGAATACTTGTGGAAAGAGTAAAGGTAAAAAATGGAGATTTCAAGGGCACTTGTTCAAATGTGCAAATATTGTTTATATGGATTTGTAATGTTTGGTTGGTTCCAAGGGAAAATTGAACCTAGTGGCCAAAGGGAAATAAAAAGAAAAAGAGAATTAGTCTACATATTTCACCATTCTTTCTTTCTCTTATCTTGATGATGGATTGTAGAGTGTGATCCAAAAAATTGATGCTAAAAAAAATACACAATCAAATCCAAAAGAAAAAATTCACATTTCAAATGGATGGAAGACATTTAAATGGTTGGGAATCTTTGCTTAGACAACATCATACATGTTATTGATTGACTATTTGAAGGGTTTATAAAACAAATTTTATAAGCCTTTAATGAATCACTATTCCAACCATGACATTCATAGCACCAACCTTATAATGATGGCTAACTTTGGGGCATTTCTCTCTAGGAACATATATCAGGTGGGGTAGAGCATCATCTTTCTTGTCATGAACCATTTTTTTTTTCATGAATAGCTTATACATATAAAGAATTAATAGTGTGAGATATTCATCCTCTAGAGAAGCTCTGACTGTCTTGATTAAAGTTTATACAACAAAAACATAATAAATAATCATTTTAACTTCATACTCTCCTTATTAGTTGTACTATACTTGTATGTTTTCTAACATTTGATCTTCTATACAAAAAACCATCAACACTGTGATGAGAAGTAAAGTAAAGTAGAACTTGTTTTTTTTTCCAATTTTTTGCTTATCCTTTTCTTGAAACCTCCATACTCATCCGACAAAATATCATTTAACAATATTAAGGAGGCATGATGATTTAATAACATAGGTACTATTGATTTTTGTATTTTAATCTCATCATCATCACCTTTATATCTTTCCATTCTCAAAAAAAATCAAGATTAGGTGACTCATTTTCTTTAGAGAATACATAAAGGGTGCCCCATTCTTTATTTTGAACTTTTTGCAGAATGTTGCCCATTTTTTGGCAAAGCTCAAAGTTTCTACAAGAGAGTAGAAAATGATAGAAGATGCACTATCATCTGAGATAGGATTGTGGTTCTCCTATCTAGATCCAGCTACAAGACCCAAAATGAGGCAAGTGGTAAAGTTGTTCAAGCTAGAAGACATACAATTCCTTTACCATGTAGCCTTTTCTCTTTTGCATCTTCTATTGTTTCATTTCACTCCATCGGTGGAATCATAGGAGGATTCTTGTACTTTGGGTTATCCTTTAGACCCCTTCTATATTGGTCCCTCATAGTCTTTATATATTTGGATGCTCTTTTGAGAAGTAGGGTACTGTCAAAAATGTTTTCTTTCCAAAGAGGTCCTAAAAAGATGTGATGAGCTGATTTTTTAATTCAAGACCCTATTTATTCCATTCTTTTTAAAAATAAAATTGTTAGATTGATAACTTTAATATAGTACAATAAATTGAAGAAAATAAAAATATTGTAGCAATGATATGTGTAAGAATTTTCCTTAGGGAAAAATTACCCAAAATCAAGAAGCTCAAGCACTAGCACAATATGAACCAATAAAGTATGATCAAAATAACAATATGAAAATTAATTGATGTACATACACACTAGGAGTGCTTGTATATAAAGGCCTCTAGACTAACTAGGAGTTAGCAAAATGATAAGACTCATAACTAAGCATGTGTCCACCAAGAGTGGATTATCCTCCATTGAGCACAAAAGTTAGTGTGATGATGAGAGGATAAGCCTACATAGGTGTGTCACATAAAAATATGTTGTAGACACCATGTGCTTAATTAGAGTGCAGACAACTATGTTGTCTACATGACAACTCAAATAAATATGCAAACTCCTGTGTTATAGACAGCATCTGCTAAATTAGAGTTGCTAACTCCTGTGTTGTCAACAAGACAACTCATATGAGTACACATACTTCTAGGTGCCTAGCTAATAACTAATAAAATAATGAATTAACTTAAGTAAACTTAAGTAAACTTAAGTAAAGTGTAATAATAATTAATTATTTACACTAACACCCCCCCCCCCCCAAGTGCAACTTACGGGAATGCACTTAAGCTTACAAAAGCTATAACGAAATGGCATGATGGATCCTAGCTGCTAGGCCATGTTAGGCACTCATGTATGAATGAAATGAAATCTCTCTAAAAATGCAAAAAGAGGGAAAACCTCATGGGAAAAACCCTCCCCTAAAAAGAGAGATGAAAAAATAAGATGCATGGATGGATGGAGTAATTAAGACCCTCAAATTACAACATACATCATGTATATACAATAGAGAAGTATGAGAAGGACAAAAACCCATGAGAGAAAAAAGTCCCACCCCCCCCCCCCCCCCCCAAATGTAGAATGTCGATCAATGATAGGTACTCCAAGATGAATGTAGAAGTTGATCCATAATTTTTGGATAATGTTCCTCCCTTTAGGAAGAAACAATTGCATAGGCACATATAAGATGCTTCCCCAATATGTACAAAGAATTTTGAAGATGAATGGTGTCTCTAAAACCTACTCAACTGTCCATCTATCGATACTGACAATCACTCCTTCCAACATTGCTGAAAAGAACAAGTTTGGATCTAGCAAGGATGGATGTAGAATATATCCCAAAGAACCAACTATCTCCTCAAATGATAAAGAGACCTCCTACAACTATTGTACATAAGGATCCACAATCATATCAACCTTGTAAGATTGATCATGTAGAGAATGGACAAGAGGGTCAGAGTGTTCCCTCGCAACAACTGAAGAAGGATATTCTTCAGTAAAGAGAGATGTATATCATCAATAATGTCTCCCAAATCTGCTATTAGGACCCCAAAAACAAGCCTAAAATATCTATTATGTAGTAATCCCTTGATTCTAGAACCAGAAGACAAGGTGTACCCAATTGTATTGAATTACATGGACCTATCACTATAGCAATGTATGCATGTGGAATGTGCTGATGTTGTGACCTTATCCTACATCTATCAATAGGATCCACGTATCTAAACTTATTGAATCACTATCACTATTGTCACTATTAGTTTCTACAATGTATGAAGTATGGAGAGGATTCGAGGATAAGCTAGGTGAACTTTCCTCAAAGTGAAAATTCCTCTCTATGAGTATCTCATGAGTCTCAAAATCCATAAGTCTATATGCCTTAACACTTTCATTATATCCAATGAAAGTACAAGGTCGTCGTCGTGGTGCCTTGTATTCCCTTGAAGATATGTGTGCCCATGCTGGATAACCAAAAACTCTAAAGTGTTTAACAACTAGCATTCTTCCATACCATGCCTCAAAAGGAGTCATTCCATTTTAGACATTATGAGGATACTTATTAAGGATGTGATTCGCACTACTTATAGTTTTGACTTCAAGTGATGGATCAAGAGACTTAGCTTGAATCATACAACTTGCCATTGACTTAAGAGTTATAATCCTCATTGTTGCAACACTTGTCTTTTGTGGAATAAATGCTACTAGATTCTAAAGATTAATACCCTCAAGTTCATAAAAGTCTCTAAGTCTTGAGTTCAAATATCTACTTTCATTGTCCATACAAAGAACTTTGATGGCTTTACTTGATTGCTTCTCAACATGACTCTTGAAGGCTAGAAACTTATCAAACACTTCATTCTTGTAATTAAGAAAGTAGACCCATGTGTAGCGTGAAAAGTCATCAATGAAAGTGAGGACATTAAGACTCATGCTAACTGATGTCACTGAAAAAGGGCCTGCTAGAACCGTGTGAACCAATTCAAGAAGAATTGATGCTCTCCAAGACTTCCCTTTGTCATACTTTTATTCTAGATGCATATCCATTGAACAAGTTGAATATTTACCATTAGGAAAGTTGATTGTAGGTAGACTTTTGACCATATTTTTTGAGCTAAGTTGATGAAGATAGTGGAAGGCAAGATGTCGATATGGCTCATGACATAATTTACTTTGTGATTGTGAATGTGTCAACAAGGCATGTGAGGGAGACTTATGAACAAAAGTTGGAGAAGTGTCATGATTGACTTTACCCACTGCAACTAGTGAATCATCCTTAAGATTTTGCACCATTACTAAATAAGGAAGGAACTCAACTTTATTGCCACCTCCATAGTGAGTGATTTAGTAAATTGAAAGGAGATTAATGCTAAGGTTAGGAACATAGAGAACATATTTGAACTCTCCATTTTCCATCTCAACTTTTCCTTTCCCTTCAACTTCCACTTGTGTATCATTCCCTACAAAGATGTGAGGTACCTTACACTGCTTCAATGAATAAAAGTGTCCTTTTGAAGAACCATATGATATGAGGCACCAAAGTCAAGAATCCATTACCCTGAAGAATTTGAACTTGCAATAAATGCTTGCCCTTTTCCCTTTGAAGTGGATGGATTTAAATTCTTGGAAGCATTTGGCACATTGATTTTGTTCTTCCTAAGTAAGTTTTCCAAATCATCTATTCTCTTAGTCTTTCAATGATGCTCATCATGATTTTGTTTCTTGCAATATGAACAAAATAGTTTATCCTTCTTGTTGTTTTTCCCTTCTTGTTGGAAGAAGAATTGCCTTGTTGTGAGAAGGAAAATTATTGTGTCTCTGATTGTGATTTTGGCTTCTACTACTTTTTCTTTTTGTTGGTAAAACTTTTGCCATCTTGATTTGTTTGGTTCTCATTACTAGCCACCAATGTTGTAGACTTGGATGAATTGAGAATTCTCATATCTATCAACTTAGATTGTTCCAACATCAAAATTTCTACAAATGCATCAAATGAAGGCTTAGTGAAGGCACTTCACATGGTCAACCTATGAGTTTTGTAACTTGAAACAAAAGATGCATACTTTGAAGGTAGCCTTTTCAAGATGTGACAAAACAATCTATCATCCTTCATGGAATTACCACAATCTTTAAGTAGTGTTTTCAATTCATTGGCTTTGCTAACATAGTCTTGAATTGTGTCAAAATTCTTAGGATCCAATAGAAGTATATCATCCTCAATTTGGAATCCCTTTTCCTCATCCACCTTACCAAAAAAACTTTCAAGTTTCTCCCAAGCACTCTTGGCATCCTTATAGCTAGAAATGTGGAAGAAGAGATCTCTATGAACACAACTCCTCATAATTCTTAAAGCTTGGTTATATTTAACTTGCCAATCAATTTGTGTAGCAACATTAGTGGGTTTTACACTTGTACCATCAACATATAGATTTAAACCTTTTTCCATTAGTCTACTCCATATAATATCTTTCCATGTAGTATAATTGTGTGAAGTTAAAAGTGAAGTTTTAGGTGAACCCGTTATGTAAACAATTAAAAGAGCACAAGAGAGAGAGAGAGAGAGAGAGAGAGAGAGAGAGAGAGAGAAGAACATAAGACATACACCTCGTATTCACTTAATCAAAGAAAACCCCAAAAATGGATGCTTTTGGCACTTTATATGTAGTGAATTTACAATAGACCACTTGTCAAAATGGACTTATGATTTTTCTACTTACAACCTCCTCTTGGAGTTCAAATCTGGTACTTAGCAATGTAGCTCAGATATACAGCAAATTTTAAGTTTAATCAAAGCAATACAATGCAAAAAAAAGGACTTTTTTCTAAAATTGATATTTCTATCTACACAAGCCTATAATCTAGTTATAGATCTAGAAAATAGACGAAAAAATATTCATTTTCAGAAAAAAGGAACTTGATTATGTGTCCAGATGAGCCCGTACTAAGCCTTTGAGGTTGAAAAATTAGGATTTTCAATTTGTAGAAAAAATTAGGAACTAAGATCTCAAACATCCTACACCAATGTGTAGATCACGAAATTCTACCCCAAAACAAAAAAGTTGCTCAAAAAAAGGATATTGTATGAGGGATATTTCGTTGTTTGAAAATCACCTTTGTAATTATTTTTCCTAAATCACTATTGTTGCACCTCCAAAAATCAATTGACTCTAGATTTCACCTTAGATGTCTAATTTTGATGAAAAAAAAGTTGATTTGGGGTTTTTTTGACCTTCTGAATATGATACCAATATCTAATTTGCACCAACAAGCTCCAATCTTGTCCAACAAAAAATCTCTCCTACTAGCCTAAAAGGCCAATTTTATCACAAAATTTTAGAAATAAAATGCAAATCTGAAAATTAAAAATGCAGAGACACAAAAATATTTAGATCTAAAAAATTAATTGCACAGATCTAAAAATTATCATACCAAATTCACAAATTAGGCCTTTGGGTTCCAGTTTGCAAAAAAAATGGCCTCAAATTTGACTATGGCCTATGGTAGGAAAATTTATAGCAAAAATTTACTAAATCGATCCTCTAGACACAATGGTGAGGTCTACTTTGGCTCTAGACACTCCCAATAACTATAGATTCATTGAATCTCAATCAAGGTCCTTTGAGAGGTGAGGCAAAAATGTTCTCCAATGGCTATGTGAAGAGAAGCTCCCTCAGCTCTAATAACATGTAAGAAATTGCCTTAGGAAAAAATCACCCAAGATCAAGAAGCTCAAGCACTAGCACAATATGGACCAGTAAAGTATGATCAGAATAACAATATGAAAATGAATTTATGTACATATACACTAGGAGTGTTTGTATATAAAGGCCTCTAGACTAACTAGGAGTTAGCAAAATGATAAGACTCACAACTAAGAACATGTCCACCAAGAGTGGATTATCCTCCATTGAGCACAGAAGTTAGTGTGATGATGAGAGGATAAGCTTACATAGGTGTGTCACATAAAAAGATGTTGTAAACACCATGTGGTTAATTAGAGTGTGAACAATTGTGTTGTCTACATGACAACTCAGATAAATATGAAAACTCCTATGTTATAGACACCATGTGTTAAAATAGAGTTGCTAACTCCTGTGTTGTCAACAAGACAACTCATATGAGTACGCATACTCCTAGGTGTCTAACTAATAAATAATAAACTAATTCATTAACATAAGTAAAATGTAATAATAATTAATTATTTACACTAACAATATGAAACTACGTATGGTGGGTCCAAATAGCTTAATGTCATTTCAAAAATATGATCATAGAAAACATCATTTTCTACAAAAAAAGCCATGGGATTATTAGTCCAAAACAAGTTATGTATAAGTAAACTACAATTACATTGTAAATAATAACAATTTTAAAGCACTTGGAAGCTTGGTAATTTTAAAAGAAATATATTTTTCTTGTTCAAAAATAATGTCCCTGCAAATGAACCAGTACTAGTCACATGGGTTGCTTTAGGAAATAGTTCAGCTTCACCAGTAGTGGTCTCTATTGTTCTATCAACTATAGGCATATCTATTAGTGCACAAAATAGGTCCATGAGTATAAATCCACCCAAAAAAAAAAAACAATGCATGATTAGCACATAAAAAAATATAGAAAAATAAGGTTTTACCAGTTATACTTGGTATAGTCAAAGATGTATGCAAGCTCCTTGTTCTCAAAAATGCAGTCAACAATATCAAAGCAGTGATCAAAGGAGGTGTCCACACTTCATCATGACCTAAAGAATACATTGTTAGCAAATATATTTGCAATGGATGAAGATCAAATGGGATACCAGCTAGAAGCATCTGAAAGGTTAAATGAATGGTTAAAGGTTTAAGGATTATTTACATGAAGGTTGTGTGCTATAACCCTCACCATATTGACCACGTAGTCTCACAGGTGTCAAAAAATCATGTAAGAAGAATACATAATATTTTAGATTATAATCCATAAGATAATATAAAATATAAACATCTATTAAACTTTTAGCATTGCTTAAATTAATTATTGTTTACCTTCAAAGAATTGAATTTAAGTATCAATTATTCTTTCAATGCCTTTGTCTCCTCAGTTATGTTTCAATCAAGGACAAGGTTAATAATTTCATCACTATATTTATTTTTAAGCTTACAGGCCATGAAGCCAGAGTCAATGCTATACACGATGTCATCTACAAATGTCGCCTGAGTTTTGGATCACATTTGATTTGCTATCATTTTCACTTTTCCCTATCAATAAGTATCAAGTTGTGACATCAATATCAGTAAAATTCCATCAAAATAAGTCCAAAGCAATAAAAAAAAGAACATAATAATATGACATTTGTTTCTATATAATTTATACAGTTACACTAATTAAGGTTTACCTTTGCTGAGGTAGGTGTGTAAGGTACATCCCTACCTATACCTTGTGGTGTATCCATGTCACCCTGTGAAAACGATTAGTAATTCTTAGCAATCAATAGTGAAATGAAACTAATAGGCTTACCAAAAAATTATAAAAATATACAAGTCAAAAAAAATCTATGAATAAATCACTCCATCAAACTTGATGTTGATCATATGCCAACACACATTTCATTGATCATCATCTTCATCCATGTCATCATCATCATCACCACCATCAGCATATTGTCACTTTGATCATTATCATCACCACCAACACCATATTAATCATTGTCATCATCATCTTCATCACCATTATCATGACCATCATCACCTTGATCATCATCATCTTTATCACCATGATCATGATCGTAATCATCATCACCATCATCATCAACATCACCAGAATCATCTTGTTCTTCTTCTTCATCACCATTGTGTAATAGTCATATGTGATCATCATTTACTTCATCATCTAATTATTTAGTATCTTCTTATTCTATCACATTACAGTTTACTGACCTTCCTCTTGGATCACGTCTAACAAAAAAGGACCAACCTAGTTTATGTGGAATGCTAAAGTAAAACACTTATTCACATTGGCTTGGAAGAACATAGGGCTCATCTACAATTGGCTCATGCGACCTTGTATTAATCATTGTAAATTCACTATCATGTTCAATAATAAACCTATCAGGATCATTTTGATTTAGTCGTAGACTGTATCATTTGATGACAAATAGAACTAATTTGAATGAATTAAAGTCACACTCAAGTATATCATCCAAAATGCCATAGTATCAATTTTCAAATTGTTGAGGATGTATTTCATTTCTAGATAAAATATTGGTGACCTAGAAGACTACACTTATACTAAAATTACAACTTTTCTTCATTTTGACTAACTTTTTTATGCAAAATTTATGGCCATGGTAGTACATAGCTTTGTCGTGTTTGATATGCAATTATTCAAACATGTCAAGATTATTTGCATTGATTCATGAGTTGATATTAAACTTATGGATCATGATTAGTGATCTTATATGTACCTTTCTATTTGTTAAGCCATATGCTAGATCAAGTACGATTGGCATAACATTAAGATCTTCATTATGATGAGCTTCTTTAACCAATGATGCAACATCATTCCATGTTAATGAGCGGCCATTTTCTTGAGACTTTTGAATCTATATCATCATCCAATCAAAGATTGTTTGCAATATACAAATGTAGTGCATCCCACTGACAACCAACTATAAAGAAAATAACTAGACCAGTCAGAAACAACTTATATTAACGATGGATAAGAATTAATTAACTAAAATAACATCTTATAATTATCTCTCACTTTCCTCAATCTACCTTTCACCATCAAGTACTCCCTTTTGAATTTGTTAATGGAGTTGGGATCCCAAATGCAATCTACATGGATCTTTGATGCAAACTTGGGAAGATATTTGCTAGTGTACACCATGGTCTGGTATACCATATATACCTCTACCATAGAACTCTTAGGATCTACTCTTTGTCAAACCAAGTCTTTCATAAATTTTAAGTGCCTCTCAACCATCCACATTGACCTAGTTTGTACAAGTTCACACAATTGAATCTTCTCAACTTGATGTATGAGGTAGTGTTCTTGAGTATTGAAAAAAATTGAAGGTAGATAATTTTTCATTTCACACATAAGATGGGAAATTTTTCTCTTATAATACTTTATATCTTTTTATGAATTTCTTTAGATGATAACCACCTAAAAAAGATTAAACATGCAAGAACATATAAATGATATTTTATATAAAAATATACAATAAATTACATAAAAAGTAAAGCAAGTCATAAATATAATATACGTACAATAAATCTAAGAAATAACACTTCTAACCTCATGTATTTTCCAAAATCATATATATAACTTATTAAATATTGTTGTCAAACTAGTGTGGGAGGGATAGAGGCAAGATGTACTGCAATCATTAAAAAATGATATTTTCAATATATTATAAAATGATACAATAGGTAGTACATGCAATTTTAAAAATATATTGTAAATAGAGAACATGATTTACCTTGATGAAGCTATGCCAATCATGTGTTTTCAACCTTGGTCCAAAATCACCTTTCTTTGATACAAAATGTTAGAAATGTTTTGGAATAACTGAGAGGGGGGCTGAATTAGTTATTCAAGGTCCAATATATCCAATTCAAACTTTTTCACTAAGTGTAGTGAGCTCATTCAACCATACATTCATCCAAGCTTTAATATTCCTATTCAACAAGTTATTGTAAATCAACATGCAAGCATAACACATAAAAGATCAACACATAGCACAATGATTTATGTGGAAACCCAATTTGGGAAAAACCACCGGTAACATGCTACTCAATTCTCACTCTTCTAAAGTGATGCCCTGTGAAAGGCTTGCCTTGTTAAAGGCTACAACACTCTATTAAATGTGACCTAGTTAAAAGATTTAACCACCCTGTTAGCAGTGAGTCTGGTTAGAGGACTTTAGAACATTCACTTGGAACGCCACCCTGTTAAAGGATTTACAAATGGCTATTAGGCCAACCTAAGTCCATAGGATTTTCCTTCTATCCTAACTAATACAATTGCTAGAGAGTAACAATTAGGGATTTTGACCTGATTACAGAATACAACTCAACTTGCAGATCTTAGATCACTTCTCAGCTCTTCTTCATCTACCTGGCATTTAGTCTCTACAACTCTTGATAGCTTGCCCTCCTTTCAAGCTTAGTCTCCTTGAGTCTCCATGTTCAATGTACTAGTACAATCATCTCTTCTTGAACACTTGTAGAAGCAGAGTCTTTGTACTCTTTTCTCCCTTCTCCTAGATGTTTTCTCCTTAACACCCTTCTAACCACTTTGCAATTTGGCACTCTAATAGCTCTTGCTTCTTGTTCTGTAACTTCTTAAATAGAAGTCTTAGAGTTCCTTTTTTCACTCAATTCTTCTCTCCTTTAATTTCAATTCATATGGATTAGGTAGGATTTATTGTATCTAACCCATGTTATGTTTCTTCTAGAAACATCATAAAGAATCTTCTTGAATTCACTCCAAAATGGTTTACATAGAATTTTGTGCCACCTGCCCATCATCCTTATCCTCCAAATGGTTCACAAAATTCTAGGTAACAACTATGTCATCTCAGATTTGATGAATCTTTGATTTTTCAATAATGCAGCATCTCGGCACTATTGAAATCCTAGTGCTTGGCACATACCGTGTTACTCAACATCAACTATATTTTTACTGATGCTCAGCACTTGAATTTCACTCGACACCAACTAAGATTTTCTAATGCTCGACACTTGATACTTTGCTCGGCACTTGAACTTCACTCGACATACACTAGATTTTCTTTTTGCTCGACTCTAACTAAAAATTTACTTGGCTTCAACTAGCTTGCTTGGCATCCACTGATGAACTTAGTTTAAGTTTTGTAGTCAACCTTGTTACAACTTATTCTTCTAATGTTTCTAAGTGTGACCAACATCTGTATCTTTGAGTATGTTATCAATACATCATTTAACCATTGTCTTGACAAATCCTTGCACTTCATTACAACATCATAAGTCAACTTTTCCCTTAGGTGCTTTTGTTACATCTTGTTGATCAAATACTTTTCATCAATGAAATAAGTGATAGTGCTTGGATCTTACAAGAAAATGTCATTCCTACAAATAGTAGGTTTGGTATCAATGACAAAACAATGATTGAAAACATTATGTTAACAAAAATCTCCCTCTTTGATCAATCTTCTTCATCTTCATCAATGATCTTTTCAATCAGATTTCCAACAATCTCCCTCTTTGGCATTGATGGCAAACCAAACTAATCAACCATTAGACCAAACTATTTAACCAATTTATCAACATGCTAACTAGGTTAGAACAGTAAGTCAAATTCCAAAAAATTCCAAAAATTAATTGTGTTACCATCAATTTTCACATCTCCCTCTTACTTTTTGTATCATTTTTCTTTCTTTTATGCCCTTCTTACATTTTCTCCCTCTGTATGCACTGCTCTTCTTCTGCTATTCTCTATTTTGATAAGCTTCTTCATCTTCTCCTGTCAACTATTGACCAGTTCTATTATTTCTCTCTCAATCTTTATTTGATTAATTTTTGCATTTACTCCCTCTTTCTTCATTCTTTATCTTCTCACTAGTTGATTTCTACATTTACTCCCTCTTTCTTCATTCTTTATCTTCTCAATAGTTGTTGATCAGTTTCTTGAAATTTCTCCCTCTTTGACAACAATGCCAAAGACATATTAGCATCTTATCATGCAAGTGTAGCATTTGCAAGTTCATTCAATTTCTCCCTTTGTCACCTTGCTTGTGACTGATTTGTAACTTCTACACTTTGATTACTTCAGGCATGAATCCTAAAGTAAAAATCCTTTGCATCAATGTGTAATATCTCAACAATCAACTCATTTTGATGTAGGGCAATCTTGCTTTTACCTCAAGTAGCCTTGGTTAGGGGTATCACCCTAACTTACCTCTAAGATACTCAAAAGCATCATTAGGTAGTGCTTTTGTGAAGATGTCTGCAATCTGTTCCTTTGAGCTAACATATTTCATCTTCACTTGTGTGTCTTCGACCAATTCTCTTACATACTAATACTTGATTGTAATGTGTTTGGTTTTAGCATGCATTGCAGGGTTCTTTGATATGTTGATAGCACTTTTATTATCACAATATAGTATCATAGGCTCATTTACTTCTTCCTTCATACCTTGCAACAAACATTTGATCCATACAATACTGTTACAATTGATAGCAGCTGCAACATATTCAGCTTTTGTAGTGAACTGTGAGGCACAACTTTACTTTTTGCTGGTCCATGTAATCAATCTTTTTCCCAAGAAAAGTGGTACTCCACTGGTGCTTTTTCTATCATCAATATTACCTCTCCAATCTACATTAGTGTAGGCTTTTAGTTCAAATTTTTCACTCCTCTTGTAGTACAAACCATAGTCATTAGTTCCTTTTAGATACCTCATTATTGTCTTCACTTCCATCAGACAATTTTCTCTTGGATTTGCAAAAAATCTTGCCACTATTCCAATAGCTAATGCAATGTCTGGTCTACTATGTACAACATATTGCAACTTTCCAATCATCGATCTATACAATGTCTAATTTACTTTAGTAGACTCATCATTCTTGGATAGCTTATGTCATATTGCCATTGGCGTGCTAATTGGTTTTGAGTCTTCTAATCCAAATGTTTTGAGTATCTCCTTGATGTATTTTGATTGGGTCACAAATATGCCATGCTTCAATTGATGTACTTGTAATCCAACAAAGAATTTTATTTCTCCAAACATTGACATCTCAAACTGATGCTTCATCGGATCAGAAAAATCTTTGCATAGAGCATCTTTTCCTCAAAATATTATATCATCAACAAAGATTTCTAATATCAAAATGTCTTTACCTTTTTCTGCCTTAATATACAAGTTGTTATTGTTATCTATTCTCTCAAATCCAATCTTCACAAGATATTTGTGCAATCTCTCATACCATGCTCTTGGTGCTTGCTTCAAACCATAAAGTGTCTTATGCAGTTTGCAAACCATATTTTTGTTCTTCTCATCAACAAATCCCTCTAGTTCTTCTATATAGACTTCCTCTTTCAGTATACCATTTAGAAAAGCAGACTTCACATCCATCTAGTAGACTTTGAAACCTTTGTATGCAGCATATGCAAGTAATATTCTTACTCCTTCCATTCTTTCAATAGGGACAAATGTTTCCCCATAATCAAGTCCTTCTTCTTGTGCATAGCCTTTACAAACTAGTATGGCTATGTTTCTAGTTATCTCACCATTCTCATTAAGTTTGTTCCTAAACACCCATTTGGTACAAATTACATTCTTATCAACTAGTCTAGGAACTAGGGTCTAGGTTTTGTTCTTCTCAATCTGGTCTATCTCTTCTTCCATATCCTTATACTAGTAATCATCGTGTAGTGCATCCTTCACTATTTTAGGCTCTACCTTGTTGAGCAGACATGGTTCATTTCTTAGTCTATTCCTTGTCATTGGTCTTGTATCCTTGTCACCAATTATTTTCATCTGTAGGGTGATGTCTTCTCACATACTTGGCTAATCTTGGTTCTATCCTTCTTTCCATATTTGATCCTTCAGCTTCAGAGTCATTTTGCTCTTCTTTATCTGGTGCTTCATCATTTCTTTCATGTATACTATTTTCAGAGTCAGAATGTGCATTTTTGACATTCTACAACTCAACTTCTAAATGTAGCTTGGCATTCACTAGCTATGACTCGGTTGATATTGAGTTTGTTGTTGATTCCCAACTTGATTGGCAACATTATCTTCAATAGTCATTCCTTCATAGAAGTATACAAAATATCTATAATCTTTTGATTGTTTAGTTCTATCAACCTGAACTTCTGCATGCTGATCAAAATTTACATTTGCACTCTCCACAATCTTGTTAGTGTTAGTATTCAAACACTTATATGCCTTACTTCTAGTGGAGTATCCCAAGAATATCCCTTCATCACTTTTTGCATCAAATTTTTCATTTCTAGTATCTTTAAGAATATAGCATTTACAACCAAATACTTTGAAATGTTTTACATTAGGTGATTGACCATACCACAATTCAAAAGGTGTTGCATTTGTACCTTTCTTGACTTGGACTCTATTCAAGGTGTAAACAACAGTACTTAGAGTTTCTCTCTAGTACTTTAGTGAAACATTTTTCTCCATCATCAAGGTCCTTGCACAATCTATCACTAATCTATTTCTTCTTTTAGCAATTTCATTCTATGGTGGAGTTCTTGGTGTTGATGTTTTCCTTTTGATACCTTTGTCATTGCAAAATACTTCAAATTCTTTTGATGTAAACTCACCTCCTCTATTTGATCTTAGGCACTTTAGACTCTTTCATGTTTCCTTCTCAACTCTGGCCAAGTACCACTTAAACATTTGAAATGTATCAGATTTTTACTTCAAGAACATTGAAGTCATCATCCTGGAATAGTCATCTACAAATAGCATTATGTATTTATCTCCTAGGTAACTTTGCACTTGTGTTGGACCACATAAGTCTGTATGGACTAACTCTAGTACTTCTTTGGAAGTGTATGTTTTTCTTTTCAAACTAGACTTAGTCATCTTACCTAGTTGACATTGTTTGCACATTGTGTTTTCAGGTTTCTTAAATTTGGGCAAACCTCTGACTTTATTATTTTTGTCGATGCTAATCAGATTGTCAAAGTTAACATGACACAATATTTTATGCCACAACCACACATCATAAAATCTAACAAAAAGACAATTTGTATCTTCCATATCTAGGTAAAACAAGTTACTCCTAGTTTTTTCACCTTTTCCCATCAAATTTCTATCAATGTCATAGATCTTGGCAATTTTGTTTCCAAATTCTACTTTGCAACCTACATTGCCTAACAGTGATACACTTAACAGGTTGTAGTTCAATCCTTCAACATAGTATGCATTATCACATGAAATTTCCTTTGTAATTTTAATTGAACCTTTCCCTTTGATTTGACATGGAGCATCATTACCAAATCTAACACTATTTCTGTTATATTGAGTAAAGGTAATGAACTTACTTTTGTCTCCTATCATGTGATGTGAGCATCCACTATCTATAATCCACTTGTCATTCTTGTTCACACAGGTTACCAATGTTGTTGCTTCATCTTCATCTTTATATGATTCATCCTTCATGGCCACATAGACTACTTCATCATCATTCTCATCAAAGTCTTCTTCAACAATGTAGCATTGTTTGTCTTTTTCTTTGTAATCTCTACTATCATCTTCTCTCTTGTTCTTGTACTTTTTTCCTTCTTTCTAGTTCTTCTTCTATGTACATCTTGCAGAAATATGACCTACTTCATTACAATTGAAATATATGATAGGGAGCTTACCTTTGAATTTTCCTTTGCCTCTATAGAATCTCCTAGCCGATAGTGCTACTAACTATTCCACATCTTCTTTATCTATACTGCTATCACTGGATGCATGTTTTCCTTTTCTTCTCTTCTTTTTTGATATCTCCTCCTTAATGTCTTTTATTGTCATCTTGTCCTTGAAAGTAGATTCAAGGTTCCTAGGTCTATAGTTGTTAAAGTTGGACAATTCAAATGCAGTAAGTCTTCTCACTATTCCTTCAAAAGTTAGTATGTTTCCTTGTACACACCTCAGCTCTTAGATGGCTAAAAATCTAATAGCATAGATAGGAAGTAGAGTTCTTAAGTATTTTTTGTTGACAATTTCTTCTTCCAATTGACCACCTGGACTTCTTATTGCACTTACCACTTCTTTCATTCTAGTAGCATATTGAGCAGCATTTTCTCATTCCTCCATTTTCATGTCATCAAACTTTCCTCTGAGGCTTTCTCTCTTTGATCTCTGGACATTATAATCACCTCCATAGATATCTATTAGGGCTTTCCACATCTTGAATGTAGTGTCACAATCTTTGATATTATCATATTCTGCATAGCTGAGTGTAGAAGCAATCTCCAATATTGTTTGATTGTGCTCCTTCCTTTTGTTCAAATCATCTATAGTAAGAGGTCCAGTTGGATCTACATGTTTTGTTCCAATTGAGTTTTTTCCATAATCACCTATTGATCCAAGGTGCAATTTTATTAGACTCTTCCATGCAACAAAATTGTCTTTGTTGAGCTTGAGAACTTCTCTCTTGGATATCTTAATCTTCTTGCTTCTAGTACCTTGAAACTAAATCAGTAGATGGCTCTGATACCAATTGTTAGAAATGCTTTAGAATAACTGAGAGGGGGAGTGAATTAGTTATTCAAGGTCCAACATGTCTAAAAGTTACTATAAATCAACATGCAAGCATAACACATAAAAAATCAATACATAACATGGTGATTTACATGGAAACCCAATTTGGGAAAAGCCACCAGTAACATGCTACTCAATTCTCACTCTTCTGAAGTGATGCCCTATGAAAGGCTTGCCCTATTAAAGGCTACAATACACTGTTAAATGTGACTCGGTTAAAGGATTTAAACATCCTGTTAGAAGTGAGCCTAGCTAGAGGACTTTAGAACATTCACTCAGAATGCCACCCTGTTAAAGGATTTACAAATGGCTATTAGGCCAACCTAAGTCCATAGAATTTTCCTTCTATCCTAACTAATACAATTGCTAGAGAGTAACAATTAGGGATTTTGACCTAATTATAGAATACAACTCAACTTGTAGATCTCAGATCACTTCTTAGCTCTTCTTCATCTGCCTGGCATTCAATCTCTGCAGCTCTTGACAACTTGCCCTCCTTTCAAGCTTAGTCTCCTTGAGTCTCCACTCTCAATGTACCGATGCAATCATCTCTTCTCGACCACTTGTAGAAGCAGAGTCTCTGTGATCTGTTCTAACTTGTTGATCAAATCCTCTTCATCAATCAACTAAGTGATAGTGCTTGGATCTTATAAGCAAATGTCATTCCTACAAATAACAGGTTTGACATCAATGACAAATAAATGATTGAAAACATTTTGTTAAAACCAATTTCCCTCTTTGATCAATCTTCTTCATCTTCATCAATGATCTTTTCAATCAGATTTCCAACACAAGACTACTTATATTCACAAAAAATCCTATGGGAAATTTTTTTTTTTGATGACTTCTTTTAATGCATCACTTTGTTGCTCCATTAATAACCAAGGAAGGGCACTCGCATTTACACGATCTCCATTGCTATTCGATTCAATGAAATTTTTTAGTGCATGATTGGATTCATGAATGTCATTACAAATGTTGGCAATTTTTCCTATGCCTTCCATCCAATATTTTCCATAGTGTCTTTATTACATTCTTTCTAATATGCATAGCATCAAATAAATCCATGATTAGGAGATCCTTTTAGTACGATAACCTACTAAATTAAGTAGGATAATTTTTTATTTCTCTAGTAAGTTGTTCATTGATTCCTTGATGACCTTCATAAGCATCAATTGCATCATTACTAAATAAAAGACAATATCAAAATATAAATTTCAAACTTTGGATCACAAACTAGACATTACCTCGACGATTTAGTTCATCGTAATTCAACTTCCATAGGCAAGGTGTCATTTTTCATGGCCTTGATGTAGTCTCTTCTTTCCCATAAAAAATGGGTTTTTTAGTAATTTGATACTTATTATTATTGTGGATAAAGTGCCTAAATTGATCGAACACCTACATTCCTAAATTTATTAAATGACCAGAATTTTTTGGACCACAAACTAGAGATGCAAATTTTCCCTCTGTTTGAATACCTAAAAGATCATGTATAAGTTAAACAAAAAATAATAATGTGTAAGCACTATAACAAACCAAAAATATGTGACCTTAACAATATAACATACCTTAAAAATGAGTTAGCCCAGGGGCATAATGTATTGTCCATACAAGCATTGCATAGAATTGAAATTATCTTTGTCCTATTAGTCTAGAGATGTTATACGTAGTGACCTCATTCCATAACTTCAAAAACTCGTCAATAAGGGACTCAATATACACATTCATATCTTTAACTTGGTACTTACCTAGTAATTGAATGAATAGAAACATTACATAATTATTATGACCATTTTGATGCATGATTTATAAATTAATTTAGATAACTATTAAATGAAAAATAACTTGGTCCAATTATTGACAACATTATGTGCCCCCTGTTTATGGACATCCAAGGAGGAATGTTATTGTTAATAACAAAAATAGGCCACACTAAGTAAACAGATCTCTTATCTCTAAATGGATTGATACCGCTCGCTGCCATTTTTTTTATGTCTTTAAATGTAGAATCATCCACAAGCATTTGTATAATGTCATGTTGACTTCTATTGCATGCATGGTAATCTATAAATTGTGCCAAGCTAGTGTACCTAAATAATCATTCAAGATGTGGAATAATGGGAATATACCAAAGAACCTTGCGAGGTACCATTTTTTGCATTTGGTCTTATTGATATCTACTAATATGACAATTAGGAAATTTTGTTACAAATTCATGTTGTTTATGACATAGAATGTGATCATTGGGACACACATGTATTGTTTGATACTTCATTCCAATTTGATTCATAATGGTAGATAATTCTTAGTATAAATGATGCAAAATGTTTGATGATGGTAACAAAAACTCACCTATCAACCTACAACAAAAAATATAAATTGTTAATATAATAAATAGTAATGGTATGCTAACATTGAAGATGATAGAAATGACATACCTTAGTGTTGTCACAAAACTTTTCACACTTGACTAAACTTTTTACCTGAAGGAAACCTTGTGAAACATGAAAACAACCTCCAAGTTGTGGGACTTGAATAACGAGGTTGAGTCTTCAGAGAAGGTCAACTTTCTTTGCTATTAGGATGCACCTAAACTACACTTGGAGAGGAAAAGGGAAGAAGGCATGTATGAAAAACTTACCTAATCTATCCTGGGTGATGCACCGAAATAGAGTGTTTGACCCTGTCTCCACCCATAAATGCATAGTTAACTATCATGACATCAAAATATACAGATTCAAACTTGTTCAATCAAAAAATCACATGCAGATCAAATAACTAGATAAATGACACAAGGAAGAAGAGTTTTATTATATATCATTCATAGGCCAAAAGAGATACAATCATGCAAATGACAGACAACCACAGTACATTGATTAGAGGAAAATGAATCCCACACAGTACATCAATGGCTAAAAGAGATAAAGTAGAATGTCATGAAGTTCAAAGGAAAAGAAAATTTACAACATGCATGCCAAAGAAATTCCAAAGAAAATAGAGAAGAATCAACCTTTTCAAAGGCTTCAAAATATGCTTTTATAGTTCAAGCATAACTCGTAGATTGCTTCACAACTTCATTCATGCATTTAAGACTGTCAAACGGTGACCAGCTCAGATCTGCATGATAGATTTAATCTAGTATAGTTCTAAAGGCATGAAAATCATCAATCGTAACTGAGAGAAACCCTAAGGGTGAAATGAAATGGTGCTATTAATGCTAGAACTCTTCAAATGGACAACCAATTGGCAAGAAGTGTGTCCTTCACATCTTTTTAGCATGGAATTCATTCAGGAGTGGTTGGGATTGATCATGGAGATTAGATCATGTATAAAAACTACTTGCTTCCTTCCCTGGCTTGGCAAATCATCAAGAATCAGTAGTCAATTGGGTCAAGAAACTAGGATGAGCCACGCAGACCAATGATACTATTTCCTTTTTCCATCTCGCAAAGTCTTCATGAATTGACCACACTATCCTTGTTGTAGCTTTGCCACCCTTCTACTTTTATTAACTATTCATGGTTGGCTTTGACTATCCATTGTTCATGACTTCAAAACTAAAAATCCTTATTAACCGTCTGACCCTGCGAAGCCATGACCTCATCATCTAACCTTGTGAATGATTCATCAAGACATTTACATCATCGCAACCATAACCCAAGGTAACCCTAAACTCTATGTGATATTGTGACCAAGGCATTTTTTAGTTTCACAAAATTAACCTTGGGTTATCCTTAATCACTTGCAATGATGTGAAGACAATCCTTTGACTATTTGATGCTTGAAGAAACTTAACTACTTTAAACTATGCAACATTGCAAATGCAGTTATCTTTACCTTATTACTCCATCAAAACCCCCAGTTGACTTACTCCATTAACCATTGTGAATGAGTAAAACCTCTATATAGATCATCATTGCATCATCATGACCTTAACTCTAGTTTACATTCAACTCCATGTAACACTGTGAACCAAGAGGATCACCACTTCATTGCTTTGACCCAGGGTTGAGATTAATCCTTTGTAATTATGCAATGAAGGAAATTTCACTAAGGCATATTGACTTTGCAACTTTAACTTTAAATCTTTTTTATGGAGAACATCAATTAAAATGATCCATCTTCATTCGATGAGATATTCTTGACCCTTGCAATGATGTGGATAAAGCGATTCACAACTTTTCCACATTGACCATTGGTTAGGCTTGATACATGCAAAGATGCAAATAATATTTAACTTTACCATTGTTGTAGATCTCTATAGCCTATAGCGATAAGATAATCTCCCGCTCATTCTGTAAAACTACCTGGCTAGCTTGAGCGGGAACAAAACTACACATTATTTTTTACCTACGAATGTCAAATGAGCAAAAAAGTATTTGTTCCATAGCAAACTCTTTCGACACATGAAACTCCATTATGTTCTTATGCACTTAAGGATGCCTAAAATTGCACAACTAATTTTTGGCCAAAATTGCAAAAAATGCATCATTGAGTGCCTAAAAACTACATAACTCATCCCATGGGAGATGTCTTTGATCGATTATCTATGATGGGATCAATGATGAAAAAAATTGTGAACATTTCTTGGTGACTTAGAGGGGATTCTTGCCTTCTAAGAATGGACTAGTGGCCTTAAGCAATCTATTGGGCTATAGAGTTACAAAAATGAACCTTATCATCTATCTACATTTTTCAAAAAGAAAACTCTGCCTCTTCTACAATTGCAAAACCTCAAAATTATGTTATTTCCAAGAAACAACTTTTGGTCATGCACTAATTGAAAAAACTAGAAAAAAGGGAAAGACACCTACTCTACTATATACAAGAATTTACACTTATAAAAGCTAAACAAACCCATTGACTGGCTTGTTGAAGTAGCTTCCTTTCCTTAACAACTAATTTTTTCTTTCATGTGCATGGAAAGCTGAAAATGGCAGCAAGCATGACAAGCATTTGGTTGCAACTTGAAGCATCTTCCTCCCAATGTTGAGGACAACAAAGCTCTCTAGCACTAGGACATTACTTTTTGGAGAGAAAAAACTTTCTCCTCTTTGTGATCTTCATCCTCATGCTTTGGAATGAGCATGACTGGGAGTAACACGCACTATTGTAGAGCTAGATACCTGATGGGGCATCCTGTTGATGGCACTGGGTCAAAAAATTCATCCTTGACTATGTTATACTCTACAATGGTAGCATCCAACTAGTTTGAAAGTGGCTCTCCTTCCTATGAAGAAAAAATCTCCACCTTTCTTCATGTTTTTCATGAACCACCTCCTCTAGAGCTACTAGTATGGTGTCATTCTCCACTTTTTGTGATTGTAGAACATGCTTTTCATATATAGGAGATGATAACCCAACATCTATGGAAGAGCAAATAGCATCAAACTCATCCAAGAGATCATCCTCATCATCAATCTCCTCCATTGTAGTTGTAATAACATGCATAGTTGAGGGGCAACATCATGCATGTTTTCATGTCCTTCCTCAAGGATAGATCTATCCTTGGGACTCTCTCTTTCATCCTTCACATCATAAAGGGTTTCCTGCAACATATGTTCCTCATTTGAGGAAGATGATCTATTAGATAGGCACGGGGCCTCAAGTTCATAGAAATTAATCTCCCTCATCCATTGTGATATCCTCATGTCATAATAGTTTCTATGATGGCTTGAAAAAGAGATAAAATCTTCTTCTTGGATGGTATTTTTTTTTGTGACATTGCATACAGGCTAGGAAGAAGCCTCATGCACATTGATGTGTTCCTCCTCAATGGCAGGGACTTCCTCCATTATTTCCTCTTCCTCAACCTCCTATTGTAGCACATGTTTTTCAATTGGTAGCTACTCATTTGTTGTCTCTAGTGTGGGTGAAGATATATCCACTTCTTTATTAATAGCAACGAAGGAACAATAATCCTTTTGGGGCTCACCATCATTGACATATAAAGGTGTATGAGCTGTAGGATGAGGTTCAAGGTAGCTTGGGTAGAAATCTAGGGAGGGTTGCTTTGTCTGAAGCTAGAAGAATTCCTCCTTGGAGGCTCTTGCACTTCAGCTCTCTACGCTTGGGAAAGCTTAACCTTTTCCTCCTCTTCAAACTTCTTTTATTTTATTCATCTTTACATTGTGACAACTGAGAGAACAGCTCCTAAGCCTTGCTAAAAATATCAAATACCTTAGACGCCATGGTGAAAACATGAGGATCATCCTCCCACATCTCCATCTCACCACATAGATCATTAAGCCAAGAGGACATAATGAGAATAACATAAGCAGAATATCCACCGGCTGTATCCTTATAAGGATTATGAATGAATTCAAAAATCTTGTTTATGTCAGAAAATCCTTGGCCCAAAAAATTTAGGCTATCATAAAGCTCGCTTACCTTTGACCTGAGATCACTATAAGGCTCTAAGGAAGATTGGACAGGTTGACGAAGAAGCTCTCCATAACATATCTGAAAGTAGGTATTTCTATGAGGGGGATCCATGATAAAGCTTTTAGGAAAACAACTTCACAGAAATACTGGGGAAACATAAAAACTAAAAATCATACCAATACTTGGTCTATTGAAACCAAAAGATGCATAGATTTTCCATCATCTTAGATGAACACCTCCAAAGTTTGATGGCATTAAGGAAAATACCCAATTTCTTAGTGAATGGAGATCAACTGGCTAACCAATGGACTTATAAAGTTGAATCTTCTTGTCCCACTGGGTGTGCCAAAAATTGTGGTATGATCGGTGGAGGTATTGAAATTGATATGAATCCTTGAATATTTGTCCCATCGGGCATGCCAAAAATTGTTGTCACAAAATTTTGCACCCTTGTATAAAGTTTTTAGCTAAAGGAAACTTTGTAAAAAAAGGAAACAATCTCCAAGTTATGGGACTTGAACAATGAGGTTGAGTCTCCAAAGAAGGTTTCCTTCCTTTTCTATTAGGATGCACCTACACTACACTTGGAGAGGAAAAGGGAAGAATGCATGCATGAAATTCTTACCTAATCTATCCTAAGGGGGTGATGCACCAAAATAGAGTGTTCATGATGCAGAAGCATCTAGAGGTATAAGGGCAATCCTGTGTCACCCAAAAAAATATACCTAGACATAGTTTCTATTTCATGTCTTTTCATTTCTAGATACCCATTTGGGTCAAATAAAGGTTCCAACTCTCACAGTTCCACTATTAGTATTCTGAGCTAGAGTTTTTAAGCACCTTGGGATATGTGTAAATGCCAAAAAAATAAGACTATGTAATTGAGCCATAATTATGGTGAGTTAGAAGGTGTAAATTGGATGGATGATTATAATTGTAATTTAGAACATTCCAAAAAAAGAATTAGGTTAAAAAGTTGCACGATTTGAAAGTTATCACAGTTTTTTAGTATCTGGAGACCTCTTAAGAATGCTTCAAAGTTAGGTTTGAGGCACTGAATGACCTCTATGGGCCTAAAAAATGGGGGATGAGAAAATCTACTCCATAGGGCTATAGAGCACTCTGAGAGCTTTTTGAAAATGTAAACGGTTTGTCAATTGGAGCTACGATTCAAAAGTTATGCCTCCCAGAAGTTCAGCTACCATTTTTGGATTCTTTTAATTTTGCACCGACTTCTAATTCAACTTCTAGAGCCTTCTATTTTGGTGGTGGATGCCAACTAGCACTTTCTAGAATGTATTCCTAATCCTTAACCCTTTGGGGTCTATTTAAGAACATTTTTGGCATTGTAAAAGGTAGTTCAGACTGGAGTTTGAGAGAAGGTACTAGGAGAAGAAATTATCTCTAGACTTATACTATTGTAAGCCCATAGGGCATGTTTTGGAGTTTGTTTTCTTTGTAGTAAGTGTATTGGCATATTTTCATAGTTAATAAAGTTTTCCCTTTCCTGTTGTGACCATTCTGTACTTGGGTTTTGTCTCCATCAGTTCAACCCTGCATTTGCCCATACATGCATAGTTAACTATCATGACATCAAAAAATATAGATTCAGACTTGTTTAATCAAACAATCACATACAAATTAGATAACCAGATAAATGACACAAGGAAGAATATTTTTACTATATATCATTCATAGGCCAAAAGAGATACAGTCATGCAAATGAAAGACAACCACAATACATTGATGAGAGGCAAATGAATCTCACAGAATACATCAATGGTTAAAAGAGATAAAGCAGAATGTCATAAAGTTCAAAGGTAAAGGGAATTTGTAATGTGCATGCCAAAGCAATGCCAAAGAAAATAGAGAAGAATTTATCTTTTCAAAGGCTTCAAAATGTGCCTTTATAGTTCAAGCATAACTCATAGATTGTTTCACAACTTCATTCATGTATTCAAGATTATCAAAGGGTGATTGGGTGAGATATAGATGATAGATTTTATCTAGTATACTTCCAAAGGCATGAAAATCATCAACCCTAATTGAGAGAAACCATGAAGGTGACATGAAATGGTGCCATTAATGATAAAACTCTTCAAATGGAAAACCAATCAGCAAGCAACATGTCCTTCACATCTTTTTAAGCATGGCATTCATTTGGGAGTGGTTGGGATTGATCATGGAGATTGGGTCATGCAATAAAACTACTCTCTTCCATCCCTAGCTTGGAAAATCATCAAGAATCAATAATCAACTAGTTCAAGCAACCAAGATGAGCCATGTGGACCAATGATATTATTTCATTTTTCCATATCGAAAAGACTCATGAATTGACTACCCTATCCTTGTCATAGCTTTTCCACCCTTCTACTTTTATTAACTATTCATGTTTCTCCTTGATTGCCCATTGTCCACAACTTTGCAACTAAAAATCCTTGTTAACTATCTAACCCTATGAAGCCCTAACCTCATCATCTAACCCTGCAAATGAGTGATCAAGACATTTTCATCATTGCAACCATAACCCAAGATAACCCTAAACTCCATGCATATTGTGAACAAGGCATTTTGTAGTTTCATAGCATTAACCCTGGGTCAACCTTACTCACTTGTAATGATGTGAAGACCATCATTTAAATTTTGATGCTCCATCACAACATCATAGCTTAAAGAAACTTAGCTTCATGAAACCATGTGACATTTCAAACATAGTTATCTTTACCTTATTACTCCATCAAAACTGCCAGTTGACTTCCTCCACTAATTGTTGTGAACTAGCAAAACTTCTATATTGACCGCCATCGTGACCTTAACTCTTGTTTGTATTCAACTCCATGCAATTCTCTAAACCAAGAGGATCATCGCTTCACTGCTCTGACCCAGGTTTGAGCTTAATCCTTTGTGATGAAGTGATGAAGGAACTTTGACTAAAGCCTGTTCACTTTGTAACTTTGTGACTTTAACTTTGAAGCTTTTTTATGGAGCATCAGTTGAAATGATCTGTCCTTATTTGATGGATATTCTTGACCCTTGTGATGATGTGCACAATGTGATTCATAACTTCACCACCTTGGCCATGGGTTAGGCTTCACTACATGTGAAGATGTAAAGAACATTTAACTTGACCACTGCTATAGATCTCTATAGCCTATAGTGATAAGCCAATATACCGCTCATTCTATAAAACTACCTAGCTAGCCTAAGCGGGAATGAAATTGCACAATGTTTTTGACCTGCTAATGTTAAATGAGAAAAAATGTGTTTATTCAATAGTAGACTCATTCAATGCATGAAACTTCATTGTGTTCTCATGCACCCAAGGATGCCCGAAACTGCACAAATGATTTTTGGCCAAAAATTGCAGAAATTACATTATTCAGTGCCTAAAAACCACATAACTCACCCATGAGAGATTTCTTTGATCGGTTATCTTCAATGGGATAAATGAAGACAAAATTATGAACACTTAGCATACGCAAAATTGCTACATTGGATGAACTACTCATAACCTTCAAGCTCACCAACAACATTATAGTAGAATAGATTTGTTTGGGAGCCCTTGTATAGGGGCATGTATTCCTTCTCAAGTATAAGCATATCAAGACCATCTTCATCATCATTATCAAATGCACTGGTACCATCATTTTGATCATCTTCATTAGTTGCACCAATACCTTCGTCTTCAATCATGTTCTCTGGAACATTATCATCTTTTGTGGGAACATTATCCTCAGCTTGGATATTCACACCTCCATGTTCCTCCAGTTGGAAATTCACATTCACCAGTCAATGAAAATCGTGGCCCCCTTCAACATGACCATGTTTCCTACAATGACTCTAGGTTTTTGTGATTATAATTCTTTGATTCTTTAAGCCATTACACTTTTTACAAGGACAATTACATTTATCAACTTTTCTTTGAAATTGAGACCACAATCTAGCAATTGTCTTGTTATTTTGTTCTAGGTTCATATTGCCAAGTGTGGTCTTTCTTCACAGGAAAATATATCTACAAAAATATTGGACATGTCTTACTTAATGTTTATATCTGCACATATAGTTTTGAAAGAATAATTTGGTGTAATTAATGTGTATATCTGCATAAATACTAGACATGTTGTACTTAATGTTTATATCTGCACATATGGTTTTGAAAGAAAAAATTGGTCCAATTAATTTGTATAATATTGGACATCTTGTACTTAATGTTTATATCTACACAATGACTCTGGGCTATTGTGATTATAATTCTTCGATTCTTTAAGCCCTTACACTTTTTGCAAGGACAATTACATTTATCATTTTTTCATTGGAACTAAGACGACAATCTAGCAATTGTCTCATTATTTTGTTCTAGGTTCATATATTTAGGCATAGTCTTTCTTCATAGGAAAATATATCTACAAAAATATTAGACATGTTGTACTTAATTTTTATATCTACGCATATGGTTTTGAAATAATAATTTGGTGTAGTTAATGTGTATATCTGCAAAAATATTGGACATGTTGTACTTAATGTTTATATCTGCACATATGGTTTTGAAAGAAAAATTCGGTCTACTTAATGTGTATATCTACAAAAATATTAGACATGTTGTACTTAATGTGTATTTTTTTAAAAAGAAAGACAAGTGAAGCAACATTAATTGATGGGAATAAAGAAGACAATTAAAAGAGGCATAAGGGTTAAAAGATAAAGAAGACAATTCAAAGAAGCAAGATTGAATGTCAAAGGCCTCAAGTAGATTGAACTTCTCTTAATCTGCATGCTATGGCTCAAGATGTTCCTAATGTTCTAGCCAAATAAACTTCTGACGTCACAAGCTCACAAAGTGTAAAGTACCTTGACAATTTTTGAAGTTTTATCCCTATTTTTCTACCTTAGGAATTCTGTCAAACACTTCCCTTGCAGCCTCATTTTGCTGATGTTTGTTGTTTTGCTATGATTTTTGAATGCCAATGATATTGATGAATACAAATGATTGCAAAATAACTAATTGGAAATCAAAGTGATATGCAACTTTTTTTATTATTTTCCAAATGCAAGTACATGAAATTCTGATGTAAAATGCACACCTACAACCAAGAGGTATTTTCACAAACACTTGGCATGCATCCTATGAATGACTATGCAATGAGACATTTTTACAAACATTTGGCCTACAAACTAAATAGCTTAATTAAGTTGATTTCCCTTCAATACTTCAATGTTTACAATGACTGAATACTTTGGTAACAAAAAGACATATATTATTTGTCAAATGTATCCATCTACAATTGCCAAATGTAAATACCAAAAGAACCTGGAATAAGTAGCTAAGATGACATGCTTTTTGGCTTTACTATTTTTGGATTTTCTTTTTCGAACTGCTTTTTCAGATCTGCTTTTTCAAACTGCTTTTTCGGGTCTTCTTTTTCGCTTTGCTTTTTCATATCTTCTTTTTTCGACTACTTTTTTGGCTCTGCTTTTTCAAATCCGCTGCAAAAACTAAAACCTTTCTCCTTGCCAACTGATGTCAAAAATTAGATGCACGAGCTAAACAAAAATCACTAAATATTATCTCCCAATTAATCACAAATGAATTGGCTAAATACCAATTCCTCCACTCCCAACTAGGGTTGATATCTCACAACCGAAATTGGCACCTTAGAGTCTTCAAACCCTCAGGAAAGTATGCAAGCACTAAGGCTCTTAGCACAATAGATGAATATGCAACTCAAGATGTGTAAAATGACCCCCCAAAGGCTCCTTATAAATATTTCACAAGCAACTCCAAGAAGCTTCTAGAGGAATCCAACACTTTATTCTTTTAAGTGACTTTTGATATTTTATTATCTTAGTCACTTTAATATTAAATCAATTAAATATAAAGTTACTCTTTAATATTTCATTTTTTAGTAACCTTATAAGTAATTAATTTAATATATCTTTTCCCCCTTATTTCTTCCTTTTTAGCCTCTGAGGAAAATAAAGGCTAAAATAAAATAAGTAATTAGTACCTATCAAAAAGGGGACATTACAATCCTCCCTTCCCGAAATTACTTGTCCTCAAGCAATTGCAAACTCGAATGCTGTAAAATCTACTCATTCTCCCATGTGGCGTCCTTTGCAGACAGATCCTTCCATCTCACCAAGTACTCTTTAATCACTCTATTTTGCAATTTCCTCTCTCTAACATCAATGATCTCTTCAGGCACCAAGACCAAATGTCCCTCCTCATCAAGTGTTGGAAGATCCATGGAAGAGATAACCTGCTGACCTAATACCTTCTTGAGGAATGAAACATGAAATACATTATGAATCTTGCTGCTCACAAGTAGCTCTAACTCATATGCTACCTCCCCAATCCTCTTGGTAACGCTGTATGGACTGTAAAACCTTGGTCTTAGTTTCTCTGCTCCACTCTTTTTAAGAGAGGACTGTCTATAGGGTTGCAATCATAGATATACCATATCACCAATCTCAAAGCTGTACTCAACCCTGTGTTTATCTGCATAAGTCTTCTGCTGATTTTGTGTTATTACTAGATTATCCTTGAGTGCCTTCAATATATCTTGGCTTTCTTGAATCCAATCTTTTGCTTTAGGTGCCCTACTCTCACCAAAAGCCATCTCCACGAATGAAGGTGCATCATACCCATACAAGGCTCTAAAAGGACTCATTCCAATGGACATATGGTGTGTGGTATTGTAACAATACTCTCCTAAATGCAGCCACCTGATCCAAGCTCATTGTTGTCCTGCCACATAATTACGCAAGTACCCCTCAACCCACTTATTAAAAATTTTTGTTTGCCCATTAGCTTGAGGGTGATAACTAGTATTGGGTGTTAACTCAGCACCTATCAGTCTAAACAGCTCCTACCAAAAAGCATTCATAAACTTGTTATCTCTGTCGCCGACTATGTTCTTAGGTAGCCCATGCAATCTGAAGATCTCCCTGAAAAATAGCTCAGCCACCTATGAAGCCCTATACTCTATCAAAATAGCAAAGAAATGTGTGTATTTTGTGAGCCGGTCTACCACAACAAAGATGTTGTCTCTCCCCTGTACCTTGGGTAGGCCTGTGATGAAGTCCATCGAAATGCTCTCCCACTTCCGCTTAGGACTTAGCTGGATGTGTATGCTCAGACTTATTCTACTGGCAAGTCACACACTCCTTCACATGCTTCAACACATCATCCTTGAGGCCTTTCCATGAAAACCTCTCTCTAATCTGTCTATAAGTTTTGAAGTAGCCTTGATGGCCTGTTAGGGGTGTATCATGGCAAGATTGTAGTATTTTCTCCTTCAATTTTGATTCTAGTACTAGGTAGATCCTATCCTTGTAGTAAATCACATCATCAACTATCCTATACATGTCATCCCAAATCAATCCATCCATCAACTCACAAGCAAATGTATTTTTGGAGTACTCCACCAATAAGATGGATTTCCAATCTATCGAAATCTCAAAGAGTGAGCAAGTTGAAGGCCTCCTAGAGAGGGCATCTGCAACAATGTTCTTCTTCCCCTTAACATACTCTATGTTGAAATCATATGCCAGTATCCTGCTAACCCACTTTTTCTATCTCTTGTTCAAGTCCTTCTGCTCTAAGAAGTATCTAAGACTATTATGATCTGTCCTCACCACAAATTTTCCCCCAACTAGATACTGTCTGAACTTCGCCAAGGCATGCATAATGATGAGCATCTCCTTATCATAGATGGAGTATAGTCTCTCAACTCCCCTCGACTTACGGCTCTCAAAGGCAATAGGTTGTCGATTATGCATCAATACTACACCAATACCTTCCCCTAAAGCATCACACCCTAGAATGAAAGGCTGCGTGAAATCAGGAAGTGCCAACACTAGATAGCTGCTCATCAACTCCTTGAGCTTATCAAAAGCTCGATGTGCCTCTGTTATCCAACAAAGTGCACCCTTCTTGGTCAAATCTGTCAAAGGTGTCCCTAACTATGAGAACCTCTTAACAAAATGCCTGTAGTAACTACACAGTCTAAAGAAGCCTCGTAGCTCTGTAAGTGACTGTGGTATGGGCCAATCTAGAATAGCCTATATTTTCTCTTGGTGCACTTGGACACCCTTTGCATTGATCACATATCCCAAATAAAGAATCTCTCTAAGGCCGAACTCACATTTCAAAGCCTTAGTGTACAAGGACTGCTCCTCCATGATGGTAAGGATCTCATCAAGCTACTCAAGTGATCTTCCCAAGTTTTACTGTATACAAGAAAATCATCAAAGAATACCAAGAGGAACTTATGCAACTGTTTGTTGAAGATATGATTCATACAAGACTGGAATGTGGTAGGTGCATTAGTTAATCCAAATGGCATCACCAAGAACTCATAGTGCCCATAGTGGCATCAAAAAGCAGTCTTATGCACATCTTGTTCCCTCACTCTAATCTGATGGTAACCCGATCGAAGATCAATCTTTGAAAAATATACTGCCCCATGTAACTCATCGAATAACTCATCGATCTTGGGTATCAGGTACCTGTTCTTGATTGTTTTCTTATTGAGGGCTTGGTAATCTATACACATTCTCATGGTCCCATCTTTCTTCTTCACCAAGACCACTGAAGAAGTGAAAGGGCTAGAGCTAGGACGAATGTATCCCATATCAAGCAATTCCTTGATTGCTTTCTCGATCTCATCCTTAAATTTCTTAGGATGGCGATAAGGGGTAGTAATCACTGGCTTGGCCCCTTCTTCCAACTCAATAGCATGCTTGAAGCCTCTGTCCAGTGGCCTCCCTGGGGGTATCTCACCAAAAACCTTGTCATGTTTTCCCAATAGCTCCTTGATGTCAATGTGGACTGGGTGTCCTAAATCTGTAGATTCCTTAGGAGTGATCACACACTCTGCTGCCCAAACTATGTCATCATGCCTGAAAATACTCTCCATATGTCTAGTTGAAACAATATTAGGTGCTTTAGATGCCATGCCTCTAAGCACCACTCTACATCCATTAGCATCTCTGAACCTGAGTTCCATGATTTGGAAGTTCTGTGAGTACTTCCCTAATGACTGCAACCATTGGACCCTAAGTATGGCATGGATATCACCCAAGTCAACCACATAGAAATCATCTATAACTGTGTGGTTTCCCATCATAATAAACAACTGTGGAATCCACTAAGTATAAGCTATCTTACGCCCATCAACCACCATCACATTGAATCTCTCAAAATCCTTTAGAGGAATTTGTCACTTGTTCACCAATGATGCATCAATGAAGTTATAATTAGATCCACTATCAATCAATATTGTTATTTGATGACCTTGTAGGACCCCATGAACTTTGAAAGAGTTGAACTTAGGAGCACTAGAGATAGAAGCAATGATCTCATCATGATTTTCCCCATCTGAACTATTATTGTCTTCCCTTTGAGGTTCCTCTTCCTCAAAACTACTCTCATCATCTGATATCACCTCAATTAAGTGAGCCTTGTCTTTTCCTAGGCAACAGTGTCCACTAGACCATTTCTCCTTGCAATGATAGCAAATCCCCTTAAGCTGACACTCCTGTCTATAGGCTTCATCAAAGTTCTCCTTATTACTTTTTTTTTGGAATGGCTTCTTCCCCTTATCCTTATGGGATGTGAAAGGCTTGTTAGGAGCCCTAATGCTAGATGTAGAATATTCCATGTCTCTAGTCTTCATGATAGCATCCTAGAGAGAATCTAGTTTGAAGGCCTTAACCCAACCACGAAGAGGCTTTGTCAATCCCTCAATGAAGAGCATAACCAACCATTGTTCTGAAATATCTATCACCATAACTGCCAATCGTTGGAACTCTGTGATGTAAGCATCCACTAAATTAGTCTGCCTAAGTTGTGCTAACTCCCTAAAGTGGAGTTCAAGATCCTTACGATCAAATTTGTCAATGAGCTTCTGGGTGAATTCCAAATATGAAGTAATGTTGGCATAACCCAAGGTGACAAGTCCATAGTACCACCATTCATGTGCTTTTTCGGATCCAAAAACTAAAACCTTTCTCCTTGCCAACTGATGTCAAAAATTAGATGCACAAGCTAAACAAAAATCACTAAATATTATCTCCCAATTAATCACAAATGAATTGGTTGAATACCAATTCCTCCACTCTCAACTAGGGTTGATATCTCACAACCAAAATTGGCACCTTAGAGTCTTCAAAGCCTCAGGCAAGTATGCAAGCACTAAGGCTCTCAGCACAATAGATGAATATGCAACTCAAGATGTGTAAAATGACCCCCCAAAGGCTCCTTATAAAGATTTCACATGCAACTCCAAGAAGCTTCTAGAGGAATCCAGCACTTTATTCTTTTAAGTGATTTTTGATATTTTATTATCTTAGTCACTTTAATATTAAATCAATTAAATATAAAGTTACTCTTTAATATTTCATTGTTTAGTAACCTTATAAGTAATTAATTTAATATATCTCCCCCTTATTTTTTCCTTTTTAGCCTCCGGGGGAAATAAAGGCTAAAATAAAATAAGTAGCTGGTGCCTATCAAAAAGGGGACATTACACAAAGTTGAGAACAAGGCCCAACATATAGAATATATAAGTATCATTCCTCAACCTAAGTTGGTGTGGTGCAGGGAACCTATACCTATATCCTTTTTCAAGAGTTTTCTTTTCATTTTTTGTTGGTGTAATAATGATTTGATGTGTTGAAACTATTCATTGTGTGTTGGTTTTATCCTTTTGTGTGGACAAGGATCTTTGTGGTCATCTTATAAACCAAAAGAATCCTTAGTCCACTAGGATGTGTTTTGTTGTTTTGTGTGTTTTGGAGTCTAATAATTGCAAACAAGTTGTTTTTCCTTAGATATGTATTTTTCACAATTCCTAAGGGTTTGGAATCATTTGGTATCAATTAGGAGTCAAAATGCAAAATGTTGTCATATTTGGCAAAAATTGCTAATGCAACTTTTTGAAAAGTTGTCATGAAAATGTATTTTAACTTTCCAACATTCATAACCACCAAGAGTTGGTTTGAATTAGTTGGTTGAAGATATTTAAGGCATAAAACATCTTTCCATAAGCATATCATCAAATTGTATGGACTGTAGCAACATTTTATGAAAGAAAAATCTATTTTCTGGAAGGAACTTGTTTTGTACAAAATTTTATAAATTGGTTGAAGAAAATAAAGTTTATGTGAATTTGGAGCTGTAAATCAGATTTAAATTTCATCTAGTCCTGATCAATTTGGTTTTGCATAGAGGAAGTTACAATATTTTGTGTGATTGTAGGTCTAAAACCCTCAAATGTAGGGTTTGAAATGGAGATGTGGCCCTAACATGCAAGATGAACATTGGAATTGAAAGCCACTTGGTGAAATTCAAGTTAGGGAAATATAATTAATAATTCCAAAAGGTTGGGATAGGGGAATCTTTTTTGTTGGTTGTAATTTGATGCCCTAGGCTAAATAAGCCCATGTATTTAGCCTGAAAATGAACTATTTGAGCGTGGTAATAGCATAAGGAGGTTGTGAGTCTTAATATTTTGATGTATTAGATCAAACTAAGTCTTTAGAAGGCAACAAAACCATTGAATCAATCTCATGCACCCAACTTGAAGAATTTATATCAAGCCATAGTCTAACTTGATCAATTAAGCTAAAGTGTTGTTTGCAAGTGTTTTGTGTTGTAGGAGTAAGATTGGTACTTAGTGTTTGGGGAAGTGAAAGTGTTACATTTGAGTAGACTAAATCCATCTCAAAATTTCCTAAGTACATTGTCTTACCCTTTTTCTAGAGGAAAATTGCTAGGAGAGACCTAGTTTGCAAGAAGGCTAAAAGCCATAAAATTATAGTTTGTGTGTCCAACTTAATAAAGTATTTTGATTGTTGATATTTAGGATAAATACATCATTTGAACAATTCTAGAGTGCCCTAGGACTTGAATCATCACCTTGTGAGTTCTATCTTCAAAGGAAGGTAAACCTAGGAGTAAGGAGTAAACTTAGAAAAGGAAGAGTGAAAGATTGAATCAGTATTGAACAACATATTAGTGCATATTGGAAGATTTACCAAGGTCACCCAAGTTTTTGTTGTGTGTACTTTGCATCATGATGAAAGAAGATAACCTAAGAAGATGATTTTAAAGAAATGAATGGAATTGTGTTTTGAACTTTTCCCCTTTTAGAAATATCCTCCAACAAGGTCATAGAGTCTTTGTTCAACCCTTTTGAGTTGAAAATTCATACAAATTTTGGATTTCTCTTTCACTCGTTGTGAATTTTGGTTATATTTTTATTAGATGTAGAGTAAGTTTCTTCTTCATGCACAAAATACAACCAAATGACCAAGTGCCTGAATATGACTAGAATATAAGTTATGCTCTAGAATTAAACCTTACATGTATATCAACTTCCATTAGATTTTTATTTATTTGCATCTTCTAGAATGTACTGGAGAAATGATTTCATAGAAATTCAATGTTATCATGCATATTTGTGTACCTCTTTGTATGCTCAGAGTGAAACCACAATATAAACATGACTTTACAATATTGAAGTGACATAACACTTAAAAGGAAGCCAAACAAATCTACACGCTCTGACTTTTTGTCATATTGGTTACCATGATGAAGGTTTTCCTTATATTGTCTTCATAATCTAGGTTCACTTTGTTGCTAAACCTTCTTAGCTAGGGTTTAGGAATCTCATACCCCTTCCCACTAACCAAAAGTGACACCTTTAAACCTACATGTGACTTTTATGACAACTTCTTGTGACCTTGTATGCCCATAATTGACATTTGGTTATGATGATAAAATACAAATAAAAACATGGTATTCCAGGTATAAACTTGTAATAATGTGGGGAGAGAAATAAAGTCTTGACTAGAGCAAGTTCTCAATTATGTGAAGTACTTGAAAAACAATTGAATCCATTTAATGAGATTTCTAATGTTATAGAAAGAACAAGAATAAAACTCTACCTGCATGAATAGACAATAATACTAAAGAAATGTGCACCAAATGTGTGAAGGGAAACATCTTCAAACTCATGTCACTCATAGACCTAGCTACAAAGTACACATTCATGTCGTCTCTATTGGGATTAACACATTTGAATCTCACACTCACAGACCTCCAAAGCATGCATTCACTTCTTCTCTGTTGAGATTGATTAACATAGTTGAATCTCACACTCTTCGATACATGAACAATAATCCAAATCTGATGGAATATTTTGGCATCAATGTGATTATGGGTGAAACATTAGAAATTCACCCCAACGAGGCCAAAATTCCCCATGGCCCATCAACTTCTTCACCACCCCACCCCCCTCACAAGCACTAGAAACTCCCCTCCCTCCCCCCCAGAATCAAAATACCTCCCCTATCTCCAAGTTTAGTTCCCTAGAATGCAAACCTCCAAAGTGCGCAGACCTCCAAATTATCTCTTGCCCAAATTGTGAAATAAATCTCACTTGCTCCTTCTTCTTCTTTTTATGAGCTTTATTTGGTTGAAATTTTGACCAAATCAGGCTCATAGACCAAAAAAAAGAATTGAGAAAGCAAAAAAAAGGCCTTGGTTGAAATTAAAGGTCAAAATTTGACCTCAAATATAGTAGTGAGAAGAGATGATTAATGAAAGACAAGAAGGAGAGTAAAATTAAGCATGACTAGGTGATAGTTTTACTAGGTCAATGAAGAAGTTGAAGCATAATCTAAAGGAACTTAAGAGATATCTAAGGAAAATAGCACAAGATGAGTGTTAGTAACAGTCGCGCAAGATGGAGAGGAAAATGAAGAAGCGACCAAGTGCAATGAAGACCAAGCAAGCTAGTATAAGCCAAGTGAGATTGAATAGTAGATACTGGGATATCCAATGATGATCAGGATGAAGAACATATTAATGACCGAGTATAAGAAAAATAATAGTTTTTCAAAAAATCTAGATTTGAGGCCAATGTAGTTGAATTTATGAATTGGTCAAAATATGTGAATGATAAGGATAGATGATCTAGCATATTTAATTCATGAATTAAGAAATCTAACGTGTGGATTCAAGGAGAATTTTCTAGAAGTTTCAAGGAAGGAGTAGAAGGATAAAATGATGGACAGATTCAATGAATATGATCAAACCCTAAGATCTACCATGATGTTTAAGAGACAAAATATCAAAGCTACCTATTTAAGGAGGGATAAGAGATATTTTATTGTTGTTGATTGGAAAAATTATGAAGAACTTGTGAAGAAAAAAGTAGCTAAAAAAAATTGAGAATATTGGTGAAGAGTGAGTGCTTGAAAGTTTGCCAAGTAGATCAGAGATGAGGTATATGATGGAATCTAGTCAATGAGCTAGGAATGAGCTAGATGGAGATCTGAATAGGCAAAGTGAGTTGTATTTTATTAGATCAACCTAGTTGTTACTTTCTAACAATTGTGGTACTAAAATCCTTTAATCAATGCTGACCTAACAATCATATTGTAAATCCTAATATGATGATTTAAATCCTTTAACATGGTCACATCTAACAATGTGTTTTGTAACCTTTAACAGGGTTTAATCTTAATCAAGCTCACTTCAGAAGAGTGAAAAAGTGGTAGCATGTTACTTGGTGATTTTTCCCAAATTGGGTTTCTACATTAAATCCTGGTGCTATACATGTGTGAATGTTGTTTTCATGTTTCATGTCATTTATTGTTTTATATTTCTATTATTCAACATATACTAGACAAAGAACTAATTGTTGGATGAATAAGTTGAATGGTTGATGAGTTTCTATATTGGTTGAGTGAAATATGAGTTTGAATAAGTTATTTTAAATAGCTAAATGTTGAATTGGTACATCTAAACTTGAGGATAATTGATTCAACCCCCACCCCATCCCACTCACCCTCTCATTTATTATAATCATTCTAACAATTGGTATCAAAGCTATTAGTGCTTTTAAGAAAAGTTTGAAGGGACTTAAAGCTTAATATCAAGATGTACAAGAGAGAGGTACTCAAGATGAACAAAGAGAACTTTCTAGCATGGTAATACCTAATGAGATTGCATCTATTTGGAATTATAGATTCTACATTATACTACTTGGATAATGAATACATTAAAGTTCCTAGACCCATGACTATTGAGAAAATAAAGAAAAAGTAGGAGCACAATCACATGTTGAAAGATTTGTCATCTTCCCTAAGTTATGCTAAATTTGATGATATAAATGATTGCACTACTACAAAATAAATGTGGGATAAGTTGGCACAAATCCGTTGAGGAGACAAAATTGTGTTGAGTGCTAAAGCAAAAAGTTTGATAGCACGAGAATGAAAAAAGGAGAAATTTTTGCATAATATTGTGGCCAAATCAAAGGGGTTGTAAATGCAATTAACGGAACTAGAGGATACATATCTTATGAGACTATGATCAGCAAGGTACTGAGAAATTTACTTCCTATATATGTTATCAGAGTATTTGTAATTCAAGAACTTAGATGTACACCTAGTAATGATCTAACCTTGGATAGTCTAATTAGTAGACTAATTGCATTTGAATTGTCAAATTTTGATAATTATAAACCTTCTAGTGTTGAATGTGTTTTCAAGTCTCAACTAACCCTTGATGATTCCAAAAGAAGAAAAAATTCAAAGAATAAGCCTATGGACAGTGATAGTGAATTAGTGATGATCTCGATGCATTATTGGAAAGAAGGCTACAAAGAGGAAAAGGAAAATACAAAGGTAAAATTCCTATTATCATTTTTATTTGTAATAAAGTTGGTCATATTATTGCAAGACGTCCTCATAGAGATGAGCGGGAGGAAAGGAAATATAGCAAATGAGAGACAAATGAGAGACAATAAAGACAACTGAGGTGATAGAGACTACAAAAGGAAAAGGTCCAAATTATTGTTATATTGTTGAAGAAGATGGTTCTGATAGTGATTCCGATGATCATGATGAAAAAGTTGTTTATGTTGTAATGAATGATGAATATGATGATGATGGAAAACTTGAGAAAGCTTCTCTAATCTTGCATGTTAGTAAGAATGATAAATGGATGATTAATTGTAGGTGGTCACACCATATGACTAGTGATACAAGTAAGTTTAAGAAGATAGAACACTAAAACGGTAGTTGTGTTAAGTTTGGAAATGATGCACCATGTTATGTGAAAGGTAAAGGATCAATTATATTGAATGATAAGATCAAATGTGACAATGCATATCCGGTTGATGGTTTGAAATATAATATGTTGATTGTGGCACTGTTGAACAATTTAGGCTACCAAGTTGAATTCCAAAACAAGAAGGCAAAAATATATGTTGATACTAGTGAACTAATTGGGAGTGGGAAGAAAACAATAGGTAACTTGTTCTATCTAGACCTATACAAAGATAATTGTCTATTTGCACAATTTGAAGATATTTGATTATGTGAATTTTTATAATTTGGTGAACATTAGCAAGATGAAAGGAGTTAGAGGAATACCAAGATTGAGAAAAGTTGATAAAGCGATGTGCAAACAATGTCAAATGGGAAAAATGACAAAGCCCATTTTCAAGAGAAAGACTTATTTTTCTGACGATGTTTTGGATTTAGTGCATAGTGATTTATGTGGTCCTATTGGAGTGCAACATTATTATTGTGTCATATATTTTATTCTATTTATTAATGATTTCTCTAGAATGATGACTAGTATGTTTCTTAAAGAAAAATTTGATGTTTTTCAAATGTTTAAGTGGTATTTGGATAGAGTTAAAAAAGAAACATGTAAGAATTTGAAATTTTTACGATTCGACAGAGGAGATGAATTCATATCAAATGAGTTCAACATATTCTACAATGACAAAGGAATTAAGAAACAAATGTTTGCACAAAAAATGGGACAACATCAAGAAGAAATAGATCAATTAGGGATTGTGCAAGAACACTATCATGGAAAAGAATGTTTCACAAAAATATTGGAGAGAAGTTGTAAGTATTGTTGTTTATACAACAAATTGAGTTCATGTCAAGAAAGATATTTAAAAAAACCTTTTGAGTTATGGTATGGTTATGCACCTAATATCAACTATTTAAAGTTTTTTGGGAGAAAATGTTATATATTGAAGGATGCAAGGAAAGGAAAAATTGATGTAAAAAGTGATGAAGGTGTATTCCTAGGATATTCCACTAGAAGCAAGGCATACAAGTGTTTGAATTCTAACACTAACAAAATTGTGGAAAGTGTAAATATTAGAGTTGATTAATTTGCAGAAAAGAATAAAGAAGATTGCAAAAGGAAACCAAAAGATTACATAAACCTTTTATACATCTATGAAGGAGAACCTGGTACATTACCTGAACTTGAGAAGGACACTTTTCAGCACTAGGAGACTAGCATTGATGAGCATCAGTAGACAAGCTCTGTTGAGTCTCAGCATGCTACCAATCATCAAGTTGTAGGAGTTGAGTCACATAGAGAGGAAGTTGAACACCAAATAGAGAATGTTGAGTTGCAATAGGAGACGCATGTAGAAGATGAGAAAGGTTGACCAAGTGGACTACCATAAGAATAAAGAAGATCTGAACCTATATTAGCAAAATATGTGAGAATACACCATACACCAAATCCAATCATTGGAGACAAAGATTTAGGATTCATGACAACAAACAAGTTGAAGAAAAATACATGTTTACTATGTGAGTTTGATCCAAGAATAGTCAAAGATGCATTGGAGAATGAATATTGGATTAAATCAATGAATGAGGAGATTGATCAAATAGAGAAGAAAAAGAAATGGACACGGATACCTAGACCAAAATACAAGAATGTGATTGGAACAAAGTGGGTACTCAAAAACAAGTTGAATGTGAAAGGTGAAATCATAAGGAATAAAGAAAAAGTAGTTTATAAGGGATATGCACAAGAAGAAGGAATTGACTATGGAGAGACTTTCGCCCCAACTGCAAGGTTGGAAGGAGTAAGAACCTTACTTGTATATATTGCTTACAAAAATTTTAATGTATATCAAATGGATGTCAATTTTGTATTTTTAAATGGAATCTTGGAAAAAGAAGTTTATATTGAACAACCTTAAGGATTTGGTGAACCTGGAAAGAGAAACATGGTATGTAAGTTACACAAAGAATTATATGGTTTGAAGCATGCTTCTAGAGAATGGTATGAAAGGTTACACACATATTTGGTAAAAATTGGTTTTGCAAGAACTAATGACAAGAACAATTTGTATTTGAAGAGTGTATATGAGAATAAGGTATTGCTAGCTGAAATTTTGGTTGATTATATCATATTTGGAGGACATTATTTATTGGGTAAATCATTTGCTAGTGACATGAAGAAAGAATTTAGGATGTAAATGTTTGGAGAGATTAAATTTTGTGTTGGTTTATAATTTTATCAAATGAAAGGAGGTATATACATTACACAATCAAAGTATATCAAGGAGATATTGAAGACCTTTAGAATGGAATATTCAAGACCAATTGGAACACATATGGCTACTATACATAAAATTTCAAAGAATTATGCTTCTGCAAAATTCAATCAAACATTGTATAGGTCAATGATTGGAAAATTGCAATATGTTGTTCATAGAAAACCTGACATTGCATTAGTTGTTCATATTGTTGAAAGATTTTCTCCTAATCCTAGGAAAAATCACCTAATGCTTTTGAAAATAAGACTATGGCATATGGTACAAGAAGAATGACAAATTTGAGCTGAAAGTTTATACATATGTTGATTGGGTTGGAAACATCGATAATTGAAAAAGTACGAGTGGAGTATCTTTCTTTCTAGGAAAGAGATTGATTTCATGGACAAGAAACAAGCAAAAATATATTTTTTAATCTACGATAGAGGTCAAATATGTTGCAGCAGCAATCAGTTGTTCAAACATTGTGTGGATCAAGAAATTGTTGGAAGGTATGAAGGAAGAGATTATTGAACTTGTAGTGATATATTGTGATAACATAAGTGTTATAAACATATCTAAAAATCTTGTGATGCATACAAAGACCAAAAATATTTCTATTAAGTACCACTGCTTGAGAGAATCAGTACAAGACAAAGAAGTGAGACTGGGTTATGTGAATACAAAGGAACAAATAGCTAATATATTCACTAAGGCATTACCTAAGGATGCATTTGAGTATCTAAGAGGTAAGTTAGGGGTCATTCCCTTATCTAAAGAAAACTAAGAAGAGATGCACCATTGCATCAATTGTTATGAACACAATATCTTACATATTGATGGAAACAGTCACACTTTAGGAGCTTCTTAAATGTATAAAAAAAGATGTGAATAGAAGGAGAAAAGCATGAGTGGATAAGGCTACAAGTAGAAGATGAAAAAATTATTCAGTACAAAAGTTGATGAAGAAAGAGAATGTATACATGATGTGTATAAAGGATGATAGCTTTGGCATTATTGTCAAAGAGGGAGATGTGTGCTTCAAGTTACCATCCAATATGTGGAGACCAAAGAGGAAGATGTATGATAGTTACCATCCATTATTATGAGGAGAAGATGAATATCTGAAGATGTGTAAGGGAGAAGTATGTCAAGATACATGAAGATATATGAAAAAGGGAGCTATTACAATTATATTCAACATGAAGAATCATAATTGGAATCTTAGAAGGAGAAGTGCAAATGATGTTATAGATTGCATGGATGCTCAAATCAAAATGAAACTAGGGATATTTATGAAGATTTGATATAGACTACAAAGGGCTTTTATAGTGAAAATCATGAGAAATGTTTTTCCATTGTATTTTAAATAAAGGTGTTTCCATCAATGCCAAAGAGGGAGATTCTGGAAATTATAATTGGAACAATTGTTATGTTGTCATTATTGTCAAACCTTACAAGTAAGACATTTACTAATAGTTTAGAGTTCTATATCAGTTGATTGATGAAGAGGATTTGAAAAGAAGAGATAGCAAGTTGAGCTAGTAGAGTTGTTGAGTAAAGAAGAGTAAGTATGATGAAATTATAATGGGCACTTTATCAATTAGTCTTTAACAAGATAATGTGTTGTTTTATCATTGTATTAAGTGGAGAAGACAATTGAGTTAACATCTAGAAGAGATGATTGATGAAAGATAATAAGGAGAATAAACCACTAAGTATGACCGAGTGACATTTTTATGAGGTCAGTGAAGGAGTTGAAGCATAATATTAAGGAACTTAAGAGATAGTTAAGAAAAATGGTACAAGCCAAGTATTAGTAATGGTTGAGCAAGATGGATGGGAAAATGATGAAGACCAAGTGAGATGGTGTAAGCCAGGTGAGATAAAATAGTAGAGATTGAGCTACCCAGCGATGAGTGAGTTGAAGAACATAGTTATGGTTGAGTATCAACAAAATAACAATTTGTGGAAGACTCTAGATTTGAGGTCAACATAGTTGAATTTATGAATTGGTCAAAATGTGTAATGATAAGAATTGATGAGCTGGTGTATTTAATGCATGAATTGAGTTTGTTAAGCAATCTAAGGGATGGTTTCAAGGAGAAGTTTCAAGGAAGAAGTAGAAAGACAAAATAATAGACAAATTCAATGAATCTGATCAAACCCTAAGATCTATGGTGATTTTTAAGCATAAAAAGATCAAAGCTACCTATTTAAGGAGGAACAAGAGATGCTTTTGTTAGAAATAGATAATACTGAGAGGGGGGGGTGAATCAGTATTCTACAAACTTTTGCCCACAACTAGATATTATTAATTGCTTTACAACATGGAAATGAAAGTAAACCAATAATGCTAAACAATAAATAAAACCATACACAAAGAGAACTCATAACACCATTATTTGTTAACTAGGGAAACCCTGGCCAAGGGGGATGGTACCCACAAAATGATCCACTAAATAAAAGAATCATGTTAAGGATATTGACCTTGTTAGAAGTCTGTCAAACACATATTTGTCTTGATTCCTTGCTAGAGGACTAGGCCCTATTAAAATCCTCAACCCTATTAGGAGTTGGTAGAATAATGACAATGTATGCAAGAAGAGTGCACTACCCTAGCATGCATTATACAAATAGGTTTCTTTGCAAGTATAGATATACATATAATATTGTCTCACTGTTGTACTTCACACTTTCTCTAATTATTTATCAGATTTCACATCACACATAGCTCACATATCAAATATACTTCCTTTACAATAGTTTACATCACATGTTTCATTCTCTTTAATTGTGCAAGATATGATCTTTACATATACCTTGTAAATTATCAAGACTCTTGATTAGTCAGCTTTGAAGCTTCCACACACTTGGCTAATTATTAAAATAGTTTGGGTTAACATCTAGGATGTCAACCCATCATAGTTAAGTAATTATTTTGTTACCAAAATAATTCCTTAAGCTGTACAATTTATTTTAATCTTGTGCTTTGTTCTACTAAGTCAATTACCTATACTGGTAATTCCTCTATAACAATCATTGTATTGTCTATATAGATCTACACATTGACATATGTCATCATGACACTATCAACTATCAATCCTTAACTATGCATGTGTTAACTTGGACTCTATCATTTGTACATACCGAATCTATCTCTATGTTGTTGCAAACTATCCAATACTTAGACAATTTTATGTCTCTAATTCATAATAAAATAATAGAATATATATGTTTCCATAAATGACAACATCACTCATCTTCCTAGCCATATTTTCAAAAATCTCCCCCTTTGGCATTGATGGAAATATTTGGGAAAATTGGCTAAGTCCCAAAATCATGTCATACAAAAATAATAATAAATACAAAAAGATACTACTCAAAACTGGCCTTCAAAGCTTGAAAATTGTATTCATGTCTTGATGGATCATTACATTCCTTATCTCTCATTTTAAAATGATTTCCTATATACATGTCTAAGCTCCCCCTTACATATATATACATTCTTATAAAAATTTCCTTTACATTCTTCTCCCCCTTTGACATCAATGACAAAGGTGTCCAAAATTATATAGTCAAAACAAAATTTTGTTACCTTACTCTATTCTAACTTGAGATTCTTGGATGCAATCTACAAAACCAAGTTTCAGCTTCTCAAGATCCTTCTTCCAAGTCTCTTTTATTGTATCATATATATTGATAAGTGTGCACAATGCATATGATGCAACTTCTACTTTGCTCAAATCTGTGTAGGCAATTTTGTCATAGGATGTCTTTGTCGCAAGACATTCCTCCAATTGCCTCTGCAAAATGATAACTTTAGGGGATAAATATTCTCTTAGGATAGAGAATATATTGATTACCTTCTGCTTTTCAAATTTCATGCCTTTGATAGAATTGTGAAATGTCTCCATCTCAGCTTCAATATCTTCAATGCTCGTATCTAGCTACTGTAATCTGATAGTGAGTGTTTGAAGCTCGCTCAATTTTCCTTTTATCAAGTTATCAAACTCTGATAAGTAATTGTATGACATTACACATTGTCCATACAATTTCTTTCCTTCATCTATTCTCTTCCTCAACTCCTTTATGCAAACATTTAGAGGTTGCAAGTCATTTCTGACATTTGTGCATACTATGTCAAACCATGATGCTTCATGCTTAGTTTGAGCTTGCATTGAAGAAATATTAGAAAAAGTAGTGAAATATTCATCAAATGAACTTATCATTTCCTTTTCCTTCTAAATTTTAGGCTCTACAATAGTAGTATGTATTGTCTTTTGCATTCTTTCTGAAACTCCTGCCAAAGTTCTCTCTAAAGTCTTAACAAACTTGTTCTTCTCCAAAAAAATTCTTAAAGAAGTCATCAACCCCTTTTGATCATCATCCTCATTAGATACTATAGGAAATTTTTCTATTGGGGCAGTTGTTGTAATAGGTGTAACTACTTGAAGTTCAGTAATTTTCTTCTTTTCTTCTTTCATCTCTTTCTCCTTCTTTTTGTCTTTCATTATTTCTTCCTCCTTTCTCTTCTCATCTCTAATCCTCTTCATTTATTTTTCTTGCTCTTTTCTTTTCTTTTCCTCTTCTCCAACCATCTTCTTTTTAAAATTATTCTCCTCATCATCCTCTTCATCTAAACTAGAATAGGCAATAATATTGCCAACAATCTTAATCCCATACTCTACAAAAGGATTTTCTTTATCATCTACAGTTATATGAGTACTATCCACTTGCATGGATTCAGTCCCAATAACTATATGTGGAGGTGAGTCAATTTTTTGAGTTTCCTCAATCTCTTCTTCACCATCAGTAGGTGTACTAGCCTCAACATACACTGGGCTTTCTCTTTCTAGCTGCACACTCTCGTTAGTGGCTTTTGGCATAGAAGTCATATAGCTAACTATGGATCCTTTAGTTTCCTTGTTTATCTCTTCATAATTTCCTCCCATAAGAAGAATTTCTCTTCTCTTTTTTCTTAACAAAGGTTTGATACCTTTCAAAATACTTTCTACATCATCATTTGTGCTCGCTTCCCATAATTTCTTAATCAAATTTGTTCTTAACTTCATATCTTCTTCTACAACTCTTCTCTTTCTGTTCAATAGCCTATTATACAAGTCTTCAGGGATCTTATTATGAATACTATCAAATCTCTTATTTCTTAGAATTGTATTCCTTACTATGGAATTCTTTAACTACCTTCTATCCATGTTACTATTAAACTATAATATTTATTTAATTGAACAAAACTGTCATTCTCAATGATCTGCATATTCAGATTTTCAACCTTAGGTTTCCAAGATTTCTTACCAATTGATGTCCTACCTTCACCAACTACTTTTTCCATGACCTTTTCTTCAATCTCTTCCTCAGACTCGTTAGATTCACTGATCTACAGTGTTTTCCTTCTCTTTCTTGGACCACTAGTCATTTTCTTGGTCCTCTTCTAGGGGATGGTGTAGGTTCTTTCTTTATCTTCATCAACCTTCCAAATTTCCTGTGCACATATGCTATGACTACCACATCTTCATCAGGTTTCTTCTTTTGTCCAGATTGCTCTCTGATAGGTTGCACTTTTGCAACTATGAGATAGGGTGTAGTAGGTATCTATGTAATAGATCCTTCTACTATCACTCCCTTTGAAGGTGTTGCAATGGTAATAGGAGTAGTTTCCAATACCTTTGTTTGACCCTTGGCCTTCATTTCCAAGGCTATACCCTTTATCTCATTAAATTCTTTTCTTCTCATCCTAATTCCTTGAGAATAGATTCTATCGTTTTCTCAACATTCTTTTTTATTTCCTTGTTGTGAAGTTTGGAGTGAACTTCCTTCATATTTTATTCATATGTTCCCCATCTAGAAAATTTAGTGTCTCTTTCTAATTGAAGTATAATCTTTGCATAACCTTCAATCAGTTCTTCACTCATTTCATAACCCATAGGTTCTATGAATTTAACTCTCGGTTTGACTGTCTCCATAGAGGCTATATCAGTTTCTACCAGGAAACACATTTCATTCTTGTAATTTTCTAACATAATAGGAGGGATTATGTGTCTTTGTTTCATTTCCAACTGAAAATTCTTCATCATTTTGTCTATGTCTGTGTCTCTAACATCTTCAAGTCTGGCCCTATAACACTGAGTGATCATCTTCATGGTGCACTCATTGCTATCCCAACTTGTCATTCCAGGGAATTACTTGGTTGCATGTAAAAAAAATAGGTCATTAAAGACTTAAATCTAAAAATTGCATTCTTAGATTTCTTCATCTTTGCAATGTTATCCAACAATTACACTCTGACAATTTTGCACATGGTCACCTTTTCTTTTCAACAACCATCACATATGTTGCATGTAGAGATCATGTTGGCACATAATTTACCCTTGAACTATAATTGAGCTTGTATCCAATAATCTTGTTCAAAAATCTAACTCCAATATCCTTAATTAGGTCAACTCTTATATTTCTACCACCAGATTTAGTCTTCAAATTAGTTTCAATAATCTTCCTAATGTTTCTGTCATTTATTGGATTACAACCTTCATTGCTTAGTTCAACGACCTTATGAATTAGGTCATTATCAAATTACAATGGGTATACCTTCTACCCAAAACATTTCTTCATTTACTCTACTCAAAATAATCCTATTCCATTCGTGATTCTTTAATTTTGTACAAAACATATACTTGATTAGGTTCAATTGATTCAAGTATGAAAACTCGAATTTCAAAGTTAGGTTTCCATTGCACATTATAACTAAATCCTTTTGAATGTCTTCATCTCCAATACTCCCAAATTTAAAGTGAATGTAACTTCTAACATCTTCTACATGAAGTACATTAGGTGGGATTTGTGAAAATGCTCCGAAAGGATCATCAATAAGAGAAAAAAATAAGTATTTCTTAAATTTGTATGTTGGTCTCTCACTAACATCACATATAGAATGGATTACCATTATGATAACTAACTATGCTCAAAATTCCAACTAAAAGCTTCGTAAAATACCTTGATTATTGTGTATTAGGGCTTCTACAACTTCGCACTTCAGATGCTTCAATTTACTCTTAATTCTCTATCAAATCACTCATAAATACTCCAAATTATTTACATGAACAAATGATGCTAAAAATATTGTTCACTATCCTTAAATCATTTCAAATTTTACTCCACATTAAATGTGTATCTACTTCATCTTCAAAAGTTGTTCCTGGTTACTAGTAAGATTGCTTACTTCCGTACAACTTATTATGATCACAAAAAAGCATGTGCACTTAACCATAGCTTCCTTACTATGTCCTCTACCTTCTGTTGACTGCACAACTTCTGATTTTCTTTCTACCATCAATTTTGATCAACTGATGCTTTGCTTCTACTAGAAATGCTTAATTCAAATAGGATGAGGCACAAATAATTGTTGACTTCAATCTTCCATCAGATGCATCATAATACTACTCTTCTAAAATTGTATGAGAACTTTCTAGATTAATAACTTTCACAAATGCTTCTTTGAATTCATCAACATGCTCTTTAATTTCTTCCTTCTAACTATTATCATTACCAATATCTTTTTTTTTGTCATTTTTGTTGTTGTTCCTTCTGAAATTAAGATTTATGTTGAAATTCCTTCTATCCATTCTATAAAATCTTGTTTTGTGTCCAAAATTATTGCATAAATGACACACATGTGCATTCCTTCTCTGATTGGTTCCATTTTGACTATTAACTGCTCTATAATTCTTTGCATTATGTTCAAGGTTGTTACATTTGTAACATACAATCTGATTCCTTCCTCCATTAGGTATTTCTCCATCATTGGATTTTCTTTGTGATCTCCCTCTTTCATTACCTGCAAGGTTAGTATTCATAAACATTCTACTATTTCCATTACTACTATCAAACTTAGGTTTCTTACAATCTACTACTTTATGACCATAACCATGACAATTATAACAATAGAAATTAGTGAGGAGTTTAAAGGACTTACCTGTGTAATATCTCTTCATATGACCAACTTCATTGCATCTAAAACATCTACCTCTGAATTCATGTCCAACTTCCTTAGGTGACTGTTATGTTTGCTTTGGTTCATCATGTTTCTCAGATGGATTAATTTTATTTGTTTCCTTAGGTTTGTCATGTTTCTTAGACAAATCAACAACTCAATTTCTTTAGATACTTCAGTAGATATGCTTGATCCTATCCTACTCTGATCAATTTATTTAGGCTTAGGGGTCTCAACAATTGGATCTGGTTCTTTCCTAACTTAAATTTTCTTGGCTGACTTTTCTCCAATAAGATATACAAGGCCTATCTTATCATAAGAAGATCTCTGGTAAAATAGTTTTTCATCTATTTTCTCACTACTGGAATAAAGCTTCTTTAACTGTTATTTGGCTTGTGCGAATTCTCCTTTCACAATAGTATTGTAGTTTTCTAGTTTTGCATGCTCTATCTTAAAATAATCTAATTCAGGTGTTACTTCAGACAACTAGGATCTTAGGTTTGCATTTTTAGATTTTAGATCTTGTTCAATCTTACTATCATCCTTCTTCATACTTAACATAAGTTCAACAATTTTCAATTCATGTTTCAAGATCTCACTTTATTTCTTGAGAGTTTCTACTTCATCATTATCACTAATCTTCTCTTTTGGTTCCTTCCTAGATTTCATATCATCAATCTTATCTTTCAATTTTCCAATGTAAAATTTCGCATCTTCGTGCCTATCTTTTAGGTTATCTCTTTCTTTAGTAAGAAGATCAATTTGCTTGAGAGCTTCTTCAATATTTCTCTTTAACTGTTCCATATCCATAGGGATCTTACTCAAGTTGTTAAGCCTCTTCTACGTAACTAGGCTCTGATACCAATTGTTAGAAATAAATAATACTGAGTGGGGGGGCGAATCAGTATTCTAAAAACTTTTTCCCACAATAGGATATTATTAATTACTTTGCAACATGCATATGAAAGTAAACCAATAATGTTGAGCAGTAAATAGACCATACATAGAGAAAACTCATAACACCATTATTTGTTAACTAGAGAAACCCTGGCCAAGGGAAAATCTCGGTGGGGATGGTACCCACAAAATGATCCACTAAACAAAAGAATTTTGTTAAGGATATTGACCTTGTTAGAGTCTATCAAATATATATAGTAGGCACTATTAAAATCCTTAACCTTGTTAGGAGTTGCTTCAACCCTATTAGGAGTTGGTAGAACAATTACAATGTATGCAAGAGGAGCCATAGGCCCTAACATGCAATATACTTGTAAATAAGTTTCTTCACAAGTATAGATATACATACAATATTGTCTCACTGTTGTACTTTGCACTTTCTCTAATCATTCAATAGATTTTGCATCACACAAAGCTCACATATCACATATACTTCCTTCACAATAGTTTGCATCACATGTTCCCTTCTCTTTAGCTGTGCAATATATGATATTCACTTATACCTTGCAAATTATCAAAACTCTTGATCAGTCACCTTTGAAACTTCCACATGCTTGACTAATTATTAAAATAACCTGAGGTTAACATCTAGGATGTCAGCCCATCACAGTTAAGTAATTATTTTGTTACCAAAATTATTCCTTAAGTCATACAATGTATTTTATTGTTGTGCTCTATTCTACTCTCTTAATTACATGTATTGTTAATTCCTCTGTAACTATCAGTGTACTATCCATACAGATATGTGCATTGACATACATCATCATGACATTGTCAACTATCAGTCCTCAATTGCACATGTGTTAACTCAGACTCTATCATCCGTACATACCGAATCTATCTCTATGTTGTTGTAAACTATCCAATACTTGAAAATTTTATGTCTCTGATTTCATAATGAAATACTAGAATATATATGTTTCCATAAATGACAATACTCACTCATCTTCCTAGCTATATTGCCAACAATTTTATGGTTGTTGATTGGAAAACTTATGAAGAACCTATGAAGAACAGAGTAGCAGAACAAAACTGACAAGATTGGCGAAGAGTAATTGCTTGAAGGGTTGCTAAGAAGATTAGAGATGAGGTATATAATGAAGAATCAATGAACTAGGAATGAGTCGAGTGGAGATCTGAACATGCAAAGTGATTTGTATTTTATCAAATCAACCTATCTCTTATGTTCCAACCATTGTGGAAATAAAATCCTTTGATAAAGTTGACCTAACAGTCATATTGTAAATCATTTAATCAAGGTGGCATTCTAATGGAATGATCTAAAGTCCTCTAACAAGGCCATTCCTAATAGGGTGAATAAAATTCTTTAATAGTGTCACACCTAATAATGTGTTTTGTAACCTTTAACAAGGTTGGCTCTTAATCAAGCTCAACTCAAAAGAGTGAAAAAGTGGTAGCATGTTACTTGGTGGTTTTTCCCAAATTGGATTTCTACATTAAATCTTGGTGTTATACATGTTTGAATTTTTGTTTTCATGTTTACTATTATTTACTATTTTATATTTTTGTCATTCGGCATATACTAGACATAGAACTAAGTGTTGGATGAATAAGTTGAATGGTTGATGAGTTGTTATATTGGTCAAGTGAGTTTAAGAGTTTGAGTAAGTTTTTTAAGTGGTTAAATGTTGAATTGGCACATCTTGACCTAAGGATAACTGATTCACCTCCCCCCCCCCCCAGTTATTCTAATCATTCTAACACATATAGTTGTATCGAATCAGCAAAAGATCTTGAGAGTGGATTGAAGACTGAAGTGTTTCATAATTTCAGAGGTGGAATCAAACATCAAAGGATGGAGTAGGTTGACAATTATAGTGATTGCAGAGGCAAAGATAAGTGGATGTGTAAGATTCATCATAGAAGGGATAGTGGGACACTTGATGGGGGAGGTTATTCTATGGAGGATCTATTGAAAAATTGCATCAATAGAAGTGGTAGAAGTAATGGAAAGAATCAAACAGTAGTGGTTCTTCAAATGAAGAAGACAAGTGGGCGAAGAATGTTTATGGCATCTACATTTTGAGCATTGTCAAATATTCATAGATTACTTTTCCAAAACATAGGTTCTATTCACCTTGGGCATCTAATGCAAAAGTGTCCTTGGGTCGTTGGCAATCTTGCATCACCCAAAAATATTTCCTTTAAGCTTGTCTATTTCATTCTTCACTGGGACAATTTCCTTTTATTTCAGCTTGTGATTGATCCAGTTGGATTATTTCCTTATGTGACCCTTATGGGATGACCTAGGCATCATGGACTTTTTATATCTAGGTTCACCATCATGATCTAATATGTTCATGTGAAGATGTATTAAGATTGGTTTGGTCCTATTATGTCTTTCATGTTCCAATGGCTAGATTGATGAGATTTGTCTTGTGATGGATATTTACAACTTCCAATGAACACAGTGAATTATTATATATCTTAACACATTTAATGAACCCTCTTATATGTTCACAAGGCATGGTATATTCAGATGGGGGTTATTCTTATATTTGGGTCCTGACCTATATGTTTGTAATACATTTCCTTTGTCTTGGAGATTATTGATCGAATAAGCCAACTTGTGGTCGGCGATCTTGTATATATGTGGGGTAGGAGCTCATTTTAGTGGTGCAATGATGGAATTCAAGTGCAAGATAGAGCTTGGAAGTGCAAGGCTATAACACGAGTTGTGTGACAAAAGTGATGGATTATTGAATTTAGTTTGAAAGCAATTGGAAGGTTGGGTATATAATTTTGAGGGATAATCAACACTAGACTTGCGTCAATTGTATATGACAATGGTGATGTAATGAAGCTACTCTCGGCAGACCAGCTTGATGATATTTCAATGAATTTCTTCCATATTATGTACTTTGTTCTAAGTTTGTTATATATTTTTGTCGTTGTTTACTCTCGGTGCAAGATTAGACATATCCCTTAGGGATTCTATAATCTTGGTTGTGTCATATTATATTAATATAAATCAACATACAAATGAGATATTTTAGAAAAATCATTAAAAAAATATAAGATATGATGAAATATATGTCAGAATATTTATAGTGGCATGATGTGATAGTTAAGTTGTTGTGTTATTATTAATGTCATCAAGGTTCAATTCACATTGGGGATGAAGTCCCCATTAGACTAGAATTGCATTTCTTTACTTTGTTGTATGCATTTAGTATTGCATTACTGATGAATATTTTTCAAAACTCTATTTAATAGATGTCTTGCCTCTTGTTCTATAAGAGAATTTAAAACTATTTTGTGATCGACCTATCATCATTATTGTTATTCAAGTGTGTTCCTACACATAAAAAATAATAAAGAAAAACTTTTACATTTATTATATATCTTACCATTCTTTATTTTCAAATGAATCTAATTGCTTTACAAAAGAACATTATTTACTCTCCCATTAACATCCTTTTAATGTGCTTTTCAAAAATTATAAATTAGGTTCAAATTCATGGTTATAGTGACACAAAGGCCATGCATGATATATTTTAAAGTTGACAAGAGGTGACATAAGTAAAAGTTAAAGAATTCAATTTTTTTTTAGGATCAAATGATCAAGCTTGTTGGAATATTTATTATTGTCACATGTTACACTTTTCTAAATACTTGAAAAGTTTAGTATTTGTTACATACACATTAAGTATTTTAATTAGATTATTGATGAATATAATTGCATATCATAATGTCACACATTTTCAATTTTACTTAATATATATCTAGCCTCTTATTCTATTAAGATAATTTGAAAAATTATGTATAATATATTATTTTGTGTTTAACCTATCATCATTACTATTTATTTGTCCACCCACAAATGTAATAAAGAAATCCTTTATATTTATTATATTTCTTACCATTGTTGAATTTCAAATAAATATAAATGTTCTTCCTAATATAAAAGGAATGTAAGTAAAAATTCTTTGAAACCATCAAATCTATGTTGGGAATAGAAAGGCTTTGTATGTTCTATTTCAATAGGTCACCCGAGTACTACCTAATGATTATCATGTCTAAAACGTGCAACTAATTTATTGAACATTATATACGGGTAAAACTGTTCATCCGCCGTCAAATTTGAAATGTGCCCAAGATCCGTTGCGTAACGGATAGTCAAGTGAAGATGCGGGGCGGACCACATGTATATATTTTTTATATTTTTTATTCTGTCTCGTTGCTTTATACCTGGCCTGTTATCATGGCATTAACTTTCTCGTGAAGAATATATTACTTCAATATTTATCTTCACATGGAACTTGGTGCGCCCTTTTATTTTTCCGTTTTTTTAAAGGAAAAAAATGGTGGTACCCTTCTTTTTTCTTTTATTTTCGCCGGGTGCCGCGGAGTGATTTTGCACCTAGCACGCAGCGAAGCGAGTGATTCTGATTATATATGGAATTTCGCCCACACAAGAGAAATGCACGGAAAGAGCACTGGTATAAAATAATAATAATTTTTTTTGAAAAGGGCAGTCCATACCTACCCAGAGAAAACAAAAGGCAAGACAAGAGGACAAAGGAGCCGAAAGTGCCCTACAATTTAATCTACTCGGGGGACCCAGTAGCGAATAGTCTTAAGAATATGGAGTTTGGAATTATTGAAAGTTCTTTAGTTTTGAACTCTCGTCTTGAGTTATTTACTTTCAATTAAAACATTAACTAGCAATTGCACATTGGCATCCAATGGGTATGAAGAAGTGTGAAAGGTCAAATAGAAATATAATCTATGAATGATGATGAAGTTCAATTGCCAATATGCCCAGGTTATGTTTGTAATAGTGAAAGAGAAAGGTGACATAAGAAATGTAGAGGGAGATATAGAGAGGAAAAAAGATGTAGATATAAAGATCTAAGTGAAGGTAGAAATGAAGAAAGAGCAAAGGAGGAAGAGGGAAAAATATGAAATGAGATAGAGAGGTAGAGGGAGATGTATAAAGAGAGGGAAGAGGGAAAAAGAGTTCTTGGATGGAGGAGTTCTTCAGATTTTGTGAAGTTGTATTTACCAACTTCTATAAGGTGAATATATGGAGAGCGGGTGAGGGGAAGGAGTGAGAATGAGAGGTTGTGTGTGTGTGTGTGTGTGTGTGTGTGCGCGCGTGTGAGAGAGAGAGAGAGAGAGAGAGATTTATATCTTCTCTTCATCTTTGCATTTGCATTTCTCATTATCTCTCAATCTTTCTTTCTCTCTCTTAGCAAGATATAGAGGATTGAGACACCTCATATGTCATTGGGGTAACTTTTTTAGACCCATATGCCCATTATATCCATCTTAAATATTAAATTAATTAATATTTTATGTTCATCATTAAAGATAGTTCTTTTAAGATTTTCAAAGTGCTTGATTTTCACATGACAAATGAGATTAATATCTTTGTGGTTTGTTGTATCAACATAAATTATTCATCAACAATATCAGTTTTCCATAAATTGCAATTGTTTAAGCCTTTAATATCATCAATTTTATTATATGATTAGAGGTTTTTAATTTTTTTAATAATTTATCAACAATAAAAAAAGTTGAATTGAAAAATTAATCAACCAAAGATAAAACCTAGACTTAAATCTAGTCCAAAGTATGTGTGTTGTGACTATGAATGAGAAATGACTCGTTACAAACCTAAATATTGGATGGGTCATTATGATTGGACTTATAACTTGGACACATGGATTTACTAGGTCATAAGTGTGAATTGGTGTCATGGTTAATAAGGGTGAATATTACTTAGATGTAAGATGAATCTAACATATAGGGCTAAGTATATCTATGATTAATTATGAACTAGGGTTAAGTAAATTTAAGATTGCTTGACTATGATTAAAAGGGATATGTTTGTGTTAAATAAGGTTGAGTTAAATCAAGGTCAAATGATCCTAGGGTTAGTTTTAGCCATGGGCTAAATGGAATATGGTTAAGTCAAACTTAGGTTTAACAAAACTTACTTGAATTAACATACAATTAGATAAACTAAGGTTAAGTAAAACTTGGGTTGATTTAAAGTAAGATTGTGTAAGCTTGAGGTTATTTGTTTATGGTTGAAATGGACTATGGTTACATTAGACTATGACTGAGTTTACTTGTATTGTATTGACTTGAGTCAAACTAATGTTGTAGAGAAAAGCTAGGGTTAGTTGATTATGGGTTTGATAAACTACACTTAAGTTGAATCAAGGTTGTCTTGATCTATGACTAAGCTTACTTGAGTTAAACTAATTTGAGAAGAGTAAAGTTATTATTAGTCTGCTATGGGTTGAATGATCTAAAGTAAAATTTGGGGTTTGAGTTAAATGAAGGTCAAGTTAATATAAGGTTAGTTGACTAAGAATTGGATGAATTGTGTTTATGAATTTAGTTATGGACTTGGTTTGTGGTCCTATTGTTTTTAAGTTTGGATTGAGGTCATGCTTGTTGACCAATATGTCAATCATTGCCTACACTCAAAATGGATGATATTCCCCTTTGGATTAGTTTGAAGCGGGGAAGGTTTATTTAAACATTAAAAGACACATAATACATATTATACTTGAAATATGGACCAAATATTTATGATTAAAAAAATCCAATTAGAGATGCAAAGATCATTCATAACAATCAAATCCAGAAAATAGATACTTTTATTTGATAAAACAACAAAGATATGAAATAAATGTTTCACTAATCTAAAATGGTAGATGAATTGCACTCGTTCTTTTTATAGATTTATTCAGGCCCACCAACATTTTTTAACACAATATTTCTTGTACTAACAAAATATTTAGGTAAATAACAAAGAACTAATGATCTACTCTTTTGACCCCCAAAAAAAGTGATATTAACTTTAAAATTCAAATATGATTTGAAGAATGAGATATAAACCTTGAATAAGATGAAGGGATCACAATAAATTAAAAAAGAACGTGGAGAAATACATCTATTACTACTGTGAGTGTTATGGGTCCTATTTATTGAATAAATTTTCTACATAGGAACCTTTCTTATATATCATAATCTACAATATTTATGGCTCGACTATTTGTTAAAGATATGCACAACCTTGGAATGCCTAGATTGTTATATTTGAGCATAACAGGTTCATTTGAAAATCTTCAAGTTTCACTTTATGCACCAACACTTTCATGACCAGTCTATATTTTGAATGAATGGATGAAGAAATGAAGGAAATTTAATGATGTCCATGAGAACAATGGTCTAAGGGACCAAGAAAAAATTGATTATTATGCATTTTGAATCTTATCTATTGTTTACCCTTTTGTTGTTGATTTGAAGTCATAAATATATTATTTTTTGTAATCTTGCATCTTTAAAGAGTCCATTAAAATTGTTCACTATTAAGTTGTCTTTGTATTGACTGCAAGTATCTTCGTATGATGCACATTCTTTAATCTCCATGCCTCCCAACTTAGTGTAGGGCCCATTTGCCGTTGCACCAAAAGCCATGACTGTTAGTGAACATGGAACACCACATAATTAACCACCTGTAGGCAGGGGAGCGCATCACATCACCCAACAATCTCCCCCTCGACGCGCATACCAGGTGCTTATGTGGGTCAGGAAGGCACTGGGGAGATTTGAACCCATGACCAGGCCAAAACCAAGCTCTAATACCAATTGTAGGGCCCATTTGTCGTTGCACCAAAAGCCATGATTGTTAGTGAACATGGAACACCACATAATTAACCACCTATGGGCAGGGGAGTGCGTCACATCACCCAACACTTAGTCTATTGTAGAAATCAATTATTAGATATTTGGACTCATCCATAATATCTAAAGAGCTTCCCTCAAATATAAAAGTATTTTGTTACTATTTATTTTTCATAGAAAATATTATGACTTTTGTCTCAGTGGTATTAGCTTGAATCTCAACTTCTTGGCAGAAGAGCTTCAAACATTTAAAATGTTCTCTCAGACCCTAACTAGAATTATCAATAAGAATAAGTGCAAAACAATATTCTAGAGATTGATTGTGAGGATATTTTTATCATCATTAATTTTGATCTGAAACATTGATGATGACAAAAATATCTCCACATTCAATCTCCAAAAAACTATTTTGAATTTCTAATGGATTGTGGAAATTTTATTATGATAATAAGAATAAGGTCATCATTATATAAAAGTAGTTTCATCACATACCCTACCCAAAGGCTTCCTTCTCCATTAGCCTTGTTTAACTACTCTTCTACTTTATCGGTGTAAATAATAAACAACGTAGGGGATAAAGGTGATAAAGGGTGTTCCCCTTAATACCACAACATGCGAAAGAAACATAGAAACAACACAAATTGAGGGAAAATAATATGGGCTTCTTATCATCCTCACAAATGTATAATTATAGAATTACAATATGCAAGCCCACATGGGTGCCTTCCTTATAATAGTGTACAAGATAGAGCTACCACTATCACCCAAAAATATGATAGATAACCTATGAGGCTACCTTATATAGGCACTTTTACTGCCCAAGAAGGTTCTAGACACTAAGCCTTAGCCCTTGAAGCTGACCAACCTCATATTATACTATTTCATTACACTTTATTATGTAGTATCGACTCAAGACAATTTAAAATTTACATTTTTAGATAGGTCCCCTTCTGGAGACCATAACTAGCAAATCATTGACCCAAAGGACTATTATAACCCCATTATAGAATCCTCAAATAGAAATCTATAGTTTTTTTTATTGTGCAAGCATTCATTAGTTGGGGTTTTGCCTCATTTTGAAGCTATTTAGGCCTTCATCGTTGGACCTGAAGTTTGATAGCCAAAATTCTTATAAAAAATCTACAATAATTGCACTAATATATATGATATGACAGTGAAATATATCTGGTAGGCTAATTTCTAAGATGAATCTCCACATATGAGATTGGAACAATCCAAGCACATAATACCAACTTACTAAAATTAGAAATCTCCCTCAAATAGCAACTCTGCACAGGAATAACCCTTATTAAAAACATAAAACTAGAAAACTAGAAATAGAAATATTTTGGGTGATGCAAGATTGCCCATATACCCCGGATGCTCTTACATCAAACACCTAGGGTAATTTGAGAAGTGACCCTACTACATCTTAGGAAATTAGAGGAAAACCAAGATGATAAAACTCCTCATGCACTAGCCATGATGAATCCTCCACTTGCTTCCCTTTCCATTTCACCAGATACTCTTCGTATGTTATGTTCCTTGTGTTTCTTTCCACATGATTGTCCAATATCTCCTCAATCTCCTTTGTAGCTAAAGTAGATGCTAAAATATTGCATTGTGTATCCACAACCCCATCTCCATCTCATCCTTCATAATATTTTGTCAAATCTCAAATAATAAATACTAGTGAGATATTTAGTTCAGTAGGCAACTCTACTTCATAAACATTTCTAGAATCATGCCTTTTCACTATCTTGCATGGTCCAAACTTCTTCATTTTTAGCTTATTATATGTACCCACTAGAAACCTCTCCTTCCTTAAATTAACCATGACTTCATCTCCAATCTAAAATTCCTCTTAACTTCTTTTCACATATGCCCTAGCCTTATACTGTGCATTCACCTGTGTAATTTTTTCCCTCTCCTCCTTATGGATGTCCTTTAAATGTTCAGAAAAATCTTCTACTTCAGCACTACTTATCTCTGCTTTATCCAATTGCCTCAATTTGGAAGCATTTCTGGGATTGCTCCCATACACAATCTAGAATGGTGATTTACGAGTACTCCTGTTGGCAGAATTATTATATGCAAATTATGCCTATGGTAAAATCACATCCCAACCTTTTGGCTTATCTCCAACCAAGCACCTCATTAAATTCCCCAAGCTCTGGTTTACCACCTCTATTTGTCCATTAGTCTTTGGATGATGCGATGAACTAAACTTCAAAATTTTCTTCAATTTCTTCCACAATGTATGCCAGAATTAACAAACTTGGTATCTTGATAAAATAAAATAAAATGTTCTTCGATACCATGTAATTTCACTACTTCTATGAAAAACAACTCTACCACATGAACAACATTAGCAATCTTCTTGCAGGGAATGAAATGTGTCATTTTAAAAAATCTGTCAACCACCACAAATATTGAATCATGCCCTCATTGTGTCCTTGGTAAACAGAGAATGAAATCCATTCTAACATCTTCCCATGGCTTCTCAAGTAAAATTAATGACCTATATAACCCTATATTTTGCTTCACTCCTTTCACCATTTGACATACTCTTCAACTCTACACAAAATTCTTCACATCTTGTTGCAACTGTGGCCAATAATAATTCTCAGCAATCAAAGAAATTGCTTTATCTCTACCAAAATGTCCAACCAATCCTCCACTATGCTTCTTCTTGATGAGATTCTCTCTTATAGAACTTATCTGAATGCACAACTAACTTCCCTTGAACAACGTGCCATCTTAGATTATGAAATCCAACCACTTTATCCTATCAAGTGTAACAAGTTTTGTACAAACTTTCCAAGCTTCACCAAAATTAGGATCCTCTAGATACAAATTCTTGAGTTTCTTGAACCCAACCATCTTACTTTGAATATTTGTCAGCAAATGTTGTCTTCTACTAAGAGAATATGCAACTCTATTAGACTTCTCAATCCTATATTTCAAAACAAATGTATAACTCTGCAAAAAATCAACCCATTTCAAATGCCTTTGGTTCAATTTTTCTTGACTATTCAAATATTGCAAAACTTGATGATTAGTATACAAAACAAACTTCTTATGAAGAAGGTAGTGTCTCCACTTATGCAATGCCCAATTTATAGCATAACATTTATGATCATAAACATAATACTTTCTTTTGGCATCATTCAATTTCTCACTGAAATAAGAAACATGTCTACCTTCTTGGCTCAAAATAGATCCTATTGTAGTACCACTAGCATCACAGTCTACTTGAAACACCTTATTAAAATCTAGAAGTGCTAAACTAAGTTGCTTTGTAACTTTCTATTTCAACATATTAGAACTCTTATTTTCTCCTACGGTCCACTTAAATTATTTCTTATCCCCTCTCATTATTTCAATCAAGGTTCCATAAATACTGTTAAAACCTCTAATAAACTTTTTGTAAAAACTAGCCAAACCATGAAAATATCTTACCTTTGTTGCACTCCTTGGAGTGGTTCATTCGAGCATAGCCTTCACTTTCTCAAAATCCATTTCCAGACCTTCTTCTTATAATACAAATCCCAAGTACACCAACTCCTTCAAAAAACTACACTTCTTCGAATTTATCAGCAACTTTCCCTCCCTCAACTTATCAAGAACCTTATGAATGTGTATCAAATGCTCCTCCAATGTCTTACTAAAGATCAAAATATCATCTAGGTAAATGATGACAAACTTACCCATAAAATCCTTTAGTGCCTCATTCATGAGCCTCATGAAAGTTTTAGTGTATTAATTAGCCCAATAGGCATGACTAACCACTGGTACAATCCTTCCCTTATCTACAAGTCAGTCTTCCACTCATCTCCTTCTCTTATGTGAATATGATGGTACCCACTCTTCAGATCTATCTTTGTGAAATACACAACTCCACTTAAACAATATATAATATCATCCATCTATAGCAATGGAAATTAGTACTTGATTGATCTTGTTGACAGCACAAGAATATATACACTTCCTTCATTCTCCATTCTTCTTGTATGCTAATACTTCTAGTACAACACATGGACTCAAACTTTCTCAAATTAACCCCTTTTGCAAAAACTCGTGAACTTGTTTGTTCAAATCTTCACTTTCAGCTAGTGTTATTTGGTGTGTTGCCTTGTTTGGAAAACTGGCTTTGGGAATCAAGTCCATCTAGTGACTAATCTTCCTTCCTAGGGGTAAACCATGAGGTATATAATATATGGAAACTCTTCCAACAAATCTGAAACTTATGCAGGTGTCTCCTCTACTTCTTCTTTGCCATATTTTAGAATTACAACAAAACACATATGCTCACACCTCATACCCTATAGGAAATTATTCCATCAAAAAAAATGCCCTAGTAGCACTACATACCTTTTCATCTACATAATTCAATGGATCCATATTATGTTTCACTCCATCCTTTGTTAGAGTATAAGTATTTGTATGCTCATCATGTACAACATGCCTATAAAAATGACATAATGTACCCAACAACATATGACATATGTCCATAGGTATGATATCACAAAGCACCTCATATTGGTAGCTTCCAATCTTGAACTTCACTAGGCACTACTCATTGATTGTGACCTTGTGGTCATGCTCATGCACCCAGATAATACGATATGGATGTGAGTGTTTCTTCCTCTTGAGGTTAAACTTCATGACTATTGTTTCTAACACCAGATTGTCAATACTTCCACCATCAATAATCACATCACAACACTTATCTTCATATTTTCACATTGTGCAAAACAAACTCCTCCTTTGATCAAGTTCATTCTCACAACTTAGCAAAATTGTTTTGTTAACTAGGACTTTTCCTCTTTTAGCATCTTTAGATTGTGAGGATTTGGCATCTTCATCAATATACATAACTCTGGCATGGCCTTCAATTCTTCTATGAATCCTCCCTTGGCACTGAGGATACTTAAATGCTCTATGCCCTTCTTCTCCACAGTGAAAATAGGTTCCACAAAAACCTCCTCTGACATATCCTTGCCCTCTTCCCCTTCCTCTCTAATATCTATTATTATGTTCATGGAAATGATTATTTACCCTTTGATTCTAATATCTACTACCAACCTCATCCTTCTTATTTTGATCATCATTTTAGCCTCCATAAGACCATTTGCTAGATCTTCCAGCATGACCTCTATCATTATTTTTGTTATCAAAATTTTTGTTCAACTTTTCCTCAACTCTTAGGGAAATTGGATATGCTTCCTCAATACTCGTCATTCAAACTAGACTCAACTCCTTCTAAATGCTTGGCCTCAACCCATCAAGATAACATGCAACTTTCTCCTTATCAACTTCTGCATGGTCAGTTCTAATGAGAACTCAGTAGAACTCTTTGATATAATCTTGAACATATCTTCCCACTTGATTCAATCCTTGAATTTTCTTTATTATATCAAGCTTATATTCCATAGGACTTAATTTTCACCTCATTTTATCCATCACGTGATCCCATCTGGTGATTTATCTTTCCCTCTCCTATTTTACTCAAATTGAATATCTTGCCACCCGATCTTTGTATGACCTTTCAGTTTGGCCTTTACAAATTTGACCCTATTTGGATCTTCAATATCCTCATACTCAAAGTATTCTTCTAATCCATTGATCTAATCATTCAATTCTTCCAAGTTCATATTTTTTGAAATGTGGGAACCTCAAATCTGGGTCTTTTCTAAAGCTTGGAAATTGCCCTAAAAAGCTTTTCTTCATCTGAGTTCAAAACTTGCTCTTCTCATTGATTAATATGTTCTTCTCATGCCAAGGTAAGATAAAATTATCTACCTAAGGATTATGAAATCCAACTACATAGGGGGAGACAAATTTTAAGACAAAAGGAGCTAGATGTCACATCCTATACTGAAGAATTCCAAAAAATTGAATGTAAGGGAAAAACAAAGTAAAAGTGAAAGTGTGAAAGTTGCTAGATACCTCAATGGATTGACGTTGAACATTCAAGAAGGAATTATTTTTTTGTTTCCTAATACAATTCATAAATGTTATCAATTAGCATTGAAGATGGAAGCCAAATTGAAGAGAAGACAAGAGAAAAACAATAGAGGAAGAGGTAGAAATCAAAGGGGAAGAGGAAACTTCCAAGGAAGAGGGTAGAACCATGAAGAATATAAAGACACCAAGAAAGAAAATAGTTAGAATGAAACAAATTTTAGAGGTAATTCCAGTTACTTCAAGAGGTAGATTTAGTGGTAGAAGGGTAGGCTCAATAACTTGCTTCAATTGTAACAAGGAGGGACACTATGCATCTAGATGTCCAGATAGAGCTAGTACAAGTTCAAAAGGTGAAAGAAGAGCATATTTGGTACAAGATGATGAATACTAAGAGAAGGAGACAAATGATTAAGATAGTGTTCCTGAAAGAGGAGGAAATTTGATGATGAGAAGAACATTTTTGAAGGTACGTAGTACCATGGAGCCACCATAAAGTAAGACCATATTTAGGACTGCTTGTAAATTAAGAGGCAAGGTATCTAAGGTCATTATTGATTTAAGATCTACTGAAAATTTAGTTTCTCTTAAGATGGTTCGAAAATTAAAACTTAGGAGAGTTCCTCATCCTTTTCCCTATAAAGCTTCATTGCTAACAAAGGGTCAACATACTCTTGTAAATGAGCAAGCATGGGTTGATTTTCATATTAGTAAGTATAAGGATAAAATGTTGTTTGATATTGTTGATATGGATGCATACCACCTTTATTTTGGCTTGGCAATTTGATTTTCAAGCACAACATGATGGAAGATTGAATGTGTACACCATCAAGAAGGATGAAAAGGTGATTAGATTAATTCCATTTGCTGATCATGAAGAAGTGGAAAGGAACAAAGAGAAGGAAGCCAAAATTACGATGGTAGGTAGGAAGAATTTTTTGCAAGATATGAAGGATGAACTTAGGCCTTGTTTTTTTTTTTTTTATCCAAATCACAACAACAAGAACCAATTGAACATGAGAAGAAGAAGGCTAAAAAAAAGAAGGCAATTCCTAGTGAAGTGAAAGCACTCTTGGACATGTATGAAGGTCTGATTTCCAAAGGTGTGCCCCATTCTTTACTACCTATAAGAGACATTAGTCATTGCATTGATTTCATTCCAACAGCTACTTTACCAAATAAGGTTGCATACAAGATGACACCTTAGCAAAATGAGGAGATTGCTAGACAAGTGAAGGAGTTTCAAGATTTTGGTTTAATTGCAAAAAAATTAATTCAATGCATTATACTTGCTATTTTGGCACCCAAGAATGAAGGAACATGGAGGTTGTTCACTGACTTAAGGGCCTTTAATAAGATTGCAATTAGATACAGGTTTCCAATGCCAAGAATTCAAGATTTTTTTGATTTCTTGGGAGGTGAAAAGTATTTCTCCGAAATTGACTTAAAATAAGGATAAGGGTTGGAGATGCGTGGAAGAACTTTTTCAAAACCAATGATGGATTGTATGAGTAGAAGGTAATTCCATTTGGACTCTCTAATGCTCCTAGTACCTTCATGATACTTATGAATAAAGTGCTCAAAAACTTCAATGGTAAGTTCATCATAGTATATTTGGATGACATATTAATTTTCAGCAAGATAAAGGAAGAAAACCTTAAACACATTAACATGGTTTCGGGAAGACTTCACGAGGAGAAGTTGGCAATAAACTTGGAAAACTGCTTGTTCATGCAAGGGGAGTTGACATATATTGGTTTTGTGATCTCCCAAGGTATCTTGAAGATCGATAAAGATAAGGTAAGTGCTATACTATCTTGGCCACCTTCTAAAAATAGTTGGAGATGTTAGAAGTTTTCATGGTCTTGCTACATTTTATAGGAAAATTATAAGAAGTTTCAATCATATATGTGCTCCTATGTTAGACACTATTAAAGGTGGAAAGAAATGTAAGTTTGTTTGGAGTCAATTAGCTAATGAAGCTTTTGAATTTCTTAAGAAAAAGGTTAGTGAGCAATCAATTCTTGTGTTACCTTATTTCAACAAAGTTTTTCAAGTAGAGTGTGATGCTAGCAAAGTTTCTATAGGTGTTGTTCTTAGTCAAGAAGGAAAACCAGTGACCTTCTCAAGTGAAAAACTAAATGAAGCCAAGAAGAAGTACTCTTCAGATGACTTAGAAATGTATGCTTTGGTTCAAGCCATCAAAAGGTGGAGACATTACTTGTTTCCAAAGGAGTTTTTTTGTGTATACAAACAACCAAGCACTTAATTTCCTAAATAGCCGAGATAGGCTAAGACATAGGCATATGAAATGGGGAGATTCTTTCCAAGCCTATACCTTCACCATCAAACACAAGAAGGGAATAACCAACAAAATAGCTAATGTACTTAGTAGAAGGAACATGATTGTCTCCCAAATTCAACTAGAAAGTGTAGGAATTGAAGCACTAAAGTACATGTATGCAAAAAATCTAAATTTTGGTGAAATCTACAAGGTATGTATGTTAAGTTATTTGATTTTATGATATAGGACAAACTTCTCTTTAAAGGAGGGAAACTATGTGTGTCTAGATGTTTTATGAGGTCAAATATTATCAAAGAGAAGCATGGTGGAACCATGGGTGGACACTTTGATTTGGATAAAACCTTAGAGTTGGTTAGAAGATATTACTATTGGCCTAAACTTTAGACCGATGTTAGAAACTTTGTGGAAACATGTATTTTTTGTCAAAGAGCCAAAGGGAGGATTACAAATACAGGGCTCTATCAACCTTTACCAGTACCATCTAGACCATGGGAAAGCATAACAATGGATTTTGTGATGGGGCTGCCAAGAACACAAAGATGGAATGATAGTGTATTTATTATAGTTGGTACTTTCTGAAAGATGGCTCATTTCTTTCCATGCAAATCAACTAATGATGCTTCACATACAACATATTTGTTTTTCAAAGAAGTCACAAGGATTCATGGACTACCTCTCAACATAGTTTCAAACAAGGATGTGAAGTTTGTGGGACACTTTTGGAGGAATTTGTGAAGAAAACTTGGCACACATTTATCCTTCTCATCATCCTATCACCCTAAAATGGATCAGCAAATAGAGGTAGTTAATAAAACATTGGGAAATTTGTTGAGTTCGCTAACAAGGCAACATGGAGAAAAGTGGGATGCAGTCATACCTCAAGTTGAATTTGCATATATGACTCCATCAATAGGAGTATAGGAAAGTCACCATTTCAAGTAGTGTATGGAATTCATCCTTAAGGGATCCTAGAACTGAGAGACACGAGTTCACAAGAAAAAGTAAGTGCACAAGGAGAGGAGTTTGTTGTAGCGACCAGAGAAATCCATGATTAAGTCAAGGCACAACTTCAACAAAATTTTGAGAAGTATAAGAAGCATGCAGATTAGAAAATGAGACACTTGGAATTTGAAGTTGGAGACTTATTTTGGCTAACATTAAGAAGGAAAGGCTGCCAAAAGGTAAGCATACCAAGCTCATGTTAACAAAACTAGGTCCTTGTCAAATAGTGAAGAAGTTTGGAAGCAATGCCTATGAGATCCAATTGCCACCTAAAATTGGAATCTCTCCCATATTCAACATAGCATACCTCACTCCATTCAAAGTAGAAAATTAACAAGTTGATATAGGCCAGATTGCAAATGAGTAAGACATCAAATATCTACTAGTAAAGGAAGCATGAAAACTAGAGAGAATCCTTGACACAAAAGTGGTGAAGAAGATAAGGAAAATAGTATAAGCAATATATGGTCAAAATTAGAGGATATTCAGATGTATATGTTGTATGGATGACAGAGGAGGACATCAAGAAGCATGGTACCACTCTACAAGAGCTCATCTCAAGTGGGCTCAAGATAAATTTGCCCGGGGTGTATGGTGCAGGGGCATGTACATGAAGAATTTATCTAATATTTTAATTTCTACATGTAAATAGGCCCATATTTCATTAGGATATATCATTTTCATATTCATGCATATTTAGTCTGGCCATGTCAAGTTTTCAAGTCATTTTGTTTTCATTAAATGTAATAAAGGCCTAGTTTGTAGGACATTTCCATGATTCAACACACCTATAAGCCTTAATGTTAAAGTTATCATTGAGTCTATGAGTTTGAATTTAATTCATCTAAAGGTTTTTAAAAAGTCACACAAGTAGGTATGCATAGTAGTTTTCATATTGAGTGCATTTTGAAAAACAATTTACACTTTTGGCAACAAGGCAACATTGCCAAATTTGGAATCCTAAGAGTCTTTTGTGTATGCAAGGCCTTAAAATCCAAAAGTGACATTTAAATAGGAATTTTGGATCATGCAAGATGAGAAGAGAAAAAGGTGAACAACTACAAAGAGATTTGGGTTAAATTTAGATATAGAAAAGAAAAGAAAACTCTATTTTTTTCCATAAATATTGTTACTTTTTTGCTTCCCACTTGTATGTATGGAATGATTAACATCTAAAACCACCATGGATGTTTATATGGTCAAGATAGACTTAAAATGAATCTGTTTTGAGTCTTTTTTATGGAAATTGAGTGAGTTATGTAGATTTTTCTGATAGTGCCCCATTTAGAAAAGTATTTCCAGAATAAGCGGTTAGAAGAAATTTTAGCATAGCTTTGTATGATCATCTATAGACCTAAGTTTTTTTAAGAAGATAGATTATTATGTTAGGAAAAATTTCCTTATTTTCATAAAAAAATTATATTATCGTTTGAGGGGTCAAATATATAAATCTTAAAAAAGTGTTTTGTATTAGTGGTTTCTTGTCATAGTTGCTAGAGGAAATAGGCCCGTAATGAAGGAAAATTTTATGGTTGGCTTGAGAAAACAAATTTAATGTTTGAAACATGTTATATGAGATTATTTGATACCAAAAATAAATTTTTAAAACCCTACATGCAGCTGAAGGTGTATTTTACTACTTGGAATAGTAACCGACAAGGTGTTCTTGAAGCAAACTTAGAACTAGTGGTTTGAAAATTAATAGCTTTGCATCAATAAATCTCATCTCTTATAGTGACATTCATTCCTCTATGCATCTATTCTTTCAATGCTTGAATTTTCCTCTAGAGGGCTCAAACCTTTGGTTTAACACCTCTAACACAACACTCTCATCATGAAGGCATTTTTTGCGCTTTTGCTAAAATTTAGTCCAAATTGACTCACAATCGTCAATTTGTCCACACACTCAGCCTAAACCAAAGCCTTGGTGCAAATTGCCTCCTAGTTGGTGTTTTGTTTACACATAGAGGAACTCCTATTCTAATACCACTTAATGAAAGGGTGCTCTCTTTAGTATCACAACACACAACACAAACATAAAAACATCACAAATTTAGTGAACAAAATAGGGCTTCTTATTATCTCTACAAATGCAAAATTATATAATTACAATATGAAAACCCACATGGGCGACCTCCTTACAATAGTCTGCAAGATAGAGCTATGACTATCATCTAGAACTATCCTAGACAACCTACGTGCCTACCTTATATTGACACTTTTACCACCCAAGAAGGTTCTAGACACTAAGCTCTAACCCTCGAGGTCGATAACTTCATATTATATTATTCCATTACACTTTATTACATAGAATCGACTCAAGACAATTTACAAATTATATTTTTAGATGAGTCTACTTCTGGAGACCATAACTAGAAAATTATTGACCCGATGGGCTATTATTATCAGGGATTGGGTTAAACACATCAAATCTTTGTGTTTTGTGTTCTCTTCTTGTGTGGTTTATTATTTTATTATATTTGATTATATTTGTATGTAATTGTTATTTCTGTCTCATTAATCCTAACACTTTCATACTTCCTTGATGTGATATTGAGTTTAGTATTAGCATCTCTTTATCTCCTTGAGTTTTGCTAATCTAACTTGAATTGTATTGAGAGTTATGTTTGGAAACTCCTCTTTCTCTTGTATTGAATGACTTAGTGTGAAAGTGGATAGTTAATGAATTCATCTCATCTAATTAACATTGTTAATGCCATTGCATCTATTTTCCCCTAAATAGAACTAAAGAATACATGAATCACATAAATGAACATACAAATAAAATTTAGACTTGAGGTTAAAATGCAAAAATATAAGAATGAAATGAAATCATAGCAAACCCTTAAGGAGGGATACAAGTTAATAGTTAACTCTAAAATTTTGCACCCTTCTCAAGTCACAAAAGACTTGACATCTCAAAGCAACACAGGATCTTTCGTAGGCAATGTGTCACCTAAAAAATGGAAAGAACCTCTAGGTTCTAGGCTGATTCCTATTTGATACTGAATGATGCTCTACCTAAACTCTAAAAAACTTTAAAACTTGGTAGGAAAAGGGATGAAGGCTGAAAATAATCTAAAAATGCTTAAATGGAAAAGAGGTGATGCACCAAAATAAGATTAAGGACTTGATATTTAAGTAACACAATGATGGAATTATAACAACAAACTGTAAGACACAACTTTGATGAAAATTCTTTGCATAAAACTGTTTCAAAAGATGGCTTTAATAAATATACCAAAAGGATATACATTGCAATCAATATATTTTCGTTAACCTGCACAACTTATGATCTATGCACAATAATTTACTAACTTAGACATGTGTATAAATGAGACATAAAATTCAAGGTTCTTAAGGAAACACAAAAAATAAACATCTATCACCAATTATACACACAAAAAAGAGTCACAAAGTAGACCAACACTAGTTGTATTATACTCTCAAAGGCTAAAGAACATCAACTCCCATAATACAGTCATTTAATAAGCACAATGCATAAAGTAGTCTCCTTCAAAGGCTCTTCTCTCAAAGATCCCTTTTATTTCATCAATTGATAAGTAGGAGATATTTTCAATAGTAATTGAAATTTTGATATAGCTACGAGGATTTAACTAAGTAGTTTTTGAAGCATACTCATTGCCCCATGTTTCATGAGTAGTGAGTGGTTCACAAGAACCCATCTTTAGTGAGAATGAATGAAACACTTCGCATTAATTGCCTCAATGTGATACTTATAGAGGTGAAGCATTGGGCCTTCATGGGAGGTCACTCATCTTAATACTACTTCAATTCAAGTGTGCTTAACCATGATTGATCCATAAGGTACAACACTTGTTGAAGGTTTTGCAAATGGGGTAGCAAGCTAAGTGGACTTAACTTGGGAGGAAACTCCGTAGCTAATCACACTTGACTTAGAGTAGTACTAGAAATGACAACCTCTTGGAAAGGGCTAGTGCTCAACCTTCACCTTTATGAGCATCACTTAGATGCAATGAGTATTAAGTGTTCCATTCATTCACTTAAGAGATGGATTCTTTTGAACTACTACTCACGAAACATGGGACAATGAGGTTGACTCAAAAACCCTAATTATTTGAATCTAATAGAAATATTACAATTTGACTTAGTGTAGAAAATATCTCCTACTTATCAAGAAAATATATTTTAGAAAAAATTAATTTGATTCATAATCAATTCAAAATCTTTAATTCTAAAATTCTAAAATTATATATTTATAACATTAATAAAATAATTTATTTTTAATATAAATAATATTTATTAGTCTCACCAATAAATAGGTAGGATAACTATAACATCAATAGAGTTATATTTTCTTTTTCTTTTTATCTAATCATCTTTGTGAAGTTTGCTCAAAACTTTATTTTTACTAATGTTTCACTTATTTAGTAATTTAAACAATTTCTTAAAAAATATTTATTCCATTATCTATTGATTGGTTCTTCTTTGAACATGCATAATTATTCTATCTGTATGCTTTATGCTTTTCATTGCATGACAAGAATGTTGATAATATATAATAAAGAGAACCCCACAACAAATCTATAACCAATACAGACATATCTTTTTCATATTGAATGTCAATTGTTATATATCTTAAATGTATTATATATTGATTTATGAAGTCTTCCAACACTAACATGATATTAAAAAAAGTAGCAAAGAAAAAAAAAATCATAATAAAGAAAGATACATGTTGGAGTGGTCAATAAATTATATGATATGATATAATTTAATGTCACATATTAGTTGAAATGGAAAATAATTATTCACCAACAATGCATTATTTTCAAACTTCCACATTTTTCTTACATGCTTCCTCACCTATCCACCATTAATAGTCCATCAATTTTTTTTGATCAACAACAACTTTGAATTTAGTATGCATTATGTTATAAAAAATATGAAGGTAATACGAAGGGGACGTGGGGATCTATAAAGAAGGGGAAAAAATGAGAAATATCTAGAGAAGTAGATACCAAGAAGATTAAGGTTTTGTAAAATCATTTTAAAGTTCCAAGCATCTTTATCTCATCTCTTAGTTCTCATGATTTTGTTGTCCCTTGATGCAATTATTATATTTATATTTATTAATTCTGACTCATTTGTTCTTTTACACTTCTTAGAAACAAGATTATCTCTGTCCTTAGAATGTTGTTTAGAAGTCTTGATATAGTTTCCCTTATCATTACACAACCCGATAAGAAAGTCATTTTCCTCTTCATTAAAACCCCTAGTGGTAAGCATCTTTTTCTTTTGTACGGATTTTGGAGCATTATGCTGCTCTTTAATGTGAGTGGCCAACCTGAGATAGGGTTATGGTCGGACTTTAGTTCAATGGGCATTCCTCTAAAAACATGATCTTTACCTCGTGTTATTATAAACATGGATTAAGGGGCAATCATAAAACTCCGTAGACCAAAAAGAAAAATTTCTTAATTTACGCGAACGGTTTAAAGTGAAAATTTGGCGTCATTAACAAACTGTTTCCTGGAGACAGCTGGCCGTCAAATTTAAGCAGGATCGTGAACGTTTTTCTTATGATGAACCGCGTAACTGCGCGCCGCAAAAGAAAGATAAAAAACAGCGGCCATTGTTGAGGACAAATTGCCAGGCTGGAGCTTCCGTCTTGGAAGGAGAATCTTTAGTTTAATAGGACTTCCGTCGTCCGGAGGTTACCGGTTCGAATTCCGCTGTTATTGTCACGACGGTAGCGCTGTCCTCGCCACCACACAGAGTCAAAATGAAATAGAAATAATTGGAAAATTATCAGCCATCGTTTTCCAACACCAATTGACATAACACGCCGACATCGTCAGATACTCCTTAACATGCATCTATCCTAATCCTGAAATATTGCGGAGGGCCATGGCCAGTTAGTAGTTGCAGTAGCAGCAGTAGGAAGATAAAACTGCAAGTGGAAAAGAGCGGCATTAATGGCGACCTTGGGAGACATTACGGTTTCTGCAGTGATAAATCTTCTGGCATCGTTTGCATTTCTAGTGGCGTTTGCATTTCTGAGATTGCAGCCCATAAACGATCGAGTGTATTTCCCGAAATGGTATCTGAAAGGCGAGAGGCAGAGCACCTCGAACGCGGCCAGAGGAATTGTGAGCAAGTTTGTCAATTTAGACTTCAAGGCTTATGTTCGATTTCTCAGTTGGATGCCTCAGGCGCTCAAAATGCCGGAGGATGAGCTCATTGATCATGCCGGCCTTGATTCGGTTGTTTACCTTCGCATTTATCTCCTCGGGTAACCATTTAGAACATCCTTTATGTATCTATTTATCCTGATGTTCGTGAATTTTCTGTGGATTTGGTTGGTTGTCTTGGTATTTATCTCCTCGGTCATGTATATTATATTTATGTTGCTTTGGGTACATTTTCGATGGAGCAGCTCGGACTTGCTGTTCTGGCGAGTGTGATTGTAATCTTCAAACTGTCTTGGAGTCTGGACAAAACGATTTATGTTTGAACTCGACTTAAGTCTTTTTTTTTAAAGCAAAATTCTTTGCTCAGCTGTTCTAGGATGTAATGTATTCAAATGATCTCAGCCATATACTTTTTGTCAATCTAAGTATTCAGACGGTGAAATCCTTTGTGGTGGAACCAGTTTAGTCAATTAGAGGGGCCAAGCTTCCACAGTTCATCAAATTGTTAAGAAATATGTTTCTTTATGAAAACCACACGGGAATGTTTGAGAGCTATCTTACCATGTACTGGCCTAGTGCAGTTGATACCCGTAACATGGCCCAAATAAAATGACGAAAATGTGACACAGTGTAAGGCGGGAGAAACCCCAAAGGAGATGTCCAAGCTCCCAGCAAACACCCACACAGCGGAAACAACACAACAATACAAGAACAATGCAAGATCTGATACCAATCACAACTCTTTATTCATATAATAACTGATTACATGCAATATGCCCAGCTGTAAGGCCTTCAGAGTTAGGGCCGAATACAAACAACAATTACAAAATCAGTTATGCAAGATCCAACAAGATCCACTTACAAATCCAATCCCAGCTAGTCCAGATACACAACTGGATAAGAACACCAAGAAGAATCCACACTTATACCCTCAGGCTATGTCACAGAGTTTGGCGAATTTCAGCTATCAGGTTCGAAATTCCGTGAACTTCAAAACAGCACAAAAAATTCGTTAAAGTTCGCCTAATATTCGGACGGATATATCAGGTAGTCTTTAATAAAATGTCATCAAGGGTTTTCCGTATTTTCTTCCGTGCCCGCAGAGGCATTAATCCATGATTTGTCCTTGCCCGCGTTTTAATCGTTTGTTAGAGCGCCGGGTTTTTGTCCGTGTTCTTATCTTAATTTCAGTCGGGTATATCTTATATTTTTTATGTTATTCAATTCATATATCTGAAGCACACTTCGAATTAAAATATAATTAAAAGTGGTAAATATTATTTATTTATATTATAGTTTTATATGTTTAGATAATATTATTAGTTTTATTTGTGATATTTGTAGTAGACTTTAGTTTTTAAATTTTTTTATTACAACATTATTATTATTATTTATATAGTGTTTTTATAAATAGATAATATTATTAGGCTTTAGTTTTTTAATTTTTTATTACAACATTATTATTATTATTTATATAGTGTTTTTATATTTCGATAATATTATTATTTTATATGATAAATAGTAGTATATATAATTTATCAATTTAAATTACAATATTTTCTTGTATAATATTTATCTAAATTTAAATTTATTATTTATAATTTTTAAAAATTAATTTTATAAGCGAATTTAATGTCAAATTTTTTCGATTTTTTTGAGGTCTCGAATTTTATCCTAATTTCATAGTTGCCGAACTCGAATTTGAATTCGAACCTTGTGACTTAGCCCTCAGGTCCACCAAGCAATCCTCTGGTTCTCACGCGACAGCCCTAGCTCTTTAAATTTTGCATCTACCCTTCATCCCGTTCTCAAAGTTGGAATGAGACTACTACCTAAAGACTCCACAAAACCCCTTACTTATACAATTAACATCGTCAGATTTCCACAATCCATTTGTGAAAATGAAATTATCTGGATTCGATTGTGTATGCTTTTTTACCATCAACGTTTCGAATCATACTACATGATCCATCATCAAGATGTGAAAGAGTAGGATAATAGAGATTGAAAGAGCAGGATAATAGAGATTGATCTCTATTATCCTGCTCTTTCACATCCTGATGATGGATCATGTAGTATGATCCGAAACGTTGATGGTAAAAAAGCATACACAATCGAATCCAGATAATTTCATTTTCCCTTACTTATACCCAACTAAACCACAATTTGACCTAGCTCATTACAAACTAAATTAAATCCCTTACATTAAATATAGGTTGAGCCACAAGTCGGCTACAACAATAAATTAAATACCCATACATAAATTAAATGCTAAAGTCGGCTCATAGACAACTCGGCACCAACAGAAACCAAGACCAAGCCAAGCATAAGTAAATTTCTAAGCAAAGCCGAGCTCCATAGACTATGTTGAGTTCTAGACCATGCCAAGAAACCACAGACCATGCCGAACTCCCAGACTATGCCGAACACCAGTATCTGCCAAGCTCCACAACACTTAACCAAAATCCCTCCAAACATGCAAGATTGCAAGCAAACCCAAGATGCTCCTGCATCAGACACCCTAGGTTTGAAAAGATGTTCTCAGTAGCTGGAAGAACATCTTCTGGGATTTAACACATAAATCCCAAACTGGTTCTTCACATACATATCCGCGAAGTTTGCAACTTGTACACTCTTTCCCTTGTTCTTCTTCGGCTTCTATACATTCATCTTGGGTGTGCTACAAGTATGCTTTCCATGCTACTCTCCAACCTTCTCAAAATTTGCCAATGCAACTCGCTTGCCAATACTCAAGTTCCTCCTACTGAGTTCTTCATTCTGCAAAGGAATCAGGGAAAACTTCCTGCCACCTTTCTCAATAGTAAATACATTCTTGACACAATCATGCACAACCTAGCAATTATACTGCCAAGGTCTACCAAGCAACACATAATAATTGTTCATGTCCACAATATCACACAACACTTGATCTTTATACTGCCCAATCTGGAAATCAACAAGGTATTGCTCCCTCACTTCCAAAGCATGTTCACCTTGCAACCAACGAATCCTATAATGATAAGGATGTTTCGCTCTCTTCAAACCAAGTTTCTGAACCATCTCCTCAGCAACAAGGTTATCAATACGACCACCATCCACAATCATCTTGCAGACTTTACCACCAGACTTACAAGTCGTGGAAAAACTAGTCCTCTGACAAGAATCCAATGTCCTCTCACCAACCAGTACTCACTAAGCCAACAAACTTTCTACTTACTCAGGTTTACTGTCTTGAACTACAACCTCACTTACAATAGCAATTGTCCTACCAAGTGGACATTCAAAGGATCTATGTCCTTCTTTTCCACATCTAAAACAATTACCTCTGAAGCCACCTCCACCTGTTCGCCTTTTTTGATCAACAGGTTTTGGTTCACCCTCTGCACTCAGTTTAGCTTGTGCCAAGCTATCCTGCTTTTCCTTCCCTCTAGCATTACCTTGACTTTTCCTTTTCAACTTATGCTCTGCCTTTAGGGCATACTGATAAGCATCCTCAACTGAAGAAATATTCAGCATACCAACCTCATCCTAAATATTGAATCTCAAGCCGTTAATGTACCGAGCTACCTCTTCCTTTGACAATTCCCTATGACCAGACCGAATGGTCAATTTGTAGAACTCCTCGGTATAATCTTTCATAGTCATATCTTTCTATTTCAGATTCTGCAATCTCTTAAACAACTCAAGTTCATAATCAGCTGGAATGAACTTAGCCTTCAATTTAGTCACCATCAATCTCCATCTAGAAATCTTCATTTCACCTTCCTCTTCTCTATCTCTTTGCAGTTCCTTCCACCAAAGAGCAACATGTCCTTTCAACTTAGTTTGTGCCAACCTCACTTTGAGTGGATCCTCAATATCCTCGAGCTCAAAGTAGTCTTCCAATTCACTAGTCCAATCAATTAGGTCTTCAGGAGTCAAAGTACCTGAGAAATTAGAAACCTCCATCTTATGCTTCAATTTCAACTAAGATCCAAGTCTAGCAAACTGACTAGCCCTAGTTCCAATAGGTCTCTCCACATGATCAGTTCTATCCCCACCACTAGATCCAACAACTTCAAAATCTTCGGCAACTTCCTCATAACTACCTTCAGTACCCACATGCCTAGGTACACCACCTAAAGCACTTACAATTTCAGCGATCATGTCACTCTTCATCAATGCAATCTCAGATTTGAACTCTGCTCTTATCTTCTCTGAGATCCTTTCTTCCACAACATTACTAAGATAATCAATTGCCCTAGGGTCCAATCTTCTTGGAGGCATCTTCCAAAATTTTAGCAAACCCTAAGCAACATATCCGCCAATCCAGAAGATCAATCAGCCACAAGATCAACCTTCTTTGCAAGTCTTGGTGCAAATTGCCTCAGTTTCGACGATTTGTCTACACACTCAGGAAAACCTTCGCTCTGATACCACCTGACGCAGTGCAAGGCAGGAGAATCCCCAAAGGAGATGTCCAAGGCCCTAGCAAACAACCACACAGGGGAAACAACACAACAAGACAAGAATAATGCAAGTTTTGATACCATTAACAACTCTTTATTCATATAATAACTGATTACATGCAATATGCCCGATTGTAAGGCCCTTCGAGTTAGGGCCAAATACAAACAACAATTACAAAATCAGTTCTGCAAGATCCAACAAGATCCACTTACAAATCCAATCCCAGCTAGTCCAGATACACAACTGGATAAGAACACCAAGAAGAATCCACACTTATACCCTTAGGTCCACCAAGCAATCCTTTGGTTCTCATGCCGCAGCCCCCTAGCTTTTTAAATTTCGCATCTACCCTTCATCCCCTTCTTAAAGCTAGAATGATCACTACTACCTAAAGACTCCACAAAACCCCTTACTTATACCCAACTAAGCCACAAGTCGGCCCAACTCATTACAAACTAAATTAAATCCCTTACATTAAATATAGGTCGAGCCACAAGTCAGCTACAACGCTAAATTAAATACCCATACATAAATTAAATGCCAAAAATCAGCTCATAAACAACTCGGCAGAAATAGAAACCAAGACCAAGCTGAGCACCCATAAATTCCTAAGCAAAGCCGAGCTCCATAGACCATGCCGAGTTCCATACTATGACGAGACAGACCACGCCGAGCACCCAGACTATGCCAAACACCAGTATCTGCCAAGCTCTACAACACTTAACCAAAATCCCTCCAAACATGTAGGATTGCAAACAAACCCAAGATGCTCCTGCATCAACATGACACCTCTACCTTAACACAGACCTATTACCCACCTATACACAAAGTTACAAACTGTATGAATAATTTACTTTGAGAACTCTGATCTGTCACACTTCGTGATTTGTCATCGAGATGAATGATCTATAGGTTTGATCTGGAAGTTAGGTGTTCTGCATTTATCCAGAAACAATTTCTTGTTATCTATTCATCCAGTAAATGGTTTCTTGTTATCGCCACATTTTGGTGTGCTTTTGTTGTCCTTAAATTGACCAAAGCCACATACAAGGAGTTGATACTCTCTAAAGATTCACGTGAGACTTGAACCCCTCCTTACAAATAGCTAAGAGTACTGTTTTAAAATGACATACTAACTGTATAAACAAGAGGATCATATCGAGCAGTGATTTAGCATAGGTATAACTGTCATGGTTTCCTTCGACTGATATTTCAGAAAATACTCTTCTTACAAATGGCCGAGAGTACTGCTGTAACATGACATATTGGCTCTATAAACAATAGGGTCATATCTAGCAGTGTTTAAGCATGGGGGTAAATTTCAGGGTTTCCTTTGATTAATGTTTCCAAAAAATACTAAGAGTTGACAGGATGATAGAGAAATTGCTTTGCTATTTTCTGTTATCCAATACCCTAGGAATTCTATTTAAGTTCACTCTAAACCATAGTAACGTGAATCGGAATCGTATCGGAATCGGCACGGCCGAATCGAATCGTGAATCGGGGGTGAATCGCCGGTGAATCGGCAAATTTGAAAAAACCCTTTAAATGTAAAGATTTTAACAATTTAAGACTTATTTCATGCACCCTTTATTGAATATAACTTAAAAACACTATAACATCATCAAATAGAATCTAACATACATAAACATGAAACATAAAATCCATCACATACGTAACTATGTTATCATTATGTACTAAAATGTAAATTGTATGCTAGCTGAAGTAAATAAAAATCAAATGATCATAATGATTCAAATCATAGAATCAGTAAGATGAAATCATGAAGATCTATAAGACATCAAATCATAAATGTATGTATAAATCTAAGATGAAGATCCATGAAAGTTTGAAACATATGTCTATCAGTGATTTAGTATCACTATCAATATCTATACAGTGTAAACAAAATATAAAAACAAGGCTCCAGCTCAAGCCTCATCATCCTCATCATCATCTTCTAGCTCTGCTGCAGCCTCAACCTTAGCCTCTGAGTATCCAGTTTGCCTATGAGAAAGGCGTGTAAGGTAGGTCCTAGAGGACCGCCGAGCCATGTCCCCTGCATGGGCGATGGGCTCATGAATAACGTCGCTAGGGCCTGTGTCTGTGCGTGCGCGTGTGCGTCTACCAATGCCTGAACGTGCTCTAGCTGCCTCCTCTGCCCTAGCCACAGCCTCAGCCTCTACATCCACCTGGTCAATCCACACGCGGTCTTCCTCAGTGAAGACTGGGTCCACGGTCTCTGTGATCTACTCTGATTCTGGATCAATCTCCTCTAGAATGATCAGAGAGGAGTCAGTGCCCAAAATCTGTCTAATCCTAAGACGAAGGTTGTAATGAACAAAGACAAGATCATTCAACCTCTGCACTGTCAACCTGTTTCTCCTCTTCGAGTGGATGTGCTCGAACATGGACCAACTGTGCTCACATCCAGAAGCGCTGCTCGGCTGACTCAGAATGCGGATGGCAATTTTTTGAAGGTTTGGGGTTGTGGCCCCAAACATTTGCCACCATCTATCTGAAATAAGGAAAAAACCTATGCTCCACGGGGACGCGTTTCCTGCCTCTGTACCCTAGTACCCGTACCGGGTACGAAACGGGGACGCGGGTACGGATTTTGGCCGTACCCTGCGACGTCCCTTTTTTGAAGAATTCAGAAACGTCCCCGAAACGGCCAATTTTTTTGGGCAGGAAACTTGGGGACGGCCAGCAGTATCGGGGACAGTTTTGCCGTCCCCTATCCGTCCCCGAAACTGCTGGCCGTCCCCTTTTTTCCAATCAATCTGGTAAAGGCAAACCATCCCCAAAAAAATATTTTTTCCTAATTTTTGTTGTTCGTGTGGCCCCTAGTCATCTTAAAGACATAATAACAATATGCAACCCATATTTGGTCCATTAAAACACTAACTCTTCTACTTATTTTTCGATTTAACATACTTGCTAAGAGGAAGGAAAAAAACATAAGAGCAGTAGCAGCAATGAGCAAAGATTGTGTTTAGTGAGGCAAGACTGCGTTCGGTATTTACTATTTACCAACTATTTTAGTTGGACTTCTCTTTATTTCATTCTGATTTCAGCATGATACTTGAAGCCTTTAGGCATTTTAATTTTTGCTATATATGTATGTGATATTGTTATAATGGAAGCACTTAGTATTTGCCATTTGATAATATTCCATGTATTTATCTTCTAAAATGTCTATGGTGAATGGTTTATCAATGTTATGATATACATATTTGAATTTTGTCTCTATAGTAAAAAAAATCCCCTATGTTTTTAATCGCCGTCCCCTGATGTCCCGTCCCCTAAATTTTGGCTTCGACCCGTACCCGTACCGGAAACACGTCCCCGTCCCCTAAAACGTCCCCGTCCCGGAAACTCCGTGGAACATAGGAAAAAACAAAAACAATTAGTCTCATTTACAAATTACAACTCTAAAATTAATGCATTATATAATCAACTTTAAGTTTAGAATCTAGATTCATGAACATTGAATATATTATTTAATTTTTACCTGGCTGTAGTGTTGTCTGAGCATTTATGGCCATCCTGCCAGAGAAAAGTGGCCCCTCCTTATTGTTGAACTGGTCTAGCTCAACAATCGCAGCAGTGCTATTTTCATCGCTACTCAATCTCTGAATCACTGTGTATAAGCCAGTGAGAACCTCCGCATCCGCCTTGAACTCAGGATGGAAACGAAATGCCGGATTCAGATAGTAAGTTGCTGCATGGATAGGTCGATGGAGCTGATTCTGCCATCTCCTATCGATGATGTCCCAAATAGGGCCATACCTCTCCTGCACTCCTGCATATTGGGCTTTGATGGCCTCCTTGGCCCTATCCATGCCCTCATAAATGTAGCCCATAGAAGGCTTCTCCCCATCAGCAGTTCGTAGCAAAGCTACAAGGGGTTCAGTGACCTACATATAAAGTAAAACAAAAAATTTGAGTCAAAACTTAAATATAAAATAATATAACTTAAAGTAAAAGCAAAATACTAAATGTTAAATTGCAATAAATTTACCTTAAGGATTTCTCTAGCGGGTTTCCAAAAACCATCCTCATCAAATATGCAATCCGCCACATCTAACCCTACAGTGGTCGTAGCATAGGAAGAGCAAATCCACTCCTGCCCAACAAACATGCTCCTCAATCCATCCCTTGATGTCAACAAGGACTGCAAGGTGATGAAATTCGAGGCAAACCTCGTGATACCTGGGCGAGCTAACTCCTTGCCTTTTGTGTACTTCCTCATTGTGCTAAGGACAAATGCATGATTATAAATGAATTTGCATATATTTTTTGCCCTTTCCACACATGACTTGACAAACTCAAGTTTGCCAATTTCCTCCAACATGAGGTCAATGCAGTGTGCCGCACAAGGGGACCAAAATATGGTGGGGTGCCTCTCCATCAAAAGTTTACCTACAACAATTTTAAGTCAATTAGAAACTCAAATTTCAAAATTCAAATAAATTTATTTTCAAAACTTGCAAAGTTAAAAGTTTACCTGCTGCAACATAATTTGCTGCATTATCCGTCACCACCTGGATCACATTTTGTTCTCCCACCTCTGCTATAACTTCCTCAATAGCCTCACATAAATATGTGGCATTTTTCACATGTGCGGAAGCATCAATGAATTTTATGAACATGGTATATCCTACAAGTAACAAAACAACAAATTATAATATTAAATGGATCATGAACGAATTAGCATTCAACAAATCAAAATTTACAATGTATGTAGGAAAGTAGAATGATCAATCACCTCCACAGGATACAAGAAAATTGAGGAGTGTTCTATTCCTCCTATCGGTCCAACCATCAGTCATGATGGTGCAACCCTTTGCAATCCATTTCTTTCGGTTCTCCTCGAGGTCAACCCTCATGTCCTTTACCATCTCATCCAGGAGGTATCCGCTCAACTCAGCCTTAGTTGGGCCTTTAAACCCCGGACCATAAACCCCGGACCACAAATAGCAACCGCATCTATCATATTCTGCCAATAAGGAGCCATGTCACAAATAAAAGTTTAGATGTCAAAGACTCAAATTATAAAACAAGTAGATATAATTAAAGTTTTACTTTTACTTTTAATTTTAGCTTTAAAGAAAACAAAGAAAAAAGAATCAATTACTTGGCTGCAATAAATGAAATGTTGCAAAAGTACCAAAATTTGCATATCTCCTTTCTGGCAGCATCGTGAATCTCCTTGTTCAAACCCATGCCCTCAAGCGTGGGTTGGGAACCAGGAGTAGTGCGGGGCACAAAGTAACTATCCATTCTGTTTTTCCGCACTCTAGGCTGCAATAGGTTGGTGTGGGACTCCATCTCAGTATGTGACCGACTAGCACTAGCACTAGCACGAGCAGAAGAACTAGGATAAAAAGGAGGCCTAGAAGAACCCTCTCCAACACAACCTGTGGATGCGGAAGCTGATGCAGATGCAGATGTGGATGCGGCTGCGGATGCGGGAACATGGGAGCCAATACCCCTTAACCTTTCAACTTGCATTTTCCTATTTGCTTTGTCTTTTTCAATTTTTTCTAATGCCATTAAGCAAGTGCGTTTTGCCTCAGGAGTTTGGTGAGTGCAAACTGTAACATCATGTCCAAGTATAGCAGCAATGTGGAATTTCAATCTATAAATACCCCCGGAAGTTATTTTTTCTTTACAAAACATGCATTTTGTTTGATATTTGGTTCTTCCAGGAAACTCTTCATTATATTTCCAACATTCATCTTTTTTATCCATTGGAATTTGCGAAAAATGAGAGCAAAGGCTGCTGCAATAATTTTTTTTATGTAAAATATCAAAGTTTGAAGCTAATAAAAATTAGAAAACAACAAACCCTAGCTTGCAACTTAGTAAAAATAAAGAGCATTCAAGATTTACACTAAAATTCTTGAAAACTATAGAAATTTAACAAAAAACGCATAATACACTAAAATTTTAACAAAAAATGCATAATACACTAACATGCAAGAAAAAAAAAAGCACTTACCTCTTGCAAATGAGTTGAGGAGTGTTGATATTGGCTCCTTAATGCTCCCAAAGCAATTAATGGGCTCCCCAAATGGCTTGCTAATCTCTTTGGTGCTCCTCCTTCTTGTCGGTTGGAAACCTATGGCTTTTCTTTTCTCTTCTTCTCTCTCACTTTTCCTCTCTTCTACTCATGCTTCACAAATAGAAGGCCCTTTAGGGTTATAACAAAGAGAATAGGTCAAAAACAAAGTGAAAAAAACAAGTGATTTTAAAAAAAATTTCAACTTCCCTTTTTACATGCCGCGGGCGATTCATAGCCGATTTTTTAAGGCGATTTTGGCGATTTTTACATGAATCGCCTGAATCGGCGATTCAGGCGATTCATGGCCCAGAAATCGGTGATACCGATTCACGATTCAAAAAAAATCGCGCAGGATGAATCGGGTCGCGGAATCACCGATTCAGGCGATTCTCGTTACTATGCTCTAAACTGCTTTCAAATGATAAATAGGATTACAGGTATTTCACCTGTGGAATTCAATTTAGTTTCAGTGAAATCTGTTTGTTGAAGCTAATGGTGACATTGCCCTTGGATTTTTTCAGCCTTCTGTCCAATTATTCCAGACTTAACTCGTGGTTAAATATAAGCAGTATTGTCAACTCAATTTAGATGCCTTCTACAGTAAAATGATCTAGGAAAATATGAAAATATCAGCTCCACTACATCATTATGGGATTTTATTTGTGGAGTTATATGTTTTGAGGAAAGTTTATTAAAAATTTGAGATTGCAGTTCTTGCATTTACAGATTTCATCCATTCAATAGGATTACTGAGGCCAAGATAATTGGAGCAGTCTCCCCATCAGGCTCTCAACCATTAATATTGTCTTAGTTAACTTGTCATTAGCCCATGATTTAAGAAAGGGGCTATAGGTAAGGGCCAATAAAGATCATTGCCAAGGATACATATGGCATTGGAAGTACCAAAAGTTGATATTCCTGGAGAACAGATTGCCCTTTTTTGACTAAATACATTGACTATAGTGTTGGCAATAGCTATGATTCCTATATAGTTCAACTTTAAATAACCCTTCATTGAAAAATGTGGTTGCGGTATTTCTTACTGTGGAATGAAATTTCCAGAGTTCAATGTTGAAAAGTAGTATTATGTTTGCCTTGGTAATTTATTTTGCTTTCTGTCATAGCTATACCAGAGTTAATATAGTCATGCTGTACTGTCAAAGATGATGGTTGCAGTATCTAATTTCCATTTTAAAACTGGTCAGTCTTTAGTAGAATGAAAGCATCCATTTTCTCTGTTGATATTAGCTATTGTAAGTGAGGATGGTTATGATGATTATTTTTTCCAAATATTTTCTAGATAAAATGTGTATGATTACTTTTTCCAGGGTGTAATTGTATGTCCCAGTCCAAATGTTGTGGTGTGGATTCCCACTAGGCGTGTATTAAAGACAAGGAGCCACACCCAATCGGGCAACCACATGTCTACGAGAGGCCCTTACTCTTAACATTGGTGGGCACCATTCAACATCAACACAGGCTTTTGGTGAAGTGGTTGCCTTGCTTGGTATTAGAGCGGAGGTCTCGAGGTTTAGCTTTGTTAGTCTGAATAGGCACTGGGGGGGGGGGGGGGTGAATTAGTGCAGCAATAAATTTGATAACTGAGCTCAAGAGCTTCCAAAACAACCAACATGCAAAACATAAAGGCACTGGGTTGGTGGGGGCGGGGGTGAATTAGTTCAGTGATAAATTTGATAACTGAACTCAAGAGCTTCCAAAACGACCAATATGCAAAATAGAAAATAATGTAGATGTAACATCCACTTTTTCAGGGTCTAAATTAACATCAAACATACTCAAAGAATACAGTTTCTACTTCGTTTCAGAGGAAGATAGTTATATTAATCATGGTCATGTGAATAAGATTTACCGTTAAAATCAGTTAGACAAAATTTCTTAACTTAAAAACTTGAAATATCATCAAATGAAATTATTGCAGAATTTTTTTTTTTGATGAATAGTCTTGTTCTATTAAAAAAAATATACTTAGAATACAATTCACAAAAAAGGGGTCGGGAGATACAAGATCACCTTGCGAGAGAGTTCAAATGGCCTAAGCTGGACCTAAACACATGGCATCAGCCGGAAATAGCAACTATTCATAAAAAAAAAAAACATATATAGCAACCTCAGGCTGCCAAAGCAGTGGCAGCTGAGGGGGGAGGATCATCTTTGTCATTGAAACCCCAATCATTGGTGGGATTGAGGGGCGGGTTGGGCACAGACCAGCCGTCATCGGGAGCAGCAGTAGCAGGGGGATCAGTGGCAAGCTCCGCATCTTTGACCTCAGGCCGCGGAGGAGAGATCGCCAGTGCTAGGCGGGGCCATTTGCTAGCATTATCTTGACGAGTGCCAGGAGGAGGAGCCGAGGACTAGCCAGAGCCACCACGGGGTGGGGAGGCAGAGTGGTGCCTCCAGCTACTAGCCCACCACTGGGAGAGCGGTGGTAGGAAGCCTGCGAGTGCGGAGTGTGCGAGTGGCGGCCTGAGGAGTGGCGTCGCTAGCGGCAGCCACGAGGCGTCGAGGTGTTTGCCAAGGCATCTGGAGATACTCGAGCCACAGTGCAAGGGGCATTGCCCCAGTGGTTGAGCAGCTCCTGCAGGTGAGCAACTTCCAGGGCAACTTTGTTAGCTTGCACCTATATTTGCATAATAACATTGTTACAAATAAAAGCTTTAGTGTACATTGCAATGTTAACATCCAAAAAGCTGTGTGTGAATAAAACAACATTTCTATCTTTCCATAGAGTAAACAAAATTTCCATCCTGAATGTATGCAAGATCTGGGAGTACTTTCTGGGAATTTTAGGGAAATCACCTAGCAAGATCATGTGCTGTGAAAATGGTTCGGGCCTAAAGGGCTTGAAAAAATCATGAATCCAGTGCCAGTAATTTTGTGCACGTTGAGAAAACCAGAAATTATGTAGAAAGGACTCAGGCTGACCGCAAAAGGGGCACCTCGGATCAGGAACCCCAAAGTGCTTGAGCCGAGGCCCCGGGGGAAGACCTTGGAAGGCAAGGCACCAAGCAAAGTGAGCGATCTTGGGCTCAGTAATAGTGCACCAGATGGTATCAAAGCATTTTCGCCATTGAGAGAGCGAAGATTGCAAATACCATCTCTTGTTGAGCATGTCTAACATTGGAAGATGGGGCGGAAGCCATCGGTATCCCTTATTGGGCTTGTAGTTGGCAAATGGAGTGTTAGGATACCACTTCTAGTCATGCCACCAAGGACAACCAGACTGAATTCTTTCCTTGTGCACCAAATGTAAAGGGATGGAGGAAAGCAATAGGTCAAAAGTCTGCCGATCTGCACGGACAAGGCGGTACTAAACCTGCATGTCTTCCCAAGTCCTGAAACTCATAGTGACTCTGGAAAAGAGATCTTTGGTAGTTCCGATGCCACGTTTGAAAAAACGAAGAGCACTGACACCTTGGGTCTTGGCAAGAGGAATACCTTGAATGGCAAACAGGGGAGACCACCAAATATTCTGTTGATTCAAGGAGAGGCCATTACGAAATTCATCCCCAGCCCAATGAAGCCAAGGCTTGATAGCCTCCCAAGCTTTCTAGATGCTCTTGATAAAAAATGAGCCCTGTATGACAACAGGTTCACGCATGATGAGAAGGGTTTGAAAACCAATCCCCTTCCATGCAGGTCTATTGACAGGGAAGCCAGAAGAAATGCAATGGCGAACCAGAATCTTCCAAGCTTCGTCTCCAGTAATAGCTCGAATGATCCACTTGGCACAAAGAGCAAGGCCTTGTTTTTGAGTGGAAAGCAAACCGAGGCCACCAGATTCTTTTGGGAGGCAACAAAAATCCCAAGCAACTCTGTGGAATCCATGATGATCGATACCAGAAGCCCAGAGGAAATCTTTGAGCAGGCGTTCCAATTTAAGATAGGAAGCTTTGGAAGGAGCCCAGCAGGAAGAATAATAAACATGGGTGGCCACCAGAATCTTAGAACAAATCTGGAATTTACCAGCAAGAGAGAGCGGCTTGGTAATCCAGTAATCAAGTTTTTTTGTAATCTTAGCAAGGACAACATTCCAAAGCTCCAGAGGTGAAGCCTGAAAGGCAAAAGGGATGCCAAGAAAGCAAAATTTTTTACCATGAGTGACCCATTTCCACTCAAATTGGCTGAGCCAGAGTGGCTGAGCCAGGGTGGAGCTGGCGAAAAAGACTGGCGGTACTGGCGGTAGTAGAGCGTTTTATGCCATTGAATGGCAGAGCCAAAGGCTTGACAAAAAGTCTCCAGACAAGATAGTGCATTGTTGATGCTTTCCTCCTCTTCAAGAAGAGTAAGGAAGGAATCATCAGCAAAATGACCATTGACAAGCTGGGATGTAGAATCAGGCAAGGCAATACCACAAACCAGTCCTGAGGGAACAGAATGAGCAAGCAGGTACCCAAACCCTTCAGTAGCAAGAACATAAAGCGCTGGAGCTAAAGGGCAACCTTGCCTGATGGAGCGAAAGAGCCCAAAAGCCTCAGACTGCGAATTATTAATGGTAATGCAAGCATTAGCATCACCAATTATTGTAGAAATTGAAAACTACAAACCTCGGAAAACTAAGATCGAGATCAAACTAGGGATGCTTGTACAACCACACAGGTTAGTCCACAAATACACTATAATAGTTTCACATGACGACTATCATCTAAAAACTGTTATCTTAAAATCAAATGATAAGTACAATTAAATATCGCTATATTTTAAATTAGGGCATCACATACCACTGTATCAATTAGGGCATCATTTACCACGGATTCAATTAGGGCTTTCAATACCACTGATTCAAATAGGGCTTCCAATACCACGGATTCAATTAGGGCTTCCAATACCATAGATTCAATTAGGGCTTCTAATTCCTTTCCTTCAGATTACTTAACTGTTTTTCGATAAACAAATAAATGTATGACTCATCTTTGTTTGTTGCACGTCTGGCACATAAGGAGAGGTGAAACATTGTCAGGGGCTTAACCACTCAACCTCGGACCACAACTTATCCCCACATGATCTCTAACGAGAAGGGCCCTCCCTACTCGGAATAGGCAGGGATCATCTTGCCATTCACTGGGCTTCCTGGTAATTAACTCACCATACGACTTGGTAGCAGGAGAATCACAATACCAGGAATATGCATGAGCTATTAATTAATTCACATTAAAAATGATAAATGTTGTTCTATCACATTTGATGCTGATTCATATTATTGATGATTCATTTCTCTCACCTCATCACCCATCTTCTTGGCCACATAGCCAGGTGAGTCCCAGGCATTCAAAATTCTCAGAGTAGACGGTTCTATCAATTATTCAAGATGATTACTTACATCCATCATTTCACATTTTGTGATTACATGATTATGTTCCTTAGAGATTTTAGAATTGATGTTTAATTAATTAAATAATCATAATTGATTTCTCTCTAACTCCACCTCTTCACCATTGATGGCATCATTGTCGATGAATTCCTTGGTGTTTGGACTTCATGATAATATTTACATTTCAGTATGATGAATAAAAGATAGATTAGAAATAAATTTGACAGGATCTTTAATTAATGGCTATCATTATTATTCCATCTTCCTTATCCATGGCTGTGAAATTCTATTAATTAACTATCAGCAAGTGACATGATTATCAGAGCCTATGGATCTCGTCTAAGAAGCCATGTTTAAATATCTATCTACAAATTAAGAAGCTATATTAAAATATCTATTAGTATATTTTATTCAGACTCTATATAACATGCAATAGTGTTAATCTTTAACTTGGAGAGATGAATAAAACTGAGCACAGATTGGCATATCAAAAAGGAAGTAATGGATGTATCATGTCCATAAGACATTTCTTACCAAAAACGTTCCAAAACATTTACATGAGCTGTGGATGATCATATCTGTTATCCCTGTGTGAGTTTCAACTAAGCTATGACATATGAAACGACATTTCTCTTTCTCTTCTAATAATATAACTAAATTAACACAGAGGCCTTCAAAATATCTCGGTTCATTCAACTCTATATAAACTTAACATAATTACACCTGACCCGTTAATGAGTTGAATTGAATTTGAATTTCCAAATTTCATCGAAAAGATGCTTCTAGAACAATAAAGACAAGAAGATCAACAATTGGCACAACATTTGGTGGTCTGGTATCAGGATGCACAATGTAGAGTTCGTGGTACAAGACTATTGCACAAATCAAATTCACGATGTACATAAGCAATTGCAAACAGAGCAAGAAAAGTAAAACACCTTACGTGACCCCTTTAGACAATTCTGAATGGCTTGCGCTTGGGAAAGACTCCAGATCATGATCTGAAACCCACGACAAGGTGTGCTGAGGAAAGGTTCGGGCAGTAAAATATAAAATAATTCAAAGTCTGAGCTCAGTTGTTGGGTTACCGATAGCAATGAGTTTGAAGCTGAGAAGAAAAAGAATGCGTGATATGATTATGAGAGTCTAAGAAATAGAAACGAGCCTGACTTTACGGCTCCTTTTAGTTACAAGAAGCCATTCGAATGCCTCAAAAAAATTCAAATTAAAGATAAGGAAGAGAAGTTGGAAAGATTAAAACTCAAATTGCCAAATGTTTAAATCGATTAATTATGCCAAGTGCTATCAAAAAGCAAATAATATTAAATTGAAAAGAATAGGGTTGGAAGGTTGTAATTCAAAAATAATTCGAATATTATTAAAATCTTATATGTACTCATAAACATCACTTTATTAAAATATAAAAATGCCAAAACATTTTTATATTTAAATGCACGTATATAAATAGTTATTAAAAATAATACGACGAAAGATAATTTAAAATCCTTTGATACATTTTATATTTTAACTCAATTATTTTAAATTAAATTATTTATTAAATAACTCATGCGGGTCCCGTAGATGTATTTTGTTCCAAGTCGCTAGGTCCTCTACCCATTTGCCTAGTGATGGTGATGCTCCTGCCTAATTCTTTTCTGACAATACTTCAACCCCTTCGACATGCTTCCTACAAGGAATTTCTCCGTGATTAAATTATAAATTATTTAATCATAAATATTCATAATAGTTAACCTACATCTTAATTCCATGAATTCATGATTAACAATCAACTAACATGTCATATTCACTTGAAATGATTGACGACTATCTTACCATTTTGCCAGATTATAACAAATTAAACTACCAACTGACTTCATGCGAACCTCAACGGCTATATTTCAAGCTAGGTCAAAAATTGGGATGTAATAGTAGAGTACTATAACATTTGATATCCGCACAATTTAACACAAGACACCAAGATTTTTGGTATCATAGAAATCTTTGTTGGAGAGATAAATCACAATAGGGATGGAAACCACAATATTTCACTAAGCTCCATGAAATATGGCTCGTTAGGACTGATTGCAATCACCTTGTTAAAGGCATACCCTGTTAGGAGTATCTTAGCCCTATTAGGAGCTACAAAGTCCTATTAAAGACTACTCTGCTAAGAGATTCAAAACACAAGCTAATGTATTACCCTATTTAAGGATTTAGCCTTCATATCTCATTAAAGATTCTACTCACACTATTGAGCATGACTTAGTTAAGGGATCTAGCTTGTTGCAATTGTTAGGGAACAACAAGAAGAATGATCTGACAAATAGAAACAATGTCTCACTTGTACATATCCAATTAAGCTCACTTCTTCCTCGTGTGCAAATTAACTCCTCTCCCAAATCACACTCCTTGTTTCAAATTTTGTTATCACTGCACATATGATTTCTATCTATCTTCAATTCAACACACACTTACTCTTAATGCATTAATTGTTATTAATACATTCCCTCAATTAGGGTTTTCAATTGCCTTAACACTTAGTAAGAAATTCAAATTTCCCTCCTTACAAGTCCTCCAAGCAAGTTGGAAACAATCTCCAACTCACACTGATAATAGAATCCAATCGTGCATCGATTTGACAAGAAAGTCAAAATGTGTAACATTTTTCGTAGGTTCATGCACCTCTTCATGAACCTTCGATTAGCTTGACCAATCCAAGTCATGCCTAACTTTTTGCACAACATTGACATGTCATCACATATCCTACTACATCGATCAATTCCACAAACCAATTTGTCTTTATCGATTGATGATCCATTTGATTGTTCTTCATTGTTCTCTCTGTTAGACATCATAATCCAATAACTTTATTATCGATTACCAAGTAATGCGTGGTTGCAACAACTCACTAACATCATCAGGATTCTATCTCTCCAATCACACAACTTGATTACATTACTGTTGAGTACATTGATCAAATTATCTGCTCTATTCCTACTTTTCTTCGCACACTGTGAACCAGCTTCCTGTGTTCACCAAACTATCCATAGGGTGTACCATACTTATGATTATTATGTGGGATCATAGAGGTGGCACACACATGTCTAGACATCGTGTCCATGACTATGTACCGTAATGCACACCAGAGCATGCACTGATCCTATTCTATCATGACTTGGTGAATTAAGAACTTAATTACGAATTCATAAAATTAACTTAGTCCATTTAGCCTTGTTGTGATGTCACACACATGTTGCATTACCTTGTTGCCAGCAATGACAACACCATGTTATTACCAATTTCCCCATCATCTTCATCAAATGCCAACAACCTCCCCCTTTGGCATTGATGAAACCACTTGAACAAAATTTGCAAATTACATTCAAAAGCATTAAATGCCAAGTATAATACATGGTAGCATAAACATGTTGATTTTTGGTGTTCGTTTACCACGGGCAATGACCCAATCTTGTTGCCCTCCCAACCATAGATGATAAATGCTTATCATCCTCCCTGAGCACCGCCACTTCTTTATAAAACAGATTGTATATTTCATCTCTTCAGAGAGGAAGATCAAGCTTACCCTATACCAAGAAAATAGGACCCAAGGAGGGGACACACCCATTCCAAAGTTCGTGCCCTCAAATTTATAATAATAATTATAAGATAATATAACCACACCAGCCCATAAAAGACATAATAATTATTATATAATAATAATATAATAAAGTAATTATCACAAAATATAATTACATCGACTCACAAAAATTTAAAAATTATATTATCAATATAATATAATATAATAATTATACGATCAATATAATTATTATACCAAAATAATTATATTAATACTTATTACAATCATTATTATATATGAGCCGGCCAAGAAGGGATCTGACCTAGCTACCAAAAAATCAACACTCCCTCTTAGCTAGGGAGGATTCCTTCTGAACAACCAACTCACATGTTGTCAACCATAACAATTGTTGGTCCATCATGAATTACTACCATTGGTGGAAAATAAAAAACCACAAGTACCTGTTGTCATACATAGCTACTCCCAAAGGAAGAAGAAGCACAAACATGAATGACATGCACCATACTTACTCATAGAGAGTGGTTTTACCATACCTACTCGCAGAGGGTGGATAAAGAGAGCTAGCGCCTCAAACTTCTCCCTCTTGGAGAAAAATTCATACCTAAAACTTCTCCCTCTAAAGATACCTAAAAGCTAGGACTCCCTCTTAGCCAAGCCTCCCTCTCAATCTGAAATCAACCTTCTGATTTTGTCATCTAAGGTTGAATAGTTAGACTCCCTCTAAATGGAGTCTCCCTCTTAGTGGGGACAACATACTCACAACATATGCTAGAATCCAATCTAGCTGATTTCAACACTCCCTCTTAGCTAGGGAGGATTCAAAAGACTACACATCATCACCATGACACTCTCAGAGGGTGATCAAGGACATCATGGACTCTTTCCATGATACCCATCTTGCATACTTGTAGAGTATGGACCCACCTTGCTTTGCCCGCAAAGGGTAGGATAGGTCTTGCATCTCAAAATCTTCTCCCAAAGAAGACTACAACACTACCTTGCATTGCCTGCAGAGGGTGGTTCCACCGTACATTGCCTGCAGAGGGTGGAAGAGGTCTTACACCTCAAATCTGAAGAAAGCACTACCACATTGCATTGCCCGCAGAGGGTGGGAGATACAACTAAGTGTATCATACAGTCAACATAATCTCTCATCATCTTTACATCCTGCAACCAAGAGAGATTAAAAGTCAGACCATTATAAAGATCAATGCAAAAGTATTACACTATTAAAAAATTCACAATCATGGAATACTTATCTCTTGCGAAAAGGAACTGCTCCTTGGGTGAATAGATGGGTCCAATTGCACATGCTTGGACTTAGACATTGTAAATTGCATTGAATTTCACATTCAGCAGCAACAGAGCTATTTCAGAAAATTGATACACTGCCATACATCTTTTGTAAAACATTTTGACATAATGTCTGAGACACACTTATGAAGAAGGTAGACCCGGTAATATATTTAGCAGCTCCAATAATAGCCTTCTGCAGAGATCATATTATCACACAAACTATCGCTGGTAATACAACACTTGCAACATAAGCTTAGCACATTCAACTGTCAATCTACATGCAGACAGGCAACATTGTCAAAGAGATACGCATCGGAAGCAAGAAAGATTGCCGTTACTGATATTCTTGTGTAATTTCTCCAACAAAATTTCGAACATACTCAGTACTCACGATAAGAGAGGGAGATCAGAACCATTGCAGACAATCACAGGTATTGATCTCCCCCATAACTGCATAACTTCAACACAAGGGAGGTTAGAATCCAGCCTTCCCTTAGGCTCAAATCGAAGGTGACACCGCTTCCAATTAATGTGTTTGTATTTCATTGATGATATTCAGATTTTGCTCACACACCTTCAACTCAGTATTACTTGATTTCACATGCTTAACCAATAAGAGTTTTAAGGCTAATCAGATCATCATGAAATTAATAACTTTCACGCAATGTTTAGCCGAAATACTCAAATGTATGATGCCTTTTCCTAGACAGTTGTTGCTGATGCTGATGGAGCTGCTGTGTCCTTATGTCCATCCTCGTTTACATCAACTATAGCTGAATCACTCTCTTTGATTTCACTAGAAATCATCTTTTCAACGATTCCATCCTCTAACAATTTCAATAAATGCTTTGTGTAGTGATCTTGCACTATACTTGGGATTATTGCCTTCATTTGCAACTCTGCCTGTGAGGCGATATATTACTTTAAGCTCAATTTCTTTGATTTTTAAGGCAGTCAGAGACTTCTTTTAGCATTATAGCTGTGATATTTTCCTTTCTTCTTCTTCAAAAATTAAAACGAGAATCTAAGGGGAGAACCTTACCAGTAAATTGTCAGACCCCTGAATGGAGGAATTAAGAAATGTGATGTTGGTTTTAGGTATGTCAGGCACTCCAGATGCGCTAATTCAAAGAGACAGAAGACCGATATGGAATTTAGTGTAAACTGTGAGTTTTATCATCTTTTTGTACTTCCACATCTTGCAATTAATGCAAGAGTGTTTTGGCAAGGATTTAAGGAAAAAATAAGGTTTATTCTTCACCATTCGAGCTAAGAGATTGAGCAAAGAGCCTAGAAAGTGATTGTAAGAAGATATAGAAGCATTTGCAAAGATTTCGTTGATGCCCTAGAGTATGTGCAAGATCACAAGGGACTAAACTATGCCCTTAAGTGGCAGTGTAAAATTAGCAAATCAGGGTTATGTGAACTTGACCTGCAGTTCTTAACTACTTATGAACTTTATATTAAAAATTTGTAAGGATAGAATCTGTAGGAAATTGATTGTAGTTTCTAAATTGCTAGACCTTATCTAGAAAAAAATAATATTGGACAAAAATTCGGATTTTAATGCAATACTATGAAAATTTCAGAACAAAAATAAATAGCTGTATTTTTGACCACCTTACTCACATTCAAATGATAATATTTTTTTATAAGATTCTAGATATAAGAAGTAGACTCATGCCTAGATGTGATGCATTTTTTTGGGTATTTTTATTCTAAGAAAATAATTAATTATTATTATTTTGCTACAATGTTTTCAGAATAAAAAATGCTCATATTTGACCACCTTAACTAATTGAAAACATTACCATATTGAATTTTTTTTTTTTGTTGTAGTAGTCGAAGCATAGAATTTGACGCATCTTGGATTTCAAAAATGTTTTACCATTTGAAAGTTATAGCTATTTTTCAACTAGTAAGTCAATCGACACTTTATAGGTATGTCCGTTTAAAAGTATGTAATAATCACTTATCTAACTCATATATTGACAGATATTATATTAACGGAAATATGAGAATGTCCTTAAGAAACCCTTTTCATTTTAGTGAATTCGGTTAGATTAAAAGTCATCAGATACATGCTCGAAGTTTGGAACTCAAATAAACTGGGTAAAATCACGTTTTTTGAGTTGACCAAGTACGCTTCATAAATATTGAGCCTAATCAAGTACCCTTTAATCGGATCTGCTATATTGGGTACCCGATTTCTGGTGTATGAATTCAAAAATTTCAACTTTTCCCTCTTATTCTCTAACATTTCCCTCTTATTCCCTATTAGCTTATCAATTGTCCTATTGAACATATTTAATAACAACATATTAATTATCTTTTTAGCTTATATATTAAATAGAATTGATAATTTTAGATAATATAATTTTTAATAATATATCATAATGTTATAATGTGTATTAATATATAATATATTATATTATCTAAAATTATATAATGTTCTAATTAATATAAATTTTCTAATATCACATAATACATATGATTAAATATTATATAAATAAGTATGCTATTTAAATTTTCTATAGGGTCTCACCCCATTTTGAATCACTTCACTGCCAACATTATAATTCATGATCAAGAGAAGTATTCTTGAAGTCCATAGTTGTAGCTATGTTGTTTGTCAGTCTTCTGACTTCAAGGATTTGAAGCATCAAGATGAACCTTTTCAATTTCATTAAAGAGGATAATTCTGTAAGGGTGTCTCCTAACAGACTTAGTCAACTGCCCCCCTTCAATGTATCCAAAATATCCTACGGTAGAACCAATCAGATTGGACACTATGTGCCTCACCTATATTATAATAAGGCTCAGAAACCTCAAAACTATTTTCACTTCACACAACTCTCTCTTTAAGGTGACTGCTACCATTCTTACTCTTAGTATGATCCATAATTGGATAAAGTTGCCTTGTGATTGTGTTGCCAAGGGCAACCATTTAACTCCTGCCAATGACTGCACTAACTTCAGTTCTATTATAGCCAACATTTGCATTACCACTATTTTCCACATTTGAACAAACCTTGCCTGTGCCGACTCACCAAAACTTGCTCTAGCAGTTTCTGCATAAACTGATAGCCCATCCCTTTCATTGTAGCTAATATGCTCTGTGCTACCTTGGATTCTGGCCCATCTCTCTGTACAAACAGGCTCAAGGCCCCCATTGTCTAAGCTTCCAAAAACCAATCCTGGCATCGGGTCATCGCATGAAGAATCCAAATGTTTAGTCTAGCCAAACTTATCAGACTGCCGCTAAAAACCTAAAGACAACCTTGATTGCCATCTGCCTAATGAAACCTTGCCCACAATACTTGCTTGAGCAAACCTTGATGCGACAAACTCTCCATGCCTTAACGATGAAGGTAAGTTCTCATTTATACCAGATGAATCTGTTACTCGGCAAATTCCCCAAGCATTTGGCAGTAGGGTAGAAGCAAGGACAGCTGCATGTCCAAATTGTTGACCAGACTGTCCACTAGCTGACTATTTAGAGGAGCAAGAACCTGATTAGCAAATAAGACGGTTAAATCCATGATCCTAATTGCCAACCAATTCAAAATCACGTTGCGATGAGGCGCAGTTGCTACCAAGCTATCCCTAATCCAACAGATTCAGATTTTATCTTTGATTGTGCAGGCACAACCTAATCTTTTCTGAGAGCATAAAAAAGATTTGATATCTCCATTCATTTCAGCAAGATGATGATGATTGTTCCGACTAGCACCAACCACAAAAATGATGTTCCTCGACATTGTAAATATCTATATTTCTGGAGCAACAAAGCATTCAAAGGTGCTAATTGATTTACCATATCACTGCCCAAAGCACCACTCTCAATCTATTGCAAAGAAAGCATGCTTCTATTTGGAGAAACCACAGACAATTGCTTTGGATGTTGAAGATGATGCCAAAGAAAACAAGAACACCCGTGCCTTATGTATCTGTAAGAAGGCACATAGGGGTGCATCTAAGATGAATGATTGCTTGTACTCATGACTGGCATGAACAAATCTTCATGCAACCTCTTCTTTTGCTTTTACATCCTCAGCCATTGTAATGTCCCCGTTTTTGGCAGGTCTATGTAGTTGATGGAGTTAGCTCATCATAGCGACCCTTGTGAGCAAAGAGTGTGTTTTGGGGGTCCCAGCTGTAGATTTACTATTTTTAGTATGTCTATTTTTGACAGTTGCTATTTTTGGCGGTGCAGTGGGTGGCTTCGGCAGTTGGTCATCACCTACAATAAATAAAGTTAATATTTGCTTGAGCTCTTATTTATTCATTAATTATTAAGTTGCATTATTATAATAATGTTTATATTATTATAATAATGACATTAAGGGATATTTCTAAAAAGTGTGTTGGAAAGTTTCTAGTGTTGAGTTTTTTTAGGAAACTTATACAATTTTTGAAGTGGAGTTTTTAAGGAAACTTTGGCCAACAAAGGATTATAAATGAGAACTCATTTCATTGGGAAAAGCACGCTTGAAATTATATATTTTTTTGTTGCCTTTGTGGCTTTTTCCTGAGTTCTGATTTGTGAGCCTTTGCTGAAGTATAAAGGTCTCCGAGTTCCGATGTTTGAAGTCACTGCTGATGTATAGTGGTTTCACTGGTCAAATCTCCTATCTGTCATTATTTGTGTTTGGGAGATTGGTGTTATAGTTCTGGGATCCATCTCTAAGTATTGTGGCAAATTGTTGCTGTTGTATGGCAATTTGCTTGGTCTCCTACTGTATTCTTGTGACTAAGGAGAGACGGATTATGAGCATCTGATATTGTGGTGATCTGAATTTTTTGGTAACGTACGAAATTTTGAAAGAGGGGGACGCTATTAATTTTTTGAGGTCTGTGTTTTGACTGGCAACGTTTTGAGCTTGGGCATTGTGCTATATTAAGGCCAGCGTTTCATCTTGGGACTGCAGGCAATTGTCAATATGTCCTGTGTTTATTCTTCTACATCTTGGAAGCTGAATTGACACGTGTGGCAACATATTCAAAGGCCACATGTTAGTAGTGAGAACCCTCACTTGCGATTGACCTGTTTTTTCCAAACTTTGGGCTTCTAATTGATGACTGGAAGGAGCACGATTTCATATTGGAGAGAAACCAATATCAGTGGCTGTAGGTTGGCAAAGAAGAGCTAACGTTGATTGATAAAAAGGACATGAGTGTGGTGTTGATGCGAGTTTTGTATCACTTACATAACATATTAGGATTTGAATATTCAATATGGGATATCAAACATGCAACTCCTCTCTTGAAAAGTTATTACCTATGAAGACATTAGCAATAGCTCCAATGTTCCTTACACCGTTGGATACTCGCTCAGTTTTATCGATGTGAATTGCTGATAATCACGTAGGCGGCCTTACGCTATTCTTTCGAGGATGACTTGGACTTTGATGGGATGAAGGTGATGGTGGCTTGGTTTGTGAAATGTGTGGAGGCAAATAATGTTGATGGTGGTGGTGATGAAGGGTGTGTCTGCTGATGATGATGTTGATGGGAAAGTGATGGTGGTGGAAAGTGAATGGATGTGTTCTAATGCTTGACCTACTCCTTCTAACTTCCCTCTCTAAGCTTCGACTACCCAGCTACTCACTATTCTACTCCTACTCCTATGAATGGAAGGTTAGCAAATGGATGGGGATCGAACCTAATGAGAGCTGACCAGCGGCCTCACTTCCATAGGTGCAATGATTCAAAGGAATAATAAACTATTTTACCACACAAAGCTTCCCAACCAGCCGCTAGGATGCTAGTGGCCTAGTATTGATCCCTATCAAACATTTACCAATGCTACCATACAACTATCCATCTACTTCACTCCTACTTAGCAACTTGAAATGAAACCAACTTTAACAACTTGAAAGGAAATCTAACTATGTGGAAGTAGAAAACATGCAATAACACCCAATGTTCTTAATCAACATGCAAATCGCAACAATGAAAAAGAGAGCAATTTTGGTATTATCTTCGCAACAATTTCTCCAACCCCTTTACAAATGAGAGCAAATGGCCTTTTATAGGGGCCAGAAATACAACGGACGGTGGAGATCAAAACAAGATCAACGATCCAGATTGGATCCTCAAAACCCTAATTAGGGTTGCCACCCCATCGGCCAATGAGAAGCTGCCACCTCATCAATGGACCAATGAAAAAAGTGCAAAAAGTGGCAACCAATGAGAAGGCACCAAAATGGTGGCCAATCAGAAATAGACACTTGTCCTATTCTAGAAGAAAGGGAAAGTGCCACTTGGGCTTACATCAAATGATCTTCTAATATAAATCTTCCCTTTTCTTTTATCTTCTTAGCTAAGGCAATGAACTTAGCTAGCCTTTCATTAACGTCTTCCATAGGAGGACATGGTGTGTGCTTTGCCCTGAGTTCCGCTGACTTCGCCACGTTGCTTGCTGCTTGAGAAGTATCTTTTCATGATCCTTCTCATATTCTTTTGCAAATCCAATAAAAGCATTGAGAGAGGAAAGGGTGCCCAAGTGCTTCTTCTTGATAGCAACCTTTCCCAACTCATCCAACCTCGATCCAAAATCTGTCTCATTGATATCCTCTTCTCTAATATCCTCAAAATCAAGTGCCACCCCAACTTCGCTCATCATGGTTGAAATAAAAGTGTCGACGCTTGGACTGTGTCGTGTAATCTCATTGTGTATTTCCTCGAGTGTTCTAAATCTGGTAGTTAATGCAACAAACCAAGATTCAACTATACTCAATCCTCTCTCATCAAACAACTTGGCCCTTTGCAAATATGCCTCTAGTAGCCCAATGAATGCTTGTAGCCTAGGAATAGCCAAATCTTTGATGGGAAGAAAACCTTTCCACTCTTCTTTGAATAATCTGAACTTGTCTCTAACGGCCACTAATGACTGGAATGTCGAGATGAAGGAAGGCAAGAAATTTCGCCCATCTTGGATTGTATCATGGATCCAATCCTTGACTTTGTGTAGATGAGCTGATATCTCTTCTAAATTGCTTCCGCTGTCTTGAGGAAGGGTTGCCTGGTGCAGCTGTTGGATGGGCTGGTAATCTCTCCAATATTTATTCTCGGCCTCCAACTTTACTATCCTTTCATTTGCCTTCCTTAACCTTTCTCTGATTGATGCCATACCTTCCTAGACCTCCTCACACTCCATATCATTTGTATTCCTTCCCAAGTTATGTTCCATTATCTCATATTCTTGGGCCACAATCTCATTCACTACCTTGTTGATTGTTGGAATAGCAATCTGAACCTTTCGGTGACCATCATTGTCGCTCCTGATTACCTTTGCCACCGTTCTTGCCATTTGTTTTTGGTTCTTGCTATCACCCTTTTCCATTAACCCCTGGATGTCCTCAGCTGTATGGGCCGTTACCACCTCGCCTTTTGGCATAAGCATTTGTCTTAACCATAGTGGTGCAGTGCATCTCCCCAAATCTGGATTTGGTTCAACTAACAAAGCATCACCAACGGCCTCAGGTTCCTGACTTATTGCCTCGATGTCAATTGGTCCATCTTCTTCTCTACTAGTTTCTTCCATATCATTTCCTTGCTGGTTCTCCAAGAGAGGGGAGTACTCGGTGCTTTCACTATAGCCACTTGATTCCGAATTAGAGCTCACCTCCACTGCGGCCCCTTTATCATTTGAATTGACCTCTTGGCTTCTAGCCTCAATTATACTCTCTCTTGATGGTGCTGCATGCTGTCTCTTGGCTGGAGGCTTTGGATGTTCTTTGCCCTTCTCTACCTCCAAAACTTTCTTCTTGCTATTTCTAATCATTTCCTGTTGCCGGCTATTTCCTTCATTCCTTTGTCCAACTGATTCTGTTTGTCTCTCTTTTGGCTTCATCATCTCTTGTCTTTGTAGCTTCCTTAGTCCTTCATTATACCACGACTCGGTATGTAAATCCACTGCCCTTGTGATTGCTTCCAAGGAAGGATCCTGATGGTCATCCCAATCCACTGGATTTAATTCTGTTCCTTCTACTGTATCATAGTCTTCTCTCAACACATTTCCATCATCCTCTAGTTGATTCGGAATATCGAGGCCTCTCCATCTAATAGCCCTCATCATGTTCACCGACAGCCTTGAGAAAGCTAGCTTTCTCACATGAAAGTCATCTTTGGCGTTGGCCCAAAAGTCTTCTGTGGTGGGAACATGCTTTAATTCATTTCCATGAGATACCTTGATAAGACCATTAGGATCGAATCCTTGCCTTGCTTTGTACCATCCTAGATGATACCATTCCAATTCCTTCTCTGTGGCTTCAAAGGAGGCCCGATTTGGGCAACTATCATTGCCAATTACAATTGAGAACGAAATGCCTGTTTTCCCTTCATTTCTCATCATTCTATCATAGTGCTCAAGTTGCCTAGCCAATTCTAACAAAACTACCTTGTCGGGTGGGTACCTTGGAAGCCTCTTAGGACAAACTGTACTTCCTGCCACTCTAATGTATGTAAACTGTGGAAATTGGATGAACCAACTCCCATATTTCTTTATCTTTGCTTCTGCTTCTGGTGAAAGTCTCTTAGCAGGTGTTCCTTGTAGTACCCTTACTGTTTTCATAGCGAAGGCATCAAAAAATATCTTGTAATCCTTGTTGTTATGCAAATGGAGCTGCGGATAGCATTCATGTACCAAATATTGTCCCGGTCTTCTACCAACTTCTCCTAAGGCCTTAAGTCTCGGACTCTTGTACAATCTGGCAATTAGGTAGAACAGATAGGAGCCCATGTAGAATTGCCTTTGGTTTTGCACGGTTCTGAGTTGCAATTCTAAGTTCTCGCTTATGATCTTGGCCCAATCAAACATTCTTTTCCCTTTCTCGATCTCATCAATGAAGAAGTACATTCAGTTTTCAAATTGCATCCCTTGAGCTAGGCCCATGATTCGGCTGAGCAGAACAACAAGATCACCATATTCTGGTTTGAAATCTGCCATTGTGAGCCTCAATGATCTGTTAACTCCTTTCTTTCCCTCGCATATCCAATTCTGCTTTAGATGCGTGTAATAGGCCTTTTGGTTATCTTGAAATGATTTAGTTGCTTGGTCCATCATCACAACCGTCATGCCCTTGTATTGGGGAATGTTGAATGTTTCTTCAATTGTTTGTTCGCCAATGCTGGCCAACACTCTCTTCCCTTCATCGAAAATGATGGATTTACTATTTAGATCAAATCTGGATGCACATTCCATAATCAATTCTGGACAAGGCAATGTGGGAGGAAAATCCGCCGCATGTACAATTCCGTTCTTGTATATCCTTTTTGCCAAGGGGGATTGTCCTTCCTTTAGTCTTTCCCTCATCCGTATCATGTCCATTGTACCGATATTGGTGTCAGTTATTCTCTTCATTTTCGAGAAGAAGGGAGTTTTGGGCATCATATCCTCTTTGTCTTTCTTAGTGTTTGCCCGCTTGGGATTCTTACTTGCACTACCATCCTCCATGCTCGTCGCCTTATTATGGGATGGTAGAGTGGTGGACCAGAAGGCAAGAAGAACCAAGAAGAGCAATCCTTAGACTAGAACGAAAGATGGATGTCAGCTTAAGGACCCCTTGCAACTCTAGATGATGAAAATTCACCTTAACCAATAATCTTACAGCGACTTTTTGGAACCTAGGACAAGACCTTAAGAACTCCAAATCCCTTTGCAAATTAGAAATTTAAACCTCTAAAACTATCCAACACTTGCTCAACCAAACAAAAATCAAACTTTCATATGCATCCCTTCTCCCAACAAAATTGCCAAGTCTGATATAAAAATGCAGTCCTAAATAGGGAAAAATCAGACCTTCACCATGAATTGTCCATGTCACAAAATCAGATCTACCTCAAGAAAATGCCAAGAGTGGAAGGTTCTGGCCTTGTCTTAATTCGCCCAAGCATGGAAGTCCTCAATTTGCCCAAAAATGTCACCTAGGGCACAAATCGCAGCCCACAAAAGGAGAACAAATCTCTAAAGTCTGAAAAAATCTGCCCTCAAAGGAAATCGCCCAGGCCTGAAAATGGCTGAATGCAAGCAAAATCACCCAACAAATGCAAGAAAACTGCCTTCCACAAAATCGCCAAGTCTGGAAAAATCTGCTCCTCAAGGAAATTCGCCCAACAAAGGAGAGGAAGAAATGAATTGTGAAAAAGAAATGGGGAAGAGGTCTCTTTTATACCCAATTTCTTTTCCCTCTAAGCTGGCCGACCTGGTCCTGGAGGAGAGAAAAAACCAAAAATTAACTCCAAGTCATGGCCCATAATGAAGTACTTAGCTTAAAAATTTAATTTTGCCAAAAGAAAATTGCATTTTAAATTTGCCAATTAACTCCAAATTGCAAAAAGAAATTAAATAATGCCTCGAGGGTGTTAAATATTTCCATTTAATGAGGGTTTAGTAATTAATACGTCATTAAATTTGGATTTTGGCTAACCAAAAGCCATTTTTTCAATATTAAATTACCAAATTCATAAAAAACTAAAAAGTTTTCAAGGCAAATTAATCCAATTAAAACCAATTTTTTGCAACTTTCTACCAAATCGATTTTGCCAAGCTATTTAAAATTTTATGACAATAAAATTGCTCCCTAGAGTCAGAAATCGATTTTGCAATTTAACTTCATCCTACAAAATTAAATCCCCTTTTTCACCAAAAAAAAAGATTTTCCAAAAACTTAAGTCTAATTAAAATTTCCCTTTTGAAAATCATCCAAATTTACACAATTAAAACCAAATTTTCAAAAGAAATCGTCTAAGTACAAAATTCACAATTTTATCCTGCCAAGTTGAAATTAACTTTTAAAATTGTTAGGCCTAGGGATAGAATTGATAGCTTTGGAAAATCAAGTTGAAACCGGGTGAAAATAAGCTAAGCCTCCTCACATTTGTCCTAAAGGTGCCAAGGCGTGAAATTTTCAAAACTCAAAAATTCTGGGCAATCCAAAAATTTGCTGAGGCAATTAAAAAAAAAGGGGGGTCCCCAAGATTTGGGGCGATGTGTGAAAACCTCACAACAAGTGGGACGGCTAGTCAAATTCTATCACAATCCAGGTGTTAATTAATATGTAAATCTGGTTTATGTTTAAAGCAAATAAAGAGCAATGTGGTTACAATTTGATTTCCATTTATCAGCATTTTAAATTTCTTGAAGTTGCTGAAATGAATTAAAATCGTGAGTGGTTGTGCAACTTTTGATATGGTGACTAAGATTTATAACATTATTAATAGAGTGTTAATAGTTGTCTGCCTAGTGTTTGACAAAATGTCAAAACTGCTGATTAGTTAAGGCAATTGATGTGTAATGGTTTAATTGTTGAACTATACCAGCTAGGGGTTTTTATGGTGGTATGAGAGCGGTTTCTTATTACCCTGATCAACATCTTTGCATTCAACCTTGTTCTGATGTCACACACGTTGCATAACCTTGTTGTCGACAATGACAACAACATGCCATTACCAGTTTCCCCATCATCTTCATCAAATGCCACCAAGCTCTACAGAGCATGGTGGGTTGTGATGTCTTAGCCTAAATGTGCAACAGTGTGGATTTTGACTAGGCGTGTACCCAAGACTGGAACCCACCCACGATTGGGCAACCATGTGTCCTCAAGTGGGTCTGCTTTTGTTAGAAATTTGGCAGAATGGAAACCCCACTCATAATGCTAGTGAGTGTTATTCACTATCAACCCAAACTTTTGGAGTAGTAGTTGCCTTGCTTGGTACCACTACACAAAAAGCCCAAGTTGATGTTGAATAACACCCTCTAATGTTAAGTGGGTTTTCGTCTCATCAGAGTGCTAGTAGAGGCCAACCCCTTTATAAACATGTTTTTTTCTAATCGTGTGTGGGTCCAATGTTTGCCGTACTGGGGTAAAGAAATTAATGCACTATAGAACTCCTTATATTATTCGCATATGCCAATACAAATGATGATTACAATGATCCCAGAAGGTGTATAAATACATCCCGAAGAACCTTCCTGAAGAGGTCTGTCGGCCACATACATGTCGGCTACATAATAAGAACCTTCCCGATATCAACGAGAACCTTCCTGATACTGATGAGAACCTTCTTGATACCGACGACATACATCCTGACACATACCTTGTCGGCTACACAATGTTTACCGATGACATCATCCCCCTCAAAAAGAAAAGTCGTCTCCGGATGACCACACAACAAAACTCAAACAAACAACTAATTACATTTATTCATAAAAACAACATAGACATCAAGAACCAGAAGGTTGTGTTTCAGACTATGAAGACCAGTTGCATCGAAGTTGATACACTTGTTCCGTCTGGACCTTCAAATCAGCTATGATCTGAGAGTTCTCCTCTACTACTTTTAGCATCAATGCAACCTCTTGGCACTCGGCTTCTTTCTGATCACGAGCCCTCTTTGCTGAGTCCTCTTGAAGTGCTGCTACCAAACACTGCTTCGTTGCTGTTCCGCCTGCTACTTCCTTCGTGCACTTTCTTCGAGTTGTGCTAACAGGGCTGTCCGCTCTGCTTCCCATGCAATCTGCTGAGTGGCAAGTCGATCGGCCATCTTCTCCCAAGCCTTCTTGGCCGTCTCTCAAGCTTCCTGCCCAGCCTCTGCCCATCTTCTCTCTGTAAGCACCAACTCTGCTAGGGACTTGCTTCGCTCTGTGATCTCTCCACCTCTGGCACACTATGCTTGCAATAGCTCCAGGTCTCATCAATTGGTCACATTTTTCATGACTGATAACCGCACCGACTGGGGGTCTAGGGGGCTGGGGGGTAGCGCCCTCGCGGGGTCTTGGGGCAGTGCCTCTCACCGCCAAGACCAAATTAGTACTTTCGAAGCCACAAAAGACACCATTTTTGTGATTTTCTTTTGATCCAACACTCTTTCTAACAACCACTTATGTTTTCTACCTGATTATGTATTTCTCTTCCCTTTGACATCATGCGTTACTCATTCTGAACATTTTTGATTTGTCGTCATTTTTTTTTAGAAAACCTCCTATCACCCTTCTTTTGTATCTGTTTCTGGACACTGTGTGGCTGCCCTCCTCTACTTGCCTTCCTGATTGCATCAATTCACAACTTCTAGTGTATGCATTCTTAATCCACTAGGTGCCTTTCACAATATGCTTGTTTAAAACCTTCTGTGCCACGCTAATTTGCCAGATACTCACGCAATGGTAACAACTAAATTCCTTCCCCATACACCTCCAGCTAGGCTTCAAATGAAATCACTGATTTTATAGCTTACTACTCCTGGTATCGTACGAAGCATTCCAATAGCACTCTTATATTGTGTCCTTGCTCACCATATGGTGCATGGTACAAATGCTGGTACTTAGGTATGGCCCTTCTGTGTTTTCTGCTTGCCAAATGGTGCTTGCATATTGGTGAATTCTTCAATCAGTCTGTACGATATTTGTTACTCACGTGCTTCTTTCTTGTGTTTCACAGTGAACTGTACAGTGATGAAATGAATGTATCCTGCTATTTGATGATGTTGTATGGTACTCTCCATATCCCAGATGTTGTTCCAAGATGGCCGTACGATAGCATTTTAAAGTACCATACGGTGACATTGAAAACACCGTACGGTATGAAGCCGTACAATCTCCTCTTGATGTTGTACAGTGGTACCCAAGGTTATGCCAATCACATGTCGTACAGTGTCCTTCAGGTACCAAAGCCTCCAAACCGAATGCCTCTAGAACGAATGCTTGAGCGCTGTACGTAGCTTCTTTATATTCCTGACACTACCTTTGGACGTCCATACGGTGCTTGGTGTGATACAACTAATGCCATACGGTGGCCACTTAAAAACACCGTACGGTGTTCATACCCATCGTACGGTTCCTCCAAGATGTCATACGGCCACTTGACCGTATGGTACCTTTTCTCTCTCAATTTAAAAATAAAATAAAATAATTTATTTATTTTTTGACTGTCCTTACTGATCTTACATATGTATGATATTTACATATATACAGTATTTATAGTCGTTCTTTTCTCAGTTGTTCGTCCACGGAGGTGCGTTATTTCTTTCATGGTAGACATTCAACTTCGACATATGCACTGCGTCGGCCACTTCCTTTCTGTCTAGCGTCCATAGTTTTATTGCTCTGTTATCACCCACTTCCCAAATTTGGTACGGCCTAACCCATGGCCTAACCCATTTCATGTGAAACTTGCTTGGTTTGATCTCGTTCCGTCCGTCATACTTCAACACTATCCCAGTTAAAGCTTGTTCAATTTCAGATGTCTATCATGCCATGCTTTGCGCTTATTTTGGGTCACCTCCGTAGCCCATTGTGCTTGCAATTGTTGCTCATCAAGTTTATTTAAGGTACACGATCTCTCCCTCCGGTTTTTCATATCGCCCAGTTTGTTCTCGAAGCTCAATACCATGAATTCCGTTGACTGCCCCTTCTTGCCGTCAATAACACCTCCACTCCGTACTGCTACAACTTTTATTAAACCCTTCCTCTTTGTTTCCTGTGTAGACTGTACGATGTGTTTTCCTTGCTGCCGACACCTTTTTGCTATATCTGCGGTTCGCGTAACATTTCCTTTTTGCGCGGTCATACGGTGGAATCTTTCTTTTTTGTGGGTTCGTACTGTATATTCTAGTCCCAAATGCCTTTCCTTCTCTGCTTCTCTGTATTCCTTTGGACATTTATTTTCCTCTTTTTTCTCACCTCTGTTGACCCTTAACAGATTACAACTCGAAAAGAGTTCGTAGTCTTTTATCTGTTAGTGGAAAAGACCGTTCATTGAATCCAAATCGTCGTCTCCTTCCAACCGTAGGACTCCCTCCTGATCTGGTTCCATATGCTGCCTCCCTTCATCCTCCTCTTCGGAATTTGATGACTGAGCTTCTTCTCCTACCATTTGGGTGTGTAAATCAATGATGAATTTCTGCCTTTTGCTTTCAAGTGAGAGTGTTTTTCTTCCAGTTGTGTTTAACTTTGGCTTGTATGAGCCACCCTTGGCTCAGGATGGCATCATACCCTTTCTTCTTCAGCGGGATCACGACAAAGTTAAGCAGGAATGGCTATGTTCCAATCGTCACTGGTTGCGCCGTGAGGACTCCCAATGGTTTGATTCTATGTTGGTCGGCTGTTAGCAACTGGAATGTAGGTGGCCACAATGTCGGTTGTCCCAACCTTCGCCAGGTGTCCTCTAGTAAAACATTGACACTGGATCCTTTGTCCACAATTGTGTCCGACAAAACAGTCCCAAGAATTCCCATTTCGAAGATTGCCGGATGCCGTTCGGATGAGAGAGCTAGCAGCATCGGGTCTTCTGCACTTGTTCCACCTTCTTTCTCCCTTCCTTATTCTGTTGGTAACTTAGCAATTGGAGCAATGTTCGTGAGTGCTGTACGGAGTTGAGGCATAGTGAGCAGTAGATCATTTATCTTGATGGGTACCTCGGTTTGTAATATTTGCCGTATGATGTTCTGTTCTGCGCAGTTCCATGCGGAGGTACCAGTAGTGTCCTTCAGGTGTGCTTTTTCCCCCTGCGTTGCTTTCTGGATCTCTGCCCGCGCTTCCTCCAATCTCGTCTTTTCCTCCGTCAGGTCGGGATACACTCTCGCTTGCTTCCTTGTGATGGCTAGAACCTCCTCTTTGTCCGTCCCGACGGTGATCAAATTTACTCTTGACTTCGGGCACTTAGCATCTTCATGATCGCCACGTCCGTACCATTTGCATAACAATTTCGGTGTGTTCGCTGTGGTACAGTCACGGGCAAAGTGGCTCCATAAATTACATGCTCGGCATTGAACTATGGGCCGACTGTTCGTATCGTATTGAATTTGACTCCTGTTACCATTATTGTTGTTGCCATTGTTGTTTTGACCTCGCCGATTATTTCTGTATCCTCTTGACGTGGCACCCTCCGTACTGGTGTTCCCACTCCCTCCTGACGCGGAAGCCTCCTGTGTCAAGAACACTTGCTGAGGACCTCATATTTTCAGATTGAACGGGCATTCCTTTGTAGAATGTCCCATGATCTGGCAAATCTCACAAAACTGGTCCTTCGGACAGGATCCCTTTGTATGGCCTTCTTTCTTGCATTCGGTGCACCATAGCTCATTTCCCTTGGTCTCCTTCTGCATGTTCTTGAATTCTTTCATCATCCGAATCATATCTTTTTGAAGGGCGCGGACCTTCTTGCTGTCCTTTTCGTCTTCACTGCTTTCTTCTTTTGAAGATGCATCGTCATCTGAATCAAACGAGCTACTCTTCTTTTTTTTCATCTTCTGCTCACTTTCCAGGTTCATTGCCCAGTTGTACGCTTTAGTGTATGACAATGGTGGCACGATCTTCATTTTCTTGCGCAACTTCGGGTGTAGGCCTTCAATGTACCATCTTTTTTGCAACCCATTAGCCGGCTTATTCTCCATTTTATTTATCAAGTCTTTTAATTTCGTGGCATAGATTCGAACTGTTTCATTTTTCCCTTGTTTTGTATTGTATATCTCCGTTACGATTTCGTTGTCGTCGCGCAACAGTTAAAATTCGACAGTGAACTCCTTAAGGTTGTCCCAAGTGGTTAATTTATGGGGATCTGCATTGGTGAACCAATCAATTACAACACCCCGCAGGGTGGCCGGAAACTGCCGGACCCATTCGTTTGTATTTGTTATGCCATTTTCTCTCCAAATCATTTCGCATGTTTTACAATGTCGGATTGGATCGGCTGCTCCATCACCATCAAATTTTGGCAATTTTTCTTTTGGTCCTGCCATTACTATTCAAAGTTGAGGGGTTTGTGGTGTACCTGCGTTGTTTTGCACTCTCGCGCTGTTCTGGACTCCTGCGCTTTTTGTACACCTGTGCTGTTCTGCACACCCGCACTACTCTTGAAAGTCATGCTATTTGGTGAAGAAGGGTTTTTCGTCAACCGAAGCTGTCCATTTCGGAAGTGTATCTTGGACGAAGAGTTCACTCCACGCTCGTGCTCCCTCGGCACTCCGAGCTGTGTGAGTCAATCCTCTTCCATCTAGATTCTCTTCCCTCGGCGTACGCAGGTTCAGAAACTCCTCCCTTGCTTCTTCCACCAATTCCACCTGCTGTCGAGTCTCCTCCAACGATTCTTCTGTGCTACGGTATCTGTCAGTAATTTGCTGAAACCTTCGTCTGCACTCGGCCTACTATGCCAAAATTAAGTTTTCTTGCACGGTGCATATTTCGTCCTTTTCCTTTAGCTTATTCTTATTCTTGTTCAGCTGATTTGGCATTAGTTTTCATCCGTCTGCCTGTGTACTAGGTCCATCGGGCAACGACGCCAAATTTTTGTCGTATTGGGGTAAAGAAATTAATGCATACAGGCAATAGATAAGAACAACAAAACTCCTTGTATTATTCGCATATGCCAAAAGATTACATACAGATGATGATTACAATGATCCCGGAGGGTGTATAAATACATCCCAAAGAACCTTCCCGAAGGGGTCCGACGGCCACATACAACATGTCGGCTACATAATAAGAACCTTCCTGATACCGACGAGAACCTTCTCGATACCGACGATATACATCCTGACACATACCCTGTCAGCAACATAGTATTTATCGACGACATCCGAATCCTGGATACACACATAGTGAGAGTTTGCACTGGTGCAATGTTTATGTTGGGACATCATAGCCTACCATGCTTCGTAGGACTTGACCTCAAGACTTTGACTTTGATACCAAGAAAGACCACCACTACACGAAAAACCTAGACCGATGGTGAATGACACCTGCTAGTGTTAAGAGTAGGGTTTTTGTCCCCACAGAGTGCCAACACAAGCTAACCCCCTTGCGGTCATGCAATTGTCCAATCATGGGTTGGTCTTGGCCTTGGGTTTATACCAAGTCAGAATCGATACTGCTTTAACATTTATGCTGAGACATCACAACAATTTTTGGTGTTAAGGTAAAAAAATTCATCTTCAGTGTTAAAGCTATAGTTAGAGAGAGGTCAAATGAGATTGGATGTTAACTGCAATTTTGTTGCATAGCAAGATACATATCTGGATAGGTTAGGTACCATTTCTATTACAACAATTCTCTAAGAAGCTTAGCAGTGAGGGGATTCTCATTGCTGGTTTTGTGAAGTGTTACCCATTGCAACTTAGATCTTTATGTAGATCACTACCTACATTTTATATGCTAGCCATGTTTGAAACCTCTCAAAATGTTATATAAAATGCATCAGTCAAGTGGCAATAAACAACCCCTTCACGAGAATTACCTTGCAACAGTACATGGTCAATCAATCTTAGTCTTATTACAATATCCATCTCCACATAGATGATGGAATTTCTATCAATTTGATGTATATTAACTTTTCCCATGCTAGAGTATGCATTTATGTTGGTTCATACATAGTTTTGCTGCATTAGGCACATTTGGTTTTGTTGCATAAATAATTGTGCATATGTGCAAAAGAATATGCTCATGCATATTCACATGCATATTTGAGCACATGTTTGCACATGAATACCTAGCTTAGTTCACTTAGTTGTATCTAATTGAGTATAGTTCGTTCTAGTTGGGCTCTAGTTTGCCTTTTTACCTCTAGTTTGCATATCATGTTCTAGTTTGCATGTCTAAGCTTTTTAGCTTTTTCTCCAATTTTAGAAACATGTTTTTTAAAAAAGCATCACATTGTATTCATTGTAATTCATTCCTTGAGAAATATAGCCATTTGTTTCTTGCCAATTTGATGCATGTAATTCAACATGGTATTAGAGCATCGATTTAGCAAATCCCTTCTTGAGCTTTAAGAGTTTCTTTTCTCAACAGCATTATGGGGTCTCCAAATTTTCCCTCTTTAGAATTGGATTTTTTTGTTTTTCAGCATTTTTTCGGAGCTTCACAGACCTCACGCTCATGTTCTTAGGTTCCCAAAACGCAATGTCTCTTCAAGCTCTTCACATTTATTTGTGCACTTTTCCATATATAACTCCAAGTATATTTTGTTAAGTTTTTGGTGTTTTTACACCCTGGATGATTACATGGTTGCTTTGGCTTCTAGATTTCTTTTGTTTCCATCGGATTGACTTGACTTGGGCTGTTCTACATGTATTTCCAGCACTCTGCCCTTTTTGGACATTTTGAGCATCTTTTACATGTACTAGTTTGTTTGTAGACACAATGAGATAAAGTGCCACCCTTGTGTATTTTTGGGGGGATTTTGCACATTTTGTTGTGCATTATTTTGTACATTCATTTTATTATAAAATTTTATGGGGGGTTGTGTAGTGCCTTTTGTTTTTCTATCACACATTTGTCCATTAAGTGTCTCTCTATGACAATATCAAATTTTAGTAATTCTTGCCCCATGCATGTATGCATTGGGTGCGTACCTGTTTTTTGGTTACTGATACATTCTTGTGCACATTCAGACTCTCCTTCATGCACTATTTAGTTACACACAACTTAGTGGAACTGTCATGCTTCTCCCTGGTCAGCAACACGGGAGTTTCTATTGTTCATGCTAATGCTTCCTTTGTTTCACCTAGGTGGGCTATATATTTAGTATTTGTTCCTATAAACTAGTTGGATGGAGTAACTGTATTTCCATGATATGGAGCTTTACCATATAGACACTCTTTCACTCTGATTTTTTGGAGGTGACCTATCCTTAGTTGATAAGTTCCTTCTAGACTATCGGCACTTCTATTTTTGACTAGCAATGTTGTTCTATAACTTCCACTTACATACGTTTTACCTTTGTTTGCCATATATTCATCATTCAAAAAGTATCGTTGGGTTGCTTATGTAGAATCTTGTCTTCTTGATCTTGGTCATCATCTTTGTTTCAGAGGAGTCCCCTCAAACACTATAACAATTATCACTCAACAAACATCTACAACTTCTTTGTGTTTTGAGGATGTTCTTAATGTTTGTATTTTTTGGGACATTTTTGTTGGAGGCTTCTTAGTCCTTCCTTCTACATTTCATGTTTCTTTCATGTAGTGCATCTCTTGTCCTTGGAGAAGGTTTTTTTTTCCCATGCAGTTGTCTCCTTTTTGTTTGCTTTGAGATGATTTTAGTGCACATGTGTAGCTTATTAGGCCTTTTGTTACAAGACCCACTCATGTGTTTCATGCTTAGAGCTTTTCTTCTCCCTAAGTTTCACTTAAGGGGGGTGGTAAGGTATGCATTTATGCTGCTTTGTACATATTTTTGTTGTATTTGGCACATTGTTGCATGATTATATTCATGCTCAAAGAATATTCTCATGCATATTTGAATACATGTTTGTACATGCACGTCTAGTTTAGTCTTATTTAATTTTGTTAAGTTGAGTTGGGATCTAGTTTCCTTTTCTAGCTCTAGTTTGCATACTTTATTTATATAGTTTTTTCTCTAATTTTAGAGACATGCATTTGTTAGATAACTGAGTGGGTGAGAGGGGGGGTGAATCAGTTATGTCTAGTGATCATGCAATCCCTTCAAATAATTTTAGTACCAATAAAACTTCATAAACTTTAACTACAATCACTCGGTGTAATCATTCATTCATCATTTAACTCTTTCAGTCACTTTATTCCAGATTGTTAACTTATTGTTCTTTGCCAGTAAAATAACTTAGTTATTACCTTGCGATTACTTAGTTTATATCGAATTGTAGTAAACTATAAAACATGTAAAAAAAGTTGCAACACAAATAACATTCACACATTTGACACCTTGACTGTAACGTGGAAACCCTATGAAGGGAAAAATCACCTGGGACCGACAATCCAAAATAGTCACTCTTTTGAAGTGAGCTCTGCTAGGAGCCGACTTTGTTAAAGGTTACATACACATTGTTAATGAGACTTTGTTAGAGGATTTCACCAAAAGATCATCTAGACTTTATCACTCCTTGATCTTGTCTAAAGAGTGGTGTGCTCTAAAGGACTTACAAACACCACTAACCAATGTTACCATATAGGATTTCACAAATTTGTTAGGTCCACTCAGCTTTGCAAGATTTTCTGCTACAATGGTTAAAAAGTAATAGTAGAAAATGATCTGTTAAGAATAACAACTACTTTTGCTTGTCCAAATTTTTGTTCTTTGCTCTTGTTTGTCTGATCTTTCACTCTGTACTTTTGATTGGCTGATTTACACCACCTCTTTCTCCTTCCTTTGCTTTGTTCACCTGGCTTAGTTATCTTCTTTCACCTTCTTCAACTTTGCATTCACAACAACTTCAGCAGCATAACAAACCAGCAATATGATCAGCTTTGAACCAACAACATAACGAAATCAGCTTTGAATTGGCAACCTAAAACTATCTTGACTACCTCCTTAAATAGTCATCTCCAAGCTTCCAGATCCTTCCATCTTTTGTCGCTTAATCACAATCCTCAATCTTAGGTTCATACCAAATTTCTAGATTCAAAACTCCATACAATGAATTTAGACACTCGAAAAATATATCTTGCATAGAACTTTGTCTTCATCCTTATCCTTCTCCAATCTCCATCATTAGATCCTTATTGAATTTTCCCAGCCGTTGATCTTGTAACAAACTTTGACTCGTGCCTTAGACCATCTTAAACTTTCCCTATTTCCACCAAAAGTCGGCCTTAGATTCCAATTCTCCAAATTTGTTTGTTCTCCTGTTACTCGGTAAACATAACATTTACTTGGGTAATATAGAACTCGGTTATTACTAGACTTTCTCGGGCAATACTGTGTTTCCCTTTGGCTTTACCAATCACTTGGGCAATACTATAGTCACTCAGTGAATACAGTCTCCCTTCATTAACCTTGTCACTCGGTTAAGCTTGTGTTCTTCAATACATTGCAACAATATATAATTGTGAAACAATCAAATCAATATTACATTATCACTGTCCAACTCATTCAAGTACCCATTGAATACCATATTTATCATTTCTATCTTCATCATACTTTTACCAAATCCTCTTCATCAATCAAATGATATGACACTCTACTGAGTTAGCATAATGTCTAGCCAACTAAAACTTTGACATCAATGACAATATAACAACTGATATGACTCTTTTACATACATTCATAGCATTAACTATTACATTATCAGTTGGGGCTAACAACTTTTTCTAAAAGCATCACATTGTATTGATTATAATGCATTCTGTATTTACTATTATTTGTTATGAGAAATATAACAAATCTTTTCTCGCAACTCTTCTTTGTGGAAGGTTGTCTTGTTTTGCTGTTTCATCTTGTAAGTGCTTTTGTTGTGAGAATCAACATATTTGAGCTCCCTAACTTCAACAACCTACACTCCGAGTTTCCTTTAGTGTCAGACTCAAGTTTTCTTGCATTTATAAGAATCTAAATTGACCTGTCAAACATTTTTGCTTGGAACCATAGATACTGTACCACTTCAGCTTCAGATGCAGGTGAACCTTCAGATTTATGGCTGTGACTATTGCATGCCTAGAGTTTCAGAGAGTTCCTTTTCAGCCTTGTTTTGTATTATAGATGAAATAGTATTAGGCTATTAGCTCTCTTCATCCATGGGATGTCTTAGCACATGATGAACATCTTAGCAACAAAAATGCTCAAAAGTTTATTAACATGCTCGTCATGAACATCCTTCTCAAAAAGAACAACCTATAATTACATTCTTATCTATCCTGATATTGGCTTTGTATGTGATTCTAGTTGGAAAAAATTACTTTTCCTAAAATGGGCCTTATGTCTATTGCTTAGCATTTCATCTGCTACTTGCCTGCTTACTAGTTTGATGTTATGGGGAGGTGAGTTATGGCTTTAACCATTTTCCTGCCTTGGGCTTGAAGAAAATATAGGTTTTTTTGCACATTTCCATGTTCTTTACTACAAATGCTAATTCATAATTCTATCAATCAGTTAGATGCTAGTGGACATTAATTCTCTTTCTATTTTAATTCCTTGTTTTCAAATAGTCCATTGCAAGAAGGTGTCAATGGGATTGTTCAAGTGTCAGGGTGTATAAATGGACAACGTGTTTTCAAAACATCATGCATAGATAATTGGAACTAATCGTTTGTTACTATCTGTGTGTTGATCCTGGTGACCATAAACTGTATAAGTTATGTGGGTTAATGCACAAGGAATATCCTGATAAGTTGATAATTAAACATGAGAAACTGAGATTACTATGTCTGTGCCTTCTTATCCCTTAGAGACTAGCTGAGTAGTTATTGTTGGAGTTTGTGTTGGTATAAGCAATTAATAGTATGTAAATGGGGTATTGCTCACCAGAAACTATGAGAATTTTCCATTTTTATTTTAAATAGAATATCATCATAAAGCTGAACTTCAAAATGCTTTCAAATATATCTTTTGTAGTTTCATTTTTTTCAATGTTGAATATCTCAAGAACTGAAAACTATATGGATTCTTTACTGATTTTGCTTGGCTTGTCTAATCTGCATGCACTGTTGCCTTGCTTAGTCTTCAGGCATGTCTATTTCATTTGGGCCTTGATCATATCCTATGCTAATGTAATTACTTTCTGTGGTGCAGTCTGAAAATCTTTGTTCCATTGGCGATCCTTGCTTTTGCTGTCCTTGTGCCTGTAAATGTAACAGATGGGACTTTAGTAAACTTGAAGAAAGATCTCGTATTTAGTGATATTGATAAACTTTCAATATCAAATGTGAAGACTGGTTCTCAAAGGTTAGTTTGGGTAGTTAAATCTAATTGTATCTTGCAATGCACATGGTCTGAGAAATGATGTTCAGAAGAAATATTGAACTCATGTACTATGTCAACAATGATATTCAGAAAGGCTATTAAACTCATGAACTTTGTCAATGACCTATCTTTATTTTTTATTTTCTTTCTGGCAATTATTTCTACTATATGAAGCATACATTACTTTTGAATCTGGACATAGACATGGACATGGAGGAGTCTAGCATTTGGAAAATCTGGTAGCTATCGGACATGCAAATTAAAATTGGTTCGTTATCTTTTAATTCACCTATGATACGAGTCATATTTGTTCTGTTTTCAGTTTTGGTATTGACGTTTGCTCATATGATTTCATGCATCTCTTTTTGGCATCCTGATGATGGATCATAGAGTGTGATCCGAAATGTTGATGATAAAAAAATCATACACAATCTGAACCAGAAGCTATTTTCAAAAAAATCCTTTGGTTTACTTATCGTTTATATGAAACATTGTTGGATCTTGGAGCTTGTGCTTGTGTACATCATGCCACTTTCCATGTCGAGCGGATTCATATTAGAGGATGCTTGTGTCAAAGTGTTTGTCATAGCCAAACTTAATGTCATTATTATTGTAGTAGTTTCTTTCCTCCATTATTATTAAAAATCTTTTTTTCTCCATATATATTAAAAATCTTATTTCCTCTTTGACCATATAATGATGAACTTTTCCCAATGTCTTGAATCTTGAAGAATTCTATTTACTCTTTGGTTAGTATCACATTTATAGGAGATTGGTAAAGGATGGAGACGGTGTTTGTGTAATCGACGTCCTTGGATGTTCTTATCTCCATAACAAGAATGGATATGAGTTCAGTGTGCTCGGGGATCCCAGTGATGATAGGGTTAGCATTGTAGATCGGGCAGGTTTCATTGATTGGCTTCACCACTTTGGGCACAGTGACGTTGAGTTTGTTGGATGGATATTTTGCAACTGACAGTTTTGGGTAAAAATTCAGTTGCGAAATAAGATGACTAGCCATAGCATGTGAGACAGGGTCTCTCCTACCTTAAAGGGAAGGCTCCCCCTTTTCACCGTTCCTTGGATCAACTCAAGGTAAGCAAGAAGTCAAGAGATTTTATAAAAAAGGTGTTACCAATATCCTTTCTTCTTATCTTTCAAGAAAGAATCCACTTACTCCTGGAGTGAATAATGGGCAAGGTGAATCTCTAACTACACTTCTATCAAGAGCTGGAAACAGTGATACTGATAAACTTTCACTAACTCAAAGGCTAGCTGAAAATGTACCAATTTGGCTCTAAATCCAGTTGTACTTCTAAATGAAAAGCTTTATAATTAGGGCACAAAGACTCCTAAAAGTAAGAATACTTAACTATTTTGCGAATTAAGAAAGAAGTATCAGCTACAGACAAAGCTTCTAGCTATATATTTCCACAACCACTCCCAGTCAAAGCTTTGGCTCCGATTGCTTCTTAAATCACTATGCTCTTTTATTGAACACGAAATAATAATATGAATCAAGAAAATAGGCACAAATTACAGTCAAAGCTTCTAATTTGCTCTATCACAATTGCTTCTAGTCAAAGCTTCGAACCCAATTGCTTCTTTTATTCACTTTTCTCTCAAATTCATACTACACAATCAAAGTTATGCTTGCACAAATGTGGCAGAGCTTTCTTGCATACAACAAAAGATGATTTTTACAATGAGGGGGCACTCCTTTATATAGGCACAGAAGTTGAGAAAAAAGTGGGAGCAACTCAACCAACTTTGACCTAGTCTTAACTAAAAGCAAAAATATAGGGTTACATGCAACTGCACATGCAACTCACATTCCATCACATTACATGTAATTACATTTTTTTCATGTAATACATCATCTCCAATTACAAACTTGAAAGAAGAAGAAGAAGAAGAAAGACAAAAGAGAATTGAAATGCAATCCCGGATGATCACAAGATCGGAAGTTCCTGTACTTTGTACCACTGCATTCACCTTGATAACCATGGTGTTGTGTCTTTTGATGACCTCTGGCTTTGATGAATTTTTCGTTGTCATGTGGAAACTTGGTGTGATTAGCTTTTCTTGCTCAAGTTGTCGTAAATTCTCCTTTGTAGATCAGCACAAACAAGACTCTTTGACACCTTGAAAACTTTCTTGACAATGTTCGGATGTAAACTTAGAACAACTTTCCATCAGCACGTTTACCTTTTTTTTTTTGAAGTAAAGTGCTTAGCGCATGGGAATGCATGCAAATGGAGATTGCTGATTTCCAAAATGTGACTTGGGCTTTCAAGATGTCATTGCACGGAAAATGGATTACATGTAAATGCAACATGCAACAAGGGATGAAAGATGAGATTGAAAGCGAAGGAAAATGGTGGATGAGCTTTTACATGTAAGTGCAAATGGAAGAGATGCAAAACATGTAATGATATGGGAAGTGGAAAAATATGTATTTGCTCATGGAGGCGCAAATGCATATGGAGAGGCGAGAATGAAATAAAGTTTGAGGGAAAATGAACTTTATAGTCGTCTTAGGTGAAAAGGTGAAGTCAAAGTGCATGGGAAAACATGCATATGACATTTTTGACTTTTCAAAAAGTGACTTTTAGTCAAAATTGGACCTTTTGGATGCTATTACATGTGAGACTTTTTGTGTAATCATGTCATGCGAGTGAATACGGAAAATGAGATAAGTGAAAATGGAAGCAAAAAATGGGATTACATGCATGTGCGGATGGTGAATGAGATGGAAAACATGTAATCGCATTTGTCAGATGAGATGTAAAGTGTTGTGGCAAGGAAAGATGGAAATGAAATGTGACGATGCTTTCGCATGAAATAGAAAGTGGAGTGAAGTGAAACATGCTCAAGTTCTTGGGAAAGAACTTGCAATTTCTTCCAAAATGGAGAAAAAACACAAAAACAAGCACAAAACAAACACATGCCTTTGGCAAAAGACTCAAACATGTAAAGATGCAATGCACTTCAACACTCAAATTCGAATTTAGAGTTTAGGGAAATTCCAAAAGTGTGAAAATAAGAGTTTTCATCATTTTTAAAGGCAAAATGCACTTTTCATGACATATATATGGACAATTGTGCAATTTCAAGCTAAAAATATAGGAAGATAAGCATGAATTGATGAGCAAATTTGAAAATGTCCACTTACTTGATGGTTAAAGAGCCAAAATAGCAAGAATCATAGAATTTGAAGAACAATTCTTTCTCAAATCCGGATTTTCACACAATTTTTTGACTTTTTCCATACTTGCATTTAACAAAAAATAATGAGCAATGAAGGGTCGAATTTGACATGAAAGTGCCAAATACATGGTCTCCAAAGACAATATCATGCATTTAAAATTCAAAATCAATCCCTCTTGATCAAAGGTATGGGCTGGAAATGCTTTTTTTTGAGTTTTTTAACAAAAACATGAATTTTTAATGTAAAAATCTGGGCCGTTTTTGCAAAAACGTGGCAAAAAAATTCATGTTTTTGAATCATTTTGACCCGTGAATGCAAAAATGACTTCCCCAAATGTATATACATGGATCAAAATGCAAAAAAATGGCTTCAAAACACAAAAAAGTGGATTAAAACCCTAATTTTCTGGGCATTTTTAGCAAAAACGTGATTCATAAAAGGCATGAAATGAATTCATTTTTGGCTTCTAAGTGCAAAAATGTGAGCCAAGATGTATTGCAAATTATTGAAAATGCCAAAACTCCTCTTTCCCTTGCAAAAACATGATTTAAATCACTCAAAATGGATTTAGTTGAAGATTTTTTCAAAAATGTGCCCTTGGAAGGAGTTTGAAAAAATCACTTTCTAACAAGATAAATCCATTTTCAATGTTGGAAAATCCATGGCTAAGCAAAAACGACCCTATTAGAAAAGATTTCATGCAAAATCATCAAGTAAATTTCTCACAATTTCCAAAATCGGGTTCTTGAAGGGCAAAGACATGTTCTTCAAAAACTGACTTTTAGAGTGTTATTGCATATATTAGAACATGTTTTTTGATTAAAAAACGAATATTTTAAAATGTGCATCTCTTCAAAATCACACTTTTTGGGTGCTCTTACATGTTCTAAAGTATGCTCATAGGCAAAAACGGACCTTTTGAGGGAGGATGCATGTTTTAAAATGCATCTCACTTTTAAGATGTAAAAGTATTAAAACTTCACTTTTGATGCAGTAGCATCATAAAGGTCCACTTTTGATAACCTTTTGATGTAATGACATCAAAAAGGTCCACCAAAGTAAACTTTATATGTAGTGACATGTAAAATGTCCACTTTTGATGGATTTTACATGTTTAATTCATTTAAAATTATAAAAATGTTACAAAATGAGCCATAAACAATATTTATTTATCATATTTAGAAATATAACATATAAACATTCTTTAAAAAGTAACATTTAAATAAATATTTGATTTTTAAAACCAAAAATTAAACTAAAACTATATAGTTATATAATTACTTTAAGTGAAAAATAAAAAACTAACTCAACTTAAAATTATAACATAAAGTGCACTATTGTCACTTTAAGTTAAAAATTTAAAGTTAAAGTAACTTAAAAACATAATAAAAAGTGAATATAAGTTATATTTATCAAAAAGTGAAAGTCAAATTAAAAATATAAAATCATATTTTTAATTCATGTTGTTGCATCAAAAAGGTCCACTTTTTGGGCACTAAAATGGCCATATTTCTTGATTGACAACTTCGATTGAACTCTAGGTTAGACCGAATCAAAGGGAAAAGCAAAAGACAACATGAGCAAAACCAAACAACTAAAAACCAACAAACGCAAATTCAAAACCAAAGAAAATGACGATGAAGGCTTCAAAAATCAAACAAAGACTTAACAGAAAGCAAAACGAAAAAGACTTGACAAATGCCTTTAATAAAAGGATTCATTATATCAATTTGTGGTGTTTGATTAATCAATACAAACCAATTAAATAATGAAATAAGCTTAGAGAAATGCGAAACTAGTTTGAAAAAGTTTCGTACTGTTACCTACATTTTGTGGTGACAAAATGTAGGCTAACAAAGTTCATTGTTGAGAAACAAAAGTCTGAGGATGTTCTTCCTAGCAGGTGTTTGTTCAGATTCTGGGATCCTTCTAGTGCATCAGGATTTCAAATAGATCTCATTGAGGAGTTTATAGGATTTTACATAGTGAGGAGTGCTTACACCTTTTCTTTTGATCCTCTTGTGCATGCCCCCTTTTTGATGCACAACTAGTTACACATGTGTTGGATAGTGTATTTGACAACTCACTTTGACCATTTTTTTGAAGCAAGTTTTGTCAGCCTTTTGAGTTGCTTCCCTATGATATGTTCACTCCTGTGACATGTACTGTTAGATTCGTTTTGATTTGGTAGGTTTTATTAGTTAGATTGGTGATGATGTTACAAGAGCTAGTTGGTGAATATAGGGATACTAAAAAACTCTACCCTTAGGATCCGGGTGGAATGATGTGTTTTTGTTTTTGAGATTGCTTGGTGACAAACAATTTCAGAAGGGTGGACTATAATGTCCCCTTTTTCCTAAGTATCGTCTTTTAGAGGATTAGCCTATTTCCTTGTCCTCATAGGCTAATGGAGTTGTACAAAGGATCCAGTTGGTAGAGTTGGAGGCCAATTCCCACTCCAAAGGTTAGAGATGTTCAAGATTGCTCTTCATTTGAATTGATTGGGACACTAACTATTTATAGTAAGTGTTTATTTTGGGTAAGCCAGAGTTTCTAGCTTTAGCAAAGGACTTGAGCAGTTTTCTAGCAGTATGGAGTTGTGATATTGACAGAGTTTCCAATTTGGGACTTCCTATTTATAGCAAGTCAAATAATGGTTAGTTTTATTATTGATAAGGGCACGTGGACTCATGGTATGCACAATAATTGAATCGTTCGTCAATGACTTAATTTCAGGGGCTTACTATTTATAGTAAGTGGATGTTCGATGAAGACCTTTACTAGTTTTAGTAAGGCGGCTGAATGCACGATGGCTATGATGGTTTACTCACAAGTTTCGTCAAAGTCAAGAAATAATGAGTATCTTGCAGTTATGACATTTTATTTATTAATCAATAAGTAAGAAGTGCACATTGCTAAATGTTATTTGACTTTATTATTAAAACGGGATTATTTAATGATTATAAAGTCAGAGTATAAGTGCATATGTAGAATAATATAAAGTGCCAATTGAAAGGGAGACATAAGTGATTATTAAAATGACTTTATGTTATTTTGTTGTGCACATGGAGGGAAATATAATAAAGTATTATATTTCAAATTTATTACAAAAGCTCATATGATATGTTATATGGAGTGCAAGCTTGTGTTAGCTGACTGGATGGGTCCAGCGGTGTTTCTGTAGCCGACGAGTAAATAGTTTGTAGTGGATGTAATGTTGTGGCCAACGGACTCCTTCGGGAAGGTTCGGCGGTAGTATTTATATCCCGTCTGGGATCATTGTAAAGCATCATCATCTACTATTGCAAATATTATTCTGCTATTATATTCCATTGTCTGTATGCATTGATTTCTTTACCACTACGGTAAACATTTTGGCGCCGTTGCCTTATGAATCTGGAGGGTGGGAAGAATGATGATTAATGCCAAATCAGCTTAACAAGGATCGGAATAAGGTGAAGGGAAAAAATGGAATCCGTACTGCACACGAACATTTAATTCTGGCACAGCAGGTAGATCGCCGAAGGAGATTCCAGAAGCTTGCCAACGGAAACAGGAGTGCGGAGGAACTGTTGGAGGAGAGTCGGCAGCGGGTGGAATTGGTGGAAGAAGCACGAGAGGAGTTCTTGAATTTGTGTTCGCCGACGGAAGAAAATTCAGACAGAAGAGCATCAACTCGCACGGCTCGCAGTGCCGAGGGAGCACCAGCGTGGAGTGACGTCTTCGTCCGGGATATACTTCCACGGGAAACAACTTCAGAAGATCCTTCTTCTTCATCAAAGTTCGCAGCTGTCGACATCTTCGGTGTGGGAGAGCAGTCCGCCGGTGTGGGAGTACAGACTGCCGGTGTGGAAGTGCAGACCTCCGGTGTGGGAGTTCCGACCGCCGGTGCAAGAGTGTAGACCTCCACTGTGACAGTACAGACCTCTAGTGTTGTGATGGCGGGACCCAAAGAAAGCTGCCGAAGTTTGAGGGCGATGGTATAGCCGACCCCATCCGACATTGTAAGACATGTGAGACGATCTAGCGGGCAAACGGAATCACAGATGCCAACGAATGGGTTAGGCAATTTCTGGCAACCCTACGGGCTGTGGCGATTGACTGGTTTTCGGATACGGATCCACAAAAGCTAAATACCTGGGATAACATTAAAAAGGAGTTTTTGGCGGAGTTTAAACTCTTGTGGGATGATAATGAAATCGTAGTGAAAATTTTCAATACCAAGCAGGGGAAGCACGAAACTGTCCGTGTCTATGCCAGGAGATTAAAAGACTTAATAAACAAAATGGAAAGCAAGACGGCGGACGGATTGCAGAAAAGATGGTTCGTGGACGGCCTACGATTGGAATTGCGGAGGAAAATGAAAATTGTGCCACCATCGTCATATGTGGACGCGTATAATAGAGCACTGGATCTTGAAAGTGAACAGAAGACAAAGAAGAAGAAAACTAGCTCATCTGATTTTGATGACGACGAACCTGTCGGAGATGATAGCAGCAATGACGAAGGCAGTAGCAAGAAAATTCGGGCCCTACAAAAGGATATGGTTCGCATGATGGAGTTTAAAAATATGCAGAAGGAGCCAAAAGGAAGTGAATTGTGGTGTACGGAGTGTAAGACCGATGGCCATACTAAAGGATCGTGTCCAAAAAACCAATTTTGTGACATTTGTTAGATCATGGGCCATTCGACAAAAGACTGCCCCTTTAACATGAAGACAAGAGGATCTTCGTAGGTGCTTCTGACACAGGAGGCTTCCCCGTCGGGTAGTAGCGGAAACACAAATACCGCCGGTGCTACATCCGGAGGATACAGGAATAATCGGCGTGGACAGAACAATAACAACAATAATAATACCAATACGAGTAGAAGCCGGATCCAGTATGATGCAAACGGACGGCCGATTATTCAGTGCCGCGCATGTAACTTGTGGGGGCATTTTGCGCGGGAGTGTCCAACAACGAATACACCTCAACTATTGTGCCGATGGTGTGGACCCGGCGATCATGACGACTCAAAATGTCCAAAATCTGGAGTGAACTTGATCACTATCGGAGCGGATGAGGAAGAAGTTCTGGCAATTACGTGGCAACAAGCAAAAGAATACTCGGACCCCGCCGAAGAAAAGAGGAAATTTGCGGCAGCGCGGGCGGAGGTTGGAAAAGTATCCCAAGCAGTAACACCTCCGGACACCACTGGCACTTCAGCGAAGAGTTCCGTAGAACAAAACATAGTACGAATTTTTTTGCAAATGGAGGTGCAATTAAAGGTAAATGATTTTCTTCTCACCATGCCTCAACTACGATCTGCTCTTTCAAATATGGCAGGAGAATCAAGTCTCGAGAAGGAAAAGTCACCGAGAGAACCGAGTCCACGGAAAGAAAAGGAAATTGTTATGGGAGGAGAAGATCAGATGTTGCTGGCGCTGACATCCGGACGACACCCTGCAGTTGTCGAGATGGGCATACTTGGACATGTTCTCACAGACACCATAGTTGACGGAGGGTCCGGCGTAAATGTATTGCCAGAAGAAACCTGGAGGAAACTTGGACAGCTGACATTGTGGCCTCCGAGATTTCAGCTGCTGACCGCCGATCAACATGGCATTAAACCACTGGGCATTCTCATGGCATAGCCGGTAACCATTGGCACCCAACTGTTCCTGATGGATTTCGCGGTGATTCCGTTGAAGAGGAAAGGCTATGATGCCATCCTGGGCCGCGGGTGGCTTATCGAAGCAAGAGCTCGACACGACTGGAAGAACACCACTTTATCACTGAAAAATAAAGGCCGCCGATTCGTCATTGATCTGCATACCCAAATGGTAGGAGAAGAGGCCCTGTCGTCAGATTCTGAGGGAGAGGAGGACGAAGGCAGACAACGAATGGAACCAGATCAGGAGGGCGTCCTCCGATTGGACGGGGGAACAATGGATGACGACTTGGATTCCGTCAACGGTCTCTACCACTGGCAAATGGAGGACTATGAATTATTTCACAGTTGCAATGTTCTATCAATTGAGAACGAATATCCGAAGGAGTTTAGTGAAGTAATGGAGGGGGAGGCACCGTTGGATGTTACACCCGCCCATGCATTCAGTGAAGGAGAGACAATCAAGTATAATGAAGCTACGCTGCAAACGATGAATTTGGGGGACGAGGCAGAGCTAAAGAACATACTAGTCGGAGATAATTGGGATCCAGTACTCAAGGCCGCGGCATTCAAGATATTTATGGACTACAAGGATGTGTTTGCATGGACATACAAGGACCTCAAAGGAGTACCGTCGGAATTATGTGTGCACCGCATCTCGCTGGTGGAAGGAGCTGTACCTGTACGAAAGCGACCCTACAGGATGAATAAGAACTATGCCGCACGGGTTATGGAGGAAATCAACCGGATGCTGGAAGCTGGCATTATCTTCAAGGTATAGACTAGCGAATGGGTGTCACCGATAGTCATCTCATTGAAGAAGGATACTACTCAGATCCGGATATGCGTCGATTTCAGATGCCTGAATGCAGTGACGATCAAGGATCCATTTCCAATTCCATTCACAGATAGCATTTTGGAGGAGGTCGCGGGACATGAAATCTACTCCTTTATGGACGGGTTCTCCGGATACAATTAGATTTCTATAGCGGAGGAGGATAAGTTGAAGACAACGTTTGTTGTTGAAGATGGGGTCTACGTGTACAACCGGATGCCTTTTGGGTTGTGTAACGCGCCGGCCACATTCCAACAGATTATACTGCATATCTTCGACAGGATGTCTGTGGGAAATTTCAAAGCCTTCTTGGATGATTGGTCAATCTTTAGCACGGAGGATGGACACCTGGCAGCACTTGGTGAGTGTATGGAGAGATGTCGCAGAGCCCGGCTAGCATTGAATCCCAAAAAGTGCAGATTCATGGTTTCGCAACATTGTATGTAAGGAAGGATTAAAGACGGATCCCGACAAGGTGAGAGTCATTCTTGAAATGCAGCCATCTACTTATGTGACGGAGGTAAAATCTTTTCTCGGGCATATAGGTTATTATCGGAGATTTATTAAAAATTTTGCCAAGGTGTCCCAACCGTTAGATAAGTTAACCTGCAAGTATTTGAAGGGCTAAAGGTATGAATGGCTACGGCACCCATCCTAGCATATTCGGACTGGAATAAAGAATTTCATGTTCATGTGGATGCCTTTAACTATGCAATCGGCGCGACCCTAGCACAGATAGGTAATCACGGATTGGATCATCCAATATACTTTGCCAACCGGTTGCTATCAAAGGCCGATCATAACTATAGCATGACTGAAAGAGAAGCGTTGGGAATGGTTTATGCTATGCAAAAATTCCATCATTATCTGCTTGCTACACCGTTTGTGTTTTATGTTGATCACCAAGCCCTGTTGTACATGATTAATAAACCCGTCATCCAAGGGAGGATCAGCAAATGGCTACTACTGTTGCAGGAGTTCACTTTCAAAATCATTGTCCAGCCAGGAAAGAAACATGTCAGTGCCAACCACCTGTCGCGGATCAAAATAGGGGTACCAGCGGAGGGTGTGAATGACAACTTCCCTGACGCACAGCTGTTTCAGATTGGGGTATTGCCGGAATGGTACAGGAGTATTGGTGAGTACCTGTCAACAGGACAATTTCCCCCGGGGATGTCACCGAATGATAGGCGCAAGTTGATAATCAGGAGTCGTACATTTCAATTGGTCAATGGATTGCTTTAGAAAATGGTGCCAGATCATATTCTTCGGCGGTGTGTGTTGCAAGAGGAGATACCACAGGTGTTAAAAGAAGCACATGAGGGTCCCGCGGGAGGGCACATGGGGCCCGACACCACTACACGGAAGATATTGCTGGCAGGTCTCTGGTGGCCAACGGTGTATAATGATGCGCGGGAATGGGTCGTTGGATGCGACACTTGCCGACGGGTCGGGAAGCCGCTGAAGAGAGATTTCATGCCACTTCATCCCTCACACGCGCAGGAACTTTTTGAGAGATGGGGACTAGATTTCATTGGACCACTGAGTGTGAGCAAGAGTCGACGGTGCCGGTACATCATTGTTGCAACTGAGTACTTGACCAAGTGGGTGGAGGCACGTGCGTTACCAGATAACTCGGCCGTCAGCATTGCGAAATTTATTTATGAACAGATCATCACCAGGCAGAGGCCACCAATAAAATTCTAGTGTCCATCATCTACAAATCCTGCGCGGTGGAAGGTGCTGATTGAGAGGAAAACTTACCCGCTACCCTGTGGGCTTACCGCACGGCGTACAAGGTGACGACAGGGCACACACCATTCCAGTTAATGTTTGGACAGGAAGCAGTGGTCCCAGCGGAATTCATAATTCCGAGTCTCTGAATAGTGTTGGAAAACAAATTGGATGACGATGGAAGCTTACAAGAGCGGTTGAATAATTTGAATAAGCTGGAGGAGAAGCGGTTGTTGGCACAGTGGGCGACGGAAGTGGCACAGAAGAGACGCAAGGTCTGGCATGATAAGCATTTGAAACGTAGCAGATTCCAGCCGGGACAGTTAGTACTGAAGTATGATGGCCGCAACGAAATCAAGCCGGGAAAATTCAAAGTGAGGTGGGTTGGACCATACTAGATCCGAGAGGTTGGCGACAATGGAGCAATCAAACTGGCGACCTTGGATGGATAGGAGATGGCTCAGTCAGTTAATGGATCTAAGTTGAAACTATATCGCGCAAGAAAGTTCTTGCCGTCGTTGAATCCTCCGTCATCGTCATTACACGATTCTCTCGTGGCGACACCATTTGGAGGTACCTCTGTTATTTGATTTTTTTAGAAAAAAAAAAATGAAAAATTTGAAAAAGAAAAAAAAAATTGAAAGAAACAAAAAACTAAAAATAAAAATTGGGGGCCCTGTGGATAGAAAGGCCCGCGGACTGAAAAGCCCCGCGGGCAACAGCCTGTCCGCGGGCGAAGTCAAAGGCCCCGCGGGCAGCAGCCTGTCCGCGGGCTTGAAATGAATGGCCCCGTGGACAGTTTGTCCGCGGGTTGATAAAAGTCTCGTTGGTAGCCTGTCCGCGGGCATAAAACTTGTAAAGTTCTCCGCCAAGGAAAGCCCCACGGGCTTAGAAACATTTTTCTCTAAAACTTCTAAATCTTTTCGCCAGAAAGACTCCGCGGGCAATGGTGAATGGTTGCCTTGACTGCTGCAACATCATGGGTTCAAAATCAGACGTGGGCACCTGTGTGATTAGACACCACGAAATTGCCAGTGTCGAGCAACGCTGCCTTAGATACATTTAGACCTCCAGAGGGACTTGCGGTCCACAGCGGCGTTCTTTTGGAATCCAACAACTGAAGTCCCGCTGCAGAGAGCTGCAGAGTAGACCCTTCTTCAGCTGTCGACTATTCTCCTTCCCTTCTGCGAGCTTTGGAGGACATTCTCGCCTAGCTCCACAGTCTATTCTCCACGGCTTCACCCTGTTCCAACAAAACGCTATATCTTGTGTGGGTTGCTTGCAAGTTCGGGGGGTTGTGTTGCCTTTGTTGCAGAGCCGGTGTGTGGTGTGGGGTTCCTACGGCTTTACCTTCATCTTCAGAAACGTCTCCTATTTCCCTCGGATTGAAGCTCTCCCCCGGCTAGTTTTTCCTCTTCCACGCATGGTATTGTGCGGAGTGTTTTTAATTCTTCCGTGGATGGTTATTTAGCTAGCACTTCAATTGTTCGGCCTGCATGCAATAGGAGGAACCATATACTATATAAGGAGAAATAAACCATTTTTGCATAGAGTCAGCGGGCAAGCGGAAGCCGTGGAAGAGTTAGTTGGCAGCTAACATGGATAAGAATTCAAGAGTTTTGGCATCGGAAATTCAAGTTGCAGGCCCCTCCGGTTCGAGTAGCAAGAAACAGAAGACCAAGGAGGAACTCACCTATCTCACTGTCCAATTTGAGAGTCTTAGTGGGAGCGAATGCCGGAAGTGGTGGCAGGAGACCCCAGAGGCAGACCAGATTAAACAGATTTTGATGCGGGCATAGGTGCATTGGGCCATTCAGCTTCCCATCTTTTCCATCTGGTTGTTTGAATCAGTATTGCGCACTATGATAAAGACATATAGCGCTCGGAGCAGAACGAGTACATTCCTGTACAAGCAGCATCAGATGATAGTGTCTTTTAAACCTAAAGATTTCACTAGGGTTTTCGGCATCCCTGGTCTCGATGGGAGGAATGTGGAAATCAAGAATCATAAACTGTCACGGGAACGGAAGGAGCATTGGATAGATCTAGTGTGCAGGGACCTTACACCCATGGAGAGGGAGACAGCGGTTCAGGGGACAAAGTGTAGAGGGCTTCGCAGGGACTTTATTCAGGAGGGTCATTGTCGGTGTATCATGGACGTCATCAAGAGCAGGTTGACAGGCGCCACTCAAGCTTCGGATATAGCATTGCCGCAGATTGTGTTTATGAATGGTATCATGCAGGGAGTGGTATATGATTGGGCCTCAGTGCTTGCCGACAGGATGGAGGAATTCATGACGCTTCAGCACCGAACATTTTTTATGCCGCACCATGCCATCGGGCTATTTTTGGAGGCTGCTGCTAGCCAGATCCCACTAGATGGTTTTGAGGCTCCTCCAAGGGGCAAGTTGGCAGATGGGGAGCTTCCCATATTATATTGGCGACACTTGGATACAAGAGGATCAGTAGCAGGTCACAAGAAAGTACTCCGCGGATTGGCTGCTTTCGGAGAGACAGATAGCGGACGGGAGGGCACTTCGATGAGTGACGGGGCTGAGTTCGTGGAAGAAGAGGTGAGCACATCGGCTGAAGTTGACGGTGAGGCAGCGGGTAGTGGGCCCACATTCTTTACCCCTCCTCGGTTGTCAACTTCGGCGCACTTGACTACCTTTCTGACAGCCATTCCGGCATTTGGTCAGCGCCATGCCCCGGTCCTTATGACTCCTCCAGTGGAGGCAGATGTCCCACGGACAATGACGGAGATGGTCCCACAGGCAACGACAGATGTTGTCCCACGGACAGTCGCCGAGTGATTGTCGACAGCTGTAGCGGAGGTGATTCTAGTTGTACTAGCAGATGTCACCGTCGCAGTCCCACCGAGAGCACAATTGCCACCACCAGAGTTTGAGCCGCAGGTTTGGTTGGAGGTCATTGATTGTGATGCAGTGGTCACCGTTTCATCATCTGTTTTAGCAGAGGCCGAGTCAGCTCCGCCAGTACTGGAGGAGAACATGGAGCTCGCGCAGTTTGACCAACCGGAGGTGATGGATAGAGCTAGTGAGTTTTTGAGGTAGCAGTTCCGACTTACTCCTGCCAAGCGGGGTCCGTCCATTCAGCCTCCTAGGCATTCAGGAACATCACTAGCAGTACCAGAGCCTCAGCTTCAGGAGGAGGGAATGCCACATGCTATGGTTGCGCCAGCAGCAGAGAAGGCGGCACCGGATGTGGGCATGACTCCCGTTGATGAGGAGGAGAACACTGATGCGGAATGGTCATTTGAGGACTTCGCCAAGGAGGACTATGGGTCAGATGAGGACAGGTGCCGGGATTACCTTAAGACTATGAAGTCTGCATTGAAGAAGGGACATGATGTGGCAATTCAGGCCCTGACTCGGCAGAGGGAGTGGCAATTGATCAGAGCGTATATCTGTGGGATTTGTCCTCGACGATTTCAGACTTGCTTTGTAGACAAGGGCTGGCCGGCGGTGGAGACAGCGGAGATGTTGGCAGATTGGGCTACTGAGCCGGAGTTGGGACCCAGTGACACCCCTATGATGAAGCTAGCACATGAGATTGTGGGATTGTACAAGGAGGTTTACTATGGTCGTCGACGTGCGGAGGCAGGCAGGGTTGCAGCAGAGCGCTCATTGGCAGCACAGAGTGCGGCTAGACAGAAGATAGCCGCCGACTTGGCCGATCAGCAGGCAGCATGGGCCGCAGAGCGGGCCACACTACTGGCAGATTTGGCAGCAGCGATGCAGGAGAGGGACGTGGCTGGGCAAGGTAGAGAGGCGGCGGTCCGAGATAAGGATGCGGCTGAGCACGAGATGCAGTTAACTAGGAGGCAGGTTATGGATGCGGCGCTTCTTCTAAAGGAGGCCGTCGAGGTTAATTCTCAGATTCAGACAGACCTCTGCATCAGGACAGAGTAGGTGTATGAGTTACGTCACCAGCAGCACACTTCTGGGACGCCCCCTTCTCTCTAGTATTTCTTCTGTGTTTGTAAGTTGTCTCCTAATTTTGTTAGTCATCAGGAGACGACTGTTTTTTTGGGGGGGATGGTGTTAGCCGACTGGATGGGTCCGGCGGTGTTTCTGTAGCCGACGGATTGATTGTCGTCGGTGTTTTGTATTTTGTAGCCGACGGGTAAATAGTTTGTAGCGGATGTAATGTTGTGGCCGACGGACTCCTTCGGGAAGGTTCGACGGTAGTATTTATATCTCGTCTGGGATCATTGTAAAGCATCATCATCTACTATTGCGAATATTATTCTGCTATTATATTCCATTGTCTGTATGCATTGATTTCTTTACCACTACAATAAACAGCTTGAAGCTTTAGGTTCAATTTGTATTTGGGATTTATATACACCTTCAAAGAGAGTGGTGGAATTAATTCTATGGTGCATTGGTTTTTTATTAATTTTTTTGAAGGAGTATTTGAAACAAGGGTTTCAGGTTATCAGCTTGAGGAATTGTAAATCCTTCACTGGTATAGCACTTTGAATTGGTTGCAAAATACCAATGAATTGTGCAAGTGCTTTGGCTTCATACAGAGGTCAAGATTGGTTCAACTGTAGTAGAAATTTGTGATTAGAAGTTCTATTTCATTGAATTGATTGCAAGGGCACAAGGCCAGCATTTGATGCAGATCACAAACTTTTAGAGGTATGCGTCTGGGTTTAGAGAGCTGCCATTCATCTTTAGGATGCAGAAAACTCAGTAGGGGCACTGGCCATTGTTAGAAGGCCTGCATTTAGGAGAAAGAAGACGCAATTTGGGTCTGATGTGCCGTACACAACCATTTCCAGCTTTGGCGTCATTGTTACAATTATTTGGCGAGTACTATAGGCCATGTGACTAGATGGCACGTTCCAGTGTCTTAAATTAGTTGTGTAACAACATTATTCTTGTTTTTGCATCTTAAGAAGAGATACAAGGTTGCATGTCACATGTTTGTCTAAATGTCTATTGGTTGTGTCTTTGCTGTACCTTCATATTGGATTGATGCATGCAAAGTGTTTGCTAATTTGTTAGGTGGCTGTAGTTAATATTCTCGGCCACTTATATGTATTTAAAAGTCATAAAACAGTTAGCATATTATTTCGATGACATTATTGTAAAGATTTTAGAAGCAATAACCGAGTTTGAACAAATCACAAGCTATGCTTCAAAAAAAAGAAGAGTGATGGATGCACAAAGATTGCTGCTCTGTTATCCAACCACGCAGTGAAGATAAACTCAATTGGAGACAATACCAAAAGAGCTGGAATATGCAAGATATCTTCTTGCTTTCTATTTAATTCTATAACAAACTAATTTAATGCTGAAACTTCTCTGCTGCAACAGAGTACAAAAACAAACTATTTGCTGCTGCAGATACAACTTCTGTTGTCTTCTATCACATTCTCTGTTCCGAGCTCTGAACTTGGTTGCATTCGCTTACTCAAGCTAAAACCATTCTCTCTTCTATTCATAATGCTGGAACCTTAATTGCTAAGTTATTGTACCAGCTTGGAAACTTAATCACTAAGCAAAGGGAGGAGCTTCAAAAATTATAATTGCTAAGTTATTGAAAGGATGATATAAGATTGAACTGATTGAGTAACTATTAAAGTTCAGCTGCTGACAACTACATGAAGCTCCTTGAAATTAAAGAGGAACTTTATGGAGGTTCAGACAATCTGATTTATTTTATAAATTCCAACACTCCCTCTTTGTCCTGAGCACATAACAAACACACATGATCATGCTTGATCAACTACGTCTAAATTTTTCCTTAGTCGCTGAAAAATCCCAATATTTGAAGCTTGGTGAAAATGTCTGCTAGCTGCTGTTCAGACTTGCAAAATTCCACATGTATTTCACCATTTTCAACCTGCTCACGAATAAAATGATATATGATTTCTATATGCTTAGTTCTACCATGAAAACCAAGCTTTTTAGTTAAAGCAATTGAAGAAACATTATCACAGACTATAGTAGTTTCCTCCACTTGTTCTTCCTTCAAATGAGCCAAGATCCTTCTCAGCCAAACTACTTGACATGCTACTATATACTCAGCCTCAGCTGTAGATGCTAAACTATAGGTTGCTTTTTGGAAGCCCAAGAAATTACACTAGAACCCATATAAAAACATAAGTGGAAGTTGTAAGATCCATTTCCAGATATTTTACCCAAAAAACCCATGATATAAAGTGCAGATTTAAACCCAAACAGAAAACCAATTGTAATATTCTAACTGGAAATTAGATGGAACAGCAGACTCATACCAGGCTGGTGTAATTTCGTCAAACACTTGATGTGCAACCCAAAATCTTAGACCAAGGTAAGACTACAATAAATTTTACTAAATCTTAATGTCAAGACAACACTACAACATTAAGTGTGATGATTATTCTACTCCCAAATGACAGTCACGTATTTCAGTAGCAGTTTTTAAAATAAAAACAGAACCAGACCTCAGTTCAATTAATTCTGGAACTACTAATGAAATGAGTGTATTCATTCTAACAGTACACAAATATTATGCAAACACATGAGATACAATCCGTACCTGGTTACAACTAAGAGCCTGTTGGATATGATGCCTTGACCTTCTTAATTGAACACTTCTTTTGGTGATAGTTGGATGATATACGTATTCAAAAATCCTGCCCTTGTATGACTGCTCCAGGAGTTTACACATGATGCAATGATGTTAGTACCTCTTCCCTGAGCTGTATATCACTGCTAATATCAACGGCAAGAATGTGTTCTGAAATTCCCCATACACCAGTCGGTTGCTATAGTGCGGAGTGACAACAAAATTTGCTTATGATAATCTCTTGCTTGTACGCCGTAGATGCCCTGGAAAACATCACACGTCTATCAACACCAAGAAGATGCAGTGTGATGTCTTCTTCCCAACCCGCTAATGACTATTCTAGCCGGCATGTCTAAATGGAGGGTCTTTCGCTCAAATTTGGTCTCTGCACTGTGCCGTGGTCCAAACTTGCGGTCGCAACCTTTTGCCAAACTTCCGCTTTTCCACATGTGGTAAGGTGAATCCGTCCAAGGTTTAAACTGGTTCGGAATGTTGAATGGTTCTAGTCGGTTTAAACCCAATCATGTGAATACTTCTTGTTACCAGTTTAACAGTCCAGACAACTTGATCCTAACTGCCATATTTCACTCTCAGACCATTACCAAGAGCTTGCATACCAATATCGATTGCCTAAAGGAAATGCAGATGTATTCAACTCCCGATGTAAAATGATAATGATAATGAAACTTACTTAATGTCTGAACTGGAATCCACTATTGCCGATTTCTGCCCACAATCAATCAGCTGCAAATTAAAGGAAGCATGGAGTATCGTTCAACTCCTTAGTGTTTTTAGACTAGAGGGTTTTCGTCCTCAAAGCCTCAGACTACTCACATGAAAGCAACTAGAACTTTGGTATATTTGTTTTCATAAATTTCTTGTGTGTTTTTAATCCCAATGCAAACCCGTATATATAGCCTCGGAATGAGGGAAAGTACAAGTAGCAAGGAATGTGGGATTAAATGACATTTTCGTCCTGTAGTCACTTAAAGCTATTCATAAAATAAATAACTTTAAAACATTAAAAATGACTTAGCTTTGCACACTTTAATTAAGTTCTGGAATAAATTAAATTAAATCCCATTGTGACTGGAAAGCATCCTGTTATAAATAGTTATTAATCTTCCGGATGTGAAGATAGATTAATCCTGTCACTCGGAACTAAAATTGAGAAGGGGACATGACAGTCCTCCCTTCTCGGGATTGCTTGCCCTCAAGCAATCTCAATGCTGGGTGCTGCAAAATGGACTCAACTTCCCAAGTGGCATCTTCATAAGGTAAGTCTTTCCAACAGATCAAGTATTCCCTGATGGTTCTATTGCGCAGCCTCCTCTCTCGGGTTTCAATCACTTCTGCTGGCACCAAAATAAGCTTACCCACTTCATCAAGCGGGGGCAGACTCACTGAAGGTACAACTTGTTGACTGACAGCCTTCTTGAGGCACGAGACATGAAAAAATTGTGAATTCTGTTGTCACCCGGCAAATCCAGCTCATAAGAAACTTCTCCTACCCTCCTGGTGATATAATAAGGTCCATACAATCTGGGTTTGAGTTTTTGAGACCCACTTTTCTTCAAGGAACTCTGTCTATAGGGCTGAAGACGAAGAAAAACTCTATCACCCACCTCAAAACTTCGTTCGGTGCGATGTCGATCAGCGTATAGCATCTGCTGATTCTATGCTTGCTGAATATTATCCTTGAGAGCTCTGAGGATATCCTATTGGTCCATTATCCAGTCTTTTGCCAAGGGTGCCCGACTATCTGGTAATGCCAAATCAATAAAAGAGAGAGCCTCATAACCATACAGAGCACGGAAGGGTGTCATCCGAATGGACATATGATAGGTGGTGTTATAGCAATACTCTCCCAAATACAGCCACTTGACCCACGCCCTCTACTGTCCTGCAATGTAGTTCCTCAAGTAACTTTCCACCCACTTATTCACTATCTCGGTCTAGCCATTAGTCTGTGGATGATAACTCATGCTAGGCGTCAATGTTGTACCTATTAATCTAAAAATCTCCTGCCAAAAGGTACTGAGAAACTTGCTGTCTCTGTCACTCATAATGGTTTTGGGTAGCCCGTGGAGCCGGAAAACCTCTCGGAAAAACAATTCAGCTACTTGGGATGCTGACCAGTCTACAGCTATCGCGAAGAAATGTGCATATTTGGTCAATCTGTCCACCACTGCAAAGATGCAATTCTTGCCCTGGACCCTCGGCAACCCGGTGATAAAATCCATGGAAATACTCTCCCATCTCTGAGCTGGTATAGGGAGAGGCTGAAGTAATGCTGCAGGAATGCCCTGTTCCGACTTGTTCTGCCGACATGTCTGGCACTCTCTTGCATGCTGTAATACATCATCCTTAAGCCCCTTCCACGAGAATCTCTCTTGGATCTGCCTATAGGTTTTGGAAAACCCTGGGTGCCCTGCTGTTGGTGCATCATGTACAATGCGCATAATGTCCTCCTTCAGTTTAGATTCGGGTACTAGGTAAATTCTGTTTTTTGTAATAAATAACATCATTCATTACCTTGTACCGCTCGTCCTAAAGTATACCATCCAAAATTTGACAAGCATGAGTATTTTTGGAATACTGCACTAATAATTGAGGTCTCCAATCAGCAGAAATCTCTAAAATAGAATAAAATGCAAGCATTGGGGATTGACGGGAAAGAGCATCGGCAACTATATTATTCTTCCCTTTGACATATTCGATGTCAAAATTGTAAGCCTGTATTTTACTGAGCCATTTCTACTGCCTTTCGTTCAACTCTTTCTGCTCTAGGAAGTAACGCAAACCATTATGATTCGTCTTAACTGTAAATTTACTTCCCACTAAATACTGCCTGAATTTGGTTAAGGCGTGCATGATAGCTAGCATCTCCTTATCATAGGTGGAATATAACAACTCGCTGCCCTTAAGTTTCCTGCTCTCGAAAGCAATGGGATGGCGGTCTTGCATCAATACTGCCCCTATTCCGCTGCCCAAAGCATCGCACTCTAAAACAAAGTGCCTAGAAAAGTCAGGAAGTGCTAGCACTAGACATGAACTCATCACCTGTTTCAGCCTATCAAAAGCTGCATCCGCATCCTCTGTCCAAGAAAATGCCCCTTTCCATGTCAAATCGGTAAGGGGAGCTGCTACTTGTGAAAACCCCTTGGCGAACCGTCGGTAATAGGAACAGAGACCAAGGAAACCTTGTAGCTCCGACACATCCCTAGGTGGTGGCCGATTCAGAATTGCCTGTATCTTCTCCTGATGCACCTTAACCCCCTCAACACTAATCACATTCCCCAAGTAAAGAATCTCTGTTAACTCAAACCTGCATTTGGACTCCTTTGCAAATAAGGATTGCTCCTCCATGAGACTAAGGACCTCATTCAAATGTTGTAAATGCTCTTCCGAAGTCCTGCTGAAAATTAAAATGCCATAAAAAAAAACTAGAACACTTTTCTTGAGCTATTTCTTGAAAATATGGTTCATGCATGATTGGAAAGCGACAGGGGCATTGGTGAGCCCAAATTGCATCACTAGGAACTCATAATGTCCGTAATGGCATCTGAAAGTTGTTTTGTGCACGTCCTCCTCACGGACTCGAATCTGGTGGTATCCTGATTGAAGGTCTATCTTTGAAAAGTAAACTGCCTCATGAACCTCATCCAACAACTCATCAATGCAGGGAATTGGATACCTGTTCTTGATGGTCCTCTTGTTCAGTGCGCAGTAGTCTATACACATCCGAAGGGTGCCATCCTTCTTCTTAAACAACACTACTGAAGAAGCAAAGGGGCTAGAGCTGAGTCTGATATGCCCCATAACCAAAAGCTCCCTTATCGTCTTCTCTATTTCCTCCTTGTAATGCCTGGGATGACAATAAGGCGTAGTAATAACGGGTTTCGCTCCCTCCTCAAGCTCAATAATATGCTCAAACCCTCTATTTGGTGGAATGCCAAGAGGTATATCCTCAAGCACTCTCCTGTGCTTATCTATAACTGTTTGAATGTCACAATGATATCACTGCCCTGGATCCTGTCTCCTTGGAGGAGATGAAACACTGAGTGGCCCACTCTATATCATCATGCTTCAATATAGCCTCCATCCTGTAAGCTGAAATCAATCTGGGTCCACTATCTGGTATGGCTTTGAGGACTACCAATTGATCACCCTGTAGGAACTCCAATTGCATAGTCTCATGGTCAAAGGTGTACCTGCGGAGAGTCAACCATTGTCTACCCAAAATGGCATCCAACCCATCCAGGTCTACAACGTAGAAATCAGTCTCCAAAAGATAATCATCAAACTGTATTTGAAGTCCAACTACCTTCCCTGTACACCCCAAAACTTCACCGCCTGCTACCTTCACCTCAAACTCAGGAATATCAACTATTGGTAAACCCCTCCTAGCTACCATCCGTGTGCTGATGAAGTTATGTGAAGCCACTATATCCAAAAGGCATACTATGCGCTGTCCCTTAACCACGCCTTTCACTCTGAAAGGATGACATGCCGGATCACTGGAAAGAGTGGCTATGACTGGAGGCTATTCTGTGAGTTCTTCTTGTTATCTTCTAGAGCCTGCTGTTTAACTTCTTCCTCTTTGCTGACCTCACCCTCCTCACCTCCTTGCTGCTCCCCTCCATCCTCGGATTGAACCTCTACATAATGTATCTTGCCTTTCCCAAGGCACCTGTGATTTGGGATCCACGGCTTCTTGCAAGTAAAGCACAATTTCTTCCTTCTGAGCTCATTCCGTGTTTCAAAATCCAACCTGGGAGGAGTGGCTTGCTGCTGTTTTTTATTCCCTTGATTTGATGTAGATCCCTTGTATGGTTTCTTCGGAGGCTGTAATATAGATGAGGGTGAATCCAAGTCATGAGCTATCTTGATTGCATCATCTAGAGTGTTTGGTTTAAGTACCTTAACCAAACTCCTAAATCTATCCTGTAAACCTTCTGTAAATAGCATCACCTTTCACTACTCCGTCATGTCTGGCACCATAACTGATATACGCTAAAACTCATCAATGTACTTATCTAATGATTCACTTTGACGTAACTGAGCCAAGTCCCTGTAATAGACTTCAACATCTGTCATGTCTGGCACCATAACTGATATACGCTAAAACTCATCAATGTACTTATCTAATGATTCACTCTGACGTAACTGAGCCAAGTCCCTGTAATAGACTTCAACATCCTTCTTGTCAAAGTGGGTGATCAGCTTAGAGCTGAAAATCTCATATGAACTTATGAGGCCATGATTATGCGTAACTAGCACATGATGCCACCAATCGTATGCGGCTCCCTCTAGATGCATAGTCACAAATCTAATAGCTTTTGCTTCAGCCATAGGCTCAAGTGTCAAATAAGTATCTAGCTTGTGAATCCAAGCTCTAGCGGAATTCTGACCACTACCATCAAATGTGGGAAGAGTAAGCTTGTTCATTACATGTTTTAAGTCCCTGTTAGGTGCTCTGGGTCTCCAGTCTTGCTGCTGCCTATCAGCCTCTCTTTTCTGATTTAAATACTGCACAAAGGACAGATTTTGTTTAATTTCATTTGAAAACAAATCCCACTCATCAAATGTTGCCATAACATTATCTGGTAACAAATTTGGGGCTGCAAGTGGTACAACGTCCTCTTCTTCAGCATTAAAAACTGGCATCAAAGGTCTGTCTGTGTTATGTGTGTGAGCTCTAGTTGTCCGAGGAGACCCAACTATACTTCCACAACCGCTGTGATGGCTAGTGTTAGCCGACTGGACGGTTTCGGCGGTATTTTGTATTTTGTAGCCAACGGTCCGGCGATGTTTCTGTAGCCGACGGTCCAGCGGTGTTCCTGTAGCCGACGGTCCGCCGATGTTTCTGTAGCCGACGGTCTGGCGGTGTTCTTGTAGCCGACGGTCCAACGGTGTTTCGGTATTCCGTAGCCGACGGTCCGGCGGTAAATAGTTTGTAACGGATAGAATAATTGTGGCCGACGGACTCCTTCGGAAAGGTTTGGCAGTAATATTTATATCCTGTTTGAGATCATTGTAAAGAATCATTAATCTATTATTGCGAATATAATTCTGCTGTTCGTGTTCATTGTTTGTATGTGTTCATTTTCTTTATCTGTACGGTAAACATTTGGCGCCGTTGCCTTATGAATCTGGAAGGTGGGAGGAATGAAGATTAATGACAAATCAGCTTAACAAGGATCGGAATAAAGCGAAGGGAAAAGATGGCATCCGTATTGCGCAAGAGAATTTAATTCTGGCACAGCAAGCCGAATGCTGACGGAGATTCCAGCAGATTGCTGACGGAAACCGAAGTGCGGAGGAATTGTTGGAGGAGATTCGACAGCGGGTGGAATTGGTTGAAGAAGCACGGGAGTTCTTGAATTTGTGTTCGCCGAGGGAAGAAAATTCAGACGGGAGAGCATCAACTCGCACGGCTCGCAGTGCCGACGGAGCACGAGCGTGGAGTGACCTCTTCGTCCAAGATAGACTTCCGCGGGAAACAATTTCAGAGGATCCTTCATCTTCACCAAGGTTCGCAGCTGTCGACACCTCCGGTGTAGGAGTGCAGACCGCCAGTGTGGGAGACCAGTCCGCCGGTGTGGGAGTACAGATTGTCGGTGTGGGAGTCTAGACTGCCGGTGTGGGAGTGCCGACCACTGTAGGAGTGCAGACCTCTAGAGTTATGGCGGGACCCAAAGAAAAATTACCGAAATTTGAAGGCGATGGTACAACCGACCCTCTCCGACATTGTAAGACATGTGAGACAATCTGGCGGGCAAATGGAATCACAGATGCCGACGAATGGGCCAGGCAATTTCCGGCAACCCTACGGGGTGTCGCGATTGATTGGTTTTCGGATATGGATCCGCAGAAGCTGGATACATGGGATAACATTAAAAAGGAGTTCTTGGCGGAATTTAAACTCTTGCGGGGTGATAATGAAATCGTAGCGAAAATTTTCAATACCAAGCAAGGGAAGCACGAAACTGTCCGTGTCTACGCCAGGAGATTGAAAGACTTAATAAACAAAATGGAAAGCAAGCCAGCAGACGGATTGCAGAAAAGGTGGTTTGTGGACGGCCTACGCTCGAAGTTGCGTAGGAAAATGAAAATTGTGCCATCGTCATCATATGTGGGCGCGTATAACAGAGCACTAGACCTTGAAAGTGAGCAGAAGACAAAGAAGAAGAAAACTAGCTCCTCTGATTCTGATGACGACGAGCCTATCGGAGATGATAGTAGCGACGACGAAGGCAGCAGCAAGAAGGTTCGTGCCCTACAGAAGGATATGGTTCGCATGATGAAGGAATTTAAAAACATGCAGAAGGAGCCAAAAGGCAGTGAGCTGTGGTGCACGGAGTGTAAGACAGACGGGCATACTAAAGGATCGTGTCCAAAGAACCAATTCTGTGACATTTGTCAGATCATGGGCCATTCGACAAAGGAGTGCCCCTTTAACATGAAGACAAGAGGATCTCCGCAGGTGTTTCTCACACAGGAGGCTTCCCCGTCGGGTAGTAGCGGAAACACGAATACCGCCGGTGCTACATCTGGAGGATACAGGAATAATAACAGAGGGCAAAATAATAACAATAATAACAATAATAATGGGAGCCGAAGTCGAACTCAGTATGATGCAAACAGACGGCCGATCGTTCAATGCCGAGCATGTAATTTGTGGGGTCATTTTGCGCGGGATTGTACATTGGCAAACACACCGAAATTATTATGTAGATGGTGCGAACCCGGCGATCACGAAGATTCCAAGTGTCCAAAGGCTGGAGTAAACTTGATCACTGTTGGCACGGATGTAGAGGAGGTTCTGGCAATTACACGGAGGCAAGCGGAGGAAAAGAGAAAAGTGGGGGAAGCACAGGCGGACATTGCAAAGGCATCGTCGGCGGGGACATCTCAGTTGAAAGATATCACCAGCACCTTGGCAAAGAACTTTGCAGAACAAAACATTGTACGACAGATCTTACAAACGAAGATACTGGTCAAGATAAGTGACCTCCTTCTCACAATGCCCCAGTTACGGACGGCCATTCTAAATCATACACCGTTTCCGAAAGCAACGGAGGACACAGGAAGGGACAGTAGGGAAGCGACGGCAACAGACCCAATGTTGTTGGCACTCACCTCCGGACGGCATCCAGCGGTCGTCGAGATGGGGATTTTGGGAAATGTTTTGACAGAGACAATTGTTGACGGAGGGTCCGGCGTGAATGTCTTGCCTGAGGATACTTGGAAGAAGTTGGGAAAGCCAACGCTGTGGCCACCTACATTCCAGTTACTCACGGCGGACCAGCACGGGATCAAATCGTTGGGAACCTTAAGGGCACAAACGGTAACTATTGGTATGCAACCATTTTTATTGGATTTTGTGGTTATTCCATTGAAAAGAAAAGGATATGATGCTATTTTGGGACGAGATTGGTTGGTGCAAGCAAAAGTAAAAAATGATTGGAAACGCAATACCCTATCAATGGAGCGCGGAGGCAAAAGATTCATAATTGACCTACACACGCAAATGGTTGGCGAGGAGGCAGCATTGTCAGATTCTGACAGTGAAGGCGAGTGATGATGAAGGAAAGAGGAGAATGGAACCGGATGAAGGAGTATTGAGACTTGATGGAAGATCGAATGACGACGACCTGAACTCAGTGAATGGCCTTTACCACTGGCAGATAGAAGACTACGAACTCTTTCTGAGCTGCAATATGTTAACGGTCGACGAAGATGAGAAAAAGGAGGAAAACGAATGTCCGGAGGAATGTAGGGAAGCGGAAGAAGGACAAGCTACCAAGGCTGAAGCTGAGGGGAAGAACATACAGTTTGAACACAGAAAAACAAAAGATCTCACTATTCGGTACATGGTGAATAGACCGCGTGGAAAGAAAAGGTTACACCGCAGCGTAAGATTAGTGGAAGGGCACCGACAGCAAAGAAATAATCCAGTTGCGCGACGACCACAGGCACAGTGGGCGACGGGGGTGGCACAGAACAAACGTAAGGCGTACGACGGTCAGAATGAAATCAAAGTGGAAAAGTTCAAGGGCAGATGGGTTGGACCATATCAAATTCGGAAGGTCGGCGACAATGGAGCGATCAGATTATCAACTTTGGACGGGCAGAAAGTACCTCCGGCAGTCAACAGATCCAAATTCAAAATATATGGTGCTAGGAAGACTCCGTCGCTGTCACAAGATGGCCAGCTGACTCCGTCGTCGTTGTAGAATGGCGACACCTGGAGGCAAAATGGAGGTACCTTTTTTATTTGATTTCTTTTAGGAGGAAGAAAAAAAAACAAACAAAAAAAAAAAAAAAAAAAAAAAATTGGAAAAAATCCCGCAGGCAGAGTCTATCCGCGGGTGGAAAGAGGACCCCGCGGGCAGAGTCTGTCCGCGGGTGGAAAAAGCCCCGTGGGCAGGGAAGCGGAGGTCCCCACGAACAGTGTGTTCGCGGGTTATTAAAAGTCCCACGGGCATAACATTTTAGAAAATCCTCGCCAGAAAGCCACCGGTGGAAGAATGGTCCACGGGCACAAAATTTTTTCGCATCCTCCGCCAACGATAGCCGCAGGCTTACAATCATTTCCGCCAGAATTTTTAGCAGCCTCCGACGGTAAGAGAAAAGACCGCGGGCGACGACAGGAAGGCCGCGGGTAGGAGAAGATAGGCCGCGGGGAGGAGAAGAAAGGCCGCGGGTAAGGAAAGAAAGGCCGTGGGTAAAAAACCATTCCCTCCAGACTCCATTCCCTCCTCCAGCCAGACTTCCGTGGGAAACAAAGACATAAAGAAGAGTGCTTGTTCTGCCAGAAGGAGAAGAATTTCTGTACAGAGGGATTTGTAGTGGATTGTAGAGGAAGCAAAAAAAAAAAAAACGACGACAGAATCAAGTTGTTCAGAATGAGTGACAGATGATGCCAAAGGGAAGGGGACGCATCCATGGTTGCCAGAAAGAGTGCAGAATCGGCAAATAATGACAGAAATGGTGTGTTCCGTGCATTTCTGTGTGGGTTGCCCCAGGACCCCGCGGGGGCGCTGCCCCTCGACCCCGCCAGGGGCGTTGCCCCTTGGACCCCCAGTCGTGGCGGATATCAATCATGGGAGTCTGACCAGTTGAGAAGAGTTGAAGTTGCTGCAGGCATGGACTTTCTGTGTACCAGAGGCAGTGGGAGCAGGTGTTGGCTGTGAGGCTGTCTTGGTGGATGCGTAGAGAGCTCGGGAGGAGCTGATCATTCAGTTGGAGGCAGTGCAGCGACACTTGGCTCAGGGTACCGAGGAATTGAAAATAGAGAAAGCAGCACAGGTGGCTATCAAGGTCAGCTTGAGGAGACAGTGTTGTGTTAGCAGAGGCTATAGGCACGGGACGAAGGTGACAGTGATGTGTCGGAAGCAGATTTCTCTTGTTGTAGTCACTCTGTAAATGTATTTTTTACTAATTTGTCTCAGATATTGTCAGTCCTCAGGAGACGACTTTTCTTTTTGGGGGGGATGGTGTTGGCCGACTGGATGGTTTCGGCGGTATTTTGTATTCTGTAGCCGACGGTCCGGCGATGTTTCTGTAGCCGACGGTCCGGCGGTGTTCCTGTAGCCGACGGTCCGCCAATGTTTTTGTAGCCGACGGTCTGGCGGTGTTCCTGTAGCCGACGGTCCGGCGATGTTTCTGTAGCTGACGGTCCGGTGGTGTTTCTGTAGCCGACGGTTCGGCGATGTTTCTGTAGCCGACGGTCCGGCGGTGTTTCGGTATTCCGTAGCCGACGGTCCGGCAGTAAATAGTTTGTAACGGATAGAATAATTGTGGCCGATGGACTCCTTCGGGAAGGTTCGGCAGTAGTATTTATATCCCGTTTGGGATCATTGTAAAGAATCATTAATCTACTATTGCGAATATAATTCTGCTGTTCGTGTTCATTGTCTGTATGTGTTCATTTTCTTTACCTATACGGTAAACAGCTAGGAGCCCTTCTTTAGATTGGAAGCAACCGCTGCATAGCACCTATTAACTACTGAATAGCATTTGCGATGTTGTTTTTTCCATCTCTAATAGCCTGTAAAGTTTCTCGTACTTCTCTATCCTGTTCATCCCCGTTATGTGCCATATGATTATTGTTTTCTGGTTCAACCTGTTGAGTAATATCAGTGTGCTCACCTGTTTCCATGATTATTCTCTCATCAACCGAGAAACTATCTTCAATGTCAACGTGTACTAAGGAATCTGCTTGTTCCTGCTGTAGGTGACTGAATTTGTGCGGTTTTCTACTCATTCTTGGCTCATTTTCAGAATGAAAGAGTTTTGCACAAATTTAATTTTTCCCACAAGATGGCAGGTCTTGTGGCTCTGATACTACTGTAATATTCTAACTGGAAATTAGATGGAACAGTAGACTCATACCAGGCTGGTGTAATTTCGTCAAACACTTGATGTGCAACCCAAAATCTCAGACCAGGGTAAGACTACAATAAATTTTACTAAATCTTAATGTCAAGACAACACTACAACATTAACTGTGATGATTATTATACTCCCAAATGACAGTCATGTATTTCAGTAGCAATTTTAAAAATAAAAACAGAACCAGACCTCAGTTCAATTAATTCTGGAACTACTAATGAAATGAGTGTATTCATTCTAACAGTACACAAATATTATGCAAACACATGAGATAGAATCCGTACCCGGTTACAACTAAGAGCTTGCTGGATATGATGCCTTGACCTTCTTAATTGAACACTTCTCTTGGTGACAATTGGATGACATATGTATTCAAAAATCCTGCCCTTCTACGACTGCTCTAGGAGTTTACACATGATGCAATGATGTCAGTACCTCTTCCTCGAGCTGTATATGACTGCTAATATCAACGGCAAGAATGTAATGTCCCCTCTTTAGTTCGACATGGCATTGATCATGGATTTGCCTATTCTAGACTCTCGTAGGCAAATGGTGTGGAAAGAGAGTCAATTCTGCGGATCAGATAGTCATATCTTGCTCTTGAAGAAGTGTTAAGAGGTTATATTTTATCATTATGTGATATTGGGGCCCACATGTTATAATTTTAATTTGAGTTGCACTTTTTATTTTATAAAATTACTTTATTATAAAAAAGTGCATTATAATGAGAAATTATAAAGGATGTTTCTAGAAGTTCTAGCAACTTCTTAGAAAAGTGAATAAATAGAGGGCTGGGCCTCTCATTTGGACATGCTTGGATTGGAGAACTCTTCTACTTCTTCATTGTGAAGACATTTGTGGACTTTGGATCTGCAAATTATTCGATATTTGGGAACGAATCACTCCCTTGGATTGGCGACTTTGAGGGTGTGAAATATCACCTGAATTGTTGCATAATTGGAGTTGGTATTCAGCCATCTCATTGGAGCTTATTGAGAATTCGTTGTTAGGGTTTGTTTTTGGTTGGAATAAGGATTTCAGATTTGCCCTATCATTGGAGAAGCATTTGACAAGAGTTTGAAGACAGAATAAGTGCATTTTCAGAATTGGCAAAGCAGGGTTCGGAACCACATAATTGCTCATATCTCCTCAACCCCTTGGAGTTATTTTTTATGGTTTTACAGGGTTACTACCTAACCCTAGGCGCCCATTTTCCTTGCATTTGGGGGTCCCAAAATCCTAATATTATTTTATTTCAGCAGCCGTACAGGTACGGCCTGGTACGGCCCTGCTAGTTTGGGCAGCAGCAGCAAATTAAGGACAGTTTAGGGGTGCGGTTGGAGGTCTTCATCAACGATCTGCAGCAAAACGTGGTGTTCTTCCATAGTTCTTCAAACCAGGTTCTTGCATTCTGAAATATATGTCAATTTTTGGGTAAATTTGCTGTCATACAGTCATTGTAATAATCAGTCCAGAATTGGTAATAAAATAATTTCAGAATTTATTGCATTGTAATTGAAATATAGTTCAATGGCTTTATATATATTGTAATTCTGTGATTATATTCTGAAAGTATCAAATCTGAAATTACCATATTCTGAATATTGTTACTGTTACACGCCAAGTGTTTGACAAAATTCCTAAGTTCAGTTTGAGGGTTTCTGTGGCCTTTATAGAGAGGGTCATTACAGTGGTATCAGAGCTATAAGTCCTGCCATCCTGTGGAGGTCTTATAGGGAATTTGGAACAGCTGAATAGGAGGGAAAGTGTTGTCAAAACACTAAAATCAGAGCATGCGACAAAGGCCTTATAATTTCCGCAATACCAAAGCAAGACAAGATAGGATTTCTGACCTGCAGAGCGAACAGTCTAGCTCATCTATCCAGGTGGACATAGAATCCAGTCATACAGACACAGAGGAGGTATTTTTTGATCAAGACTACGACTACAATATGGATAGAGGCGGGAATGCCGGTCCAGATCCGCAAGAGGAAAGATTTTTACAGTTATTAGACACCCTGGCACAGGGACAGCGATTAGCCGAACAAAGAGCACAAGAACAGAATCAGAGAATGGAGCTTATGATGCAGATGATGGCTCGACAAATGGGGTTGAACGCTAACATAGGTGGAGGAAATAATCAGAATGGTCACAATCAGAATGGGAATAATCAGGATGAGAGACATAATGGAGGCGAACAAATTGGGAACAATTTCGGTCATGCCCCCCAGCAAGCTCGGACAGTAAGTTCGAGGCCTATGATTCCTACGTTCCTTCCTAGAGCTCCAGAGCAGCCGGTACCAGAACCCCAGATCACTGACATACAGGATCAGCTGAGGAGAGATTGGGAAGCAAGAGGACCAGATTTTACAGCTGCAATCACCTTTAGAGAGTATATGGATGTGCGGATGAAGCATATGCCCCGTGGACAAGACAGGACTCAGAACTATGAGCTACGAAAGAAAGTAGGAAAACTACAGTTACCATATTATGATGGCTCGGGGAAGTCTACAGCAAGAGCTTGGGTTCAAAAGCTTGACACATACTTTCAATTGAATCCTATGTCTGAGGAAGAAGCTATTAAGTATGCAGCAATTCACCTGGATGGGTTAGCACACGAATGGTGGCATCATGGTATGATCACTATGGGTCATGCACACATTACCTCATATGTGGAGTTTACGGAGAGACTGATTGAACGTTTTGATAAGAAAGATCCAGAACTCCATTTCAAGGAATTAGCCCAGCTTAAACAGTGGGGCTCATTGGAAACATACATTTCAGAGTTTCAGAAACTTGCAGTGTTAGTAACAGATGGATCTGAACGAAGGCTATTGGTTTTATTTATGGATGGGTTAGTTGATCCGTTGAGAGGGTGGATTAAAGCTCTCAACCCTCCCACTTTGCAGGAAGCCATTAAGAAAGCTCGTGACATGGATTCCTCTTCAGCTTCTAAAAATAAATTTCAGGCAAAGAGTTTCCCTTCAGGAAAAGATAAGGACAGGAAACCCTTTCATAGAGAGGCACAGCTACCTAAGGAAGAAAGTAAGAGGCTGGACAAGGAGACACTTAATGACTTGCGTAGGAAGAAGCTATGCTTCTATTGCAAAGGCCCGTATGAGTACGGCCATGACTGTCCTATGAGGCCAAAAGGGAAGGCCAACCGGGCAATGTGGGCTTATTACGAAGGCTCAGATTCAGATGGTTCAGAACATCATGATGAGGATCCTGATGAAGCAGAGGGAGAGCAGGAGATAGACAGTGCAGGGCAAAGGCAGGAAACAGAGCTACATTTACAGGAAGCATGACTGTCTAGTATCCAGAGAGAGGGATCTTTTAGACTTCGGGGAGTCTTGGCTGGACAGAAGGTTATTACATTGTTGGACACAGGTGCCACGCATAATTTCATTGATGCACGATTTGTAGAGAAGCGTGGACTCATTACTGAGGAGTTCGAAGGACTAAGAGTCAAGGTAGCTGATGGATACACTCTTCGTTGTGACAGGATGGTACGAGACTTACCTTTGCGCTTGAACAACTATGAGTTTAAGGCGGATTATCATGTGGTCAACATGGGTGACATGGACATAGTACTTGGGATGCAATGGCTACATTCATTGAAGGTGGTTACCCTGAGATTAGAGGATGTGGAGATACAATTCGAAATGAATGGTAGGATTCATGTGCTAAAGGCTATCCGTAATGGAGACATCAGGACTATCTCATTTAGGCGGCTGGAGAGATTAACTAGGCATAATGATATAGAGTGGGCAGCAGTTTGTACTTTGATACCTACACAGGAGGAGCAACATAAGGTGGAATATCATCCTGATATTCAGAAGTTAAGGATTAAGTACGAAAAGGTATTCAGTGAGATTCCACCAGGCAGGCCACCAGACAGAGGTATTGAGCATATTATTGAACTGGAGGAAGGTGCTAAACCTATCATGATCACACCATATCGACATCCAAAGCGACTCAAGGATGAGATCGAAAGGACCATTGAGGAGTTGCTAGCTATGGGGCACATCCGACCTAGTAAGTCACCTTTTGCATCTTCTGTTGTTTTGGTAAAAAAGAAGGATGGAACGCTTCGGATGTGTATTGATTACAAGGCATTAAATAAGAGAACCATTAAGAACAGGTATCCTATTCCTCGCATTGATGAGTTGATAGATGAATTGCATGGGGCCTGTTATTTCACGAAAATTGATTTGAGATCAGGATATCACCAGATCAGAGTCCGTGAACAGGATATTGAGAAAACTGCTTTCAGATGTCATTGTGGGCACTTTGAGTTTGTAGTCATGCCTTTTGGCCTGACCAATGCACCTGCCACTTTCCAGTCCACTATGAACAGAGTTTTCCACCATCAGTTGAGGAAATTCGTGCTGGTGTTTTTTGATGACATTTTGATCTATAGCCGATCATGGCAGGAGCATCTAGAGCATTTGGAGACGGTGTTGAGCATTCTACAGAAGGAGTCCTTGTATGCAAAGGAGTCCAAATGTGACTTAGGGATGACCGAGCTGTTATATTTAGGACACATCATTAGTGCAGAGGGAGTGCGGATGGATCCTGAAAAGATTTGCGCTATTGTTGATTGGCCTCCACCAGAGAACCTTACACAGTTAAGGGGGTTCCTTGGTTTATGTGGTTTTTATCGCAGGTTTGTCAGTGGCTACTCACGACATGCAGCTCCCATGACAGATTTACTAAAAAAAGGGGAATTTGTGTGGACTCAGAAGGCACAGGACTGTTTTATGAGATTTAAGGAGATAATGACTACGTGCCCAGTTCTAGCATTACCTGATTTCACGAAGCCATTTGAGCTTCAATGTGATGCATCTGGAGAGGGAGTAGGTGCTGTACTTATGCAGAATAAGCACCCCATAGCTTATGAGAGCAGGAAGCTCAGAGGCCCTGAGCGTTCATTCAGTATATATGATAAGGAAATGTTGGCCATCATGCATGCTTTGGCCAAATTCAGACAATATCTTGTGGGTAGCAAGTTTTGTATTAAAACTGATCATAACAGTCTGAGGCATTTGTTGGGACAGCAGGACCTGAATGATCGCCAACAAAAGTGGGTAAGTAAGTTGCAGGCATATGATTTTGACATCTCATATGTCAAGGGAACTCAGAATGTTGTTGCAGATGCTTTATCTCGAAGGCCACACCTCACTCTTATGGTTCAGATATCAGAGGATTGGCGACACTTGATTATAGCAGAGTATGCCAGGGATACATGGGCCTCCGATATAGTAGAGGGAACAGTGATTGATACCAGATACACACTTGTGGATGATTTGATCATTTACAAGAACAGGATTTACCTAGTCCTAGGATCGAAGGTTAAGCAACTGATTATGAGAGCACTTCACGACTCACCGACAGCAGGCCATCCCGGGTACTTCAAGACTTACAAGTCAGTTCGAGAGCGGTTCACTTGGAAAGGGCTGAAAGCTGATGTTTTGCAGTATGTTCGAGAGTGTCTTATTTGCCAGCAAAACAAACAAGAACACAGCTATCCGGCAGGGCTCCTACAGCCGCTTCCGATTTCCGACAGGAAGTGGGAATGCATCTCCATGGACTTTATCACAGGTTTGCCCAAGGTACAAGGACGAGATTGTATTTATGTGGTGGTAGATAGATTAACGAAATATGCTCATTTCTTTCTTATCACCACTACACATTCAGCAGCTCAGGTGGCAGAGGTTTTCTTTCGGGAGGTTTTCAGATTGCACGGCTTGCCTCAGAACATTGTGAGTGATAGGGATAGCCGTTTCATGAGTCACTTTTGGCAGGAGGTATTCCGGTTATGTGGCACGGAGCTTACACCCAGCACTAGCTATCACCCACAAACCGATGGTCAGACAGAAATTGTGAACAAATGGGTGGAAGGGTATTTAAGGAATTATGTGGCAGCTCAGCAGCGAGCTTGGGTCAGATGGATATATCTCTGCGAGTATTGTTACAATATTACATATCATATGACTATACAGATGACACCCTTCATGGCACTTTACGGTTATGAAGCACCTAGTTTCTTGGATTTGTTGTTGAGCGACAGCCGGGTACCCAATGCAGGTGAATTATTACAGGAGAGTAAGGATATAGTTGCTACCCTCAAAGACAATATTGCAAGAGCTCAGAACCAGCAGAAGCAGTATGCAGACCAGAAGAGAACTGAGCGTAGTTTTGAGGTAGATGATATGGTTTACCTCATGTTGCAGCCATACAGGCAATCTACTCTTAAGAAGAGTGGGGCAGAGAAACTTAAGCCACGCTATTATGGACCATTCAGGATTATCAGGCGAGTTGGTGAAGTGGCTTATGAGTTGGAGCTTCCCGCAGACAGCAGAGTGCACAATGTGTTTCATGTGTCACGCCTCAAGAAGGCGTTGGGTCAGAATGTGGTGCCTTCTGCAGTATTACCTCCTTTAGACGATGAGGGAAAATTGATTTTAGTACCAGAATCCATCCTAGAGAGCAGAGAAAAGCAGCTTCGTAGAAGGGTGATCAGAGAATACTTGGTTAAGTGGAAAGATTTACCTGTTGAGGATGCTACTTGGGAGGGGGAGGCTATTTTGCAGCACCCGGCGTTGAGATTGCTTGAGGCCAAGCAATTTCAGGAGGGGCGGACTGTAATGTCCCCTCTTTAGTTCGACATGGCATTGATCATGGATTTGCCTATTCCAGACTCTCGTAGGCAAATGGTGTGGAAAGAGAGTCAATTCTGCGGATCAGATAGTCATATCTTGCTCTTGAAGAAGTGTTAAGAGGTTATATTTTATCATTATGTGATATTGGGGCCCACATGTTATAATTTTAATTTGAGTTGCACTTTTTATTTTATAAAATTACTTTATTATAAAAAAGTGCATTATAATGAGAAATTATAAAGGATGTTTCTAGAAGTTCTAGCAACTTCTTAGAAAAGTGAATAAATAGAGGGCTGGGCCTCTCATTTGGACATGCTTGGATTGGAGAACTCTTCTACTTCTTCATTGTGAAGACATTTGTGGACTTTGGATCTGCAAATTATTCGATCTTTGGGAACGAATCACTCCCTTGGATTGGCGACTTTGAGGGTGTGAAATATCACCTGAATTGTTGCATAATTGGAGTTGGTATTCAGCCATCTCATTGGAACTTATTGAGAATTCGTTGTTAGGGTTTGTTTTTGGTTGGAATAAGGATTTCAGATTTGCCCTATCATTGGAGAAGCATTTGACAAGAGTTTGAAGACAGAATAAGTGCATTTTCAGAATTGGCAAAGCAGGGTTCGAAACCACATAATTGCTCATATCTCCTCAACCCCTTGGAGTTATTTTTTATGGTTTTACAGGGTTACTACCTAACCCTAGGCGCCCATTTTCCTTGCATTTGGGGGTCCCAAAACCCTAATATTATTTTATTTCAGCAGCCGTACAGGTACGGCCTAGTACGGCCCTGCTAGTTTGGGCAGCAGCAGCAAATTAAGGACAGTTTAGGGGTGTGGTTGGAGGTCTTCATCAACGATCTGCAGCAAAACGTGGTGTTCTTCCATAGTTCTTCAAACCAGGTTCTTGCATTTTGAAATATATATCAATTTTTGGGTAAATTTGCTGTCATACAGTCATTGTAATAATCAGTCCAGAATTGGTAATAAAATAATTTCAGAATTTATTGCATTGTAATTGAAATATAGTTCAATGGCTTTATATATATTGTAATTCTGTGATTATATTCTGAAAGTATCAAATCTGAAATTACCATATTCTGAATATTGTTACTGTTACACGCCAAGTGTTTGACAAAATTCCTAAGTTCAGTTTGAGGGTTTCTGTGGCCTTTATAGAGAGGGTCATTACAAAGAATGTGTTCTAAAATTCGGATAATGACGCTCAGTACTTCCCCATACACCAGTCGGCTGCTATAGTGCAGAGTGACAACAAAATTTGCTTATGATAATCTCTTGCTTGTACGCCGCAAATGCCCTAGAAAATGTCACATGTCTACCAACACCAAGAAGATGCACTGTGATGTCTTCTTCCCAACCCGATAATGACTATTCTGGTTGGCATGTCTAAATGGAGGGTCTTTCACTCATATTTGGTCTCTGCATTGTGCCGTGGTCCAAACTTGTGGATGCAACCTTTTGCTAAACTTCCGCTTTTCCACACGTGGTAAGGTGAATCCGTCCAAGGTTTAAACTGGGTCGGAATGTTGAATGGTTAAGTTTCGCTAGTCGGTTTAAACCCAATCGTGTGAATACTTCTTGTTACCAGTTTAACAGTCCAGACAACCTGATCCTAATTGCCGCATTTCACTCTCAAACCATTACCAAGAGTTTGCATACCAATATCGATTGCCTGAAGGAAATGCAGATGTATTCAACTCCCAATGTAAAATGATAATGATAATGAAACTTACTTAATGTCTGAACTAGAATCCACTATTGCCAATTTCTGCCCACAATCAATTAGCTACAAATTAAAGGAAGCATGGGGTATCGTTCAGCTCCTTATTGTTTTTAGACTAGAGCGTTTTCGTCCTCAAAGCCTCAGACCAGTCACATCAAAGCAACCAGAACTTTGGTATATTTGTTTTCATAAATTTCTTGTGTGTTGTTAATCCCAATGCAAACCCGTATATATAGCCTCGGAATGAGGGAAAGTACAAGGAGCAAGGAATGTGGGATTAAATGACATTTTCATCCTGTAGTCACTTAAAGCTATTCATAAAATAAATAACTTTAAAATGTTAAAAATGACTTAGCTTTGCACTCTTCAATTAAGTTTTGGATTAAATTAAATTAAATCCCATTGTGACTGTAAAGCGTCCTATTATAAACAGTTATTAATCTATCTGGATGTGGAGACAATTTATTCCTGTCACCCGAAACTAAAATTGAGAAGGGGACATGACACCAATATTCAATATAAATTCCAGAACTTTAATCGATTTCTAACCAACAGATTTACATACAAGAAAACTCAGAAAAGCTTGTTTTATTCCTCCAATATTCAAATAGTACATATATAAACCGGGAGTTAACTCAGATATCCACTAAAGACGTTATTGTGTTATATATCAGCAATACAATAACATGCAATAATCCAAATAATCCAATCTTATAAACAAAAATAACAGTCAGATTGGCAAATGTAGATAAAACCTGTAAGAAGGCTAGGTTTGCGTCCAACCTCCAAAAGTTTCTTCAAGGGTTTGCGTCCTCGAAAAGATAACCAGTAACTGTTTCTAGCTCTCAGATTAATATTTGTTTTAAATACTATATTCTTCATAACTTCCCATGTGGAGCTTGTTGTACCTTTATCCCTTTTCCCAATGTGATGCACGCTCTTTTAAGCAGATAAAGCACCTTTTTGTCCTTTAGTCACTTAAGTGAACACCCAGTACCTATTTAGAAATAAAGTGACCATTAAATGAACATTAATAGTCACTTAGTAAACCATATAATCATCGGGCAATAAAATAACTAATCAAACGAACTCAGATAAGCACGTGCAATAGCTTGTTGGAAAGCTCTCGGTGAGACGCTTCCAAACCAACATTGGGATATCAAGAATACTGAGCTCTATTTACTTACTAAAAATAGTAAGTATTCGATCAACCTGCCAAAACTGCTATGATGAGTCTGAAATTGGAAATGTCTAGGCCAAACCTCGAACTGAACCCCGTAAAGAACCTTCTCGCCCCCGAAACCTAGGCAAAGTGTACTGGCAACACAAAATTATAATGTCCCAGAAAAAGGGGACATAGCAAAGCCCCCCTTCTCAAAGATTGTTTGCCCTCAAGCAATCTGCTCATACCTGCAGAAACCAAATGCCAGGATCCCATACTTGCCTTGAGAACGAGATTCTACTCTTTAGCCGATGTAACCTGGCATGCATTATCCCAAATCCGGAATGGTGAAACAATACAATAGGAGTTGATGTGCCAAATAACTAAATGCTAGGATCCCAAGTCTCACCATAAGCGGACACCAACTACCATGTGCTGCTGTCCTGTGTGCCAATACCCTTAGTCAGCATGAATGCCTCACTCCCTGAGTGACTCTGCAAGTCTCTACTGTCAAGTGAAGATGGGAGGTCAACAATATACCAATATTCACCCCAAGATGATAGCAACCAAACTCTCCAACAAGCTCCCTGATAAAAAGCAATACATAGGGAAGCTCCACGTGGATCCCAAGTGAGAACTAGTGCACTGTCTGAGATACCCCTGACCAGCTCCTAAAATATCTGTACCATTGTACCACTCCTTTAATATCTGTATTGATGACAACGATAGATTTGGCTAATCTGACTCCACCATCATATCACCCTGGTGGGAATGGAGTAATCTTAATCTCTGGAACTTTGATGTGTCAAAAGGCTGAAACACCCAGATCATAATCATGTGACTATGTAACAACACAGTATAATCCTCCAGATGTAAGATACTATTAACACCTGGATTCCAGATTACCCAATCAACATGATCCTAGGTAAAGGAAAGAGTGGGTGGTGAATCACCAACATCATGAGTGCTAACACTGTCTTCAATATCCCGCTGAATAAAAAATGTAAACACCTCATGTGAAACAGAGGGTAATGTGTGTTCTCCCCACTCATCTGCAAATAACTCATTGACCCTTGAAGGCCAAATAGAATCAACGAATATATTACCAATATACACAGGCAAATCACTGATAGCTAGAATATACCAACAAGAAAAATCACCAATCAACAAGTAGGCCGTGGCCATCTCATAAGAGCTAGGTGATAAATCTTTGGATAAGCTGAACACCCCTTCAAAGAAAGCCAAGGATAAATCTGAACTTCCTACTCCACCATAGGTATCCTCGCTCATGTCAAAGTCTTCATAAAAGGAAGGTTCACCATTAATTGTGATCTCTGAATTATCTTCACTTGTGGTATCACTAACCATGTGCTTATGTGAAAATGTACGACTGCTGTCATAAAATTCAGAATTTCCAGACTCATCAACTTGCTGGTTCATAGAATATTTGTCATCATGGAAAGTCTCAAACGGAAGACACGTGATTGAATTACATTGTTTGCCTTCACATCTACTCACATTATGAATTTCTTTAATGATTTGTGTGATTTTTTGTACCCTTGAACCACAATTGTCTTCTTCATAAGTGGTTGCCCCACTCATTTGATTTTCAGCTTAGTGGATGGTGTAATGTGTTAAGCTCAATTGAAGGCATAGCGCATCTACCTCACTCTCCTTGTCCCTTCCAAATTTTATTGCTAGATCTCTATCCATTAATAGTTGCAAGTACTCATATTTTATCATTTTCAAAGTTTCAAAGATAGTATGTAAAAGAGGATTTGTGACACCACATACATTCCCATGCCTCTTTTCTATCACAATCTTCTGTATCAGATCCTCAATCAAATTGGAAGAATCATCTATCCTCGTCAACACTTGGACAATCTTGTCCTCTTTTTGACCAAAATCATATCCAATAACTCAAGGAGTGATAATGGTTTTTGATCATCTCCTTCAAACACAAGTGGGCTGTCCTCCATAGAATTTTCTGATTTTTCATCACCTAGGGGAACAACATTTTCAGATATGTCCTCTAACTCAACGTGTGTTGGATCATCTATCCTGCCAACATTGCGGTCCATTTGCTTCTCCTCAATATTTGACATAATTTCCAGCCTAGTATCACCATAAAATTTATCCAAGTTAATTTCCATGTCACCAAATAAGATGCTGGTGTTTTCCACGTCAAAATAAGATGGAGAGTTGCCAATGTTGGTGGTTTGGTCAACTCTTCTACCCGGGCCATCAATATGCTCATCAGGAGGACTAGTGTAAACAGTTCCATAAGTTACTTCTGTCTCTCAATTACCCATTAGTATACTTGTTCCATCATTAGTATTTTGCATATTATCATGTGAAGGTTGCTCTTCTTTTTTTGTACTACTATCAAGTTGATTGATATCTTCCCTATGCAAATTTCTGTAACTGTCCTTTGCAAGGAGATTTCGAGCCAATTCATAATATTTGTTTCCTATCATATCCGTCTTGTTTTGTAGCTCTAGCTGAAGGTCCACATAATCAATGAAAGGAAATTCTTTTTGAAGCTTCGACAGGAATTTGTTATAATCATCGTACAGTCTCTTTACTTCAATCCTACATTCATAAGGATCTTTGACTTGCCTTGGGCTCTTCACTTCTTCCATCATTACGGATATATATCTTTCTAGCATGTCAAGCTACTGTAATATACTTTACTAAAACCGACCAGAGAATGCTGTTTTGAAACTGAGATATTTTGATGAATACTTATCATGCAAACAATAGTATTCTTTGCTGGAATGAAACAATAATGGAGTACTACGCTGATGGGAATTTTGTGAAACACTTGCAGTGTAATCAATACTTCTTTGGGCAAACATAATACAGTACCAAACACATTTTACTGTCTGCTCCAAATGGCTTGACCTCTGTAATAATCTAACTAAAATTGACCATTGAGTATCTGTTTCGCAACTGAGGCATTTAATCAAACAATTACCACGCACCCATACTCCTTCAGTTATATAAGTATTCTATGAAAAAGATCTGTACCACTGTCTGTTTAAGTGTTATGAATTGAGAAGTTTAACCAGTAATAATGCCTATAAAATCCGCCAAACTAAATCAGACTGACCTCGATGTTAAGTATTCATATCAATATAGCTGACAGTGAGACAAGGAAAACTTCTAGTAATTTATTTCATACTTGATTTGTTACTCCTCCATACTGGCATTACCCTCTTATTTTGGGGGTTCACCTTAATTATAGTCAAATACCAACAAATCGCAAGCAATGTGCAATATTTCTCTTTCCTTTTATTCTCTCAATAATACCTATTCAAATATTTGAAATTGAATTTCAGACCACATTTATAATATGGCCATCTTGACTTGGAACCACAGTGACAATATTTGGGCTGCATTGTAAATATTGGCTTGCCATTTTTATCTCATACCCTTTTACATGTACCCACAGTTTCATCACTATCTCTTCACATTTACATGTCTCTACAAAAAATTCTTTCTGTCCTAAGTTGACATCCTTTAGATAGTGTAGTGCATAGAGGGTGTATGTTGGGAATTTAGACACCTTTATTTTGGGTGGTTCCTCCAAAACATGTACTTCCTGAACTGGTCAGGAGCCGAGTTTTGTTTGCTACGTGGCCAGCCACTAGTTGAACTATTCCCTGTATGCGATGTATAGTGGGGTCAATATTTGGTGGTGAAGGTGCTTCCTTACCGTGACTCGTGCTGTGTGAAACCACTGCCCTTCACGTGCATCAAATTGGCCCAATTATGGAAAGATAAAGCCATGAATGGCTTCCGGCCTGTCCAAGGTAATAACTGATGTCTACGTAACCACACAAACTTGACCTGTAGCTATTCCTTGACCCATTAGGAGACCTCTCTCATGCCGCGGTTAAGGCCCTTTTGCTGCTGAGAATGTCTTAACTACAATGCCAAGAAACAAACTGTGTATTTTCTTTATCAAGCTCAACACCAGGCTTCCAACTGACCCACTTCTACGATTGGGAAAACTAACTAAAATATGTGAGGAATGTAAAAACGTCCAACCTGAATATACTGGACAAGATTGAAGACCTTCCACAAAATCTGATGCTATCCAACAAAACCTCTGATAACTCGAATAAAGACTTCTCTTGATTAGCTGACAAGCTCGTCTCCTTAATTTTCAATACCATTTTGGTTGAGAAAATCTTTTTGAGCTCAACCTTCGCAACTAGTGAATATAATGAGTCTTCCGTAGCCGTGTCCCCACTCACAACGAACTTTCGTGAGACTGAAGCAAGGCCTATCTTCCTTCTTCACTGTCTGAAACGTAGAAACAAGACACCCGACTGATATCTTTGAATGCTTCTAATGAGAGCACAAGCCGAATGCCAATCACTTCCAAACAATATCAGTTATACTTACTTCTCTTTGTCATGGATTCAACTCACTAAGATAACTACTTGCATTCTCTAAAGAATTCCAGTTATCCCATCACCTGTGATAATATATTGTAATACTGATTTTCAGACCATGTACAAAGCTGGGCTACATCTAGACTTCTTGCACATATCCCAAGGGTTTTTTGTCCTTGAGCTTGCCCAGTCACAATAAGCCACCGGAGTTTTAAATATTTTTGGATTCATAAAACTTCTTGTTAAAATCTCATGCCTTCCAAATTGGATAGAAATTACTTTTGATGCTGCAATCTCTATTAAATTTGTTACTAGGAAATCACATAGGCTAGCAGGAAGACCAGCTCTGATACCACTATAATATCCCTTTCTAGATATTTTACCCAAAAAATCCGTGATATAAAGTGCAGATTTAAACCCGAACAGAAAACCAATATTCAATGTAAATTTCAGAACTTCAATCAATTTCTAACCAGCAGATTCACATACAAGAAAACTCAGAAAAGCTTGTTTTATTCCTCCAATATTTAGATAGTACATGTATAAACTAGGAGTTAACTCAGATATCCGCCAAAGATGTTACTGTATTATATATCAATAATACAATAACATGCAATAATCCAAATAATCCAATCTTATAAACATAAATAATAGTTAGATTGGCAAATGTAGATAAAACCTGCAAGAAGGCTAGGTTTGTGTCCAACCTCCAAAAGTTTCTTCAAGGGTTTGCGTCCTCGAAGAGATAACCAGTAACTATTTCCAGCGCCCAAATTAATATTTGTTTTAAATATTATATTTTTCATAACTTCCCATGTGGAGCTTGTTGTACCTTTATCCCTTTTCTCAATGTGATACACGCTCTTTTAAGCAATGTGGGATAAAACACCTTTTTGTCCTTTAGTCACTTAAGTGAATATAGTACCTTTTTAAAAATAAAGTGACAAGTTAAATGAACTTTAATAGTCACTAGTCAGTAAACCATATAATCATTAGGCATTAAAATAATTGATCAAACGAACTCAGATAAGCACGTGCAATAGCTCGATGGAAAGCTCTCGGCGAGACACTTCCAAACCAACACTGGGATATCAAGAATATTGAGCTCTGTTTACTTACTAAAAATAGTAAGTATCCTATCAACCTGCCAAAACTGCTCTGATGGGTCTGAAATTGGAAATGTCTAGGCCAAACCTCAAACTGAACCCCGTAAAGAACCTTTTTGCCCCCTAAACCTAGGTGAAGTGAGCTGACGACACAAAATTCTAATGTCCTAGAAAAAGGGGACATTACACGGGAGCTTTCTGGAGCCATCTATATCTTCAAACTCATCATCTTCATCAATAATAGACACTTTACTTGAAGTGTTTGATGATGTATCCACCGAGCTATCCCAAGACCCATTCTCTATAAACTCAACATCTCTTGAAATGATGATCTTCTTGGTAACAGGGTTATACAATTTATATGCCATAGATTTTGAACTACAACCCGTGAAGATACACTTCACACCCTTATCATCAAATTTTGTCTTTGCTCCTTTGGTACGTGTTGGTGAACATATTTGTCTTCTTAAAAATACCTCATTAACAAGACTTTGTTACCCTATATTTGAAGAAAGAAAAGGTTCACAACAGTTGGGTAGGTTCAATGATTCACCTCCCTTTGAATTTTATGAGGTACAATTCTCTCGTTTGATGTTCAATGAATCAACTAATTTAAATATATGCAATTTCTTTTAAAAAGAAAACATGAAGGCTGCACACCTTACTCTTAGATAAGGGGCTAAAATATATTAAGTTCAACAGATATCACTAAAACAAGAAAAGACCTAAACTTCTCACGTTTCCATGAATAAAGATTATAAAAAATTTACATAGTAGCACATGAATTAATCACAATAATATACTTCAAGATAGCAAGATAGTATAGGAAAAGAAAGTGAGCATTCACAAATAAATCTTCATTTCTACAATCCAAATAACATAGATTCAGATCATTCCCATAAACCATCTCCTATTATCTCGATTCAAAGCTTAAGACAAAAACTATCTTAACAACATTCATCAAAAATCAATCAATTCAAATGCTACCAAAAAAAACGTTCTAAGTCTTCTTTCCACTTCCTTTTTCTAACGCCTATTTTATCTTAAAGTAGTTTCAAATCGCCTTAGGGTCTCCCTGAAAACCCAATCCTCAGGCATTCAACAGTAATAGTTATTACAACTAAGCAATCAAATAGGTAACACGTGTCCCCAAATGTTCTAAACAACATAAGAGGGAATTAAAAGAAACTTCAAGTAAGTAGATTAACTATGTCCATGATCTTCCATTTGCTCATCTTGGTTGGTAGGACCATGTGCTAATTCCCCAATGGGAAAGGCGCACAAAAATTCTTGCAAAGCGTTAGAAGTAGGGTTCTTGAAACTCATGAGCTTAATTCTCCATATATCCTTGAAACATTACATCTTCATGACCTATTCAACATATCTTCGGGGAGGTGATCCATGCACAAGGCTAACATAGCTTCTATCTAGGCGACCTTAGTGAAATCCGTAGCTGTGGGATTCACCCCTTCTTTCACCATCTCCATTTCCTCTTTGAATGTCTTGATTAGAGTCTCCAAGTCCAAACTTCCTTCTTCATACGACAGAGCACTGGCAGTATTCATGATTTTCATGTCCTTAGTGAGACTAATATGCATATCCTCATTTTCTCCCTCGATGTCCTGTGCTTTCATGATAGTCGACTTGGTTACAGAGCATCTCTATGTCGTATTCTCTTTGAGGACATATAGCATGCTAGGATTCACAATTTTCAGGTGGTTTTCAACTAGAAACTTGTTGACACCATATTGTTCCACTTCGCTGATCTAGGTGACCACAACGGACCACTTGGTTTCTTCAGCCTCCCATGCAGGCAATTGAGTTTTCTCTTCTTCGAGTAGGGCCTCAACATCATTGAAGACCATACTAGATTCTCGAATGAACTTTCCCCTCCTCAATTATGTTGCCGATCCAATTATCCATTGCCAAGGCCACCAATTTACTTCTCTGTAGACGGTTTAGGAGTTTCTTACTCTCAAGGGAGTTCGGATCAAAGTTCTATGGTGCTTGAACCAGTGGAAGCGCTCTGAGTCTGCTGAGAGAATCAATGTATTCCACTATTAAATTAATTATTTGTTTCAATTCCCTATTCTCTTTGCCATCTTTCTGCGATTGAACTAGTATTTCCTGGGTTGAATACTGCAGCAAATGTTCTTTAGTTTCGTGGTTTAGTACCCCAAGATCAACTTTTGGTAACTTCAAAGTCACCAACATTTAAATCAGTGGAACGTTTCTTTGGCTTGTAAAGCACAACTTTTGTAGTAACTCTTGTCTTATAATCTGTGACCATATGAGCCACACTCTTCATTTTCTTCAGTTTGAGAGTGTCTTGAAATTGTACTTACTAACCGTATCCTGAATGGACACCACTGTAGGAACCAAGATTCATTTTTGTTGACTAAACTAGTAATTGATGGCAATGGCTTGGTTTTACCTGAATCCTTTGTTGAGGTTGTTAATTCACTCACCACTTGAGTTACACTATCCATTGCCGCTTGAACCTGTTGCTCACTATCCATAGACTCTGTGCTTTGTTCTTTGTCCAAGTTCATTTTGACAGCGTCTTAAGTAGCCATCTTGCCTTGTTTCTTAGATTTGGTCTTCGACCTGGTTCTTTGCACAATGGGTTGGTTTTCGCTAGTTCAGAGATTGATTGGTTCAACCCCCTTTTATTACCTACACAATCAATGGAAACAAAAATTTAATCAATTGGGGGACATTGTGTTCCTTTGATTGAACCTGGACTGTCCCCTGTTTTCTTTTTTGTTTCAATCATACTACTCAAAGAGTTGCCTACTCCCTCATGGCCAACTGCTTTTGCTCAGCTTTCTCCTTCAACATTTCGCTGTGAGGAGTTGTCACGTCCTCTTCATTTAGAAATTAGAACCACCTCCAGAGTTATTTCTTCCTCTCCCCCTACCTCTTGCATGGGCTTGAGCTTTGAAAGCTAGCTCGTGAGATAAGATAATAATATTAATGTCCAATGAAAAACCACAAAGTTTATGGGAAGAAGTTGCAGACCTATTAATGTGATGCTCGTAAGTATGGAAAGAACCCATCAACTCATCAACTATTAAGTTGGACAAATCTTTTGACTCTTCCATGGCAATCACAAGTGTATCAAATTTTTGAGGTAAACTCTTCAAGATTTTCTCCACTATTCTTTGTTCGTAAATCTCTTCTCCATTAGTTTTCAACCGTTTTATCAAACTAGAGACTCTAGAGTTGAACTCTAAAACAAATTCATTTTCTTTTATAAGAAGAGACTCAAACTCTCTTCGAAGCATCTGCAACTTCACAACACGAACTTGATTTGTCCCTTTGAATGTAGTTTGAAGAATATCCCAAGCTTCCTTGGAATAACTAGCTGCTTCTATTCTTGGAAATAAAGCCTCTATCAAGGCTGCTTCAATCAGACTCATTGCCTTAGCACCTTTCCTTCTTGTTTCTCTCAACCAAGTCTTTAGATTATTTGTGAGGGCAGCAAACTGAGCAGCGTCAGTAGTATTTGTGAAACCACTTTTCACAAGGTGCCACAAATCATTTGCTATCATCTTAGTTATCGATTCCTGAAACGAATCCGATTCAAGCACGTGAATCGGATCCATAGATTCGTAATTTTTGTCCCCAATTATGATTCATGGAGGATTTGTGTGTGTGTGTGTGTGTGTATATATATATATATAGTATTATATACTAAAAATTGAGAGAAATATACATATTTCTAAAACTAAATCATTTCAAACTATGAACCTATGATTCTAAATCATTTTATAGTATGAATCTATGGATCAAATCCACTATGATTATAAGAAAATAATCGAAAAAAATTTCAAAATTTCAAAAAAAAAGAATCTGGAAGAATCCGGATGAATCTAGCCACGAATCCGGATCCAGCCTCTAGGGCACGAATCCGGTAACTAAGGCTATCATAATGGTCTTCATTTTTCTTGCCCAAACATGATAGTTTTGTCCATTAAAGGATGGTGATTTCTGCCAAACATATCTTTCATCTCCAGCCATGTGTCTTGCACAATAACTTCAAATACCCAACAAACACAAGTGCCCAAACTCACTAGGATTAAGTGTTTAATAGCTCTGATACCATGTAAAGATTTTAGAAGCAAAAACTGATTCCAAACAAATCACAATTTATGCTTCAAACAAAAAAACAGAGTGATGGATGCACAAAGATTGCTACTCTATTTTCCAATCATGCAGTGGAGATAAACTCAAATGGAGATAATAACAAAAGAGCTGGAGTATGCAAGATATCTCCTTGCTTTCTATTTAATTCTGAAACAAACTAATACATTTAGAAATCTGAATGAAAAAACATACAACACTACAGGGCTGGAAACAAACTGTCTTTGCTTGGAGCAATCACTGCTCTACAAGGCAACACAATCAAGCAATTTAATGCTGAAACTTCTCTGCTGAAACATAGTACAAAAACAGACTATTTGCTGTTGCAGATACAACTGATGTTGTTTTCTGGCACATACTCTGTTCTAAGCTCTGAACTTGGTTGCATTTGCTTACTCCTCAAACGAAAACCATTCTCTTCTATTTATAATGCTGGAACCTTGATTGCTAAGTTATTGGACCAGCTTGGAAACTTAATCACTAACCAAAGGGAGGAGCTTCAAAAAATTTAACAGCTAAGTTATTGAAAGGATGAGATAAGATTACTGAGCAGCTATTAAAGTTCAGCTGCTGACAACTACAGGAAGCTCCTTGAAATTAAAGAGTAACTTAATGGAGTTTCAGACAATCTGATTTATTTATAAATTCCAACAATTATTAGTCAACTTAACATTATTAGAAGCATTCAAAAAACATCAATTGCAACATACCGAACCATAACAAGACAAACAGGAACTCAAATCAGCAAGATCATTCGCTAAGTGTTTGATGAAATGTCATGGCACTGTTAAATCAGAAAATGCAGTGGTAAAGTTAGAACTGGTAGGGTTTCTTACATCATCCTTATCCTGCAGATTTATTTAAGAACATGTGCTTTGAATCATGGCTTGTGTAATGTGTCTGTGGAAACTGCAAACATTTCTTTCTCAATTGTTAGAGGTAACTTTGATGAAGAAAATCTTGATACTCAACTTTGCTAACTTTGACGAACTCTTCTGAAACTATCCATTTTCTGAAAGTTTTTCCTCATGGCCCCACCTTGCACTTGCATCTTGGATTTGAATTGCATTTGATTTTTATGAAGAGGCCTTTATGCAATTGGAATTGCCTTTATGTACTTTGATCTTGCATGCTTATTTTGATCTCCATCTGGAATTTGTTTGGATGACCTTGATGTTGAATTCTCCCTGGAGCTTGAGTTTGAAGTCAGCCCTTGTAGCATCCTCTTAGAGTCTTGAGCATTACCTTTTCTTCCAACTTCTTCATCTTGCAAACATGGCTAAATTGGAAACCTAACAATCATTCTGAATCCACGACCAAAATCAATGCCAAGAAATATCCGAGAAAACTAGGCAGCACGCAAAATGATGCGATGCAAAACTCGCTCAGAAACGAAGGTTCGAAAAAATTGTTGAAATTAAAACCCATTATCCAAATGGTTTCCAAACTCTCAAAAGTCAAATAAAAATCAAGTTCTAAGGTTGTATGCAAAATCGACCAGTATAATGGCTCGAAACTTATAAATTTCAAAGTCACAAACTCCAATTTGCTTGCATATGCCCAACTGGACCAAATAAAAATATGGAAGCGGAGGGGAACACTAGTTCTCAACCTCCAATCCTAAAGCAATAAAAAATAGAAGTTGAAACGGGCCAAAACTATTAAAATGGAAATGCCCTGCTTCACAGCCAAAAGGGCAGAAACGGAAATGGATGCCAAAATATAATGGAAGTGCCAACGTTGACCAAAAGCTCAACAAAGGAAGAGTTTTCTGCTCCGAATGCAATGAGCCTATTCTCACAGTGATCCCATGAGCACAACTCACCCAACGAACAAAACACTGAAAAGCTCACAAGGGGTTTGGGAGGATTTGCTCCAAAAATCCTAAATTAAAATGTGAGAAGTGAGAATAAACTCACTTATTCTCACTTCTAACCAATATATGCACTTTCTACAAAGTGAAATATAAATTAGACCATTTAAACAAAATAATCTAATTAGGTCCCTTAACCCAAATAAATTTGGCAACCCCAATTGCTTGGGATTTAACTATGACAAATTAGCCAGTAATAGAAATTAATTTAAATCAAATATAAAATTCCATTTAAATGTTTAAATCACAATACTTTAATAACTTCCACGACCACTGTGGATTCCTAAATGCATAAACATGCTCACAAGTCTAAAAAAAATGCATAATGAATCTAGATTTACCAATTGACGGAGGGTTAATATAACAATAAAGGATATATTGCCCATACAGGGATGACATTGGCTCAACATGAAAGGTCTGATCAATATCTCCTTGTGCTATTGTTGAGGATACAGGTCCTGCACAATAAACAACCCGATCAAGTGTAGATGCACAATAATAATATAGTTGAAGCAATAGTGCGCGAAATCGTGTAAATAATCATTTAGTTAATTTCATTAAAATAATCTATTTAAACCATTCATTTGCCCCATGATAAAAGTTAACTGCAAGAGCGATGTAAATACCCATAGCATAAGCACATCACAATAAATTCAACAATATCCATCGATAATCCTGAACCATAATCTCATCGATCAGGCATAAGCATAAACAGTCTACCAAAACCATATCATAAATCCAATCACACCAAGGGTGTAGACCACTCATGAGTCTCAACATGATCAAATGGGAGAGACATTACATATGATACTTACCTTTTAAAGCTTTCCAATTAAAAGCATGCATGGAGTTTATTCTTTGAATATTATTAGAAGGTAGCTGCGCCTTGTAAAATAAGCAGAGAGTAGGTGTAAACCTGGCTCAATTGTTAGTTTCAATTGTCACCTTTGTGGGCGAAAGAATATAGAGTTAGGTGACAAATCTGTTTACCAACACTATCTTTTCTCTTAAATGATTAACTTGTCCTGATTCTAATTTTCCTCTAGACAGTGGTGAAGACAAGGTGGTTCACACATTTGTTTTGCAAATTTAATGAAGTATACATGTCTTTTTATTGTCTTAAAAACTATAATAAATTATATTCCAATAGGCCAACCCATTTTCTACTTCACGGCATCCATTCTTCCATAAGAACAGAGGGATATTGAAATTCAGTTGTACCTTAAAGGTGACATATGCTTGAACGATTCAATTGATTAGGAAGTGGATGCCACAAACACAAATTATGAAGGTATTAGCTCATCCTAGTCTTCAACTTCCTTTAGGGTGCTTTGTAGGCATTATGATTACTGCCAGTTTTTGACATCAGGAGCAACAAAACAAAATGCAAATTATAAATGCAGCTATTATTGTAATAATTACGAGTTCTACTTAGGAAAAATAGTGTAGAAGGTTTAACTCTCATAGGACGAGATTTCTTGGAGTGTTTCATTGCTTAAGGAGTATTTTATTGTATAACTGTATGTTCTTTCCTGACAGAGAACTGGGGGTTGAAAATAAATCCCTTGAACATTAGTACACAAATAGAGGCCTTTTCCCAGGCTTGTTCCTACATATATTGTTTGCCTGCTTGAACTGAACAATGTTGAAGCAAGCCTGATGGTTTTATGGTAAAGGTATTATATTATGAGTATACTGAAGCAAGTTTGATGCTTCCATGGTTGAAATTTGAACTCACTAGCCTGGTGCAGCACTATGCTAAAGGTATTATATTATGAGTTTATTGAAGATTAGGGCATCTTGTGTTATGCATTTTGTTGATAATTAAAATTTATTATACATATATGTATCTTCAGAGTTCAGGATCGGACTATTGTAAGCTTTCTGGAACCAAAAATAATAAATGATCTGAAGGATAATTGATGGTTGCTTCTAATTTCAAGAAAGAGATCAACTGGGGAGTCCTACATTGGCCAAGTCTGCTTGAGGGATTGTGATTCAGTAACATCTTAATTGCCAATAAAAGATTGTAAAGTAATAAATCAAGCAGATTTAGTGGCACAAACACATATTGAATCTTCCAAGAAGGAGATACGATTGTAACTGTTTTCTAAATTAATAAAATTGTTCTATTTTAATCTTCTGTATTTTGTATGCTGTAGTCGTATTGTTTTATTGAAGTTAATTTCAAAATATCCTAAATAGAAAACTCTAAAAGCTGAGACTGTAGTTAACAAATGCTTTGCTGCACATTATTAAGTTCATTATTCAAGTCTGTTTTAGTCATGTTACTTATGGTAGAGTTTGCATCGTAATCCTTTGGATCTGATGTTGGCTATTTCTTGTTTGGTGAAATAGGTTTTGGGCTCATCTAGCAATGGCATACGTTTTTGCAATATGGACATGCTTTGTTCTCTACACAGAATATGATAAAATAGCATCCATGAGAATACGGTTTATGGCTTCACAACAGCGTCGTGCAGATCAATTCACTGTAGGTTTGATTTTGAGTGGTGCAAACTATTTTTTTTATCTAGTTATATGTTGGTAAAAGAAATTACAATTGATTTACTTCTCTTTTTATATATTTGAATATTTCTGTGTTCTTTCACTGTGTGGCATGTTTGAGCAGAAAGATTTGAACTTGTATTTTTTTTGGCTTCAGTGAATTGTTTCTCATTTAAATTTCTTCATTTCTTGAATGCCTTTGTACAATTGTTTCGATTCTGAAAATGACATTGCTGGTGAGTTAATTTGTTCAAAGTTGCATGGATACAGGAATGGATACAAATACAGATATGGTATTGGGTATGGATACGACCATTTTTAAAACCTTCAATATGAATACGGCTGGATACAACATTAATAAATAACACATACACTTGTATTTAACAGTGTTCTAAGTTATTTGACACAGAAATGCTACATAAATATTTATAAGTTAATTTAACACTTAATAATATGCAAAAATAGTAGTTGCATTAGAAAAGAACCCAGAAAAATAAAGTCGCAAAATAGAAAAATATTTTACTTGTCTTTCTCATTTGGTGCAGAAATGTTTTATACCAGTTGTTTTAAAAAATTGCATTAATAAAGTTTTTAAAAGTTAAATTTGGGAAGATTTATGTCGGATCTTTAAAAAATTCAAATCACGTAGCATTTGGCACAGTTGGAAAATCAAGTTTTATTAAGGTAGACAAGGGTACAACATTTGATGTGTGGGCACTATCCGATACATTTCCAAATTGGATACAGGGATACACGTGCCCAAGGAGGGGCAGAGGAGTTTCTGGCAACTCTAGATTTGTTTGGCTCCAAGTCTGTGAAATTTCAAAATGCTGTGATAGTTTTTCAATTTAAAACTATGTCTGTCTACTTTTGTTAAGTTCATTATTACAGGGATGAACGGGGATAAGTCACTATGCTTTTTCCAGCTGTCTCTGTTTCCATAATGTTTTTGGTGTGCCTCTGAAACATGCCTGCTGCTGTCCTTGACCCCTAGACTGGAAATGGCTCAAAAAAGACAGAAAATGTTTGTAACATCCTTGGCCATCCGGGCCAATTGTCCTTGGACATTGCAGTTTTGAAACAGAAAAAAGGACAAAACAAACAAAGCAAAATGCAAAATTTATAAAATCTTTGCAAGAATTGACTGCATTAGAAAACATGTAACCATTAGAATGAATACCAAAAATGGATCCATAAATTCAAAATGATTAAACAAACTGAGCATAAGTATCATAGTGACTAAACAAGTGTTGTGGTTTGTTCTCACACACATCCTAATTTCATGAGAAACTTGGAAAATCTTAATTTTGTTTTTCATGAGTTACCCTGTTTTCTTGTTCTTTCATTACAGTCTAGGCCTGTTTTGTTTTTGTTCCAATTTAAATAACAGTGTAACCTGTAGATTTGTATAGAAGGAATCTTGAGCGAACAATAATTAGATAACTGAGTATATTCCGAGGAAGTCTGGTTTATCCTTAAGTCTAGCTTACCAGTTTGAATCCAGGTGTGGATGTGGGTGTAGGTGCGAGAACCTTGTACGTGGATAAATGAATTTTTGTTGGGGGGTTGGATGCATTTGGGTACGTACATACGTGTGTGTGTATTATATACATATTAAAGAAAAATACAAAATTAAATCATTTGATAGTATGATAAGACAAGTACAACCTAACATTCTTGTGGTTGGAGAAAATGACGGAATAATCATATTGTATGTCATACTCCAAGAAAACAGATTTAAACGATAATCAAAATGGAAGAGTTAGATCAAACAACTGCAAATAAAATGGACAGGATACTAATACTAGATAAACTTGATGTGAAATGCTCAGAGGCATAATAGCATCAATGGAAATCTCCAATAACCAATATCCCAATATTTTGAATATGCATTATATGCCATTATGCACTAAGCATTATACCTTATGCCAAAATACAAGCAAGGTAGCCTATTTATATAGGCAAGAGCTAGTAGGGAGAATGGACAAGGTTGAGACAAGTGTCTCAACCTGGAGAAAGTAGAGTCTTGATAGAACTCAATGATATCCTCTAGAAGATTTAGCATCCAAATTGACTCAACCATATCATACGAGAAGTTAGACTTCAAATTGTACTCAATAGTTAGAGTTCAAATTGGTTACAACCTTCTCAAAGGATGAGTTAGAGTCCAAGTGGAACTCAACAATATCGACCTAATAAAATAAATAAGTTCACCCATGTAATCTAAGCCGAGTTTTAAATGGTAAGAGATCATTTGCTCCAACGTTAAACTCTTATATTAGCTTTTAAAATATCATTATAGTCAAATGGCAATGCTGTCAGACTCCATTTGATAATTTGAAGAAGAATATCACATAATTATTAATGTTGTTAGACCTTCATTGAGCTTGACTTTAACTAAATGATCCAGGTTTCTTTTGATAATCAAGTGAAATATTGAATAAACAGTAGCTGAAGCACAAGGAATTTCAGCATTATGTCATGAAATAAAGTGGAGCTTTTCAAGCAGAAGGTTTTGGCTTTTATTTTAGCCTTTTTCATGGGTTTATTTTAGCATATCCTCTATGCTTCATTCTTTATTTCTGAATGTTTAAATTGAAAAACAACAATGAATACTGAAGACTGTCAGGATATTATTATCTTATTCTATATATTTCATTTCATTCTTTGTGAACACTTAACTAGAAACACAACAGTGAGCATTGAAAACTGACAGCATGTTAGTGATTCTTGCAGGTCTTAGTTAGAAATGTGCCACCTGATTCTCATGAGTCTGTAACTGAGCATATCGAACATTTTTTTCGAGTTAACCATCCTGATCACTATTTGTCTCATCAGGTAAGGATTTGCAAAAAGAATGGCTGTGTTCTCATGTATTGTTTATGGATTCACATGAGGTTGATGGGGCAAATTCTGAACATAATCTAGATAATTGGAACTGGGGTTGAAAATGTCATTCTGTAGGTAAAGAAAGAGTGCAAATTTGTAGAATACGTTGATGCTGATTATTTGTTGGAAGTTCCATGTTTTCCATTACTTGCATTCAAGATCCACATTCAAATATAAGGATAAAATTTTTTTTTCTGACTATCCAATCCAGGTTATCTATAATGCGAATAAACTTGCCAAGCTTGTGAAGCATAAGGAAGGTCTCAAGAACTGGCTGGATTATTATCAGAACAAATATACAAGACATCCTCATAAGAGGCCAACTAGAAAGGTTGATTTTTATTCCATAAATCTCTAAAATTGATCTCATGTTCCTCATAGATTCTTATGTTTTCTGTTATTTTTTCCTCGGAATAAGTAAAAGGTGTGTAGTTTGTATGTTTGTTTCGATGAATATCCTTTTCTGTAGTAGTATGAAAATGTTTTGATTCTATGATGCTTCATTGATGCTGTAGCAGATTATTGACATTCTGAATCCTGTTTTCATATTTTAGAAAGGTTTTCTTGGCCTTTGGGGTGCGAGAGTGGATGCTATTGACTTCTATGTTGCACACATCGATGCCTTAGCAAAGCAAGTATGTGCCTCCTCCCTCTAAGAACATTCTCTTGTAAGTTATACAAGATGTGTTGATTCCAAATGTTCAAAATAAAATATAAAATATACTGTGTATGCTTCAAGCATTGCGATCTGTCCTTTATTTAGTGTTTCTAACTATACGGTGTTGAGAACCACAATAATGAGTTAAATTCATCCGTAGCAAGTTACATCGATTCATCTTCTGTATAATACCTCTCTTACTTATGGTAATAGTTAGCTAATTGAATTTGGGTAATAATTAATTATTAAATGTAAAGTTTAGTTCGCCAATTTAGTAAGTTTTAATTTGGTGAAATTATATAATCATGATGATGTATTAAACAAGGAAATCATTGTATGCATATTTAGTTTGAGTGAGTTTATGTCAAATGATCAAACATTGATTTATGAAATTAGTACACAATGAAAATATTTGACCTTATAAAGTATGGATCCACACACATGAACACATGTAAATGATCTTGTTTACAAGTTCAATTTACACTTCATAGGATTCTTACAGTACCACAAACGCGTGAGCACACACACACACACACGCACACGCACGCACGCACACGCGCACACACACACACACAGATGATATGCTTGCAATTATAGCTTATTAAATGTCTTCAAATTGATATTAAGGCACAAAGCTTTTGAAGTTTTTAATACAAGAAGATAATTTTTTTGTCAAAGGGAAGTGCTAACAGGGAGCTATGAGATGTAAAGCATCCTTGCAATGTGGTGAAACATAGTGAGTTTGATTGTTACTTTCAGGATCTTTCCATCATTGGAAGTAGTGCTATTCAAATTGAACAAGGGAAACTTGCTATATGTTATAGTTTTGAAATGTCATCGCTAAATCTTCTTCAATAATGTTTCGGTGTACAATTTTGGCAAAATGTGTAATGTTCCCGTCATAAAATAAATCATTAATCAAACTATTGTTAATGGGTAGATTGATTTAATATATATCGGATCCATTTTTGTTTTGTTTCCATAGTTTGTGTCGTCATCGGCTATCTTTGTACACCTCAGAAAGTTTTCCCCAATGGGTAATTAAGCACGGATTGTAAGTAGTCTTTAGGTATGCAATTTGGATTATTTTCTATGTACTGCGAATTCCTGTTGGAGTTCTTTGTTGTTCGCCATTTTAGAAGTGAAAGACCTTCCCTATTTGGTTTGTTCGGTTTCGGTGGGATTCAACCCTCACCCTATTCCAATGCCTATAAACATTTCGCTCGGATCTGGCAAATTGGTGCATCATCTTATGGCATATATTAATTAAAGGTTATTTGTGTTCCAATCTCTATTTTGGTTGTTTTCTTTCATAAGTTCGGATCTATAAGTTTATGATTGCATCTTCCCTCCATCCGTACACCATCCATGTCCCACGGAGCGCATCACTCTTACTGTGCGGACTCTACAATTGTTGTGGCTTCACCATCCCTATCGTACGGTTTGGTTGCTCACTGTACACCATCTTATCCCCCCCACCGTACGACATATATTGTGTCCAACAACACACCATACGACTTGTACCGTACAGCCTTCCTCCTTGACCATACACCTTGTTTGGCACCCATACATACTGTACGACCTCCTCATTGTCCGTATGTTGGCAATTGACATCCGTACGCGATCTCAACTCAATCGTACTAGCCTCCAAATCATCGTACGTATTCCATTTGATTGCCAAATTGTTTGGAGAAAGATTGTTTTTGAATTGTGTACGGAAATGGATCATTATAGTGGTATCAAAGCTTTGATCCTACCAGCCTGTGGACAGTGAATGAGAGTTTATAGCCAGAAGAGAAGAAGAACCCATTCTATTGATAGAATGGCTGCCAAATCGAAACCTATAGTTGCCGAACTTGTGGCACTACTGAGAGAACTTGCCAGGAATCATGCACAAATCAATGATACTCAGTGACTCATGGAAGAGACTTTCAAGAAGTTGGTAGACAATAAAATATCCAGAGAACAAAATGGTCATAGTGCGGACTCGGTATCGGGTAAAACACACTCATCCAACACGCTCTCGACCTTCCATGTCGTCCTTTCCCCATGGACAGAGGCACCACCTGGAGGGAAGTAACCGACCTTTGAAGAAATGCAAGAATAGTTGAGAGAAGACTGAAAGAATGCCAATCTTGAGAAAGATATATCCTACAAAGATTATGCAGATTTGAGAATGAGATATTCGGGAGGCGGAAATAGAGGATATTTTATTAATGATCTAAGAAGGAAGTTGAGTAAAGTAAATCTGTCACCATTTGACGGATTTGGATCTATATTTGCGCAAGCGTGGGTAATGAAGGTAGATATTTCTAGTTTAATCCCGTGCCAAAAGAAGTAATTATATTTGCGGCCTTATACTTGAAGGGAGTTGCGCACAAATGATGGCATCATGACACCACCACACTAGGGCATGTTCAAATAAAGAACTATGTGGAATTCATTGAGAGATTGATAGATCTTTTTGACGATAAAGATCCAGAACTCAATTTCAAAGATTTGGCACAACTGAGGCAAACTGGATTGATTGACCAGTACATTGCAGAATTTTAGAAACTCTTTGTTTTGGTCATGGATATTTCTGAAAGAAGATGGATAGTAGTCTTCATGGACAGATTGACAGAACCTCTGAAAGGTTGGGTAAAGGGATTCAATCCTGTCACCCTGTTAGAGGCTATGAAGAAGGCAAGGAGTATGGTATCATCAACAACATCATCCTCACGAAGTTACTCACATTCCAAACTGCAAGTTTTTCCAAGGGATAGATAGCAAACCTCCACCGAGGAAGCCATACATGGATGAAGCTACCAGACAAGAGCTTCGACGGGAGAAACTATGTTTCAACTACAAAGGACCATGGGAACCTGGGTACAGATGCCTCGGAAAAGGAAAGATCCACTATATTGAGGTCGTGTATGATGATGAGGACAAACAAGAAGAAATATCCTCCGGAGACAACCAACAACACGACGATACCAAAATGGCTAGTTTGAACTGTACAGAAAGAATTGCAGCATTGGTACGGTGCGGAGGAACTATTTCCCTAGCCGGTAGCCCAAGGTGCACGGTGTTTTGTGTGCGGGGAACCCTTCAAGGACAAAGGGTTATGGTAATGCTTGATAGTGGAGCCACTCTAAACTTCATAAACTCTTCTTTGATGAAATGAAGAGGTCTACCTAAAGAGATGCACGCAGGATTTCAGGTCAAGGTTGCCGGAGGGACTCTTCTACCTTGCACACACCTTGTTCCTCAACTAAGTATCACAATGGAAAATTACACGGTGATCGAGGATTTCTTCACAGTGGACCTTGATGACATGGAGGTTATTTTGGGCATACAGTGGATGGAGACACTTGATGAATACACTCAAAGCTTCAAATGGATGGATTTCACTTTTGTTGTCGATGGAAAGAAGGTTGTTCTCCGTGAAATGGCAAATGAGAGTCCGAAGGAAGTTTTTGCACATCAGGTAATTTTTCGGCATAATGACATTGCTTGGACTGCACATTGTTTTGTCTTGGCAAAACCTATAAAAGGGCAACAGACACCTCCCCAAGATGATGATCTTCAGAATATTTTGAGTAAACATGATAAAGTTTTTATAGACATTCCTCCTGGCATACCACCTCATCGAGGGTTTGAACATCCTATCAAGTTGGAAGCAGAAACCAAGCTAGTCATAACCACACCCTACCACCATCCCAAGAAATTCAAATATGAGATTGAAAAGACGATTCAGGAACTACTAGAGAAAGGATGGGTCTATTCCAGTTCTAGCCCTTTCGCCTCATCAGTGGTATTGGTCAAAAAGGACGGGACGATGCGCATGTGTGTGGACTACCATGCGTTGAACAAAAAAACAATAAAGAATATATATCTTATTTCAAGGATAGATGAGTTGTTAGATGAATTGCACGACGCAATCTACTTTTCAAAAATAGATCTATGTTCCGGATACCATCAGATCCGCATGAGGAAGGAAGACGTGGAAAAGACGGCTCGTTGTCACTACGGGCATTATGAGTTCCTAGTCATGCCGTTCCGATTAACAAATGCACTTGCTACATTCCAATCATGCATGAATCACATCTTCAACAAACAATTGAATAAGTACTTATTGGTATTTTTTGATGATCTTATTTATAGCAGGACATGGGAGGAGCACCTGAAGCATCTGGATGAAGGCCTAAGGATCATGGAGCAGTCTTTGTTCACCAAGCAATCCAAGTGTGAATTCGGTATGACAGAAATATTGTACCTGGGGCATGTTGTTAGCAAATATGAAGTTCAAGTTCATCAAGAGAAGATTCAGGCTATCCTTGATTGGCCTCCCCCAAATTCACTCATGGATTTGCGAGGGTTTTTCTGATTGTACAATTATTACTAGAGGTTCGTTAAATGATTCTCTAAGTTTAGCACACTCTTAATGGATCTGACAAGGAAGGGATCTTTCCAGTGGAATGAAAAGGCACAACTCACTTTTGATAAGTTGAAAGAAGCAATGAGTACTTGTCCCGTACTTGCATGACCTGATTTTACTTGATCGTTCATTTTGGAGTACGACGCATCTTGAGAAGGCATTGGTGCGGTACTGATGCAAGATAGGCAACCCATAGCTTATGAGAGTAGGAAGCTTATGCAAATAGAATGCTTTCATCTATGACGAAGAGATGTTGGCCATCATACATGCACTAACCAAGTTTCGACAGTATCTAGTGGGTGCCAAGTTTGTCGTTCGTATGGATCACAATAGTTTGAGATATTTTCTGGAGCAACGAGACTTAAACGAAAGGCAACAAAAATGGGTCAGCAACATTTAGGCTTTTCATTTTGACATTGAATATGTGAAAGGAAAGAACAATGTGGTTGCAGATGCCTTGTCCAGGAAACCTGCCATCTGCTCACTAAACCAGATTTCAGTTGACTGGAAGGCACATTTGTTGGTAGAATATTTCAAAAACATATTTGCCTATGAGCTAATTATAACAACACCCAAGATGATCGATACAAAGTGGTGGATGACATCATTTATGTTACATCCCAATTTTTGACCTCGCTTGAAATATAGCCATTGAGGTTCGCATGAAGTCAGTTGGTAGTTTAATTTGATATAATTTGGCAAAATGGTAAAATAGTTGGTCGTTATGATTTCAAGTGAAGATGACATGTTAGTTGATCGTTAATTGCGAATTCATGGAATTAAGATGAAAGGTTAACTGTTATGATTATTTATGATTAAATAATATATAAATTATTTACGAAGAATTTCCTTTTAGGAAGCATATCGAAGTGGTGAAAGCATTGTTAGAAAAGAATTAGGCAGGGCATCAGCATCACTGGGCAGACGGGTAAAGGACCTAGCCAGAATACATTTGTGGGACTCGCATGAGTTATTTGATAATTTAATTAAAATAGTTGAGTTAAAATATAAAACGTATCTTAAAAGATTTTAATTTATCAATAATTTATATTCGTGCTTACAATATAAAATGATTTAGTATCATTATAAATTAATAATAAAGTGATGTTTGCATGTAAATATAAATATAAGATTATAATAATATTCGAAATATAATATTCGAATTATTATTTTTTCCAACTCTACTCTTCGTTTTTAATATCTTTTCTTTTTAACACTTGGCATGGTTAATTGATTTTATTTTCCGGCATTCGAACTATCTTTTCAACTCCTTATTCTTTTCCTCTTTATTTTTCTTTTTCATATATTATTGTATTTTTGCATTTGATGCCTTCTTGATAACAGAAGGTAGCCGAAGAGCTTAAGGCCGGCCAAATTAAATAGAATATCTTGGATCGTTTTTGGGGACAACCTTTCTATATACTCTATAGTTAGATCAAGAACTTCTACACCGTCCATTATCATGAACCACCTTCGAGCCTATTGGTGCTGGAATGCACTAAATTTTGGGGATAATTATAGGCAGGAAATTGGGTTTGGGAGTGTTATATTCTACAAACAGAAGCTATGCCAGGGGATGCCGCAGCAGGGAAGATTCTGAAGCAGTGGGTATGTAGTCTGGTATGTAGCATTTGGGAAGAATTGTTGGATTGCGGTCTATTTTAAATCTTTGGCAAACGTCTTATTAATTTTTGCCTCTGTATTTCTTGGTGTTCTTTGAGGCGGATTTGCATATATACTTTTGTGTTTGTTAATGTATATTTTGTGTTTACACAAGTCTTAAGTTTTATGTGTACATTAGGATTCATTTATTCTGGGGTATACATCACTGGATCTAGTGGTTGAAGGAGTAGAGCATAGGGTTCACCTAGTTGATAATATTGTTCCAGGCGGATAATATTGGGTTTCGTGTTTGGAAGATACCTTGACAGCTTGCAGAAGAAATAAATAATTGTATTCTTTGTGTAATTATACTTCTGAATAGCATTTTGACTTGTTTTTCTTTTCAGAAGTCACTGTAGTCCTTTGTAGAATATTAGAGGTGTAACATGTTTGAGGTTTTTCGCATTGTGTGCCTATTTGTCAATATTCTTTTGGATGTGTCTTTGTATTTTTAGTTATGAACGTATGAAGCAAACTTCTTGATCCTTCTTTAGGGTATTTTTCGCTGTGTTTAAGAGTTGTTTCACTAATTTAAGACTGCGGATACCAAGTTGCTTACTCTACGTAAGAGATTTGCACTATTTATGTTTCTTGTTTTTGTTACTTTTGAATAGATTGATAGAGATAACTTACTAATTGATTACTCTTTCTGGGTTGTCTCTATGATGAGGTGTAAATTAAGAGAAAATAGTGTATGCGTTACATAGGCATTATGAGACTTTGGCTTGATGAAACATATATACAAATAAGTATCTTTGATCTGGCGATTATTTTGAGTAGAGAAATGAATAGAAGTGTAGATGGATATGTAACTCCCAACCACAGTCGGTTTTTACAAAACAGTCCAATGTCTTGTTCTTGATTTACATTTGATTAACCATGAGAATACTTAGATATTGGATTTGGAGGATAGAGAAATTAATTGAGTAGCATATATTAAAAATCAATATCTATGCATATGTATTTTCCATCCTTTATTTTATTCTTTCTCTATCTGATTCAACATATTTTTCTCAGCTGATTAAGATTGATTAGTAGAGATAATTGATAATGCTATCTGTTGATATCTGAGGTGTTCTATGAATCCAATCATTTAAATGATCCTAAGCTTACACCAATTATACAGTCCATCAAAACTGAGATAATCTTGATTATTGGAATGAATCCATATGATTGCAAAGCTTTAACACATTACTAGGCATAAAATTAGAATATATTGATACCGAGGAATTCACTCGGTAGAGAGGCCAATGGAATGGTGAAGAGGTGGAGATAATCTGTAAGAACGCAGAAGAGAATTCAATTTATTAAACATTCGAATTTGAAATCCTTAAAGAACATAATTATGTAATCACATAGTGTGAAATGTTGGATGTATGTATTCTTCATGGATAACTGACAGAGTCGTCTACTCTGAGAATACCGAATACCTGGGACTCACCCGGTTGTGTAGCCAAGAAGATGTGTGAGGAGCCGAGAGTAAGGAACCATCAATTATATGAATCAGTAACAAATTGACTGAACAACATTTATAAGAATTAAATTAATAGCGCATGCATATTCCTGATATTGTGATCTCGTGTTGCCAAGTTGTATGGTGATTTAATTACCAGGAAGCCTAGTGAATGGCAAGATGACCCCTGTCTATTTTGGGCAGGGAGGGCCTTTCTCATTAGAGATTGTGAGGGGACAAGATTTGGTCTGAGGTTGGGTGGTTAAGCCCTTGACAATGTTTCACCTCTTCCGAAGATAACAGTCGTGCGTTAGATAGAGATAAGCTATTTAGTCAATTATTTCTTAGAACAGGTAATATCACTTTTATTTATGAGGCGGTAAGATTAAATTGAGTGATTTCATTCTTACTGTTATTTACATCTAGATCTAAGAGATAGATTCATGGATTGCTTTTCATTTATATGAATATCGAATATGAGTATAATTCTAATCTTGAGTTACTGCCATAGTTAAGCAATCAGAAGGAAAGGAATCTGAAGCCCTATTTGATTCCGTTGTCACAAAATCCCTAAATTAAATCCGTCGTCGTAGAAGCCCTAAATTAAATCTGTCACAGTGGAAGACCTAATTGAATCCATCGTTGCGGAAGCCCTATTTGATTCCATCGCCGTGGAAGCCCTAAATTGAATCTGTGGTATTGGAAGCCCTATTTGAATCCGTGGTATTGCAAGCCCTATTTGAATTAGTGGTATCAGAAGCCCTAAATGAACTGGAGGTAAACAATGCCCTAATTGATACTGTGGTATATGTTGCCCTAATTTAAAATATAATGGTATTTAATTGTAATTATCATTTGATTTTGAGATAGCAGTTTTTAAATGTTAGCCATCATGTGAAATTGTTTGTGTGTATTTGTGGACTAACCTAGGTGGTTGCAGAAACATCCCTAGTTTGAATTCGGTCTTAGTTTTCCAAGGTATGTGATTTTCAATTTCTGCAGTAATTTCATTTGATGGTATTTCAAGTTAAGAAATTTTGTTTAACTGATTTTAACGGTAAATCTTATTCACATGAACATGAATGATATAACTGTCTTCCTATGAAATGAAGTAATATCTATATTCTTTGAGTATGTTAGATGTTAATTTAGACCCAAGAAATCGGGATGTTACAATTTACTATGAGTCAAATATTTTTAGTGCTAGAATCCAAATTGAAGCAGAAAATCTTGAAGGAGATACACGACTCATCCTTGGAAGGACACTTGGGCTTCCGCAAAACTTACAGACATCTCAGGGAGAGGTTTTTATGGAAAGGACTTAAAGGAGATGTATTGCAGTATGTAAGAGAGTGTGGGGTTTGCCAGTAGAACCAATCCGAACATACTCTACCTGTTGGGTTAGTGCAACCTCTGCCAATTCCCGAACATAAGTGGGAAAGTATCTCGATGGATTTCATCACTGGAGTTCCCAAGGTGAATGAAAAAGATTGTATCTTTGTGGTGGTTGACAGATTGACAAAGTATGCACATTTCTTCACCATCCCCTTAGATTTTCAGGCTGTACAAGTTGTCGATCTATTTTTTAGAGAACTCTTTTGTCTGCACGGGTTACCTCAAAACATTGTCAGTGATCGGGATGGGTAATTCATCAGTTTTTTCTAGACATAATTGTTTTAGTTGGTATGGACAAAATTGTCACCAAGTACTAGTTACCACCCTCAGACAGACGGACAAACGGAGATTGTGAACAAGTGGCTCAAAGGTTAGCTTCGAAACTACGTTTTGGCACAACAACGGGCGTGGGTCAAATGGATACACCTAGGGGAATATGGTTACAATACCACATACCACATGTCCATCGGAATGGCACCATTCAAAGCTCTATATGAGTACGAACCCCTTTCCTTCATTAACATAGTTCTGGGTGACAGTCGCGCACCGAGGGCGAGGGACTGGCTCTAGGAGGGACAGACAAAATCAACAGAAGATGTACATCAACAGACACAAAATGGAGAGGATTTTCGAAGTAGGAGACTTGGTTTATATCAGGCTCCAACCATATCGACAATCCTCATTAAAGGAAAAGGGAAAAGAAAAATTGAAGCCACGATTTTATGGTCCCTATCATGTAGTTCGTCGCATGGGTGAGATTGCCTATGAGCTGGAACTTCCAGAGGGGAGCCGTATTCATCACGTCTTTCATGATTCATGCCTAAAGAAGGCCGTAGGACAGAACGTCACGATAGCCACAAACCTTCCACCGCTCAATGAAGAACGAAAACTCATCTTGGAACTAGCTGAGATCATCAAAGTACGTAAGAAGGCTCTGCGGAACCACAAAATGAAGGAATATTTGGTGTGTTGAAAACATTTGTTGTTGGACGACGTGACTTGGGAGGGTGAGTACATTCTTCAGCACCTAGCATTGCATTTGCTTGAGGACAAGCAAAATTTGGAACGGGACGACTGTAATGTTACTGTTATAAAATAAATCATTAATCAAACTATTGTTAATGGGCCAATTGATTTAATATAACTTGGACCCATTTTGTTTTGTTTCCATAGTTTGTGTCGCCACCGGCTATCTTTGTACACCCTCGGAAAGTTTTCCTTGACAAATATTCAAGCGTGACTTGTAGGTAGTCTTTAGGTATGCAATTTGGATTATTTTCTCTGTACGGCGAATTCCTATTGAAGTTCTCTGTTGTTTGCCATTTCGGAGGTGCAAGACCTTCTCTCTTTGGTTCGTCCGATTTTGGTGGGATTCAACCTTCACCTGATTTCGTCACCTATAACACTTCGCTCAGATTTGGCAAATCAGAGCATCATCTTACGACATATATTAATTAAAGGTTATTTGTGTTCCAATCTCTATTCTTGTTGATTTCTTTCATAAGTTTGGATCTATAAGTTTATGACTGCATCTTCCCTCCATCCATACACCATCCATGTCCCACAAAGTGCATCGTTTTTACTGTATGAACTCTGCAATTGCTATGGCTTCACCATCCCTATTGTATAGCTTGGTTGTTCACTATACACCATCTTATGCCCCCCATCGTACGACATATATTGTGTCCAATAGCACACCGTACGACCTGTATCGTACAACCTTCCTCCTTGACTATACACCTTGTTCGGCACCCATACATACTGTATTGCCTATACCGTATGACCTCCCCATTGTCCATACGTTGGCAATTGACATCCGTACGCCATCTCAACTCAATCGTACTAGCCTCCAGATCATTGTACGTATTCCATTTGATTGCCAAATTGTCTAGAGAAAGATTGTTTGTGAATCGTGTACGAAAACAGATCATTAAAAAATGATCATAATTTTTTTTCATCCCAAATTGAGTATGCCAAATTAATTTAAAAAAAGAATATCGAATTGTTAAATATAATCCTATATCTACAGATATGGATGTTAGGAATAAGATTTCAACTAACATTGTTATATCATTGGTCAATGAAAAAATGTATCATACTATCAAGTTCAACAATTGGTTGGTAACTTTTTATCATCTTACTACCACTAGATTGGATCCTTGGTTTGCAATCAGTTGCTTTTCTTAATTCATGTCTAAGCCTCAAGAGGAATATTCCCAAGCTACAAAGAGAGTTCCTTGATACATCAAAGGATCCCTCGACTTTGGCATCCCATATCAACATTTTTTTGACTTCATGCTAACTAGATGTACTGACTCTATTTGGTGTTAATGTTTGGTAGCTTCAGTTAGTTAAACCTATGAGACAAGTATGTATGTATATATCATAATAACGTGAATCGGAATCGTATCGGAATCGGCACGGCCGAATCGAATCGTGAATCGGGGGTGAATCGCCGGTGAATCGGCAAATTTGGAAAAACCCTTTAAATGTAAAGATTTTAACAATTTAAGACTTATTTCATGCACCCTTTATTGAATATAACTTAAAAACACTATAACATCATCAAATAGAATCTAACATACATAAACATGAAACATAAAATCCATCACATACGTAACTATGTTATCATTATGTACTAAAATGTAAATTGTATGCTAGCTGAAGTAAATAAAAATCAAATGATCATAATGATTCAAATCATAGAATCAGTAAGATGAAATCATGAAGATCTATAAGACATCAAATCATAAATGTATGTATAAATCTAAGATGAAGATCCATGAAAGTTTGAAACATATGTCTATCAGTGATTCAGTATCACTATCAATATCTATACAATGTAAACAAAATATAAAAACAAGGCTCCAGCTCAAGCCTCATCATCCTCATCATCATCCTCTAGCTCTGCTGTAGCCTCAACCTCAGCCTCTGAGTATCCAGTTTGCCTATGAGAAAGGCGTGTAAGGTAGGTTCTAGAGGACCGCTGAGCCATGTCCCCTGCATGGGCGATGGGCTCATGAATAACGTCGCTAGGGCCTGTGTCTGTGCGTGCGCGTGTGCGTCTACCAATGCCTGAACGTGCTCTAGCTGCCTCCTCTGCCCTAGCCACAGCCTCAGCCTCTACATCCACCTGGTCAATCCACGCGCGGTCTTCCTCAATGAAGACTGGGTCCACGGTCTCTGTGATCCACTCTGATTCTGGATCAATCTCCTCTAGAATGATTAGAGAGGAGTTAGCGCCCAAAATCTGTCTAATCCTAAGACGAAGGTTGTAATGAACAAAGACAAGATAATTCAACTTCTGCACTGTCAACCTGTTTCTCCTCTTCGAGTGGATGTGCTCGAACATGGACCAACTGCGCTCACATCCAGAAGCGTTGCTCGGCTGACTCAGAATGCGGATGGCAATTTTTTGAAGGTTTGGGGTTGTGGCCCCAAACATTTGCCACCATCTATCTGAAATAAGGAAAAAACAAAAACAATTAGTCTCATTTACAAATTACAACTCTAAAATTAATGCATTATATAATCAACTTTAAGTTTAGAATCTAGATTCACGAACATTGAATATATTATTTAATTTTTACCTAGCTGTAGTGTTGTCTGAGCATTTATGGCCATCCTGCCAGAGAAAAGTGGCCCCTCCTTATTGTTGAACTGATCTAGCTCAACAATCGCAGCAGCGCTATTTTCATCGCTACTCAATCTCTGAATCATTGTGTATAAGCCAGTGAGAACCTCCGCATCCGCCTTGAACTCAGGATGGAAACGAAATGCCGGATTCAGATAGTAAGCTGCTGCGTGCATGGGTCGATGGAGCTGATTCTGCCATCTCCTATCGATGATGTCCCAAATAGGGCCATACCTCTCCTGCACTCTTGCATATTGGGCTTTGATGGCTTCCTTGGCCCTATCCATGCCCTCATAAATGTAGCCCATAGAGGGCTTCTCCCCATCAGCAGTTCGTAGCAAAGCTACAAGGGGCTCAGTGACCTACATATAAAGTAAAACAAAAAATTTGAGTCAAAACTTAAATATAAAATAATATAACTTAAAGTAAAAGCAAAATACTAAATGTTAAATTGCAATAAATTTACCTTAAGAATTTCTCTAGCGGGTTTCCAAAAACCATCCTCATCAAATATGCAATCCGCCACATCTAACCCTACAGTGGTCGTAGCATAGGAAGAGCAAATCCACTCCTGCCCAACAAACATGCTCCTCAATCCATCCCTTGATGTCAACAAGGACTGCAAGGTGATGAAATTCGAGGCAAACCTCGTGATACCTGGGCGAGCTAACTCCTTGCCTTTTGTGTACTTCCTCATTGTGCTAAGGACAAATGCATGATTATAAATGAATTTGCATATATTTTTTGCCCTTTCCACACATGACTTGACAAACTCAAGTTTGCCAATTTCCTCCAACATGAGGTCAATGCAGTGTGCCGCACAAGGGAATCAAAATATGGTGGGGTGCCTCTCTATCAAAAGTTTACCTACAACAATTTTAAGTCAATTAGAAACTCAAATTTCAAAATTCAAATAAATTTATTTTCAAAACTTGCAAAGTTAAAAGTTTACCTGCTGCAACATAATTTGCTGCTTTATCCATCACCACCTGGATCACATTTTGTTCTCCCACCTCTGCTATAACTTCCTCAATAGCCTCACATAAACATGTGGCATTTTTCACATGTGCGGAAGCATCAATGGATTTTATGAACATGGTATATCCTACAAGTAACAAAACAACGAATTATAATATTAAATGGATCATTAACGAATTAGCATTCAACAAATCAAAATTTACAATGTATGTAGGAAAGTAGAATGATCAATCACCTCCACAGGATACAAGAAAATTGAGGAGTGTTCTATTCCTCCTATCGGTCCAACCATCAGTCATGATGGTGCAACCCTTTGCAATCCATTCCTTTCGGTTCTCCTCGAGGTCAACCCTCATGTCCTCTACCATCTCATCCAGGAGGTATCCGCTCAACTCAGCCTCAGTTGGGGCTTTAAACCCCGGACCACAAATAGCAACCGCATCTATCATATTCTGCCAATAAGGAGCCATGTCACAAATAAAAGTTTAGATGTCAAAGACTCAAATTATAAAACAAGTAGATATAATTAAAGTTTTACTTTTACTTTTAATTTTAGCTTTAAAGAAAACAAAGAAAAAAGAATCAATTACCTGGCTGCAATAAATAGAATGTTGCAAAAGTACCAAAATTTGCATATCTCCTTTCTGGCAGCATCGTGAATCTCCTTATTCAAACCCATGCCCTCAAGCGTGGGTTGGGAACCAGGAGTAGTGCAGGGCACAAAGTAACTATCCATTCTGTTTTTCCGCACTCTAGGTTGCAATAGGTTGGTGTGGGACTCCGTCTCAGTATGTGACCGACTAGCACTAGCACTAGCACGAGCAGAAGAACTAGGATAAAAAGGAGGCCTAGAAGAACCCTCTCCAACACAACCTACGGATGCGGAAGCTGATGCAGATGCAGATGTGGATGCGGCTGCGGATGCGGGAACATGGGAGCCAATACCCCTTAACCCTTCAACTTGCATTTTCCTATTTGCTTTGTCTTTTTCAATTTTTTCTAATGCCATTAAGCAAGTGCGTTTTGCCTCAGGAGTTTGGTGAGTGCAAACTGTAACATCATGTCCAAGTATAGCAGCAATGTGGAATTTCAATCTATAAATACCCCCGGAAGTTATTTTTTCTTTACAAAACATGCATTTTGTTTGATATTTGGTTCTTCTAGGAAACTCTTCATTATATTTCCAACATTCATCTTTTTTACCCATTGGAATTTGCGAAAAATGAGAGCAAAGGCTGCTGCAATAATTTTTTTTATGTAAAATATCAAAGTTTGAAGCTAATAAAAATTAGAAAACAACAAACCCTAGCTTGCAACTTAGTAAAAATAAAGAGCATTCAAAATTTACACTAAAATTCTTGAAAACTATAGAAATTTAACAAAAAATGCATAATACACTAAAAATTTAACAAAAAATGCATAATACACTAACATGCAAGAAAAAAAAAAAGCACTTACCTCTTGCAAATGAGTTGAGGAGTGTTGATATTGGCTCCTTAATGCTCCCAAAGCAATTGATGGGCTCCCCAAATGGCCTGCTGATCTCTTTGGTGCTCCTCCTTCTTGCCGGTTGGAAACCTATGGCTTTTCTTTTCTCTTCTTCTCTCTCACTTTTCCTCTCTTCTACTCATGCTTCACAAATAGAAGGCCCTTTAGGGTTATAACAAAGAGAATAGGTCAAAAACAAAGTGAAAAAAACAAGTGATTTTTTAAAAAATTTCAACTTCCCTTTTTAAATGCCGTGGGCGATTCATAGCCGATTTTTTAAGGCGATTTTGGCAATTTTTACATGAATCGGCTGAATCGCCGATTCAGGCGATTCATGGCCCAGAAATCGGCGATACCGATTCAAGATTCAAAAAAATTCTCGTAGGATGAATCAGGTCGCGGAATCGTCGATTCAGGTGATTTTTGGGCGATTCTTGTTACTATGGTATATATATATGTATGTATGTATGTATGTGTGTATATATTTATATATTTAATATATGAGATATTATATATATTTAGTATTTTATTAATTATAATGGATAAACATGTCTCATGAGGAGACATGTCTCTCCATGTGTCATTTGCAATACATATAAGAGGAGATTGGTGCATTTGAAAAGTATATACCAAGATGGCAATGCAACTACATCTGCAATCGATCCTATGAAAACAACCTAGTATCAGAGCTAGATGCAAATGTATATTATTTTTAGAAGGAAAGTTGAAATCCATAGAAAGCATTGGACATGGAGGAGTTTTGATCCATTGCAAAATAAAAATTTGGCAATATCGATTTGCAATATGTGAATACAGTCACTGCATATATATATTATAGACGATTATACTTATACTAAAGAAACTTATGATAGAGAACGATACAATCCACGTTAGACAAGAATGGCTGAGTGAGAATATTTCCCATTCACATTGAGCATAACACAAGTTTTTGTACATGAAAGTAGTGGCGATTTAGAAATAAAAGAAAGGTATTCGTCACCATACCATGATCACCTTGGAAATAAAATAAAATAAAATAGTTATGAAAGAGTCCGAGCCCATTTACGAATGAAAATAGTTGAATATATATTCATTTGGAAAAGGGTTATTAAATCATAAAGGATTAATCTCTACACTCGATTCGTGCCTTATTTATCTTACATTTCAAATTACTGACTTATATAGCCAGCATACAAGCCTCCAACTGGAATTTGATAGCACCTTGAATGGTAAGCAGTGACAATTAATGAATTGATAATATTCAATAAGGATATTAAGTGTTGGAAATACAAAGGAATACGCACACTATAGTAAATGAGAACCGATAGAGGAAAGATAAGGTAGGTAACATCCAAAGCCATTGAGTTATCAAGACAGCGATAAGAACAACAAATAAGATATAAATATAAAAGTGACCAAGCCCACTCACCTCTACATGGCACACGTAAAGGAGTAAATCGATAGTCAAGGGCAATTCATAGACCACGTCACCGTGTGGCAGTAGGATGGATAACCTGCTTCAAAGGTTAAGCAAGTTACACAGAACTAATATTTAAGGCAGGCAATCAACCATCAAAGGGCCCACTCATAATCACAGCACATCATACCCTATAAAAACTTTGTGCCAACCAAGACACAAGGGGAATAAAGGAGGTATGAAAAATTAGTATTTGAAAGTAGTTTTACTTTATGAAAAGGTTATATATATATATATATATATATATATATAGTTTTAATAAATTGATCACATTAAATTTTTATATGTGATAATGTTATGTTGAAAATATTAAGATATATACATATGGAATGCATATATTTATATGTTCAATGTTTATATATAAACTAGATATCTAACTATATTAGGAATAATGAGGATTATTTTCAATATAAGTAAGAGGGAATGACATTAGTTTGTAATTATCTACATTTTATTGGAAAAATCTTATATTGAGTATTATATTAGTCTCTATTTTGTTTATATTTTCAATGCATACTATAAGAGATATTTGCCTTGATCTTTTCCTTCGAGAATGTTCTTGTACGAAAAAGAGGGAGTGACATTTTATTAGAGACAACCTTGAAAGAGAGGGAGCAGATAGAGGATATGATCAAGAGGGACAACCTTTGGTGATCTCAGACGTATTGATTAAGAGGGAGTAGCCCATGTTGAAGATGGATTCTCCAATAATCAAATTTAGTAGTCAAGAGGATTGTGATTCCTAAATATTCCTCTAAACTATATGGGCCTTCCCGTGTATGTCATGAGGAAGTGACGACTTCCAAATGATTATCGCTTGTATTTATAGAAGTTATTGAAAGGTGACGATCTTTCAATACTTTAATCTATTATGATGAATATCTTACGATGTCTATGCAATTCATGATAGATTATACTTTGCATGGTGGATGTTTATATGGTACACATTATGAGAATGTGGGTGCACATACCTTATAAACACTTTGAGTACATGGTGAATGGTATGCAAATTGATGTTCAGGAGGCCATTACTCACAGTACTTGGTGAATATCTTGCAACTTAACATTCAAGAGGCCATTACTCAAAAGCACCTAGTGAATGTCAAATGAGTTGACATTCACGAACATCAAAAGATTTGGCATTCTAATATCAAATGAGTTGACATTCAAAGTCAAATTATTTGACTTTCAAATGTCAAATGAGTTGGAATTCTATAAACTAGGAAGTCAAATGAGTTGACATTCTAGAAACCATTTTTTACATTGAGGTAATATGTTATTCAAATTCTTGTTTATCCTTCCTAGCTAAGAGGGAGTGTTAATGTTTGATGCTTTACTCGGTTAAAACTATGAGACTAGTGTGTGTGTGTGTGTGTATATATATATATATATATATATATGTAATATATGAGATATTATATATATTTATTATTTTATTAATTATAATGGATAGACATTTCTCATGAGGAGACATGTCTCTCCATGTGTCATTTGCAATACATATAAGAGGAGATTGGTGCATTTGAAAAGCATATACCAAGATGGCAATGCAACTACATCTGCTATTGATCTTAAGAAAACAACAATTGGGCTGGTTAAGTCGGCAATAGAAACTCTATAATAGGTTTTGTTCTTAGTTTAGGAGTGATTATCTATTACAGGTTGTAAGGCAGACATTCCTGTTGAATCAAACTCCATTGAGGTCACATTTTTGTGACAATCAGTGTTCTTAAAACGAAAAAGAACCTAAACCATACTGAAGCTAAGCATATTGAAGCTCATCATTATTACATTTTCTAGTTGGTTGATGATAATGAAGATGTTTGAGACTTGAGTTTATTTTTATCCTATAGGATAATATATTGTAGGCATAACAACTAAACCATTTGGTTAAGATAAATCGTTATGTTTAGAGATAAGCTTAGAATTGCATCTAATTTAATTATTAAGGAGGAGGTTTGGGATTAATTGATTAATATATGCTTTTTAATAGAAAAGTTAGCATTAGTGTTGTTGGGAGTTTGTTCCTAAATCACAAGCTATTTTGTTTGATTCCTTGGCTTATATAATATGCAATTCTACCATGTAATGCCATCTAGATAAATGAGGTCATACGTTGACAAGCCAGTGATCATTAACATACTTGATGCAGTACCATTTAACATCTTCCCATCTTTCCAAGGCTTTTTCCTTTGAGATATCCATTACGACAGTGACAATACCTCGATCTCTGATAGTTCTAGAACCTTAATCAAATTTCCTAGCACATGCTAACACAAATTCAGGCTCCAAGGCAGTAAGAGGAAAAGTTGAAACCATGAGAATGTAATTCTATTTGATATAAACCATGTTATCAATTGTAGGAGTTTCAACTTTTTATCTCAAATTTCTTCACAATATGAGGTGACTTGTGAAGGACGATTGGAGTTATGATAGCTATCATATTGGTACTGCATCTTTTTCTTCTCTTTGCCTTTCGATGGAATAGCTTCTCCTGACATCACAAGCCTGCAAGTAACTGATACATGAAAGTCCCAAAGAGTGAGTACATCTTCATAGGATGGACCCATAGAAAGCTATTTGATGCACAAATGGGTAGATTTGAAAGCATGCAAGTGGGGAAAATGATTGGAAATCTTTGGGGAAGAAAAAGGCATTTTGTTTTGGATAAACTCAGCTCTTAAAATGGAGAGAGAACCAAAAACAGGTTTCTGTGGGAGCAGTGCATATATGGACAACAAGCTCTAGGTAGAAAAATGGAGCAAGAATGGATAATTATACATGTGGCAAGGCATTTTTCTCATAAATGGGGTTTTAATATCCCGTTACAAGTCAACCAACGAGCATCTAGATACCACAAACAGGAATTTTAAGTCCCTTTGCAGCCTTGAAAAAAGTGTGGAAAAGGTATGCAAAATGCATGAAAGTGGGTAAATAACCTGCTTTCTTGGAATAATTCATAATCTTAGAACGGGTTTTTTTAATCCTGACTACATATGCAAGTGAATGAAACTCTTACATATGCAACTATGAGAATTTAGATAGAAGTAGAAGGATCAACAACAAAATAAAAAAACATACAAATCTGAAAAAGAAATAGAAGACTTGCATTTATATACATGAACAAAAATAAACACAAGAAAAGAGGCCCAAAAATTGCACAAGAAAACTTACCTCTTTTGAGAAAACAAGAGAAAATTTCTTCCCAAAATCTTTGAGAAAATCTGAAGGCAAATCCAAATGATTTTTTGATTTAAAGAAAGATCCTCAAAATGATGTTATATAGGTAAAGATTTTGAATCAATATTAATGAGAAATGAATGCATGTTCAAGATTGAATACTTGACAAATGTAGATGATGGAGACACAAAACGCACAAATTTAGCAACAAGATTAAATGATTCAAACCTACAAATGCTTGTGAAGTTGCAGTGATATAATAGGGAACAAAAACAGTGCTTTAGATGAGAAAACGTGGTTTTGGATGATGAACAGAAGCTGTAAATGCCATTTTTATGCCCTAGACGGGTTTCCAACTCCAAGTTGCAAGTTTGAATGCTTGCATTTGCTCATTCAAAAGACGTTTTAATGAAAGGGTTCCCTAGACAGTCTGTGTGAAGCTAAACATAGGCATATACACGTGTTTTGATAAATTTAAGGGCTTGGAAAATTGCTGCTCAGCAGACTATAATCAATACATAGTATATAAATAAGTAATGATGGGTTTCTAATAGCTGTTCCCATGCCTTTAAACACATGCGAACTCTTAAAAAATTTGCACCATAAGTGTTTGATGCAAAACACAGATGTTGGAGGAGTAAAGAGGTATTTCTAATAATCATTTACATGCATTATGTTTACTTTACAATATGCAAATAGCTCCGATATCGCCACCCAGCATAAAAATAGGATATTTTGGGTAATTGACATATATTTCAAGCAAATGAATAACATGCACTCAATATAAAAATTGCCACCCAAGCTTTTAGCAAGTAAAACACAGCTATATATGTCTCAAAATGTGCTTTAGGAGGAGGAAAACATATATTTAGAATCATAACGTGCTTTTGAGACTTGTGGAATTATTTGTGCTGTTATAAGGAGTCTCACATCTGATTTTGAAAAGACTTTGTGTTATGATTGTCAATCTAAGTTAGTTAAGAGTAAATACACAGACTTTGAGTTGTGGTTCATAGTGATATTAGAAGTAGAAAAGAAGTTTCATGTATTCAAGTCTTTGGACTTATCATTTTGTTGCTTCATAGTTTAAATATATTTCAGGGTAATGTATAAGTCAATCCTTACTTTATAGTCAACAAGTACACTCTACAATTAATCTTTTGGTTAATTCTGAGTTTGTTAGCATGATTGCTCCAACTAGTACATAAAGTTGAAATTATAAAAGGTCATCAGTTTGTAAGGTGCATTTTAATGGAAGTGAAATCCTTCTTGAAGAAAGAGGGAGTGATATGTGAAACACCCAAACACCCAATTATAGATTAAAATTTGAGTTTCTTGTTAAGTTCTAGTTGAATTATTAGCAATAAGAAGGGTGCCTTCCCTAAGGTGAGAGGAGTGAGTCTACTGATACTGACAAAATATTTAGCCAACAGCGCTCAAACTTCAAAGTGCATAAATGATGTGTTTTTCTGTGATCCATATGCAACTCCTCAAGATATGCCTTATTTTTTACAGCACCTTCATGCAGAAACATGATGTTTAATATAGATTACAGTTAGTGTTATGTTATTAGTTGTGAAGAATACCTTTCTTCATTCCATTAAGCATTAAAATATTAGCCTTCCAATAAAATGTCGATGTATCGACATGTCTAAAACTGAGTTGTGTAAAAGAAAATTCATTTACCATTATAAATTGTGGCAAAATAGCAGTAGCGCAAGTCTGAAAAATCATTGGTGCATCCCTTTTCCCAGCAAGTAGTAGATTAGGTGAGTACCAAGATGAAGCCATCCTTCTCTGAAGGTCCATCTCCATTACTGGTTACCCACAACCTGGAAGTGTTCCCATCTATCAAAGACAGGTTAGTTGTAAGCTCAACAGGGTGCAAGCTTATGTGATAACAAGAAGAATGAATGTATAAAGATTAAGAGAAAATGTGTCATATATTTCAATGTTTTTACACTGCATTTATAATAGATGGTTGGAATTTGCGCTGTATAAGTTACACTTTTAGACATATCATCTTAAGCAATCATTAACTATGCGCACACATTAGACTGAATATTATATTATATACAATAAATGTGTAAAATCTGAAAGAGCAAAATGTGTAAACATGCTTTTGGTTGATGCTTCAATGGTTTGAGAAGCAAAAGATCTGCATTTTTTCTGTGACAACAAGAGAACATTACAAAGATCAGAGATTTGTATGGGGACGTTCAGTGAATATAATTTAATACAGTGCAAATTTGAATTGATTGAATTGAAATCTGGTACTAATTTTTTTGCTTTGCATGTACTTCCAGATAACAGAAGAGCGTTCACGGGTACTGAAGGACCCAAAGTCAATTGTGCCAGTTGCATTTGTTTCGTTTAATACACGCTGGGGAGCTGCTGTATGTGCACAAACACAACAAACCAAAAATCCAACAATCTGGTTAACAGAATGGGCTCCTGAGCCTTGTGATGTGTATTGGCGCAATCTGTCTATTCCATTTGTTGCACTTGCAATTAGGAGACTAATGATGGCTGTTGCACTCTTTTTCCTTGTATTTTTCTTCATGATTCCAATTGCATTTGTTCAATCATTGGCCAATCTTGAGGGGATTGAGAAAGTTGCACCTTTCTTGAGGCCTGTAATAGAAGTGTAAGTATAAAGTATCTTGTGGACATTTTTCATATTTATTTATTAGTTCAGCTTTATCTTCATGTAATTTTGTCAAACAAAATATGGGAAGATTATATGTTAAATAGTCCTTAGCTCCTACTTCCCTGTTTTAAAAAAGAAAAGTGAACAAATTTAAACTCAAGAGTTGGGGAGGAGGAGCCATTCTTTATTATTGGCTGTCCAAGATCCTTGAGCTTTGGTTTGAGTCAAATTCAAAAGAGTTTGGTTTTGAATGCTGCAACGGTTGCACCCAAAATAGGCACTGTCCAAAATGACAATATAGTCAATTTACTCATGTTGTGCAAATATATTCAATTGAAGGATAAGGAGAGTCATTGCATCTGGCATTTCCCAACATAATGGAGAGGTATATAGCTATAAGTTAGATGGGGTAGGAGCTATTTGGCATTCAAGTTTCCTATCAGATAATTGTTTTCTGCTACTTGGGACATTGAAATTCATGGGATTTACATCTTTGGAACTTTTTCTCTTTGGTAATTAATGTTAATATTTTTGTCAGGCTTTGAAATCATGATACCATTCTTTGTATTTCCTACTTCTTTATCATGTTTTTTTCTCTGTACTGCATCCTATTAATGATAACAGTAATTGAAATGTTGCCTCAAGTGAGGTTAATTTATCTGAACTTTTCCATTCAACTGATGATTAAAATTTCTCTATGTATCACAATTGTCAGTTGACTTTTGCTATTCTTGATGTGCATAAAACTCTGAATTCTTAACTGTCTTGATACTTCTTTCTTGTAGCTAGAAAGCCAGAACACTCTGGCTTTCTAGTGAATACCTAGTAGGATGTTGTGTATTACAAATAGATTGAAGAAACAATGGCTCTAGTTGTAAACATTGTCTTGACTGTGCCATGCAAGTGTTATACAAAGCATTTAATTTTCCTCAGCATTGGGGGCTCCAAAAGAAAACCTTTTGCACTTTTCTTGGAATTCATGTAATCTGATGCTTTTGTCAAACTGTTTAATGTTGGCATGCAGGAAAGTTATCAAGTCATTTCTTCAAGGTTTTCTACCAGGATTGGCTTTAAAGATATTCCTTATTGTGCTGCCAACCATCTTGATGATCATGTCCAGAATTGAAGGTCATCAAGCTTTATCTGTACTTGAGAGGAGGGCTGCCGCAAAATATTATTACTTTATGTTGGTGAATGTATTTCTTGGAAGTATAATTGCTGGAACAGCATTTCAGCAACTTCATTCGTTTCTGCATCAATCTCCAACACAGTAATCTTTCTTGCTCATTTTCTGTTTCAAAAGTAGAATTTTTATATATTGGCAAATTCATTTCTGAGAAGGTCAGTGTAGCAATTATCGAAATCTAACCCTGACAAGAAAAACCTTATTTTAAGTGAGAAAGTATACACATTAATGCCTTAATTTTTGTTAGTACGTTGATTTGTACTTTTTAGTACAGCACAAAACATGATAGTGTATGGTAAGCCAACTAAACTTCTCCCACTCTTGTGACTATAACTAACTCTAGAAGCTAAGCTATGCACAAGATCTACAAGTACTCACACCATGTGCAATAACTCCCAGAGGTTCTTAAAGAAAAGTGAAATGAACCAAGGTAAGCACCCAATCATTAAATACTCTTAGGTGTGAACAAGACTGAAATCAGCTACTTTTTTCAGATTCAAAGATTTAGACATATGTAAATCAACAACTAAGCTAAAATAGAGCAGTCACTTATATTCTTATACCATTGGCTAAAGGCAGAACTGGCAAGTCAGTATAGATGAAAATTTGAGCAAAAAACTACTTTATAACTCAGATAACAAAAAAAATTCATCAATAAAAAAGCCAAAGCTACAACCTAGATGAACAGTGACACCAATGCAAACCTTGACATGAATTGATGAAATTTGAAAGAAAGTGGTATGAACACAAAAAATATAAATTCAACATACACTTGAACAATAATTTAAATTTTAAGCAACTCAATTGTATCATATATTATCAGTAGGAAAATCTTGTGGATAAATACAAGCTAAGTTTAGAACATGCTATTTTTGTGGTGCAGGATAATTATAAAATGATCCCAAAAATCAAGCTGTCAAAGTTACCTTGCTTAAAGTTGCTGGTAAAGTAGAAAATAAAGTACTTTAAACAATAAAGACAGACACTTTAAGGTAAAAACCTACCAAAAATAAGAGCTCCAAACTCTGTCCCAAAAGTAAATCTCCCAGTCCAAACATAGAGTTAGCTAAAAATAGCTGATCTGGAATCTTCTCCAGTTTTTGTAAATCTTTTTAGTAATACTTCCCTTTCTAGAGCTGAAATCTTTATAGCAATGCCTGCCAAATTATACATTTTGACAAAATTGGTGGATGCACCATTGAGCTTTAGACTCAATAATCAATCAAATTCAGCCACCTCATTGTTCATATTATCTTCAACAAATCTGGGATTAACAAAACAAAAGAGAGATATACTTTTTACTCATTCTGACTGCAAGAACCCAAAATTCTTTCCCTAACTTGTATTTCACCATTCACTAAAATATGTTTTTTTTCCCGGATTAACAATTACACACCACCTGGTTAGTGTATGCCCAAGGATATTGTAAAGTACCAAGCATGCCCTTGAAATGTTAGTGGTCAACAAATTGATGATTTTTGTTTTGTGATTGCAACACTTTCGTGTCACAACTAGATTCCCAATCTCTAGGATTCTCATGACCCAACAAAAAATGCATAGAGCATAGTCAATGCACATGCATGATCACGCAAGTGGAAGTCTTACTTGGTTGCATGAAGAAATCATTGTGACAGATTTGCTAGGTAAAGTTACCTCTAGCTTTGATGGTTGGATCGACGAATCTAATCATGCACACTTGCAAATGGAAGAACATAGTGAGAAAGATTTTATCCCAACCCTCAAACCCTAGAAACATCACTTTTATTTCACTCAATAGGTGGTATGAATGGGAGATCCACCATCTTGCCTAGATATACCCTTGAGTGGTCATTGTTAACAACATGACTCTCAACACAAACAATGCAAGGTTGTCTAAACATAAAATGTAAAGTTTCTACAAATTCTGAACAACCAAGCTTACAATGCTTTGAATATACCTGCTAGATATTATCTTCTATATATCAGAGTTATATGAAGTGTCTTTAGTGGTATAATATCAATTCTGGAAATGTTCTTAGTCTGCAATAATTCGTATAAGGCAGTAATGTAGAGTAGCAGACTTTATTTTGTATTGTGTGCTCTCTATCCTCATACTTACCCTATGTTTATATTGAACCCAAGAGGCATGTCCTTAAAAAGGACATGACTCTTCTAGGTCGGCCCTTATGATAAACATATAATAATCCTCCAAGATCGGCGTCTAGTAGAAGATCAAATTAGATAGCAAACATACTTAACAACTATGCAAACTAAACGTTATTTAAATGCTCCTAAATGAGACGCTGATAAGGTTATTTATATAGGGTTATAAAGAGGCAAATCCTACATAAGGATATCCATGCTTTACCTGATCTTGTACAATTTGCTGTTCAGATCAGTATGTTATCGTAGCTACACAGAATTAACACTCTCTCTTAACTTGATAATCGCACTGAGAAATAATATATCTAGCAACATCAATCAAGATGAATAAATATAGATTGATACTCCATATCTATCTAAATTTTCTAAGCATGTGGTATTATAGAACACATGATACTATGTCATATTACTATCCTGTGATATGACTTATCACTCACACTAGTGATAACAGTATTGCATGGAATGCAACATATAGGATAAAATATGAAGAATGATTAAATTCTTCATTTATTCAAGTTGTGACTCATAAGTACTTGCAGTCCTATATCACAACATGATCCTGAGTTAAGATCTACCAAAACATAAGATAAAATCCAGAGAATGATTAAATTCTTCCTTTATCTAAGTTGTGACTCATAGGCATAGAAATGTTTCCATCACAATATGATCTTGAACTCATCTAGATTTGACAGTAATTCTCTACTGTTCAACACATTATCTAAGAGATCGTCATCTCTCATAATGTCTTTTATACAAGTGTTCATTATCTTAGAGATTGTCACCTCTTAAGTAATGAATACAAATGGTGAAGCCAATGAATTCAAAATTATTAATAATTAAAGAATACAAATTGTTGATGTCAGTTTTTTACCACTACATAACATATAACAATTGAACACTTGATATAGGATATCAAACACTCAATTCCTCTCTTGAAAAGTTAATACTCATGAAGACATGAGAACAACTCCAATGTTCCTTACACTTGTGGATACTAACTCAGTTACGATGTGATTTTTTGGTAATCATGTAGGCAGCCTTACGTTGTTCGTTCAAGGATGACTTGGATTTTGGGATGATGGTGATGATAATGGGTTTGTAAAATATACGAATGCCAGATAATGTTGATGGTGGTGATGATGGGGGTGTGTTTACCAGTGATGCTTTTCCTTACTTCCTTTCTCAAAGCTCCAAATACTAAACTACTCACTGCTCTACTCCTACTCCTATGATGGAAAGATTGGCAAATGGATGGGGATCGAATCTAATGAAAGCTGACCAGTGGCCCTACCTTGTTCGGTCTTCTTGTGCTGCCAGTTGTTCTTTACGGGTGTGAATTATGGGCCAGCAACACTACTATAGCACAATGGAAACAAATCGAAGGAATCCAAAAGCGCCTGATCACAAGCAAGTTTAAAATCAAAAGCACTGTTCCATATGATATCATGCTAAGTGAAATGGGGGCTGCTCCTATTGAGGCACTTGCTATGGTTCGCCTTCTAAGTTATCTAAAAAGAATCGAAAAAATGGAAGAGGATAGATGGCCTAAAGTGGTCTTTAGTGACACACTATGTCAGCGAAAAAGGACATGGATGCAACAAAACATCAAATGGATGAGTAAATGGAATATTCAATTCAATATATGCTCCACAAATAATAAAGAAATAAAGGTCTTTGTCATGGAGAAATTCTACAAGAGAAATTGGAGAAGCGAGATCGGAAGGAAGAAATTATATTATATAAATGAGTTCAACCCTGCTTGTGATCAACTCCAAAAAGCATACATAGGAGCCAACATTTCTTGGAGGGCTAAAATTCTTATTGCTCAGTTGAGAACCAACTCTCACCAACTTCGTTGCGAGACCGGACATTGGAAGAGGCCAAAGGAGGCTTGGGAAGAAAGAATTTGCAGATTTTGCAATTCTAGGAAAGTGGAAACTGAACAACACTTTATTTTAGAATGTGAAGCCTACAAGAGTAGTAGAGATAAATTTGCGGACACTATATGTGACAGTTCTTGGCATAACCTATTCAACGAAGAGTACATTGAGCAATTGGGTGGACTCATCATCATCCTACGCAAGCAATGAACATTGTTACTTAAGTCTGCTTGAGTTGTCTTGGTGTCCCATAGGCTATTTTTAGCCTCGTGGACGTTAAAATTTTATCTATCTATCTATCTAGATGCAATGATTCAAGGGAAAGTGACTAGATTACCACACAAGGCTTCCTAACCAACCGCTAGGATGCTAGTGGCCTAGTTTATAGATCCCTATCAAACATCCACTAATATCACCATGCAATTATCCATCTACTTCTTACTCTTACTTAGCAACCTTTTCAAAATAAAATCTACTTTAACAACTTCAAAGGAAATGTACCTTTAACTATTGGAAGTAGAAACCAAGGAAGAACACCAAATGTTCTTAATCACCATGCAAGTCACAACAATGATAAAGAGAAGCGATTTTCGTTTTATCTTAGCAACAATTTTCTCTGACCCTTTACAAATGAGAGCGAATGGCCTTATATAGAGGCCAAAATTACAACCAACGGTAGAGATTAAGAGGCAAAACCAACGATCCAGATTGTTTCTTAGAAACCCTAATTAGGGTTGCCACCCCATCGGCCAATGAGAAGACGCCACCTCATCAATGGATCAAATAAATAAAAAGAAAAGTGACAACCAATGAGAAGGCACCAAAATGGGAGACAATCAGAATCAGACACCTATCCTACCCAAGAAGAAGGAGAAATTGCCACTTGGGCTCACATCAAATGATCTTCTAATATAAATCTACCTTTTTTCTTTCATCTATTTAGCCAAGGCAATGAACTTGGCTAGCTTGTCGTTGACTTCCTTCATGTGAGGGTAAAGTGTATGCTTCATCTTGAGCTCAGCCAAATTCATCACGCTGCTTGCTACTTGCAGTGTCTTCTTATGATCCTTCTCATATTCTTTTGCATATCTGATAAAAGCATTGAGGGAGGCAAGGGTGCCCAGGTGTTTCTTCTTGATGGTAACCTTCCCCAACTCATCCAATCTCAATCCAAATTCTGTCTCATTGACATTCTCCTCTTTGATATCCTCAAAATCAAGCGTAGCCCCAACATCACTCATCATGGTTGAAATGGAAGTGTCAACACCTGGGCTATGCTGTGCAATCTTGTTTCGTACCTCTTCAAGTATTCTCAATCTGATAGTCAAGGCAACAAACCAAGACTCCATTGTACTCAATTCTCCTCCATCTACTAACTTGGTTCCCTTAACCATCCTGGTCTTTTCTAACCTTCCTATTCAAATTTGGTTTGCATGAATAGCCAAGCCTGACCTAGCCTCAAATATTTTCAAATCACTTCCTCCAAATTTGCTCTTCCTTAAAATTCACTCTTCCTTGAGATTCATTTTTCAATTTTCACCGCCTCTAAATCAAATAAAAGAGGTAGGACCCCATATAGAGTTGCTTTTGATTTTATACTGTCCTAAGTTGCAATTCTAAATTCTCGCTTATAATCCTAGCCCAATCAAATCTTCTCTTTCCATTTTTAATTTCATCAATAAAATAATACATCCAGTTTTCGAATTGCATACCTTGAGCTAAGCCCATGATCCGATTGAGAAGCACAATGAGATCGCTATACTCTGATTTGAAGTCTGACTTAGTGAGCTTTGATGACTTGGTGACTCTCTTCTTGCCTTTGTGTAACTAATTTTTCTCTAGGTGAATGGAGAAAGCTTTTTGATTATCCTGAAATAACCTAGCCGCCCGATCCATCATTACTATTGTCATGCTTTTTACTGGGGAATATTAAATGCTTCTTCGACCACTTGTCCACTGATGTTGGCTAACACTCTCTTCCCTTTATAAAAAATGGACTTACTAACCAAATCAAACCAGGGTGCACACTCCATGACCAATTTCGGACAAGGCAAGGTAGGAGGGAAAACCGCCTCGTGTACAATTCTACTCTTGTAGATTTTTTTGCCATGGGGGATTGTCCTTCTTTCAATTTGTCCTTCAACTGTATCATGTTCACTGTACCGATATTGGTGTCACTTATTCGCCTTACTTTCGAGAAGAAGGTGGTCTTAGGCATCATGTCTTCTTTGTCTTTTTTGATATTTGCTCCCTTTTGGTTCTTGCTTGCACTAACATCTACCATCCTAAACGCTTATTTTTGCCCCTTCGTTCTAAATATTATGGACTACACTTATCAATCTCCAACCTTCTTTCTATCGATGGAATCTAGCTTATTTCTGCCTTGCCAAGTCCTATCTCTACACTTATCAATCTCCAACCTTCAACCTAGGGGTGGGACTACCACTTGTTTCTGCCTCTTCATTACCTTAGGATGGACTACACTTATATCTCCCAACTTCAACCTAGGGTGGTCTAGTTTATTTCTGCCTCACTAAGTGTCATATCATGAAATCTACACTTATCTCTCCAAACTCCAACCTATCAATGGGATGATGAAGTGGTGGATGATGAATGCAAGAAGAATATAAGGGAAATGAAACCAAGCAAAAACAAGAAGTGGAATCCGCCTTTAACAATCTTCACCTCTAAAATGAATAGAATCTACCTTAATTTTGCCTTTACCAATAATCGGGCCCTCTTCAAATTCGGATCAGATTTTGGAAATTTCAAGCCTCCTTGCAAATAATGATGACCTAGCAAAAATCAGATTTTTGACTTCAAATTGCCCACATTTGCCCAAAAAATCAGACCTTAGATCACACAGCCTCTTCACCAAATAAAATCACCCAATTTTGAAATTTGCTGCCAAGAAAATGGAAGAAATCTGCCTTAACAAAAATTGCCCCAAGCAAGAAAATTCAGATCTGCCTCAAAAATCGCCAAGGGCAGAAATTCCCCCAAGATGGAAGAAGAAAAATGCCACCAAGCAAGGAAAAATCTGCCCAAAAAAAATCACTCAACACATGAGGAGGAGAAAGATGGAATGAGGAAATGAGAGAGGGAGGAGCCCCTCTTATACCAAAATTTCCTTGTCGCTCCAAGCTGGCCGACTTGCCCTGGAGGAAAGCAAAATTAAATTAGTGCTTTATTAATGGTCTAGATTTAAATGCCATGCTAATTTTATTTAGCTTAAAGTGAAATTAACCCATTTAATTGCTGGTTGTGATAAAATATTGCAAAATAAAATGAAGAAAGCCTAGGAGATGCCCAAATTTTTCATTTAAAACCGTTTTAGCAATTAAAATATCATTAAAATCAACTCTAGCAAGCCAAAATCGATTTTCACTTTTAATTTACCAATTTCTTTTAAAAGTTAAAAAAAATCTCCTAAGCAATATTTCAACAAATTTAATGAAATTTTGCAATTTAATCCACTTTCAATTTTGCAATGCAATTTTAATTTGTAACCAAAATAAATCCTTTCTTAGGCATTCAAAATCGATTTTCCAATTTTAATTTCACTATCAAAAATTTCTCTCTTCACCAAAAAAATTTAAGATTTTCCAAAACAATTAAATCTAAAAAAAATTCATTTTGAAAATGTTCAAGTCTATACAATTATTTCCAATTTCCAAAATCCCTCTAAGTTCCAAAAATTTGCAAATTTATCCTATTGAATATTGTTCTAACTATCGAAAAAAATGTTGTTTTTGAAATTCATTTGGCCTAAGGATAAAATTACATGCTTTGGAAAATCAAGTTAACATTGGGTGAAAAAACAAATCCAACCACATCCCTCTTGGCCCAAAGGCGTCCTAAGTGTAAAAATTTCAAATTGAAAACCTTTGGACAATTTCAAAAAATTTGCTAAGGCAATCGAAAGAAAGGGGGTCCCCAAAGTTTTTGGGGCGATGATGTGAAAACCTCACAACACGAATGTATTACAATTCAATCATACCAAGTCTTTTCCTAAAGTGATCTATCTTCACTCGAGAGAGGTTTGGTAAGAATATCTGTTGTTTGATCTATAGTGCAAATGTATTCTAATTTTATAGTATTCTTATCTACCATATCTTTTACATAATGGTAAGAAATTTCAATATGCTTGGACCTGTCATGAAAAAATGGATTCACAGAAAGCTTGATGGAATTCTGATTATCACAATGAATAATAGTAGTATTCATGGGTTGACCAAATAATCTCACAAGTAACTTTTTGAGCCAAATTGCTTCCTGAGAGGCCATTGCTACGGCAATGTATTTAGCTTCTATGAAACTCTGTGCTATTGATGCCAACTTTCTACATATCCAAGATATCATTGCTGAGCCTAAACTGAAACAACATTTTGAAGTGTTTTTCCTATTAGTAACACATCCAGCCCAATTTGAGTCTATGTACCCATATAAGTCCAAATTAACTTTCTCATACTTGAGCTCAAGATTAAGAGTGCCTTGTAAGTATTTCATGATTTTTTTGACTACAGCTAGGTGAATCTCCTTTGGCTCACAAATAAACTGACTTAAAGGATTAATAGCATGGCAAATATGGTCATGTATCTACCAAGTACATAAAAGACCCAATCATCTTTGTATAAAGAGTAGAATTTATGGAAGTTGATTCTGTTGCTGCTTCTTTAAGTTTGTGTAGATTAGTCTCCATTGGAGAAGACATAGGTCTGTATTTCCACATTTCAAATCTCTTCAAGATGTCTAATGTATATTTTCCTTGATTAAGTATGATGCTATCAAAATTCTGCCATACTTTCAGTCCTACGAAGTAATGAAGGAGTCCTAAATATTTCATTTCAAATTCTTTGATTAGATCTTTCTTGCATTGATCTATAAGATGATCATCACCTGTTATTAGTAAATCATCAACATAAAGTATCAAAATTATCATATCCTCTTTATCTTTTTTGTAAAAGAGTTTTGGATCAACTTCATTCTTGGAGAATCCTAAATTGGAGAGATATTTATCAATTCTTTCATATCATGCCCTTGGAGCTCGTTTAAGCCCATAGAGAGCTTTCTTGAGCCTGCAAACAAAGATTTTAGGGTTATGACTTTAAAATCCTTCAGCTTGTTCCAAATATACCTCTTCTGTAATCTTTCCATTCAGAAATGTTGTTTTCACATCCATCTAATGTACCTTCGATCCTTTCGATGCTGTAATAGCTAGGACTACTCTTACAGAGGTGTATCTAGCAACTAGAGCAAAGGTTTCTTCATAATCAATTCCCTTCTTCTGAAAGAATCCCTTGGCTACAAATCTGGCCTTATATTTTAGTCGAAGGAATTGGGAATTACCCATGCTTTGCTTGATACTTCATTTGATAGTGCAGAATAGAATACACGATTCTCAGGATCATAGATTTCTTCTTTGCTAGTAACGTTTGTACAGTTTACTTGCTACTTTGTATTCTCAGGGCAATTAGATCTATAGTGTCCAAACTTTTCACATTTGAAGCATTTTATTTTGGATAAAACTTTCTTAGGTTTGTCATTTCTTTGATTACCCATCTTCTTGAAGTGCTTCTTCTTACTTTTATAGGAATTTGTGTTGAGAACATGAAGTTCTTTATCTTTAGTTTTCAATTTTCCTCCTTTCTTAAGTTTTCTAGATTCTTCTTGAAGGCAATCTCCTTTGTCATCGGTAAATATTGTGTAGCCGACAGGTTGATGTCGTCAATAATTGTTATGTAGCCAACAGACCCCTTCAGAAAGGTTCTTCAGAAAGTATATATACACCATCCGAGATCATTGTAAGTATTATGTAATCTCTTTGGCATATGCGAATAATAAAAGGAGTACTACTGTTACATGTTTCTGTTTATTGTCTATATGCATTAATCTATTTACCCATATGGTAAACAGCCTTTAAGTCTATTGAAGTCTGAGAGATTGTCTCTGGCACTCACTCCTTGTGAGAATGTTTCCCATGAATTCGGTAACCCAAGTATAGCCAGAAGTGTTAACTCTTTGTCTTCAATTATGATCCCTATGCTTGCAAGTTCATCTCTTAGACTAACCACCCTTAGGAAGTATGAATTCATAGATTCTCCCTTCTTTATTTGTATATGATTCAGTTGCCTTTTTAGTGCAAGGGTTCCAGTTGCATTGTTAACCTCATATGCATTTAGTAATGCATTCATCATATGAAATGTTGTTTGATGTTTCATGAGCATAGGTACTATATCATTTTTGACTCCATCTAATATGATTTGCATGGCTTTCCTGTTTCCTTTACTCCAGACAGTTTTATAAGGATCAACATTAGGTTGCTTGGATTCTTTATCAACAAATTGTTTCACATAATTGTCTTCAAGAATCATCATAATTCTGAACTTCCAAGCAATGAAGTGTTCCTTTCCATCAAACCTATCTTTGGGTCTGATTGTGCTAGTCATTGAATGTAGAAAGATGTTGCTAGATATTTAAATCTGATTGTCAATTTGCAGAACCTAGGTTTGACTACCAGAGCTCTGATACCATGTAAAGTGTCTACCAATTTTGAACAACCAAGCTTACAATGCTTTGAATATACTTGCTAGATATTATCTTCTATATATCAGAGTTATATGAAGTGTCTTCAATGGTATAATATCAATTCTGGAAAATGTTCTTAGTCTGCAATAATTCATATAAGGCAGTAATGTAGAGGAGCAGACTTTATTTTGTATAATGTGCTCTCTATCCTCATACTTACCCTATGTTTATATTGAACCCAAGAGGCATGTCCTTACAAAGGACATGACTCTTCTAGGTCGGCCCTTAATCATAAACATATAATAATCCTTCAAGATCGGCGTCTATTAGAAGATCAAATTAGATAGCGAACATACTTAACAACTATGCAAAGTAAACATTATTTAAGTGCTCCTAAATGAGATGTCGATAAGGTTATTTATATAGGGTTATAAACAGGCAAATCCTACATAAGGATATCCATGCTTTACCTGATCTTGTATGATCTGTTGTTCAGATCAGTATGTTATCGTAGTTGCATAGAATTAACACAAAGTACCATCCAAAGTCAAGTGACAAGAAAGCAAGGTAGTCCTTAACAACTTTAGTTTGGAACTTCTTTTGAAAATATTTTACAAGGCCTAGGATGTTTAGTGAGATTTTGGAAGTTTAGAAATTGGTTATGTGGTTATCCACAAAATCCTCAACAATTTGAAAACCATAATTCATGCTCGACACTTTGCTACCACCACCTTCCAACACAAGACTTAAGGGCACAAAGCTTGAGACAAATGAGGCTCTAGGCTTAGACAAGCTGCTAGCAGTCTAAACTAGCAAAGGTATAACTTGTGTTTAAAGAGCTTTTTCAAATGAGTGCAACTAATTAAATTTTTAATGCCTACAGCTAATGTTGTAGTTAAATATTCACTAACTACATAGTACTTAATCTTGTTGAGGGTAATGCATTGCATAGTAGTTTACATATGAGACACCTAGGAGTTTGCACCTTATTTGCACATGTTGTAGGACAAATTCCACCCACTTTAGGTGGCGATAGTTGTTATCACATTCGACTTCGTGTTAGATCCACTTTTAGTGCACTTAGATCGCTCGACTAAGAATGATGATGCACACAGAACACTGACATTAGTGAACACCGTTACACTTGACATAGTTTGCATATAGTTAGGAGCGGTGCATATAAAAATAATGCAGCTAAACCCTCATCAATGTGGGACTAAAACTAGTCCCAAGTCTTGTCATTTCCTTTATACACATGGTGCAAACCTGGAGGCCCATGCAACAAACACCACAGTGTGCATAGTCTTAGATAGTTGCAATTAGTGACATATCAGCACAGTATACATCCTGTAAACGGTACATACACCACATTAGTGTCCCACGTCATCAGCCGATCGACAAGTGATGTCATTATACATAGGCATAGTTTTGACGCCCTAAAATTGGTAGTCGTATTGTTGTGAAAATAGGGGTAATTGGCTTTTTGGTGATGATTGGATGACTGCCAAAATTAATCATTTATTATATTGATGTTAGGGCCTAGTTGAATGCTTTATTTGAGTTTTTGATTTTGCTATTCAACTTTATAGGCATCTTGCTCTATTTAACTTCTTTATTTCTAACATTGTTTTAAAATCTGGGGTAGAGTTTTGTGAACATTCAAATGGAGGTATTATTTTCTGATTTTGGTTGCTAGATTGATCAGAAATTGCAGTTTTTCATTATTGAACCTGTCCAATCCTCATTTGTGCAACTTCCTATTTAGGCTCATATGTACACATTTTTTCAGGCGTCGTTTTTTAATTAGCTATCAATTTGTAGCCATTACAAGTGGACATATCACTTTCAGCATATGGTCCATTTTGGCCTATTTGGCACTTGTGTTTGCTTGGAACTTTGTGGGTTCTTATATTGTTCATTAGTCTTCTATAGCCTAATTTGGATAGTTTTAATCATTAAAATCAGAAGTCGACTTTGACTTGTTTTGCAAAGTGTTTGTGGGGGTTAATCAATTGTTGATCTCATTTTGATGTGAGAAGTGTATCATTGATGTAATCATTAGATATAGAACACATCCTTCTGTAATAACTATGGTAATTATGAGTCACAGGCAAAAGGAATCATCACACAATATAAATGGCTTAATCTCTTGCCTCATCTTTATGGACTCATCCTTGAGCCAAAGGCTGTGGAAGAAAGTAGTTTGGGAAGATAGAAATGGTCATATTAGAGGATTGCTTGGTTTTTAGTATTAGTTCACATTTACGCCATGCATTCTACTCCAAGATCATGGGTATTTACTGCCCACACACGAGTTGTACCATTATTTGGGAGCATTTTGGACATCCACATGTTCCTTCTTTTTTAGATGTTCCTACTATAGATTGTCTCCTTCCACTTGATGATGCGAATAACATTCCCTACAATGATGGTACTTTAGAGGTGATTGGATATTATGCAAAACTTGAGAGGTATGATGATCCACTGACTCCACCTATAACTCCTACTTCTCCAGTTGAGATTGCACATTCATCTCTTGTTGGTGTCATTGAAAGATATATGTATTTGCCAGATATTGGTTCATTGTTTGTAGCCATGACTCATCAAATTGTTGTAGGAGTTTTCCAACATGTTATATCCCTTACAAGATGGCGTCTAAAATATACATAGTAATATCAATATATGGAAACAAATTAGATCTTAGTCCAGGCATACAGTATGCCCACAACATCACAACAATTTTAAATAAGGATCAAGCCTCCAATGTACGAGATTTCTAATAAACAAAAATGGAAAGATGCAAGTAAAATGATGCCACAAGACATAACATGCCCCTCCATGAGCATTTCGAAGAGTCCTTTTGGCCCAATCATTGTCAACATTACCCAACCATGTGGAATGTTTAGATCCATCTCTTTTACTAGGAAATTGATAGATTATTTGACAATACTTGTGCCAAACAAGTGGTCAACACACATGCTAACCAAAACACTTATACACATGCCAAGAAAGCACAAGGGTTCTACCAACACCATATCATTGTACTAGCAAGGATTACACTATGACAATTGAATACAAAATTTGATGGAGCAAAAAAGGAGAGCACCAAGACTAAAACAGTCTAGTATCATCACAATGGCCTCGAGACCATGCAGACTTGAGGTGTATGCCCTCCTATTTTTATAGGAGACCCTCACTAGCTTTACACTGATTGAGTCCACCCTATTTTGCATGCATCTTTTTGGGTCTTCGTTCACTATTATTATGTTGAACACTTGGCTTTTTTTGGTAGAAATGTATCCTTTGTTTTCATAGATAAAGGTTTTCAGATTTTCAATAACTTACTCATGTTGGTTTTGAGCCCATAAATTAGATAGACAACAAAAATGAATAACTAGAAAGATGCAAGAGACACACAAAAATATCCTAGGAAAACCCTACAAGACTGAAGGGAAAAAATCAGCCACACACAACAAAAGATCATTTTATTGATATTGAAATTCAAGTGTACAATGTCTTTCGCTTGATGCGATATATAACATAAAGAGACTCTTCACATACCAACTAAAGGTCTCTTCAATAACTCTTTATTACAAATACAACTCTACATATTTCCATGCCTTAATGCGTGATGAATGACACATGTCATTATATTGAATATTACAATTTAATCATAAGTGTCCTTTTTAGTTGAAGGTGACTATAATAGAATTAATGCTCAGAGATAAAGATTTCTATCGCAGCTACAAACTCCAACACTCTCTCTTAGCGAGAGAAATTTTTAGCTAAACAGCCACACAAGACTACAACCAAAATGTTAACGATAAAATCTAATCACATAGATCCTATAAAATTTCATGAAATCGCTCAACATAAAAACCTGCAAGAAACACAACCAGCTTTCATGATGTTGTCGTGGAATCTCTCTACATGACAGTAAGAGAACAATTCACTCATTGTTAATAATCATAGAATCACTCAACCTAATAAATTTATAAGAATCCCAGCTAAGCCTTTAATCACAAAGTCTCTCCGCGTGAAGTTTCATGGAATCACTCAACATGACATCCAACTTCCATCATGGATTCTCTTCACGTGATGTCATCATTGATTCTCTCCACATGATGATCACTCCTAACACGAAAGAGTTATCATAGTTGATTCTTACAATCTCATTTATTCACACAATAATAGAAATAGGCATAACAAAACAAGACTTAGTTCCATTTAAGTCTCAAATTTTACAAATACCACAAGCGTCACAAGCATATATGAGAATGAAGTGGATTTCATTAGTGCTCTCTCTTAATTATGAAGCCTCCCTCTAAAGTTAAAACTTCCCTTTAAAGCTTGACAACTTCCTCTTAATTAAAGCAGTGTATTGCCTTTCTTGTTGCATTCTGCAACGATGAGAGATAAAAGATCAATTTATTGATGAATAAATTCATATCTGAACACAAATATGTATCATTTCCTAAATAACATCCTCCTGCAGTCTGCATCATCTCATCCTCCAATTAAATAACTCATAAAAAAACAAATAGAGATCAATGATCTATACTATTTCCAATAATGAAATAAGATTCAATAAAACAAAAGACTTATCTCATCTTGTCTGAATATTATGAGCATCACATGCAATAATCAGAAACACCTGGGAAAAACCGGCTAACAGAAGTGGCATCTTGGTCTAACTCCAGCTGCATACATAATTTACAGGAACTTTCCTTAACAGTTCAAGAAGGCTTTCCTTCTTTCCCTTTGTCCTGCACCTATTTAGAACTCTACAAGAATGATCACAAAAAAAACTGTAGCGGAACACCTTTGCAACCTCAATATCATTCAATCACACACACAGATGATATAAAACAACACCATAAACCTGAACAGTGAATTCAACCATATGAACAGAACAAGCATAAGTGAAGGATATATTCAAACTAATGTAAATACCAACATTCTGCAATCAATATGCTTCCTTATAAACTCACACAGGCATACACTTGCTTAGTCAAGAGTAATCTGAATGTTAAGACTCTACACTACAGACACACTGAGATTCAGACTCTCATGATAACAGGAGACCAATCTGAAAATACGCTTCATCCACATGAGTACCCATAGACTTATTAAAAAATAATATTGATGCTTTATCTCATCCACGCAAGAAGCCGTTTTAACTTTTTACCCAAGGGAAAGTGGTGGCACATTAATACAAGTAAATGCATGACAAAATAAGCTCTCTTTAGAGTGTCGGTACAAAATGAAATGTTGATTACACATGAAAAGTCCAACCAATACAAGAAAAATGCCAAGTCATTGAGAGAAAGAGTCATGTCAACACACACTCCAGCCAAACAGAAAAGGTAAATCTGGAACAAAACGATATGCAGAGGATTCACAAACAGGGGATGAACAGGTTGAGTTTTCAAAAAGCAAGAGCCCAGCTTCCATCAACCATAATGATAGGATCGCACCCCCAGCCAACATGTCTATCAGACTTCTACTCACAGTGACCTTTGCAGGCTTAAAATAAAAAAATAACTCTCAAGAGGAGAGACATGAAAATAAACAAATTAAGGAGCCTCAGATTACGCTAGGAAATGTACAAAAAAAGTCTCTTTGAAGCAAAGTATGTGTCGCTATGCAGAGGTCAAGCATAACACGAACACTTGATAAACCAGAATGGCAAGGGATAAGACTTAAAATATGCATACCAATACTGAGAAAAACATGACATGAAACACAAAAGCTGCTTCTAGAAAACAAAATATCTGAGATATATATGACTCTGACTTACTTGAAACGCGGCATAACTATTTAACATTTAGCAGACTTTAGAAGGGTATGAAGTCAAATGCAGCTATCAAAATCCAAGGTTTAGAGATAGTCTGAAATACATTTGAAATCTGCATTAGAAAAGAATGAACTAGAGGAAAATAAATATTCCTTAAATGCTGTAATAAAACCTGCCTCTGATACCATGTAGGTTTTGAGCCCAGAAATCAGATAAATAACAAAAATGAATAACTAGAAGATGCAAGACACACAGAAATATCCTGGGAAAACCCTCCGAGAATGAAGGGGAAACCAAGCCACACACAACAAAAGATCATTTTATTGATATTGAAATTCAAGTGTACAGTGTCTTCCGCTTGATGCAATATATATAACATAAAAGAGACTCTTCACATACCAACCGAAGGTCTCTTCAATAACTCTTTATTACAAATACGACTCTACCTATTTCTATGCCTTTACACATGATGGATGCCACATGTCATTATATTTAGTATTACAATTTAATCATAAGTGTTCTTTTCAGCTGAGGGTGACTATAACGGAATTAACACCCAGAGATAAAGATTTCTATCGCAGCTACAAACTTCAACAACACAATAGTAGTTTATAATATTAAATGATTCATACAAGTTGGACTGAATTCTTTGTTCATTTTCAGATTGCAATGCTTGGAATGTTTATAACAATACTCAGAAATTTCAACAAGCATTAATACAGAAATACAGAGAAATTCAATATATGTACAGTACACTGCTCAATTACTGAGAAATTTGAATGGAACATTCTGACCTTCAATGCAGAGTTCAGCCTCCTTTTCTAAACATTATTTTCAAACCATAAGATTCGCAAAATGGAGCTGTTTGCTCTTTCCAGCCAGCAACCCTTTACCAGAACAGAGGGAAAGCAATCATCCACAGGTTCAAATACTCTACCTATGTGAATATTCATTTCCCAAAATGCACAGGCCCAATAGACACCCCGGAAAATTAAAGGAAGAAAGTCCATGTAATGCACTGGAACACAACAAGATCACTTTCATGCAAAAACTCTGAGATAGAGTCGCTCTCAGTAGAAGCTTCCATAGGCATCCAGAAAAGGTTATTAATCTTCCTTGGAGTGTCTAAAGGCTCACGACCTTCCATTATCTGCTCCTACATTGAATACAATGACATTATGGATTGTAAAGCCTATAGGCTTAGATGACTAAGAAAATAGTAGCACTGACCTCTTTGAAAGTAATTTAACTGCTTAACTTGCCATGTGTGCATGAGGAGATTCGCTGGCAGCCCAAACTTCAAATTCATTCCACCTTTTGTCTTAAGCTATTTTTTTTCCTAGTGCCGAATCATACCAATACCAAGCTCTCACAACTTTCCAAGACTATTCCTTCTTGCAAAGGATTCCATGTAGTGCTCGGAAAATACTTTTCAAAGTCCAATTTCCTTTTCAACTAACTCATTGTTCTAAGTGCAAATCTGAATTTAGTTTATTCCGAGCTTTGACCACCATCTCTCCTTATTTTTGCGCTTCAGTTTTTCTCTTGTTTAAATTTTAAGGAAGGTGTGCAATGGTCTTCCTTTCCATCTTAGCCAGCATTTCCCTTTAGAAAATCAATGCTTCAATCTGTAATTAAAAATTCAAGTTAGCAATCATGAAACTCATGCCTCATTATTATTTTTTGATGAATAGGGGATATGGAACACCCCTTGAGAGTTAGATGGGCGATGCTTGGAAAAACATGACAATGAAAACACAGGCGATGCTTGGAAATCAAAACATCACATAAAAAGCTAGTAAGTGGCTAGAGCAATGGTTGAGGGTGGTGGAGTACCTTTATCATCTTGGGACCTCATAAATCAGCAAGGTTTGGGTTATCATTCGGAAGGGACCACCCTTCTTTTGTCGCAACTTCTTCATTTTCTTTCTCCTTCCTAGTAGGAGAGTTACCTAGAGCTATCCCTAAAAGCCGTTTGGAAGAGCTCAGCCAACTATTGTTGTTGCTGCTGTCCAGCCAGCCAGAGCCACCACCCATAGAAGAGCTTGCAGCTCATTGCCTCACCTAGAGTTTGAGATTCCACATGGGAGGGAGGTGTAGTGTTGCCTTTGAAAATCCTTTCAACTAATAGATTGGCAGCAAGGAGCTTGAGATCAGGGGGTTTTCAAAATGCGAGTAGAGGAGTTGCAGTCACATTGCTAGCCATTAAGCAAAGAACAATCACGGGAAGTAGCTGGAGGTACCTTAGCAGCTGTACAAGAGGCATTTCCCTAATGCTCTAAAAGATCCAGCAAGTCGGCCACCTCCAGTGCAACCTTGTTGGCTTGCACTTGACTTTGAAGCATCATATTATTACAAATAGAGGTTTTAGTAAAAAGAGAAATAGGTATATCAATAGAGTTGTGAGAGAATAAACAACATTTCTATTTCTCCATAATGTGAAGAGCTCTTTCACCCTAAAAGCACATCATACTTGTGTAAATTTGAAGGGAATCCGAGGAGAATCCCTAAGAAGAAACATATGCTAGAAGAAAGGTTTAGGTTAAAAAGGCCGAAAGAAATCATGTATCTAATTACACAAGTGATGGGCTAGACGACAAAACCAGAATAGGTGTGAAAGTTTTTGGCTGCCCACAAAAAGGGCAATGAGGATTTGGAACTCCCGAGTGTTGTGGGTTCCTAGTGACAAGCCTTGGAAAATAATACAATAGGAAATATGAGCCAACTTAGACTCAATAGTGGCAGATTAGATGGTTTGAAACTTATGATGCTAGACAATCTAAGAAGACTGCAAGTGTTACCTGAGATTTAAGGTTAGAACCATAGGCAAATGAGTCAAAACCCAATATAGCCCGACTTGGGGTTTTAGGTGCAAAAGAAAGTGTTGTGAAACCAATGCTAATCCTTCTATCATGGACAATATAGATGCTCAACTTATGAAGCACATTTAGAGGCAATACTAACGTGACTAAGTTAAACATCTATCCATCTGGCCAGATGTGGTGTAACTAGGCTTGCATATCCTCCCAGGGATGATTATAAATGCCACACTTATGAAAGTGTAAAGTATGAACCCGTATTACGAACCCTAGGGATATGGGTTAAAGGAAGCCCTTGAATCTGAATGAGCAACAAACACAAAATATTTTGTTGGTTGAAAGAAAGACCATTCTTGAATCTAAAACCATCACAGTGGAGCCAAGGTTTGATAACTTCCCAGGCCTACCAAATGCTTTTTGGCAACAAAAGTGCCTTGTGTATTGCCTCTTTCATAATAAGAAGGATTTGAAAGCCAATCCCCTTCTAGGAGGGCCTATTGGTCGAATCTCCTAAAGAAATACAATGCCCAAGGAGAAATTTCCAGGCTTCATTGCTAGTAATGACTTGAATAATCCATGTTGCACATAGAGGAAGACCTTGCTTCTCCGTAGAAAGAAGTCCAAGCCCTTCATACCCTCTCGAAAGCAACTACATTCCTAGAAAATCCTACGGAAGCCATTATGGTCAGCTCCTGAAGCCCACAAAATATCGGAAAGGAGCTTCTTAAGCTTGTTATAGGAAGCTTTCAAATGTGCACAACACGAAGGATAATACACATGGGTCATTACAAGAATCTTTGGGCAAATATAAAATTTAGCAACCAAAGAAACTAGCTTAGCAATCCAGTAAGACAACTTCTTAATTTTGACAAGGACCACATTCAAATGATCCATAGGGAACCTTTGTAAAGAAAAAGGATTGTCCAAAAATCGAAAGATTTCCCCATGCCTAATCCACTTGCACCCATCCTAGAGAATTAAAGGTGGAGTTGGGAGAAAGGATTGCTTGTATCATTAGGTTTTGTGTCATTGAATAATCGATCCAAAAGCTAAAAAAAAAGAATCAAGGCACTAGAGTGCCTCTTGGACATTGTGCTCATCCTCAAGTAGGGTGAGGAATGAATCATCTGCAAAGTGACTATTGACAAGTTGAGAAGGTGACTCAAGAAAGGAAATGCCCATGACTCGATTAGTTGAAATAGAAACAATCAGAAGGTAACTAAGGCTTCAATGGCCAAAATATACAAAGGGGCCAACGGACAACTTTGGTGAATGAATCAAAAAATTCCAACAGTTGAGGATTGACGATCCTTCATAGTAATACAAGTTGAAGCATCTGCAAAAGGCATTTGCATAGATTTAACTACCAAACCCTAGGGCACCAAGTGTAGCAAGAATGAAAGGCCATTCAATTCAATCATAGGCTTTAACAAAGTCAATCTTGACAAAAATAAGAATATGTTTCAAGCAGTGAGCCTACTCCATGCCTTCCCATAATGCAATGGTATTATCTAGAATAAATTTAAATTTTATGAAGCTAGCTTGCATAAGGAAGACAATATATGAAAGGAGGTAGCAAACATTAAGAGCCTACACTTCGGCGATGATCTTATAGGAGATATTGAGCAAAGTTATGGATTTCTAGTTGCAAATATCTTTAGGGTCCCAAGTTTAGGTATGAATTTAATATTTCCCTTTTTAATAATGATCAAGAGATTACAAATGAAAAACTTCAAGGTAGACATTATGCAGTTCGGAACCACCACAAGGCTGCAAGGCATTGTAAAATTCACAAGGAAAGTCATTGTGACTAGAGCTTTGTCATCATCCATGGAGAAAATGGCATCTTTAGGGTCCTTAAGGGTAAGGCTTTAATTAGAAAAAACCTTTTAAGACTTAGAAAGCTGAGAGGGAACAACAAGGCATTCCCTCAAGGGCCAATCTTGCTCAAGAGAATTTCCTTGCATAGTGAACACCCTGTAATGTTTGATAAAAGCTTGTAAGATGTATGGTAGTTGAGAGAGCATCGTTTGGCCTTCTTTAATCAAGCACCTTGAGTAGACAAAAGGGATTAAATTGGCAAGAGAATCGTATCGGCCTTCTTTGCATAGACCTATTTGAATATCAATATGTTAGAAACAATAGTCCACCAAGATAATTGAGAGAGGGGGGGATGTGAATCATTTATCTGACAATTAAAACATTTATCTTCTTTAAATAAGCTTAACCATTCAACCAAAGTAAACAGCAACCATAATAAGATGCAAATAGACAATTACACTAGATATGATGACTAGGGAAACCCTTGATCAAAGGCAAAACCCTGGTGGGAATGATACCCACAAGATGATGTACTAATATAAATATTCCTTGTTAGAGGATGGACCCAGTTAGGAGTCTATTATAACATTTAGTACATAGAGTCCCTATTAAGAGACTTTGAATCCCTGTTAGGAGATTCCAACCCTGTTAGGAGTTGTAGTACAATGTATGCAAGATGAGCTAATTGCCCAAACATGCAATTTCAACTACAAGAAGAGCTCACTGCTCAAATATGCAATTTACTATTATGATCTTCTTTCCTTGGTTCTGTCAACCGAACCAATCACTGTCAAACCTTGTCGACCAGGTCACGAACTTCGGATCCAAATATCAAAGCTCAGATCACTCAGCAAAACCTTGGCAATGAAGTTTCCTTCACTTCCACTCTGCTCTGTTTAACTTCACATTCCGCACTTTTATTGCTTCCACAATTACTATTTCATATCATACCTGATAAAGGAAAATGTCCTTCCTTTATACCGAGTCCTCAAAACAATTCCCTGAGTCGACTATTAGACCTTCTCAATTAATTATTATAGGACCATATTAAGAACATGTTACACTTAGCAATAATATAAATCTTTTGTCTTGCAACTTGAATAACTCTCCATACACAATATTATGACAAGTGAACTTAGCCACGTCATCATCAATATGTCTTCTTCATGTCCTCAACCTCAATTCTCAGAATAACAACTCTGCTAAGAGATATAACAAGTTTACCTGAACATGCCTTTGTAAACTCTATCTTAGAACAGACATCACCAAAATGTACATAACTTCTTCCAGACTTATCATTTCTTCTTCTGGTGTTAACTACATATACCAGATGCTCAGATGTATCTCCCATGACCTTAGATAGTTATAATGCTCAACTAGCTGTCTGTACCAACTTGATCTTTCCGTTGTTCTTCTATCAGATACCACAGAAAATTGCTATGTTGAGATCAATGACAAACTCAATCATAAGTGTAACATATCATTATAGTAACATATCTACAATACTCCCCCATAGGAATATCATCAACATTTATGCTTGCAACAATCTCCCCCTTTGGCATTGATGGCAACATAGATGAAAAACATCTAGTTCCAAGAATACCAACAAAAGATTGTTCATCATCTTTTCAAATCCTCTTCATCAATTATTCTCCCTTATTGATATACCTCGATGTGCTTCCTATCAAACTATCATTCCATGTTGTGCTCTTGCTGAACTTCTCCAATTGTCATGTTGTTCATGATGTTCTTCCTCATGATCTTCTCCCCCATGATGTCATGATGTTTTTCATGCAATACTTCTCCCCCATTGACATCAATGTCAAAGGTTTCAGCAACTAACTATACTGCATCAAATTCTATAACAATTGATTCTTACTTAGCTTAAGTGTCGAAAGACACTGTTCAAAATAACATCCAAGAAGAGTCGTAGATGACTTTGACCATCATAGATACTCCCCCATATAGGAAGCATCAACATTCAATCTAGACAACAACGATGCTTTGTTACACTGGACTGATGCATTCTTGCATCTTCTACTCTGATGTAGGAAGGGGCATAACCCCAAGCATACCTCGCAAATACTCAAAAGTCTGTTTGGGAAGAGGCTTCGTGAATATATCTACAATCTGCTCTTTAGTGCTCACGTACTCCAGTCTAATTTCTTTTTCTGCAACTTTCTCTCTTAATATGTGATACTTAACTCAAATGTGCTTAGTCTTCAAATGCAATACTAGATTCTTAGACATATTTACCGTGCTTGTGTTGTCACAATGTATGACAACAGGTTCATTGATTTCTATCCTTATCTCCTTCAGCATCTGCTTCATCCAAACAACTTGATTGCAATTGTTTGCTGCCACCACATATTTTGCTTCCGCTGTACTTTGTGATGTGCAATCTTGCTTCTTGCCTAGCCAAGAAACCAATCTTCCTCCAAGAAAGAAAGCTCCACCACTGGTGCTCTTTTTGTCATCCATACTGCTTGCCCAATCAGCATCAATATATGCACTTAGAGTGAAATTATTAGATTTTTTATACCACAATCCGAACTTAGATGTTCCCTTCAAATATCTAAATATCCTTTTAACTAATGTGCTTCTCTAGGATCAACTTGGAATCTTGCAACAATTCCAATTGCATTTGCTATATCTAGTCTTGTGTGAGTCAAATATTGTAATCCTCCAATCATAGATCTGTACTTTTTCTGTTCAATAGTAGGTGTCTCATCCTTTGTAGATAACTTGTGTCCAGTTACCATAGGTGTTCCAATGGGTTTGCATGTTTCCAAACCAAACCTTTTCAGTAAATCCTTCAAGTACTTAGTTTGAGAAATAAAGATTCCTTCTTTATTCTGTACAATTTGCAGTCCTAGAAAATATTTCATCTCTCCTATCATATGCATTTCAAATTCTTTCTTCATCTCTTCTGTAAACTTCTCACTTTCCTTATCATTTCTTCCAAATATGACATCATCAACAAATATTACCAAAATCATCAAACCATCATCAATTTCTTTCCAATAGAGATTACTATCTGCCATACCTTTGCTATGTCCAAGCTTTGTCAAATGCTTGTCCAACTTTGCATACCAGGTTCCAGGTGCTTGCTTCAAGCCATACAATGCTTTCTTGAGTCTGCATATTATGTCCTTGTCTTCTGTCAAAGGACATCCTTTAGGCTGCTCAATGTACCCTTATTCTCCAAGTTCTCCATTCAAAATGCTGACTTGACATCCATCTGATATACTTTGAATTTCTTTTGTGCTGCATAGGCTAAGAATAATCTTACTGCTTCTATTCTAGCCACTAGAGCATAGGTTCCTTCATAATCTATCCCTTCTTGCTGTGAGTAACCTTTACATACCAATCTTGCTTTGTTCCTTACAATTTCACCTTGTTCATTCATCTTGTTTCTGAATACCCATTTAGTTCCTATCACATTCTTGTCTGCTAGTTTGGGAACCAATTACCATGTCTCATTCTTTATTATCTGATCCAATTCTTCTTTCATAGCTTGTTTCCAATAATCATCTTTGCATGCTTCATCTGCATTCTTGAGTTCAATTTGAGATATCAAACATAGTTCTTCATTGATTCTACTTCTTTTCATCATAACTTTGTCTTTGCTTTCGATGATCTGTTCAGATGGGTGATTCTTTATCATATTCTTTCCTGAAGTAGGAGTTGCTATCTCAACTCTTGGCTCCACTAAAGGTTTTGAGCTTTGTTCTTGCCTTGGCTCTCCCTCATTCTACAAATCATTATTAGTCTCAATAAATACCTCATCATTCCTTGGATGGCTTGGTAACAACATCATCATTTGAATTGTAATCAACTATTCTCTCTTGTATCTTAAATTTCTCATCAATTCTCACTTTTGCACTTTCCATAGTAGTTTTAGTTCTCTATTATAACATTTATAAGCCTTTCTTTTCAATGAAGAACCAAGAAACATACCTTCATCACTTCTAGCATCAAACTTACCAATATCATCATCTCTTTTGATATAACACTTACTCCCAAAATATTTTGAAATACTTAACTATAGGTGAATGACCAAACCACAGTTCATAAGGGGTCTTTTTTGTGTCTTTCCTGACTTGCACTTTGTTCATAGTGTAAATCGTTGTATTCATAGCTTCTTTCCAAAATGTCTTGGATATGTCATTCTCAGCTAACATAGCTCTTGCAGCTTCTGTAACTGACCTGTTCCTTCTTTCTGCAATACCATTTTGTTTAGGGGTTCTTGGAGCTGATAACTGTCTTTTGATTCCATTTTTTTCACAAAACATGTTAAACTCATTTGAAGTAAATTCTCCTCCTCTATTTGATCTTAAACATTTAATCTTCATACCGGATTCATTCTCAACTGTATTCTTGAATATCTTAAACTTATCAAATGCCTTAGATTTCTCTTTAAGAAATGCAACCCACATCATTTTAGAAAAGTCATCAACCAAAATCATAAAATACCTTTCACCATAGAATCCTTTAGTCTTTGTAGAACTGCTGAGATTTGTGAGTACAATCTCCAACTATGCTATAGTAGTAAACTTCTTGCAGGAAAAAGAAGTTTTGTTATGCTTTGCCAAGACACACTCCTTGCAAGTTGTGTTAGTAGGTTTTACAATCTTAGGAAAATCTCTAATTGCAAACACATTACTAGTCTTCACAATACTGTCAAATTTTATATGACAAAATCTCTTATGCCATAACCAACTATCATCTACCTTTGCAACCAAACATGTCATTTTAGTAGGATTCAACTGAAATACGTTACCTCTAGATTTGGTTCCTGATTCAATTACCTTTCCATCTATGTCTTTGATTATGCATTTCTTCTCTATGAACTACAACTGATAACCTTTGTCTACTAGTTGTCCAACACTCAAAAGATTGTGCTTCAAACTATCAACAAAATATACATCCTCAATATTAGTTCTACCATCAAGAGTGACAGATCTAATACCTTTAACTTGGCATGTTGCATTATTCTCAACTTTGACAATGCCTCTATCCTGACTAGTTGTCCAACACTCAAAAGATTGTGCTTCAAACCATCAACAAAATATACATCCTCAGTATTAGTTTTACCATCAAGAGTTATAGATCCAATACCTTTAACTTGTTCATCATCACTTGCATTTAATGCTTGTTTATTAGAATCATTATCTTCATTTGCATACAGATACTCTCTATCTTTTCTAGGCTTGTAATTTCTTTTATACATTTTCTCTCTTTTAGGACACTTAGATGCATAATGACCATATTCATCACAAGTCCAACATTTAAAGATTTTCTTAACTCATTTCTCTTTTCTTACCAGAAGGGCTACTCCTTCAATCTTTCTGTCCTCCTCAAATCTGTTGCTGCTAGCAAAATCTTCTCTAGCACTTGTGCTTCTTGATAAATTAGGTCGATTATTTAAGGCACTGAAGGTTGTCTTTATTCTGGTCAATTCTCAGGATTGTCTAAGTTCATTTTCAACTGCTTCAAGTCTTCCAAGCAATGTTTCCTTTGTGAAATCTTTGGTACAAGATATCAACAACTGTACCATCTGAACTGCTGACTTTAATGGTGGTGTTAGAGTCTTCAATATTTTCCATATAACCTCATCTTCTTTGGTTCCTCCTTGAGATCTAATTCCTGCAGTAATTTTTGATATCCTGCCTATATATGTTCTTACAGATTCATCTTTCATCATTTTAGCATCTTGAAATGCACAAATCCAACTATGTAACCTCAACTTCTTAAAATGTGCATCAACTTCAAAACTAGTTCCAAATCAAATGTGAAGTAGCAAGTGGTTTTACCTGGTTGTATTCAATTTCAGGAAGTGCAGTCAATATTGCTTCTTTAACTCTCATGTCGCACATAAAAAGATCTCTTTCTGTCTTGGTGCAAGTTTCCAAATCCTTTTAAGCAATGATTGTCTTCACTAATTTTGTCAAGTCCAATATCCCAAACCCATACACAACAAATGTGTCTTCATCTTTTCCTTCCAGTTGTCATAATTTGTTCCATCGAACTTCGGACTATCTTCTCTGAACATGCTTGCCATGGATCTCCCAAAGTTGTTAAACTTTATCTTCAAGGACCTGATGCTCTGATAGCAATTGTTAGAAACAATAGTCCACCAAGATAACTGAGGGGGAGGGGGGGGGGAAGGTAATCAGTTATCTGACAATTAAAACATTTATCTTCTTTAAATAAGCTTAACCATTCAACCAAAGTAAACAACAACAATAATAAGATGCACATAGAAATTACACCAGATATGTTGACTTGGGAAACCCTTGATCAGAGGGAAAACCTCGGTGGGAATGATGCCCACAAGATGATGTACTAATATAAATATTCCTTGTTAGAGGATGGACCCAGTTAGGAGTCTATTACAATATTTAGTACATAGAGTCCCTGTTAGGAGACTTTGAATCCATGTTAGGAGATTCCAACCTTGTTAGGAGTTGTAGTACAATGTATGCAAGATGAGCTCATTACCCAAACATGCAATTTCAACTACAAGAAGAGCTCATTGCTCAAACATTGAATTTACTGTTATGTTCTTCTTTCCTTTGTTTTGTCAACTGAACCAATCACTGTCAGACCCTGTAGACTAGGTCGCGAACCTCAGATCCAAATATCAAACCTTGGATCACTCAACAAAACCTCGGCAATGAAGTTTCCTTCACTTCCACTTTGCTTTGTTTAACTTCGCATTCTGCACTTGTACTGCTTGCACAATTACTTTTTCATATCATACCTGATAAAGGAAAATGTCCTTCCTTTTTACCGAGTCCTCAAAACAATTCCTTGAGTCGGCTGTTAGACCTTCTCAATTAATTATTATAGGACCACATTAAGAACATTTTACACTTAGCGATAACATAAATCTTTCGTCTTGCAACTTGAATAACTTTCTATACACGTAATATTATGACGAGCGAACTTAGCCACATCATCACCAACATGTGTTCTTCATGTCCTCAACCTCAATTCTCAGAATAACAACTCTGCTAAGAGATATAATGAGTTTAACAGAACATGCCTCTGCAAACTCTATCTCTAAACAGACATCACCAAAACTTACGTAACTTCTTCCAGACTTATCATTTCTTCTTCCGATGTTAACTGCATATACCAGATACTCAGATGTATCTCCTATAACCTTAGATAGTTATAATGCTTAACTAGCCATCTGTACCAACTTGATATTTCTGTTATTCTTTTGTTAGATACTACAGAAAACTGCTATGTTGACATCAATGACAAACTCAATCATGAATGTAACATATCATTATAATAACATATCTACAATACTCGCCCATAGGAATATCATTAGCATTCATGCTTGCAACGCAATAATCTCATTAGGGTCTTGAGACAAATCCACTTCCACACATACCTTACCAATTTAATCCCTTTTGCTTGCTAGCCCTTAAATAATCACTTAATAATTTTGTTGAGTATCCCCTAAGGAATAATTCCTAGCAAATTCGTTAAGACCTTAGACAGTCCATTACATTTCATGAATCAAACTGCTTGTATTTCATCCTTGTCCTCAAGAGAGAAGATGTTTTGCTAGAAATCTAATGTCGGATAGAAGCCGGGGTAAGAGAGGCCAATGGAATCACCCTATGTTTTTGTTGAGTCTTAGAAGGGTTACAAGAGTAGCATAAAGAAGTTGATTGTGTGGTAGGTAGGTTGAGGGGTGCATGCCCACACAAGACGGGAGGTATCATCACTAGCCATATTTGTCTCCTGAGAAGTTGGGTATGAAACAGGCTACGATTGTGTCTACAATCAAACTTGCGGTTGCAGCTGATACTAGGATTGTGACAACACAACAATACAATTATCCTTCTTTTGTGAAGTAGATGAGGAGCCCTTCCCTTTGCGGGAAACTATAGTCCGATCATCCTCAGTTTTTGAAGCTTTGAAAGAGTGCAGAAGGGCAGATTACTTGGGATGAATTTTAACTCTTGGAGCAGCCTAAGGTAAAGTTCAAAGCCTTAATTTTATGTTTTGAAGATAGGCATTGATAACAAGTATTGGGCAAATTCAAATAGAGCACTTGTTGAGAATAGCACAAACCTCTTATCTAAATATCAATAGTCTCTTTGAGGTCTCAAGACAAATCCATTGCCACTCATACCCTCTCCAATTCAATGCCTTTTTTCTACTAGCCCTTCACTTTCCCTTCACTTTGGACTTGAGAGTTCCTACATCTGTTTTGTCTTATTTGCACTCCTTTTTTGGCTGGCTCACATCAGCATAAAATCTTTGATCACTTGTTTCTATTTTTCCCTACTTCAACTCCAAAAACAATCTATATTTACAAACTCAATGAAAGCTTCAATACCAAGAAACATTTATGTACAAATCCTATAAAACTCGTAGCTAGAAATCCTATAGCTATGTCCAAGTTGAGACTCATGGTGAATCTCACTCCCTTAATAGGAAGATCTCTTTCCACCATAGCCAAACTTCTTTGAGAGAATTTATGTCCTTCGTATGGTTGAGACAAAATGTGTTCAATGTCCAAAACCCAAGGGTTTCACTAAATACCAAATGAGTGTCTCAACTCCCTTTTATACCTTTTTCTCGCCATCTTCTAGAAAACACCAATTAAAATTTTACTTTTAAAATTAAACTCTATTTAGCTCTAAAAACACCTTTTCATTAAATAATGAGAATTTGACACACAAGGTCCCACTTTTATGTACCTACTATCTAATTTTTTCAGCTATCCAAGCCTTGGTTATGAATAGAAAAGGATCCCACCTCTAAACGATCAGTAGAGGTAGAAAATCACAGAGAGGAAGTAACAATCAACTCCAAAATTAGGCAATCACAATATAGAACAACCCACAAAGTTCCCCCGTAACTCCCCTCCCAAGAGCCACCTTTTGCCTCCATAAGAAAGGTTGTCACCTCGATAAGACAAAGGAGGGAGGAAAAAGGAAGGAGAGTGAGCCAAAACCGTATTGATCTCACACAAAAAAGCCTCACCTCAATAGTGGTGTGTTCACCTTTCAAAGCCACATCTAGCCACTAACAACACCAACCCATATGAAGGAAAAAAAATTAAGAATTTGGGCACCAACAAGGCCAAGCACAGTCATAAACCTGCACAACCTTAACCAAAAGCAAGAAACAACCACAACATGCCCTTGAAAACTGCCAACAACCACCTGGCCATTAGGAAAAAAATGCCTTCAAAGGACTCAACACTAACCACAAACAAAGTGCTTCCGAGGGGCAACACAGAAAGCACACTTTGCTTACAATAACGGATGGTAAAACATAGTGAAAGATCCAACATAGCATCCAAAAAAGCGAAAAAGTCAGAAGCCCACAATAGGGACTAGCAGTAAAAAGAGGCAGAGAGAACCCCACCATACTAGATTAGACTCCCCTAAGGGATCCTACAATCCAAAAAATAGTCTCTGCAGTTAGATCATGATCATTGAAAACCACAGTCATTGAGAAATCTTCTGAACAAGGGAAGAAAATAGGCGTTAGCAAACAAAGGATCCGACAAAAGTCACTTTTCACAAAAAAACAATGATGAAGCATTGTTGCTCCATCAAAGTCGCTTTTCATAAAAAAACAATGATGAAGGAGCACTGCTGCTCCACCAATATCTGCAGAAGCAAGGAACCAGAAACAAGCTTAGTGACAACCCACACAAGAACATGCCAAGCCAAAACCCTGTCAGCCACCACACCAGAAAGCATAGGCACTCCAAGCTCTAGCCAATGATAGTCTAGGATCCTTGCAACAACAACACCCCTGGCAAGACAAACAACCAACAAATTGAGCCGTACATTGAGTACTTCCCAAAGAAGCACCACCCAAAGGATGAGTCCAAATTTGGAACAGAACCCAAAAGGCATTGATGACAGGAAAAACATCCAATAGAAGTCTCAAAAGGACAAACAAATGATACCCCAACACCAAATGGCCATCTCCACCAACAAGACAAAAAACCCCATCCTAAGTAGCCAGTGGGCTAGGAACAACCCATCCTTGTCTTTGCCTTCATTTTTCTCTACATTGAAATCATTCCTTGCAACACATCCACCTATAGAAGACCTTGCCCATCCTAGCTCTCTCCTACTGCTTTGCATTTCAATTTCAATGATATTACATAAATATAAGAAAGATTCTAGGGACGAGAGGAGGAAAGTACATAGTTAGTTTTAGATGTTTATAAGATGCACTCCATTAAAGGTCTAACAAATTTTTGATTTTCTCGTTTCCACTTTAGCCTATTTGTACACTCAAACCATTGGTTAAGCTTATAATATTGTTTATTACACTAGTAGCTACTCCTAGTGATTTTTTTTTTATGTTTCTAAATTCTAGTTGTTTGATATAGAATGTGTTTTCCTATGCAAAAAATAGTGATGTCGTTAATCCCTACTTGTGCTATTATAACCATTTTGCCTTGAAAATTAATTTCCTTTAGGCCTTTGACCTTGAATTACAATCATTTCTCCATGATTTGAAATATTATGGAGTTGCAATGTACATAACTGATCCTAGATATAATATTTTGATAAAACAAACAGCTATGATTTTGGTTGCTTAATTGAATGCATACCTTGCATCTTTTGACCTATCTGGAAATTTAAAATGTTGGTAATTGCATTTGTGATCCTATGTTATTTGTTCAAAAATGCACTTTGCAATATCCCCTTTTGGCAATATACCTGATTCTAGCATTACACTTTAAAATAAATTACATAATAGGGTGCATGGGGATGCATCACCCAACCCCCAAACCACTGCATTCTTGGGATAGGGATATCCGTAAGATAAGGGGACAGGGACGAGGCATGGCCCCCACTACTACCTTATGCCACTATTGCTTCGCCGGTAAGTGAAGACGACATAGTTTCCCTAAAATGGACGTGAAGATGCATAGGCATCTCTCAATCGTCTCAGAGACATCTACACATCCCCCATCAACAAACAACCATAAAAGTGATCTTTGTTTTTATAAAGTTGCATTGCCCCTTGACCCTTCTATTGGCTGCTGCCCCCAGATCCCTACTTTCGAATTTAAAAACAGAAAAAGAAATTGATACATAAATTGCGTTGAATCAAGTTGATCTTTTTATACCCATTTTTGCAGAGTTCTAGTGAGGAGCGTTTGTTTTTAGGGATGATTAGAGGCCTCCCTTTACTACATTGACATTTTGTACTTGTTTTGATATCATGCTTCCTCATTGTAATCATGTATGATGGTTTCGATATAATAGAAATCTTCCATTTGGCGATTCGACAAATTTATTAAGTATTCTGATTTCTAATAGTAATTAGTAGTTCGATATTTAATGTTCATTGTTTATTGGTTCAATGTTTGAGTATTTAGTATTTGGTATTTGCAATTTTCTATTTACTTATTATATTGTTATGCATCTTTTCATAACTACCGCCTCGAGTACTAATGAATGATATATAGTATATAAATTACCAAACCCTTGCCACCATTCCTCCACCATCCCCAAATCGAGGCCCACTTTCCCCCTTTCCAAAAACATGTCCTATTGTCCACTTGTTCCCCAGAGTCGGTTTAATCTTAGAGAGAATTGTAATTAATTAACACCAAGTTTTATGATAAATATGAATCCATTTCTTTGCTTATTTCCATCAGCCAAGCATATTGGGAATGCAATGGGAAAGCATGACAAGGTGTCGAGGGACTGTCTTCCTCAATCAAGTCCATTGCACGAAACAAGCCTTTGAGTCATTTGGTCCCTTGGCCACGAGCAACCAACTTGAGGTGGGGTACTTGATGAGGGAATTGGTACTAATGCATCTCCCTAGCAAACATTTCACATGGATTCTAGAGATGATTGTTTGATGACAATCAGATAAACTTTTACTAATCCTATAATTCTGGATTGATTGGCAGGTCAGGTAATAAATCATTAAAGCTTATCTTTACATTATAGACTGCTGTTATTTTATTTCTGATTCTTTTCTAATTTAAACTTAACTATTTGATTTCCTTTATGTTTGGATTTCTTATTCTTTATTTCCAATTGATCATTTGATGCTTTCTCCAAATGCATTTGTTCTCCCTCTTATATCTTCAAATGAAGAGTTGCACCTCTTCATCACAATAGTGGCTTTCCAAGAGTTACAACCCTTCGTTGCTGCGCCTGGGAGAATAATAACTTAATTATAATTGAATCTCTTTCATTGTAGGAAATCACCATTTCTTGATAAAAATTTTAATTTATAACCTGCTGCCCCTATGGATCTAGCATATTTTATTTTAATTAGCCAAAGTTATACTTTTAAGGGCTGCGACCATGTAATAACCCCAACCTGGCTATAGCTTCAAACATATATCTTATGCACACAATTTCCTATGCTAATCAGAGGTTTGACATTTTGTCAAACAGTTTGCAAGCCAGCTCTCCAACAAGACAATAAACGGTTGCGATTTCAAGCTTTGTAGTTGCTAACTAAAACGGTTTCTAAATTGTAAATAATTTTCAAAAGGAAGAGCCAACTAAATGTCTAATGAAAAAACAGCTAAATGTATTTTAAATTTCAACAGCTTCACTTATTTCTCAAAACCTTCAGCACTTATTACATTCACAAAATTAATGCTTTATCTAAAGCACAAGTATCAACACTGGAATAACAATTGGAACCTGATTTAAGCAATTGAATGACTTGACTTAGTGTTATGAATTCCACCTTGAATCGATCAGCAACCTCTCTTCAGTCTGATCACAGCCCTTCCACATCCACATTGGCCAATGTTTGTAGAATGATAGCTGGAGATACACTTGGCAATATCAGATTTAAGACAACTCCTCCCAAAAATGCAGATGCTGATATCCAGGCTCAGCTTGCCCACCTCTAAATCCCAAACGCAGGGCTGGTGTCATTCATGTGCAAGCTTGAATGTGGTTCGCAGACCAAAAAGAAATGGTGCAAGCCTATTTGGAGTGATCGTAGGCCACTATCAATGCCCAACGCTGTCTTAAATGAACAACAACAATTATTCTACCAGATCGCAAGTCAAGAGTGTAATGTTCCCATTATAAAATAAATAATTAATCAAACTATTGTTAACGGGCCGATGGATTTAATGTATCTCGGACCCATTTATGTTTTTTTTCCATAGTTTGTGTTGCCGTCAGCTATCTTTGGACACCCTCGAAAATTTTTCCCAATGGGTATTTAAGCACGGCTTGTAAGTAGTCATTAGGTATGCAATTTGGATTATTTCTTTGTATTGCAAATTCCTGTTGGGATTCTCTGTTGTTTGCCATTTCGGAAGTGGAAAACCTTCCTTATTTGGCTATTTCCAGTTTCGGTGGGATTCAACCCTCACCCTATTCTGTCACCTATAACACTTTGCTCGGATCTAGCAAATCGGAGCACCATCTTTTGGCAAACCCAATTGAAGGTTATTTGTGTTCTAATCTCCAATTTTTATTCTATCTTATGAATTTGGGTGTCTTCTTTATTGCATGTTTGAGCACTTCCTCTACCTGTACCCTGTCCACTTCTCCCAACAAGAAGTTCATCTTTCTATGTGGCTACATTGCCCTACTGTACGAACAATGTTTCAACTCCCTCATTCCATCACCATACGGCCATTGGGCCTTCACCTTCTTGCTACCGTATGGCCAGTATTGGTCACCACACCGTACTACTGCTTGATTCCACACCGTACGGCCAACAATATGGCTGCTTGCTGGACATGATACTGTACAAACCTTCTAGCCTTCACACCGTACGACCTCCTTGGTCACTGTACAACCGAAGTTGTTCAACACACATCACTCTCCCACCCTCACCATATGGAAAACCTGTAGCCTAACACTATACCGTGCGACCTCCCATTTCGCCCATACTTTGGTCAAATCACCTAGCTGTAGTGCCCTCTAGAACACCATACTTGTTCCATCTAATTGACATTGTGTAGGAGAAAGGATTGTCTGAAAGTAGTTGTAGGTACGAAACATTATAGTGGTATCAGAGCTTCGAACCTACTACCCTATGAACAGTGAATGAGAGTTTATAGCCGAAAGAGAAAAATGACCCATTCTCTTGGTAAAATGGCTGCTGAACTAGAACCCACAGCTGTCGAATTCATGGCACTACTAAGAGAGCTTGCAAGGAATCAAACACAGATTAATGATACTCAGCGACTCATGGAAGAGACTCTCAAGAAGTTGGCAAAGAGGTCTACCTATAGAGACTCATCTTTGGTGAAGCAAAGAGGTCTACCTATAGAGACGCACACATGATTCCAAGTCAAGGTTGCCGGAGGAACTCTTCTGCCCTACACACACCTTGTTCCTTAGCTAAGTATCGCAATGGCAAATGACACAGTGACCGAGGATTTCTTCATAGTGGACCTTGATGACATGGAGGTTATTCTGGGGATACAGTGGATGGAGACACTTGATGAATACACTTAGAGCTTCAAACGGATGGACTTCACTTTTATTGTCGATGGAAAGAAGGTTGTTCTTAGTAGAATGGCAAATGAGAGTCTGAAAGAATTTTCCACACATCAGATGGAGGCAATTTTTCGGCATGATGACATTGCTTGGGCTGCGCATTGTTTTGTCTTGGTAGAACCTATAAAAGGGCAACAGATACTTCCCCAGGATGATGATCTCTAGAATATTTTGATTGATCATAACAGAGTTTTTATAGACATTCCTCCTAGCATACCGCCTCATCGAGGGTTTGAACACACTATTGAGTTGGAAGTAGGAGCCAAGTTGGTCATAACCACATCCTACCGCCATCTCAAGAAATTCAAAGATGAGATAGAAAGGACGATTCAGGAACTACTGGAGAAAGGATGGATTCGTTCCAGTTTTAACCCTTTTGCATCATTAGTGGTATTGGTCAAAAAGGACAAGACGATGTGCATGTGTGTGGACTATCGTGCGTTGAACAAAAAAACAATAAAAAATAGATATCCCATTCCAAGGATAGATGAGTTGCTGGATGAATTACATAGCACAGTCTATTTTTTGAAAATAGATCTCTATTCTGGATACCACCAAATCCACATGAGGGAAGAAGACATGTAAAAAACAGCCTTTCGTTGTCACTACAAGCATTATGAGTTCCTGGTTATGCTATTCGGATTAACAAATGCACCTGCTATATTCCAATCATGCATGAATCGCATCTTCAACAAACAATTGCGTAAGTACTTACTAGTATTTTTTAATGATATTATTATTTATAGTAGGACATGGCAAGAGCACCTGAAGCATCTAGATGAAGTCCTAAGGATCATGAAGGATCAGTCCTTGTTTGCCAAGCAAACCAAGTGTGAATTTGGTATGATAGAAATATTGTATGTGGGGCATGTTGTTAGTAAATATGGATTTCAAGTTCATCAAGAGAAGATTCACGCTATCCTTGATTGGCCTCCCCCAAAATCACTCATGGAATTGTGAGAATTTTTCAGCTTGTGCAGTTATTACCGGAGGTTCGTGAAAGGATTCTTTCAGCTTAGTGCACCCTTAACAAATTTGACAAGGAAGGGTTCCTTCCAGTGGAATGAAAAGGTGCAACTCACTTTTGATAAGCTGAAAGAGGCAATGAGCACTTGTTTCATACTTGCATTACTTGATTTCACTCGACCGTTCATTTTGGAGTGCAACGCATCTGGAGAAGGCATTGGCACGATACTAATGCAAGATAGCCACCCCATAGCCTATGAAAGCAGGAAGCTTACGCAAATAGAATGCTTATATTCCATTTATGAAAAAGAGATCTTGGCCATCATACATGCACTAACCAAGTTTTGGCAGCATCTGGTGGGTGCCAAGTTTGTCATTTGTACGGATCACAATAATTTGAGATATTTTCTAGAGCAATAGGACTTGAACGAGAGGCAACAAAAATGCATAAGGAAAGTTCAGGGTTTTGATTTTGACATTGAATATGTGAAAGGAAAGAACAATGTGGTTGCAGATGCTTTGTCCAAGAAACCCACCATTTGCTTACTAACCCAAATTTCAGCTGAGTAGAAAGCCTATTTGTTGGTAGAATATTCCAAAAACACATTTGCCTATGAGCTAATGGATGGCAACACCTAGGATAATCAGTAGAAAATGGTGGATGACATCATTTACTATAGAAATCGGGTATTTTTAGTGCTGGAATCCAAATTGAAGCAGAAAATCTTGAAGGAGGTAAATGACTCACCCTTGGCAGGACACCCGACCTTCCTCAAAACTTACAGATGTCTCAAGGAGAGGTTTTCATGGAAAGGTCTTAAAGGAGACGTATTGTAGTATCTAAAAGAGTGTGCGGTCTGCTAGCAGAACAAATCTGAACATAATCTACCTTCTAGGTTATTGTAGCCTCTGCCAATTCCAGAATAGAAGTGGGAAAGTATCTCAATGGATTTCATTACTGGACTTCCCAAGGTGAACGAAGAGGATTGTATTTTCGTGGTGGTTGACAGACTAAGTACACACATTTCTTTGCCGTCCCTCAGATTTTCACGCTGCATAGGTAGCCGATCTATTTGTTAGAGAAGTTTTTTGTCTACACGAGCTACTCCGAAACATTGTCAGTGATCAGGATGGACGCTTTATCACTATCTTCTGGACAGAACTATTTTGACTAGTAGGGACAAAATTGTCACCAAGCACTAGTTACCACCCTCAGACAGATGGGGAATATTGTTACAATACCTCATACCACATGTCCATCGGGATGGCACCATTCAAAGCTCTATACGGGTATGAACCCCTTTCCTTCATCGACATAGTTCTGGGTGATAGTTGCGCACCAAGGGTGAGGGATTGGCTTCAGGAGGGACGGGACATCCTAAGATGCCTAAAGAAAAACTTACAACAGGCACAGAATCAATAGAAGATGTACGCCGATAGACATCGAATAGAGAGGAGTTTTGAAGTAGGAGACTTAGTCTACCTCAAACTCCAGCCATATCAACAATCCTCATTGAAGGAAAAGGCAAAAGAAAAACTAAAGCCTCTATTTTATGGCCCCTATTGTATAGTTTGCCGCATCAGTGAAGTCGCCTATGAGCTGGAACTTCCGGACGGGAGCCATATTCATAACGTTTTTCATGTTTTGTGCCTGAAAAAATCTGTGGGATAGAATGTCACTGTAGCCATAGACCTTTTGCCGCTTAATGAAGAAGGAAAGCTAATATTGGAACCAACCGAGATCATTGAAGTACGTGAGAAGACCCCAGCGGAACCACATGGTGAAGGAATATTTGGTACATTGAAAACATTTGCCGTTGGACGACGCAACGTGGGAGGGCAAGCAAATTCTTTAGCATCTGACATTACATTTGCTTGAGGACAAGCAAAATCTGGGATGGGAGGACTGTAATGTTTCTATTATAAAATAAATAATTAATCAAACTATTATTATTGGGCTGATTGATTTAATATATTTCAGACCCATTTACGTTTTGTTTTCGTAGTTTGTATTGTTGTCGGCTATCTTTGTACACCCTCGAAAAGTTTTCTCTATGGGTATTTAAGAACGGCTTGTAGGTAGTCATTAGGTATGCAATTTGGATTATTTCTTTGTACTACGAATTCTTGTTGGAATTCTTTGTTGTTCACCATTTCGGAAGTGGAAGACCTTTCTTGATTGGCTATTTCTGATTTCAGTGGGATTCAACCCTCACCCTATTCTGTTGCCTGTAACACCTCGCTTGGATTTGGCAAATCGGAGCACCATCTTTTGGCAAATCTAATTGAAGGTTATTTGTGTTCTAATCTCCATTTTTTATTCTATCTTATGAATTTGGGTCTTTGCGCTATTGCATGTCTGAGCACTTCTGCTCTACCCATACACCATCCACTTCTCCTGATACGAAGTTCATCTTTCCATGTAGCTACATTGCCCTACTGTATGGCCAACATCGCAACTCCATTCCATCACCGTACGACTATTGGGCTTTCACCTTCCTGCTACCGTACAGCCAGTGTTGGTCACCACACCGTATGGCCAACAGTATGACTACTTGCTCGACATCATACTGTACGACCCTTCTAGTCTTCACACTGTACGACCTCCTTGGTCACTGTACGGCTGAAGTTGTTCACCACACATCACTCTCCCACCCTCACCGTATGACAAACCTATAGCCTAACACTATACCATACAACTTACCATTTTGCCTGTACTTTGGTCAAATCACCTGGCCATACTGCCCTCCAAAACACCATACTTGTTCCATTTAACTGACATTGTGCAAGAGAAAGGATTGTCTAAAAGTAATTGTTGGAACAAAACATTACAAAGAGTGGGATTTGAGCATTTAATTCCACCAAATTCTAGCTTTAGATTTATCAAATGAAATCAGAACTTCTCACAACAGATCCAATACAAACTTCAACAAATGAATCCTCTTTAGTCACAATAGATACTGTAGGAGAGAGAAACTCACAAACCACTTAAAAGTCCCAGCCATAGTAAAAACAGAAGGGAAAAGAACAATTGCAATACCTCAGCTGCAGATGAATTACTAACCCTCAGATCAAACCACTATACCTCAGCAGTGGAATGCACAATTAGCTACAAACACTTATACTTCAGCACGGGCACAAAAAATCAGAACTCATAAAAGCCACAAAGGCATCAAAAGCAAATAAAATATCCAAGCATGCTTTTCTCAACAAATGGGCTTGTATTTATAACCTTCGGTTTCCCTTTTGTTCCCAAAATGTAATTTCACTCAAGAAGCTTCACCACACAACATTAATTAGAAGCTTCCAATAGATTCTCTCACTTGACTTGGCTTAACTAATTAATAAATGACACTTTTCAATGATAGCTGAACTCTCAACTTAAGTGAAATTATAAAGTTAAATTATAACTTTATAATAAGCCATTTAATAATTAATAATAATTTAGCCACAAAAAATACAATAACTCCCAAAATACTCATCATTTAAATATGTCATCTGAAATAGGAGTCATAAGTATTATTTCTCCATGTGACCAAATGCACTTTCCAAAAATAGAAAGGGTCCATCTCGATCAACATCAACTTACCACAAATAGTAAGTACACAAAAACTAAGCCCAAACGAAGTCCAATCCGAGTCAAATGAAGACCAACCTGTAGCTTGCTGAGATGTGGAGAAGATAAGATCCTCCCAAGCCAAGCCACTGCCACAGAATACCCTCTATCCATAATAATTAGCCTACGAGGATCACAATAATAGGCTAATCCCTAAAACTCCAATGCTGGGAAAAATGGGGACATTACAGTTCTCCTTCCTTGAGATTGCTTGTCCTCAAGCAATCCGGCAACACAGTGAACTCCAACCTCCACCTGGATCTCAAATGAGGAAGTGTGTGACATCTCTGTCAACACTAAACCAACTACACACTAGCATCATCAGGACCAACTGCATTTGTTGCAACCTAACACCAAAAACTTGTGCAGATGATGTAGAAGTCAGAATGTTACCAAAAGGCAACTCCGTAGAAGATCTATGCAACCTCTTCTTCCTTGTATACACCCACAATATATATTGGATTGGAATCTAATCATCACCAACATGTGTTGAAAAAGATGTAGCTACAGGCAAACCATATGCACTCATGCCAATTGTATCAACAATAGATGTAGCCACCTCAAAATATATGGACACAAGAACAACACTAACTGACGCAACATAAAATTGAACCAAATCTGCAATTGATGAAAACTCATAATCATCAATATGTGCGCCGTCATCAGAACACACATCAACTGCATGCATGTTGCTAAATTCCTCCATAGATGACTCAATTGGCGTAGAAGTAGTTGCCAATATCGATATGATTGTATCATTGCATGCTCCTACTCCCACTATCATCGCATCACCATCGAATGCATAATCCTGGGGACTCATTCCAACAACTGCATCATCCAACTGTTTTACAATACTTTGTTTCTCAGATTCTCGATCCCTAGGCAGAGAAGCACATACTCTGCGAGTATAATATCTACCTGGAATGAATCTCCTACCACCATCCATGTCACTATACCAATCACAAAAATAATCTGACAATCTGTAATGTCCCTCTTAGGAACATAATTAATTCAATCAATAACTCAAGATTAATGTTTTGATTTTGAGTCCTCCATGTACTCTGAGTCCCTTATTTTATATTTATATTTATATCTTATTCATTGCTCCATATTTGATACTTCTTTCTAAGTTTCTCTGAACGGATATGATTGATCTCCTACTAGTGATTACCTAAAAATGGTCATTTATTCTTGTTAGAGTACAAATACAATATTCTATGTATAGTATCTAATGTATTTTATATTCTCTGATTCTTCTGTATAATTGGAACTCTCTATATTCATACAATCTCTTACTGATCCTTCTCCCTCGTTCTCATAGCTTCTCATGAAATGAGTTTAATAGCTTCCTTTTCAAATATGATTGTAGTGATTTCTTTGCAAAGTAAACCACGTCCTTAATTCTCATTCCCTACTTACTCTTTATAACCTCCTCATACTGAGTCAGACACTGGCTTTGGCTCTATTCTTTACTATCCTCTCTGTTCTGTGTAATTGCTCTTTGATTGGGTAATATGTTTGAAGGATATATCACCAATACAATATGCGCATGCACTTCAAATGATGACTACGATTATATTATTTTCATCTCTTTGTTCTTTCCCCACGCTGATTGGAATTGGAGATACCTCTATCAGTTTTCGTTTATGAATTAGAAATATTGTCTTTAACCAGCTGTGTGTTACTATGGTTTGCAGAGATTATAATTGGTTGCAGGATTACTCTGTCAATATATTCCTTCCTATATGCTCTCCCTGCGATAAACCTCTGAATGCTACCCTCAGTGCTATTTGGTTGTAAGAAGATAATTGCCTATAAAAAATTGTTGAATCTCATATCTGATGTTGGTGTACATCAACTCTTCAGATATCTCCGTCTACACTGTCTGTTCCTTATTGGTTCTCTTGCAATGGTTTGCAAAAATAGTTTTATTTAAATCTTGATCCTGTTTGTTTCTCCATTGGTTAATATCTCTCTCCCCTCCCCACCATCTTGTCTATACTCTTTTGTTATATATATTCTTCAACATATGTCTAATGGATGAGACACAACTCTTGAATATAATTTCATAATTAAATTTTGTTATATTTAACATATGGATTATATTCTTAGATTATATTATTATTATATTAATAATACAAATTTTATTGTTTTATTATTATTATTATTATTAACATATTTATTTTAAAATCATTTGTCTGTTTATATTATATTATAGCAATATATTCTAATATTGAAGACTTATATTATTGTTTTCCTTATTTAATATTATTTAATATCTTATTAATTTATTATTATCTCAATAACAAGAAGTCATTTATAAGCTTTATTATATTGTTTATTAAATTTCATTATATGAAAGTAGGGGACATGACAATCCACCCTTCCTCAAATTGCTTGTCCTCAAGCAATTAGATCCCTCATTGCACCTATCTTGAAATGACAATTTCAACAAAAGGTTAGAAGTGTAATATATTTACGAATAAACTTATCATCAAAATATTCCATATAAGAACAATTTGAAAAGATCAACTTATCTTGACTTGTAGCACTTTGGATATGTGTTTCTTGCCTCGAATGAATAAGTCTCTTAAATATAGAATCTCCAAAAATACTCTTTGCCAGTAAGTGCAACATTCTATAATAATGTCCTCTACCCATAATGGCGACATTCTATAAGAATACCCTCTGCCACAAATGGTTATGTTCACTGACAACGTCCTCTGCCAATGGGTGGTGATGCTTACCGAGAATGCCCTTTTGCCAACCCTGGTGACGCTTCACTGAGAATGATCTCTGTCCATAATGGCAGTGCTCACTAAGAGCACTCTCTACTAATAATGGGGATGTTCACTACAAGCGCCCTCTACCAGGCATGGCGATGTTCACTAAGAACACCCTCTATGGCCGACATCCAGGAATGTCCTCTATAGCTAACATTCACACGATGTCCTCTGTGGCCAACACTTGAGGATGCCCTCTATGGCCAACACTCAAGAATGCCCTCTATGACCGACATTCACATGATGTCCTCTATGGTTGGCATTCAAGGGTGCCCTCTATGGCCGACATGCATAAAGAATGCCCTCTAGAAAATCTCTTGGGTCTCTAGATTCCCTTTAGGAATCGTGACATCCATTATGAATGCCCTCTTGTTAAATCTTGTACATAACTCATACTTATTTAATCAAATATCTTCTTTGAATGATGTTAATACGATTCTTATGCCTTTATGACTTTACTTATGTTTGCTTGCCTTCAATTTCATGTAATTCTCTTGTTTACTTCAATCTTCCATACTCGTAGGTTCTTCATAAAATGTTCATATAAATCTTTTATTGGTCTTATCAAATATTTTTTCTAATTCACTTCATAAGTATGCCTCAATGATAATTTTGTTTTCTATGTTTGTTCTTCCTTCAATATTTTACTTCCCCAAATTGACACATATTAACTCTTTTGACTTTGAATCCACTCTATAATAATCATTTTTTTCATTACACCATTCCCTTTTGTTTCATTCTCGAGTATTGTCCTTAATCGATTATCACACTGCAATAATAGATTATGCTTGAAATAGCTAGTTTAACTAAATACTTTGATGCTTGATAAAATTCCTCTCGTATCATTTTTCTCTGTAGTCCCAAAATGACGTCCAATAGCAGAAAATTTAGTGTTCATTGGATGCAGATTTGACATACCATAGAAGCAGATCAAAATCACTCCTTGTAACAGGCCATTGAAGCATCTAATAGGGCTGGAATACGATGCCCAAATTCAGATCCGAATACTGCCCAGACCAAGGAAATGTGTACAGCCGGATAGGCAATCCTGTTCACCTTATATATGCAAATCGAACCACACTGAAAGCTTGCCCAAATGTGCAGCAATTTGACATTTAGCTCGCAGGGATTTGATTACCAAACATAGGACAGAAATCATGCCAATCAGAAAGGATATTAAGCATTTGTAATTGCAGATAACATTCACGCTAATCTAAGGACGATGGATGCCAAACTTCAATGAGATCTGTCATGCCCAAAATAATGGGGCAAAACACAACAACAATTGTTTTTTTAATGAGGTACAATTTTGTTAACGATCAACCATGTTTACAATTTTCAAGGTTGTCTAACTAGGTTACAAAGTGTTTAGGTTAAAGGTTCAAAGTTAACACATTCCAATATGGGTGATAGTCTGATGATGAGGCTAATGCACAATGTAAGGTTTCATTTTCAATATCTAGGTTTAAACATATCATCAAATTCAATTTTACATTTCATTATAATTCACATGTCATTTGTGAAGACATTCTTTAGTAAGCTTAATAGGCCATAAATGTATCGGGTTAAAATGTTTCATTGTTTAATGTCTTAAATAATCCACATAGTAAAATTGTAATAAGATACACATAATGAATTCACAATGTTCTTGCATAGCTATAATAAGTTGGAAAATATATAAAATGATATATTGTATGTAATTCAAATTATATATTAAATAACATAAAGTATCTTATGAGTCGTGGAATACTTTATATTACTCAACATCTTTTTTAATTAATAAATATAAAATAATATATGTTATGAAATATATTAATTATAGAAGTTAAATTAAAATAATCACTAAATTACTAACCTACACTTACCAACTTAGTTCACTAAGTCAATTAATTCACTTGTTTACTAACTAGATAATTACACTTACTATCCAATAAAATAAATCCACTTATAAAATTAATTACATGCATTAACTTACTAATTTACTAACAAGTAAATACTAACCAAATAAACCAATTTACTAAACAACCATTATCTTAATTTTTATTTTTATTTTTACTATTTTTTTTCTTTTAAAAAAATGCATGCTAACTAACTTTCATTATACTTACAAGCGATGCAAAACTATAACAAGCTTAGCTTATTAAAATTACTAACTTATTAATCATACTTGCAAACTAAATTACTTTACTTTTACAACCAACTAATTTATTGACAACTAATCTAATTTAAAACTACTAACAATTAATTTAAAATTACTTTACTAATTTAGTCCATAGACTATCAAATTTAATTACATCTAATTCACTTATTTACTAGCAATTGGAATTATTATTTTTGTGACAATATGTATTATCTAATATCTACACTACCTATTCCTTAATCACTTATTTTTTTTACCATCCCATTTACTTTTCAATTATCTTTATCTCTTACTAACAATACTAACACTCGAATAAATTAAAACATATTAAAAATTAATTTATCACAAGTACATTACTTTTTTAAACTATCTACCCAATTCTTTTTATGAAATCATACTCAACTAATACCATTTTTTTAAAAAACAAATACTTATTGACAAATTTTCTTTTTAAAAAAATAAAAAATATAAACTGAAATGATAACAAATTACATCTAAAACTAACATACAAAAGCTAACTTTAAATTCTAATACATATCCTAACACTTAACTATACTACACTTTAATTAAGACAAATCTAAAAAAAAACAAATACTATACCAATAAAATCATACTAATATACTAACTCACCTAACTCCTAATCTAAGCAAAGCCTACACTAACTTGTGCACTCATCCTACGTAGGCACAAAGACTTTTTTTTTCTAAAAATGCAGCCCAAGTTAAATGCTGACCTAACAAGGGGCACGTGATTCCAAGGAAGGCTCAAAGGAATGTGCGCCAGTTTGGAGAGAGAATGAAAAAGGAGTATAAAAAAACAACTTTATAAGGACCATTTTCACCTTTTAAAAAAATCTGCCATTACTCCACTTCCCTCCAATTCCAACTTGGCGTCCAGGGAGGTGGTACTATGTACAGAAGTAATGATTTTTTTTTTTTTGGTGCTAGAACATGTAGAAGGTAGTTATGTTAAAAAGTAAAGTAGTTAGGATTTTCTTTTGGAGACATTTATTTAGGATATTTACCTTATGCTTATATATTAATTTCAAGGATAATAAAAGATTCTTAGAATATTCTCTGTTGCAAGGTGGGGAATTAATATTTTCTCCCATACAAAAATCAGAGAGTTTTTGTTCTCTTGGGACAAGAAATTTTTTTTTTAGTCTTTATTTTTCAAGTGTTGAAATTTTAAGAACAAAAGGCATAAAGATAAATTTTTGTCTCAACATATATGAAAATTGAATTTTGTCTAAAACATCATCATCATTTCATCTTATTTCTGATATGCATCCATATAACCGAAAAATTACAACGAAAACTCATGAGAAGCAATAATACTCAACCACCATTTTATTGGCAACCTGATTCAAAGGCTCGGCCGGGAAAGAACCAAGAAGAAAACCTGGTGTCGTTGCCATTACAACAAAGTTATTAAAAACAATTTTCATAGGATTTCAATCCCAAATTTTCATCAATCAAATAAATTTACTCCATATCATTTTCTGTAATACATTGCTAAAATCGTGGAGGGAACAGAATCTAATCAGGTGTCAACCAAGCATGACCAAGAGACAAAATCAAACATGCATATTCATACTAGGTTTTCACAACAGGATTCACAATGAATCAAAACTAGGGAAAGGTGGATTTTTCCAATAGGAGATATGAGACACAACACCAAACCAGGTGCCCAATTGGGGCTATAACTCAAGAACTTCCGTTCTTCCATTCTTACATGCCAAAACTCATATGTGGTTTGTGCTGACAGGTAGGGGCCCATAACACCCTACCCTCTCTCCCTCTTCTTGTCCTGAGAAGAGACTCTACACTGTTGGAGTCCAACTAAAAAGACCTTTTCCAAAATTGGCCACTTCTGCCCTCTCCAAGGGTGAGTAATGCCAAAACACCCATACAAGAAAACTTCAAAAATTCAAACAAAAAAACATGAAAGAAAAACATTCAAGAAAAGATATTTTCAATCCTTCCCAACATACCCAACATACATACAAGTATACAAATAACAACATAATAGCATAAGCATGAAACAAGCATGTACAAACTGAGCAAAGGAGATGAAGAACTCTTACCTTCACAAAGAAGTTATGGTAAATGATCAAATTGAGAAGAGCTTTCCTTCCTTGCCTTCAATCTTCTAAGACTCCTCTCTAAAAGTAGAGATTGGGCAACAACCAAAACTACTCCAAGAAGAGCCTCTAAATAAGACCCAAACTCAACCACCAAAAAAAGCAATAACTTCCGCCACTCACATAAAAATCTAGAAGTTTTTAACTCAACCAATCCTAAGGCTAACCACTAAGTGGAGTTGAGGTTATGCAACTCATGGTAACCAATTTCAATTTTCGCACAAAGGCAAAAATAGACTTTTTGAGTGACCTCAAAAGTCAACAAAAGGGGCTTAGGGGGTGGAAAATGCCCCCAACACATACCCATACCCCTTGGGTATAAAGATTTCATGTTTTAAGGCCTTAGGAATTAATTTGGGACCAAACAAATGCTAGGAATATTTTTGACCAACTAACAACTCCAAAATGTAGATTAAGCACTAATCCGGATTAGGGGTGACTAAACTCGATTAAGGAACAAATTAGCAAAAGGGTCACTAACTTAACCCAATTTAGGCCCAAGGGTTACACAGTTAACCCTAGCTAGTATGCTAAAAAGCATAACCAATTCACGAGTGTCAAGTGACACTATAAGAACACAATTACGAACATTAACATTTACTGATCACGGAAAGATACATTTATACATCTCACAATATAATTTAGTTATGAACAACAAGGTTTCCACAAATAGCACATAGGGATCAGTTCCGTTCCTCCGTCGGATTTCTCGGCTAAAATATCTTGCACACTCATTGCACACATCAGTAGTCCCATAAAATCACATGCACATATGTATATACGTATCAGGGAATCACATAAATTAAAACATACATCTATAAATCAATCAGGGTTTCTCTCATCCTATTCATATTCTTAATCATTAAAATCTCTTAATCAAAGTGTTAATCCTGCATTTACTTATTTCGTCAACATACATGTTTATAAAGCATTAAATGACAAACTAAAATATCTGAAAGTAACATCACACAACATGAAATAATATAATATGTTTAAGTATCTGATAATGTCTCGACATCTCGAGTCGTGAGTATTAAAATAATAATGTATCAACTATGGCTACGAAGGGTCGGGGTGAGGCCTCACAAGATCAAACTCCCAAATGCAAATAAGAATTATCACAAACTTCCAGCACAGTAGTTCTCTTTCAAGGTACAACAGGAGCAGAAATGGAAGACTCCCAAATTAATTCACAAGACTCAAATTCCAAACTACTATACCTCAGCAGTAGGTTGGAAAATAATCAGCTCCAACAATTAATCTTCTCCTTAGCCACAGTAAAACAGTAGGAGAAATTAACAAATAGTTTTAAATCAACAACTATTTGTAAAGCAATCCCAAAATTAAATCTCAATTTTGATTCTACAATACTTCAGCTGTAGATCCAATGAAACAACCAAAAATTCAAACCCTTATACTTCCGCAAGGGCATGAAAATCTGAACTTAGAAAAAGCCACAAAGGCAACAAAAATAAATAAATATCCAAGCATTTTTAACCTCCAAATTCCCTTTTGTTGCCAAAACGTAACTTCACTCAAGAAGCTTTACCACACGACATTAATTAGAAGCTTCCAATAGATTCTCTCACTTGACTTGGCTTAACTAATTAATAAATGACACTTTCCAATGATAACTCTCAACTTAAGTGAAATTATAAAGTTAAATTATAACTTTATAATAAGCCATTTAATAATTAATAATAATTTGGCCACCAAAAATATAATAACTTCCAATATACTCATCATTTAAATATGCCGTATGAAATAGGAGTCATACCTATTATTTCTCCATGTGACCAAATGTACTTTCCAAAAATAGAAAGGGTCCATCTCGATCAACACCAACTTACCACAAATAGTAAGTACACAAAACTAAGCCCAAACGAATTTCGATCTGAGCCAAACAAAGACCAACCTGTAGCTTACTAAAATGTGGAGAAGATAAGACCCTCCCAAGCCAAGCCACTGCCATAGAAGACCCTCTATCCACAATAATTAGCCTACGAGGATCACAATAATAGGCTAATCCTTGAAACTCTAATGCCGACAAAATTGGGGACATTATAGTCTTCCATCCCCGAGATTGCTTTTCCTCAAGCAATCCGGCAGTACAGTGAACTCCAACCTCCACCTGGATCCCAAATGAAGAAGCGTGTGACATCTTTGCAGGCACTAAACCAATTGCAAACCAACATCATCAGGGCCAACCACATGTCCTGAAGCCTCACACCCAAAACTTGTGCAAATGATGTAGAAATTAGAATGTCACCAGAAGGCAACTCCATAGAAGATCTATGCATCCTCTTCTTCCCTGTATCCACCCATATGATATATATTGAACAGGAATCTTGATCATCACCAATAACCACTGAAAAAGATGTAGCTATAGGCGAACCATATGCACTCATGCCAACTGTATCAACAATAGGTGTAGGCACATCAGAATACGTAGACATAGGAACAATAGTAACTGCCACCACATAAAACTGAACTAAAACTGTTGTTGATGAAAACTCATAATCATCAACGTGTGCCATCATCAGAACACACATCAACAACTACATGCATATTGCTAAGTTCCTCCATAGATGGCTCAATCAGTGCAGAAGTAGGCACCAACGCTGATATGACTGTATCATTGCATGCTCTTACTCCCACTATCATCACATCACCATCAAATGCATAATCCTGGGAACTCATGCCAACAACTGCATCATCCGACTGTTTTATAATACCTTGTATCTCAAATTCTCCATCCCTAGGCAAAGAAGTACATCCTCTGCGAGTATAATATCTACTTGGAATGAATCTCTTGTCATCATCCATGTCACTATAGCAATCACAAAGTTAATCTGACAATCTCAGAAGTAAGCACCGACCAAAATAATAACTAAGCCCAATTCCTGCAGGCTGGTAGGAAACCGCTTTGATACCATTTTAATAACCCCAACCTGGCTATAGCTTCAAACATATACCTTAAGCACACAATTTCCTAAGCAAATCAGAGGTTTGACATTTTGTCAAACGGTTTGCAAGCCAGCTCTCCAACAAGACAATAAACGGTTCCGATTTCAAGCTTTTTAGTTGCGAACTGAAACATTTTCTTAATTGTAAATAGTTTTCAAAAGAAAGAGCCAACCAAATGTCTAATGAAAAACCAGCTCAATATATTTTAAATTTCAACAACTTTACTTATTTCTCAAAACCTTCAGCGCTTATTACATTCACAAAATTTAATGCTTTATCTGAAGCACAAGATTCAACATTGGAATAACAAATGGAACTTGATTTAAGAAAATGAATAACTTGACTTAGTGTTATGAATTCCACCTTGAATTGATCAACAACCTCTCTTCAGTCTGATCATAGCCCTTCCACAACCACGTTGGCCAATGTTTGTAGAATGATAGCTAGAGATACACTTGGCAATGTCAAATTTAAGACAACTCCCAAAAATGCAGACACTGATATCTAGGTTCAACTACCCACCTCTAAATCCCAAACGCAGGGCTAGTGTCATTCACGTGCAAGCTTGAATATGGTACGCAGGCCAAAAAGAAACGGTGCAGGCCTATTTGGAGTGATCGCAGGCCACTATCAATGCCCAACGCTGCCTTAAATGAGCAACGACAATTATTCTTCCAGATCGCAGGTCAAGAGTGGGATTTGAGCATTTAATTCCACCAAATTCTAGCTTCAGATTTATCAAATGAAATCAAAACTTCTCACAACAGATCCAATATAAACTTCAGCCTATGACTCCTAAATCACAATAGATACAGTAGGAGAGAGAAACTCACAAACTCCCAGCCACAGTAAAAACAAAAGGGAAAAGAACGACTACAATACCTCAACTGAAGATGAATTACTGACCCTTAGATCAAACCACTATACCTTAGTAGTGGAATGAACAATCAGTTACAAACCCTAATACTTTAGCAAGGGCACAAAAAATCAGAACTCAGAAAAACCACAAAGGCATTAAAAGCAAATAAAATATCCAAGCATGCTTTTCTCAACAAATGGGCTTGTATTTATAACCTCCAGATTCCCTTTTGTTGCCAAAAATGTAACTTCACTCAAGAAGCTTCACCATACAACATTAATTCGAAGCTTCCAATAGATTCTCTCACTTGACTTGGCTTAACTAATTAATAAATGACACTTTCCAATGATAACTCAACTCTCAACTTAAGTGAAATTATAACTTTATAATAAGCCATTTAACAATTAATAATAATTTGGCCACTAAAAATATAATAACTCCCAAAATATTCATTATTTAAATATGTCATCTGAAATAAGAGTCATAGCTATTATTTCTCTATGTGACCAAATGCACTTACCAAAAATAGAAAGGGTCCATCTTAATCAATACCAACTTACCACAAATAGTAAGTACACAAAAACTAAGCCCAAACGAAGTCCGATCTGAGCCAAACGAAGACCAACTTATAGCTTACTAAGATGTGGAGAAGATAAGACCCTCCCAAGCCAAGCCACTGCCACAAAAGACCCTCTATCCACAATAATTAGCCTATGAGGATCACAATAATAGACTAATCCTTGAAACTTCAATGCTAGAAAAAATGGGGACATTACATACCATGATTCAATATAGACTGATTTCTTGCAATTGCTGTCATATAAATTATATGAAAGCTGCCATCTGGTAGCCTTTTTGGCGGGGGATGACACTTTGACATGAAAGTAATCTATTGGAAACCCGTCTTTGAAATATAATACAGAAAATTTGGTTCCCTTTTGTAAAATTGCCACTCTTAATGTCTCTCTGTTCAGGATAATGGCAGTGATCTAAAGTTAATATTCCTGTGATTTCTGCTACTGGCATTGGCATATTTGATGGTTAAGTTGGGTTATTGTGCATGCCATTAAAATTCGAACCCTGTTGGGGATGAGGTTACTCATTTGTGGCTTCATGATTTATAGCTCCGGGACAAAGTGTTTACCCCTCTTTAAAAGAAAATGCTGCAATTTATCCTCACATGGTAAATGCTCATTGGAATCGACAACTAATCTTTATCTTTGCCATGGATGAAGTATGCTGAACGTCAGCTCTTGTCAATATCAAAACAAGCCCTAACCCCAATGCAGGTCCTTGGATAATAACACTATCCTGCCAGGAAGAAACGACTGCCTTGGAAATGAGAATGGCAGCCCAAAATGATGACATTGGCTGCTGTAGACAATAATGGCGGCCCAATGCAAATCACAGAACCTTGGAATGCAGATTGCAGCCTTGCAATGTAGAATAATAACCACCAAAGTGCATCCAAATGCTGGCCAAAACAATAGACACAATTCACCAACTCAATGCTGGCTCAAAGTGCTCAAACACCAACAACAATTCCCAATAGCTGCAAGACGATCTCCTTAAAACCCTTGCAATTTCCTCACCACACAAATTCAATAATATCAAATGCACAATAGATTGTTGCATTGAATGCATTTATAAATCTCAAATGCAAATTGAGCTTGAATCTTCTAGTACACACCTCACATAACTTACATGCGTGCCTCTTTGGTTACAAAGTTCAAAATATAATGATTTATTATATCTCCCTCCAAGAACAACTTTAAGTTATAATTTAAAGTTGACATATAAGAAAGTCACTTTATTAATTTAAACTCCTCCATTGCTCTAAAAATGACATTTTCATTAATATAATGATATTTTGACACACAAGGTCCTTGTTTCATGTGCCAATGATTTAAATCTTTTCAGCCTAGTTCCAATGAGCTATAACACTAAGGTGTTGTTTAAACAATTTTAATAGAAATGACAACCTTAGTGCACATAATTGAAATTAACCAATAATGTATCTAACTTTGCAATAATGGCCCAACCACGCTGAGATGAAATCTTACAACATAGGAGCGATTGTTATGATGAAATGTGATGAACGATCCCAACTGGTTGACTTTCTAAAAATGGGCGCTCCCTCCAAGAATCTTGGAGCCCAATTCAAAAGTTAGAAATACCATCTAAAAGCATCATATAACTCCTTTAAATCATCTAATCTCATTAGAATCATCCATTGACTTCTATAAATAGAAAGTCTCAAAACGGAGCCAAAACCCACTGAACCACCTAGCTTTAAAATAAATGGAGAGTTGGAGAGATACACACTCACAATTGTTCTTTGGTGAGCTAAATATCTCCACAATGAGGTCCTCTAATCACTAGTATTAGCCTACAAGGACCTAGTGATAGGCTATATGCATTGACTATGATGCTTACTCAAAATGGGGGCATTGCAGCAATGGTTCTAGTTATATCTTATGTCTCTTATTGTACAAGAACCACTTTTAGTACCATAACTGTTATTTTTGTGTGCTCGTTTAACCACGGGCAATGACGCTATCATTGTTGCCCTCCCAACCATAGACAATAGATGCTTATTGTCTTCCCCTACCACTCCTCTAAAGCATATCTGCATGTATATTAATTGCCAAGAGAGGAAGATTCAATCTTCCTTTATAACTATTGGTGTTGCCCCTTCACCAAGGGTTACCACTCTTCAAATATGGCACCATTAATTTATTGATTATATTATTATTATAATAGAATTATTATATTTTCAGTTTAATTATTATATCACAATAATTATAATATCCCAACCTTTATGTTATCTATGTCGGTGTTACATCCCAAATTTTTGACCTAATTTTAAACTTGTTCATAACCGTTGGATTTAACGAATTATCCTTTCATGATCATGTGAATATAGGTAGTTATTTATAGATGTTGTATTAACTGTTAATGAAGATGGTCATTAACCATTAACTGTTATTAGATGATAAGCGGTTGCTTGATTTAAAATAACGATTATTATGTTTATATGAAAATATTATTATGGCGAAAGTGTTTTCATGGGTGATTGCAGGGGAAGATGTACAGGGGGGAAGCATTGCTAAATGAGATTATTGGAATGAGATGTTCACTTAGTTCAGTCATCACGATCGACAGGTATGATTGTAAACTTCCTTGGAAAGGACGCAACAACTTGATCACAGGATACATTTTTGGGACCGCATGAGCTATTAAGAAAATAATCTAAGTCAACATAAAATAATCTAATTTGAAATATAAAACATACCTCAAGAGATTTTTAATTGATCTTCATCATATTATTATAATAAATAGTTACATACGTACATATAAATATAAAAATGAAATGGCACCAATAAATTATAATAATGTAATTTAATGATGTCACCCCATTGATATACTTACATGAACGTATATGAGTAAATATTATAATATTGAAAATTATAATCCTTCCAACTCTTCTTTTCAACTTTTTATTTCATTTTTATTTCCCTCTCTTTTCATAATCGATTTAATACTTGGAATTTTGAATCAGCTTTAATCTTTTGTAACCGAAGGAAGCCAAGGAGTCTTGATCACTCTCCATATATGGAAGACGTGAGGGAGAGACGGGATCACCTTTTTCCTTGGTGCCCGAACTTCTTACCGTGCTACGTTTCAGATTTCCCTTGTCTCATTAACCAATTCGACCTTGCATTATACGTCTACATCTTGCCATTGATAAATCTGTGATCTGCCATTGAAACGTCTGCAATTACCTTTGATACGTCTGCAATCTGCCATTGATACATCTACAATTTACCTTTGTTAAAACCTTGTTCAGTTTGTGTGATTTTCAACTCAACCGAGCAAGTATTTCCGGCTAGGACACTGAGGATTAAGCACTAAAGAAACGAGAGGGAGCCGATCAAATTGCAAGTTCTCCAGAGAATACATATCAGGGCATGAGTTACCTTTCTATCCTTTTGAATGCATATTCCACTACAGCCGGCTAAGCTTAGGAGTCTTTTCCTCTATGACTGTGATTATATTATGCAATTTGCTGACTGTTCCCTAAGAATTATATTGAGTTATTTTTTTTCTTCTTTTATTCTCATTATGTCCAAAATCATCTTTAAAAAAAGTTGAGTAATATCTCTTTAAAAGGAGTCTCAAAATGTGTAAAAACCTCCATGAAGTTACTTGATAACAATAACAAGTCTTATGTGGTCTCAAATTATGATAAAAGATATTAAGAGCAAATTGCTCATAACCTTTCCAAAACACTTAGGATTCACTGGCAATATAGCCATGATATGGTGAAGAGGTGTAAAAGAGAAGAGTGCTCATAATTTTAAAGCAACTAGGACTCACCGGCTGGTAGCCATGAAATGGTGAAGAGGTGGAATAAATCTACAAGAAAACAAAAGAGAAATTAGACAAGAATACCTTAAATGAAATATCTTTAATAGTTCATGCTCATCTTTGTTATGAATCCTAATGTCAAGTTGAGTGGTAGTGATCGCATCATTGAACCCAATTGGAAATCCTTGGCCAAGGTAGTTTATAGGCATGTTTGCCATCTGATGATCACTTGATGTCAGTAGTGCCAGTTATGTAAGCATGTCCATTTCATAACTGAGCAGACACTCAAAACACTAGGATGCTCAGGTGGCTGGACTGAAGAACATCCCAAGCCCGATCCTGAGGTAGGGAGGGCCATTCTAATTTGATAGAATGTGTGGGGATAAGTATGGTCCAAGGTTGGGAGGTCAAGCCTATGTCAATGCTTCTCCTCTCACCAAAGCCAAGGCTTGCACAACCAACTAAAGATCCTCCATAGATACTTGTATGTTCCTTTCCTTCTTTCTTTTCTTGTTAAGCATTTACTTTACTTGTATACAATTATGCTTGTTAATCATTAATCTCTTATTTCAGTTGAACATGAATACAGTTATGAATAGTTAATCATTAATCTAGTTATTATAGTTGATCATGAATACAGTTATGCTAGTTAATCGTTAATCTATTTATTTCAGCTGAATATGAATACAGTAGTGAATAGTTAATTGTTGATTTAGTTATTTCAATTGAATGTGATTTTAGTTATTTTTTGTTAACTGTTAAAAGCAGTTAATGTCATGTGAAAAGGATTTAGTTATCCATATAAATGCTGGGAGTTATAGTTTAAACCGTCTTTAATTTAGATATGAAAATCTGTTTGTTACAGTCGACCTAAAGAAATTTGATTATAGCTACAACAACATTAACACTCTTTCTTAGCCACTAGGGCTACTCCTAGAAGGTGGGTCTATCATGGCTACTCCCATGAATGGAAATGCAAATGAACACGTGTTCATCACAAAATCACTCAACGTGATGTCATCATCATCTCATCATGACGTTCACCATGGCTACTCCCAGAGGGTGGTTCCATCGTGGCTACTCCCATGAATGGTAATGTAAATGAACATAAGTGCTCATCATAGAATCATTCAATGTGATGTCGTCATCTCATCATGATGTTCACCATGGCTACTCCCAAAGGGTGAATGATCACAAGTGCAAAGTCTTGGATTCTCTCATATGACATCCCCCATGGTTACTCTCAGAGGGTGGATCCATCATGGCTACTCCAATGTATGGAAATGCAAATGAGCACAATTGTGCATCACGGAATCACTCAATGTGATGTCATCATTGACATTCACCATGGCTACTCGAGAGGCTGAATAAACATTGTGCTAAGTCATGGAGTCTCTCACATGACATCTACCATGGTTGCTCCCAGAGGGTGGAACAAAGGCTTTACCTCAAACTTCTCTCTCACAGAGAAGAATGCATTAACAAGGGCTTGCATCTCAAATTTCTCCGTCACAAAGAAGAATGCAGTAACAAGGGCTTGCACCTCGAACGTTTCTCTCACAGAGAAGAATGCATTATAGCACATCTTAAAAAATCACGATGTTGAGATCCCTCTCAGCAAGGGCTTCATTCTCCACAATTTCAAACTTGTCTCGAAAATGCATAATCTTTACTTTGGCAACGGGCTTGGTGAGAATATCGTCCATCTAATCATCATTGCTAATGTACCTCAACTAAACAACATTTTTTACCATATCTCTAATATAGTTATATTTGATCTCCACATGCTTTGAACTATCATGAAATACAAGGTTGGGATCAACATCACTCTTGGTGAATCCCAACCTCACCAAGTATCCATCTATCCAGGAATATCACAACCTAGGTATCAACATAAAGGTCTTCCAGCCTAAAGCCATGGAACTCCATCCTGTGAACTCTAGTTCTCTCGCTGCTACAACTTTCCGATTGCTAGAGAAACCATCTTGACATTGTCTACTCCCTCTGAACCAATATGAATTGATCCTCGGATGTCTACTAAAGTTTCTTCCTTTGACACAGAAGCATATCTTGCTCCAAGAATGCAGTCATTGCTCCTTTAACACTAATAATGATTGTATCAAAAAACTAATGATGTTGACCCATAAGATCCTCTTCAATCTGATGTTTCATCTGCATATCTTGAGTAAAATGCTGGTGATGGTTACCATGCCAAATATGTATGTGCTCAGTGGAGTCCTTTGTTAAACTTGCATTCATGTTTAGTCTGTCAATGTGCAAAACTTTCTTTCCCAGATACCTACAACATCATCTCCTATAGTTGTAATGCCAAGAAAGTCTACATCTTCAATCTCCACATAGTTTGCAGCATTTTTCTTATATGATACAAGAATTCCCACAGGCACCCCGTTCATATCAACTCTTTCACTCTTCTACTTCAGTTCGAAGTCGCACTTCAATTCACAATTTATGTGGAATGCTAGTGAAGTATGCCACAATAAAGATGACCCATTCTTGTCTTGTTCCCTCATGCAGATGCAAACAACATCCAGTGCTCCACCAAATTTAGCTCTAAATGTTTGTTGATAAGCCGACAGTGGGCAATAATGATTCAAAACATTAGTTGTAGACAAAAATACCTTAGGAATATTTTTAGCATGGACTCGAGCCTCAAAAGCATTCCCAATACAGGAAACTTGGGACTGCCAAGTGGAAGGTGGGGCTCCTCATTTGCGACCCAAATCTACCACTCCACAAGGTCTTGGTCTATTATCATTTTTGTTGCAGGGTGTTCCATCTGAAGTCGAGTGTTCATCTCTAAGAAAAAGAATTCATCCAATTGAGTATCCGTTATGAATTCCACAATAACGACACTGTTATTTGAATCGATGCTAGTGTTGTGCACGGAGATATTCAAATCATTGTTTTAGACATGATTTCATCTGGTAGTAATAAAAGCACACAACTTATTGTATTCATCTTCACACGACTTATTGTATTCAGCTTCAATATTTTGATACCATTAAGAGTACATCTTTAATTTTGGCAGAGACCCACAAATGCCAACTTGATTCAATGTATATTCTATTTCTTAATGCCACATATATGACCAAGTTCGGTAGTTTTCAAACCTAATATGTGTGCTGAATTTGTCAAGGGATGCAAGAATGAGTCTTGTAAACAAAGTTTTACCTAGATCCAAGGTGTCCAAAGTGCAGTAATCTCCAAGCTGGTAGGTAATTCACCACCCAACAGATTTCAACTCAAATCTAGATGATTCAGAGCCTTCAATTTGCCAAATTCTATTGAATGAATATGTATAGTGCAATCCATATGTATGTGATTGGGCTGCAATTTCAAGCAGATAAAGGATTTTGATGAATCATAATCTTAATGTCAATAAATGGCAGGAAGTCCCAATTCTTTGCATAATTAAGTGTGATCTGGAATTGATCTTAAATCTGGAATGAATATCGATCTTCAGTGTGAAGTCTCTGTGCACAATTTGCAATGTATATTTTCAATGAAATGATGGATCGCCATGTGTATCGCCTTTGCCTTATTGCCAATCCTTGTATAAGATGTTTCATGATATGTATATCACCTTTCCATAACACCATCAACAATACTTGAATGATCGCAGCCTCTCAATGATATTGCCATAGCCTCTAAATGATATTGCAAGTGTTAAACTCAAATGAAAAGGATGTGATCGATCTTCAATATTAATACTTCTATTTGTAAGAATCTCTGCTTATTCTGGATTAGAGTCATTGTCTTTATGAAGTCTCGTATGCCTAGGACACAGTCTAATACCATTTTGTTTTTGTGTGCTCATTTGACCACGGCTAGTGAGTCAATCATTGTTGCCCTCCCAACCATAGACAATAAACACTTATCATCTTCCCCCCCCCACTCTAAAGCAGATCTGCATGTACATTAATTGCCAAGAGAGGAAGATTCAATCCTCCTTTACACCTATTGGTGGTGCCCCTTCACCAAGGGTCACCACTCTTCATATGTGGCCCCATTAATTTATTTAATTGTATTATTATTATAAATAGTTATATAATGACAATAATAATATAATAATAATATTATCAATATAATTATTATATCACAATAATTATATTATTACAACCTTTATGTTATCTATGTTGGCCTGAAGGATTCTGACCAAAGCTACAATAACATTAATAATAACCTTGAGATATAGCTTCTATTATGGGATGAGAAATTGCATATGTTCAACAAAGTCACCTTTTAGTGGGGATGCAGAAACATGTAAAGAGCACACCCTAAAAAATCCCCATAATTATATAAGCAATTTTGATTAGGAAAATTGCATGGGTAAAGGGTTGGGGGCACAGGAACAGGGATAGTGAACTATGAGGACAACTCAAGGGTGGGTATGTGTACTCATGGAACATAGGATTTTCTTGGGTAACTTCATATTTCAAACAATGAACAAGCTTTAACTGATCTTATTTGGTACAAAATAAATTGTATATGCTATTTTCTGGCATAGAAATTGTTCCAGCTCTCTGCATTGAAATTTCTGGTAGGACTATTATTTCATTATTTGGATTTTTAGTAGGACTACTGCTGTAGTAGTTGGCTTCTTTAATCTTGAAACTGAATTAAAAGAGTTAGATTCCTTTCCTAGATTATGTAGTAACATGTGTATATTCCTTTTTTATGTGTTCTCCAAAAATGTCAATGAACCATGAATAATTTGTTTAAACTCCTTTCCATTGGGTACTATGTATAGGCAAAAATATTGCCATAACTTTTAGGGTTGTTTACAAATTATTATCAGTTAAAGACTAAGTCTTTCATTTGCAGAATTCCAAAGACTATTGGAGTCTCTATCCCAATGAAAGCAACATTTTTTATAACTTATATCATGGTTGATGGATGGGCTGGTATTGCTGGTGAAATTCTTCGATTAAAACCGTTGATCATTTACCATCTGAAGAACATGCTATTAGTAAAAACTGAAAAGGATAGGGAGAAGGCAATGGATCCTGGTAGTGTGGGCTTCCCAGAAGCCCTGCCTCAACTGCAACTATACTTTCTGCTTGGGCTTGTCTATGCAGTGATTACACCGATACTTCTTCCTTTTGTTATCATCTTCTTTGGTTTTGCATATCTTGTGTATCGACATCAGGTCAGTACTTTTAAAAATTTGTCTATTCAATATAGATTTCAATTGAATTTTTATGAGGCTTTGAAGAGAATAATTATATATCATATCTAGCAGAATATAATGTCAATTGTGTGATGCAAATTCTACCGTGCATAGTGGATTATGCATGTTTCTTTCATCAAGATATGAATTTTTCTTGCTATTTGTTATTATATTTTTATGGTTATAAATTTATGATTAGTGTTCTATGCCTTTTACAGATAATCAATGTGTACAACCAGCAGTACGAGAGTGTGGCAGCATTTTGGCCTCATGTTCATGGCCGTATAATTGCTGCCATGGTGATTTCTCAACTGCTGCTGCTTGGGCTACTAAGCACAAAAGAAGCAGCAAACTCTACGCCTCTACTTCTTGCTCTTCCAGTATTGACAATTTGGTTTCACAAGTATTGCAAATCTCGTTTTGAACCTGCCTTCCGAAGATATCCACTGGAGGTGAGTTAAGTAATTTTGAATAATATAGTTACCAACTTACCATAGCCAGGATCACAACTGACAAGTAGCAAAAAAATAAATGAAGTATTCTGCTCTATTATTTTGGTAGATTATATCTTCTTGATTTAGCTAAGCACACCTCTCACACTTTTATTATCCACCACTGTATAGAGAATATGAGATCCACCCCTTGGAACCTGTTTTTTCCTACAAACATCTTGGACCTCTTTAGAATTAGTATTTAAAGAGAACTTGCACGTTGGAAGACCTATGGCTATAATGGTTTAGAAAAGAACTACAAGAATGCTGAGCGTTGGAATTGGGAATAAAAAGTAAACAACTTTGTCTTGCTGACACTGAACATCCTTAATAACTGCAGAGTTTGAAGCAAAAGCATATCTCAGGAAATATAGAACAAAAATGGGTTGATTCAGAAACACTTTATTGTTGACAACATTAAAATGATTAAAATACATGCAAACTTATTCTATTAAAGCCTGGGACGGACAGTAAAGGAGTAATCAATAACGACTATTGCAGGATCAATTCTACTAAAGCCTGCATCACTGTAATAAGACTGTCAAAACAGTGATGTCTCTTTTACCATATCACAATTTAGTGAGCACATTGCTACAGAACAGGGAACCCAAAATCTTCCCATCGACTCTATAGCCAGTGAAGAAATAACATTAAGGGAAGGCTCACGTGTTGGCATCAATATAAACTCTATTCGATAGCCTTCACTAGTACCACCGATAGTTTGGGAACAAGAAATTTCTGGCATATGTCACCAATAATAGAGATTGATATTAATACTATAACCTCTTGCATATACCTATAACTTTATCTAAGAAACTTGCAAAATATACACCGTCTATCATTGGTCTGAGAAAAAGCATTTGATAAGTAAGAAGGCATTATTCCTAACCTCTCAAGTTACCCAAGGAAGGATCATCACATATCAGACAACTATTACCCTTGATAATACATAACAATTGATAGATCAAATAATTTCTCCAAATATATTATTGATTGAGTTGAAGAAGTAAGTGGTCTGGTGCATATCTTCTGTTATTTAGCTCATGCACAATAATTTGAAAGTAAGAAAATAAGAAAAATGTGTCAATTGTAAGTTATCCAAGAAGAGGGGACATTACACTTGTAGACAAACATAAGCTAACCAAGTAGGTACATAATATTACTCTTGTCATTCCTCAACAATTGTGTTTTAGATTTTTTTATTTTACTAATCTGCCATTAAGGAGATTGGGAAAAAGACTTCGGTAAATTGTTTAAGCATTAGGACACTGTGAAGATATAATATTGAAACATTAGAACAGCTGAAGTCAACAGTCCAAACTAGAATCAACCATAATCATTGGAACAATGACATAGTTGATGACAATAGATAACTTCTGTGCTACAAAAATATAATCAACAAAATGAGGTAGGAAGGGTCCAAAAAGAAAAGCATGGTTGTAAAACAAGAATGAGCCCACACAAATAACACAATGAAACACTTTTGTGGACTCACCTAAAGACACCTTAGGACTGGAAAATCTGGAAGGCTTGTGAAGGAATGGAGTTTTGGATATAGTACGATTACATTCATTTGCAATTGTAACTTATAACCTGAAATCTTAAATGAAGACAAACAAAAAGTATTGCAGATTAATTAAGAGTAGATCTAAATGAATAAAATACACTCGTATATTGTAGAAATCAATTGACCTGAAGGTCCAAACCTTGCATACATAAATACACATCCATAACAATGCATCACATACACACGTGGACATGCACATGAATGCATAATACTTACATACATACATTTCTCCATGACAAAGAGGATGTGCATCTCATCATCCAATATTATTGCCTTTTCTTCACTTACGTTGTTTAGTAGCATTTAATTTTTTATTATTTGTTTTGCTGACCAACTATTTCCCATAGTTGGAAAACAATATAGACCAATTGCTCATATAAAATGATCTATTATAGCAGAAATTGTCTCTTCTGGACATGGTTTAACTAAATGAACATGCCCTTCATAATTCTAAAAACTAGTTTTTGTGTCCATGGAAGATGGCTACTGTGCAAGTCTCAATGGTTCCTTTGAGGCCCCAATATTCAAGTGCTAGTTATGATGCTTTCATGTTGAACTAGACTTTATAAACACATGGTGAAGATGTAGGTACCCCACTATTCTCCTTTGTTTCTGACAAATTTTTTACACATTGCATATAAATCATGATATTGATTGCATTTTGTGTGCTTTCAGAGTTTATATTTTCATTCTCTTGATGATTGTGTGTTGGTTCCCTTGTTTCTTTAATTATCTTATGGTAAAAACAACAATCAATCTCCTCATAAGTAGTTCATCAGTGGTTTTTAATTTTGTAGTAAGTTTTGTTTGCTTTTAGGCATTATAGCCACAAAAAAGGAAGTTCATGGTTGGGTGCACAAATCTATATGCTGGAGTTCTCCCATTTTGAGAAAGAAGCGAGGCAATAAATTATCAAATTGTAGAGAATAATTTTGGAGTAATGTCTTTGTCATGGCCTTCACTTTCTAAGTTTCTTGTGATTGCAATCTTTAGATGAAAATTATGCCTTGGAATGAGAATGTATATCTTGTTACCATCATAAGTATTAGCTTTGAATATTTCTGGAGTATCTCGTTGTTGTGTATCTTGTATGAGCCTAGTTGAAGTTCATCTTTAGGTAAAACTTCGATTCTTCTTTGGTTCTGCTGATCTTGTACTTTCTCCCAATAGAAATATTAAACAGTTTACATCTATAATTATAGTTTCTCATTAGCAACCATTCATTGATCTGTAGTTTCTAATGGACAATTTGATTGAGACTGAAAACCACTGAAAATTTCGGATAAATTGCTGTCTATTTCTTTGTTTATATTTAATTGTATTCTTTGAGGCATGTTTTATTTATCACTTGTTGGCTGTACAAGCCCCAGGATGGAGACCATAAAACATAATATTAAAACTATTAACATGTTATTGTCGTATTTTAGGAAGCCATGGCAAAGGATACATTGGAGCGAGCTACAGAAGCAAATTTAAACATCAGAAGATACCTTAAAAATGCATATTTGCACCCTATATTTAAGACAGAAGAGGATGACGATACTGAAATGGGAGAATGGAGAGATGATGATAGTGTGGTTCCAACAAAGCGACAATCACAAGTACATACCCCCGTGACTAGTGAGCACAGCTACCATGCTTCGCCCGTCTATGAAGCAGAAGAGTACTATCACTATGATGTTTGATTATTCTTTTGTACATAGAGGCTTCAAAAAAGGACCTTACCATACTAACAATGTGAGGGAGGGAATACTGTGTTTTATAGTCTTTATGACTAAGACTGCAATTTGTAATACTCCACACTTTGTTGTTATCCCATTGTACAATGCTGTGGTTTTCTAACTGAATTTGTCTAGAATTGTATGGGGTGGGAATCAGCAGACAAAAGCATAAAAATCCATTGTAAAATAATTTAAATATGCTTATAAAACAGGGAAAAAAGATCACATTAATTTAGTTTCCATTTTTCTCTAAGAGTTAAGAGTTGTTTTCTGTATTAGACTTGCAGCTTTCTATAAGTTGTAGGAAATTTCTGCAACACCAGAAGGTTGCATGTTCCTTGATATGTATTTCTGTACACTATAAAGTAGTCTCAACAAAGCAGACTTTTTAAAATGGAAGTTAGCATAGGTTGAGCCATTTTGAAGACTAGAAATGTACAACTTATAGAATTTATTCTTTGCTTTAAAGTTTTGATGTCGAAGACTGTAAATTTATAAGTATAGAACATACATTGTGCTTTGAAGTTGTGAGATAAACATTAATATTGGTATCATCTTGGTAGTTAGATCGGAACATTAAACTCAACTTACAAAGAGTCAACTGTTGAAAATGTCAAAATTTTATGTTACGTTCCAATGTAGTAAGATATCTAGTACGTGAAGCACGACATGGAGGTTGAAGATTTGATCCATACTTGTAGATATCAACATGTATCCTTGATTTGCATGTCAAAGCTACTCGTATGTGTTGGAGAAATGTAATATCTAATGGGTGGATATTTGATCCATACTTGTAGATATCAACATGTATCCTTGATTTGCATGTCAAAGCTACTCGTATGTGTTGGAGAAATGTAATATCTAATGGGTGGATATTTGATCCATACTTGAAATAATCAACATGTATCCTTAAATTGATTTGCATGCCAAAGCTAGTTGTATCTGTTGGAGAAAATGAACTGCACTCAAATTGTAATAACCATAAACCTCAGCCACAAGGAGTGTGTGGTAGAGCATGTCCGCATGCAAATGGGGGCTTAGGTTTGAGTTCAACCTGGTCTTGATAAATATAATATGAGTAGACACAATTTAGGATTCTAGGGCAACAAAGTGTGACTTAAGGGTGTGATGGGGAGTTAAGTGTATGGGAAAGTGAAAAAAATATAGTATTGGATTGGATTTACATGGATATTCTAAGAGGGATATACTTATAGAAACAAAAGTTTGATAAATGGAAAGTAACCTAAATATTGACTTATTTCAAATAATTTTGCAAATTACTTTACTCATTTTATACTTTTTTCATTTGTATGATCTAGTTCAAAGCTTAGATATTTTGATCATCTTTCTTAGGGAGCAGGTAAGGTGATTGTTTGGTTGTTGCTACCTAGCTGCATATACCTAGTCACAAAACTTTGCACTCATGCTTAGGTGAGCATGAATGACCTAGACAACCATGTGAAACATGGAAACAACCTCTCAATTGTGGGACTTGAAATGTGAGGTTGACTCTCTAGACAAGGTTGAATTCTTTACAATCTAGATGCACCTAGACTACTAACTTGAGAGGAAAAGAGAAGAAGGATTGCAAAAAACTTTAAAAGGGGGGTGATGCACCATATTGAAACTATAGTTGCTTCTCGCCTCTAGCCACATACACAACTAACAAAGCCTCCCAAGCATAGACCTCTAATCTACTAATGAAATATTGTCAAGAAAGAGACATTTACACTACAACACTAATGAGTAAATTAGGTGCATGTCATTGGCATAACTAATGCAAATGTCTTGAAGCACATGTTTGATGATGATTGGATTAGTTGTTGTGTTGTCATTGATATCAACTTGATAGTTAGTAATGAACTATTTATGAGGAAGTCAAGTTATTTACTATTCAAGCGATAAATCAAGTGTGTGGTTGATTTGTGTGACAAGTTAGAGTGCACAATTGGTATGGAAGACTCAAAGTTGTCTCTAATCTAGTTACTGTATAAATAATTTCATGTAATGCACAATAATATTGGATGAGTTATGATTGATTGAAGTGAGATAGCGTAATCGGATTGGTCAGTTTATGACAAGCAATGAATGATTGATTGATCTATCAAATATGTTTCATTTCAAGAGATGAAATCCAAGATTTATGATGGTTACTAAGTTGTTGGATAATGGTTAGAGTTGTGTATGGTTTAGTTTATAGGAAGAAATGTTTTGGATTGGTTGATGAGTTTAGGAAGAAAAATGAAGAACATATTGAATGTTTATATTTAATCTTGAACTATTAAATATATTAAGGATAGTCTTCACTTTCTTGGGGTCCATTTTTAGACCTTTTGTTGAAACTACAAATCCCACGTAGACCAACTCCTTCACAAAATTGCACTTCTTCATATTTATCAACATTTTTTCCCCTCAACTTCTCGAACACATTAGGAATATGCATCATATGCTTCTCCAATGTATCACTAAAGATCAACATATCATTAGGTAAGCAATGACAAACTTATCCATAAATTCTTTCAGTACCTCATTCATGAGCCGCATGAAAGTGCTCAGTGCATTGGTTAGCTCAAAAGGCATGACTAACCACTCATACAATCCTTCCGTTGTCTTAAAGGCAATCTTTTATTCATCTCCTTCTTTGAAGCAAATTTGGTGGTACCCACTCTTCATATCTATCTTTGTAAAATACACAACTTCACCCAAACATTCCATGATATCATCCATGCGAGGTAACGGAAATTTGTACTTGATTGTGATCTTGTTGATACCTCAAGAATTTGTACACATCCTCCATTCTCCATTTTTCTTTGGTGTTAATATTGTTGGTACAACACATGGACTTAAACTCTCAAATCAACCCATTATGCAACAATTCATGTACTTGTATGTTTAACTCTTCACTTTTTGCTAGTGTCATTTTGTGTGCTATAATATTTGGAAAAATGCCTCCAAGAATTAAATACTTTGTTTGCATAGGCATGTGTGTAGAATGTGAAGAAGATGGATTACACTCAAATGCACTTTAACATTGAAATTTTTTTTAGTGACTATGGAATGGGCCTCCTTGAAAACACAAAAGAATAGAGAGTGTGTTTCAGGTATTTTGGATTGATGTACTTTAGTCAACATGCATGTTGTGTAATCACAAAGAAGACATTCAATTATTTGATCAAAAGATTTGAAGAGACTTATTCTCACTAAAAGAAACATAATGATTTAAGGTTTGCAATATGTGGATCCGTAGATAGAATCTTAACCAATATTGTTAATACTTTGGTTATACAAACTCATGTGGAATAAAAGACAACACCCTAAGATAAGTTGGTCTCATGGTTTGCAATGTCATAAAAGACATGTATGCAAAATATGAAATCATAGATGGTGTGCTTGAAATGTTTCTTAAATTTTGCAAAGAAATGTAATCTCAAAGTCTAATGAAATGAAAGAATTACAAAATGTGCATAAATTGGATTATGTAAGGATGCACTCAAAGTCTTAAAATAATGAGACACACTCAAACATATTCTAGCATTCACTCATACATGTGGGTATCCTTTCAATATTCAAAATTTTGCATCAAAGACACCCGAGCTCAATTGTTCCATATAATTATGGGCCTACAAACACATCATCTAGGGAAGGACTTGAATGATGTGGAATGTGCATAAAGTAAATTCTACAAGAACTTTGTCAAAAAAATTGAACTGGTAGAGCACATGTGACTCGTCTAAGTATGTCAAAGCGAGTGCACCAAGAAAATATGATTCGATAAGTGAGAGGATTCAAAGAGATAGTTCATGCTAAGTTTTCATATCAAATGATCAACAAAGTAGTAAAAATGTTGTTCGACATTTGTGCATTTGAAGGAAACATGATGCTCACACCAACAAAATGGAAAAATTTCTCTTTCCTTCAGAGTTAAAAGATTTTAGGTTTTTCTTATGTAAAAAATGACTATGTCACTCATTTCAAAAGAAGAGTTAGCTTTTAGGCTTAACTTTTGTAAAAGTTGGGCAAATCTTAACTTTCTTGTAAATGGGTAGTTACTCTAAGTGATTACTTGTGTAGTTATCCTAAGTGGTTACATTGGGTAGTTATATTAAGTAGTTAGGAAAGAGGTTGAGTGGTTATGCTAAGTAGTTACAAGTTCGTTATTCCTTGAGAATATATATACAAGGCCATTTGTGATGTAAAAGGGAGACACTTAATAGCAAAGGAGGAAACTCTAGAGAAATTTTAGAGATAACTTTCAATAAATTTTAGTTTCATATGATGTATAAGGGTTTTCGAGTTTGTATATTCTCAAAAGGATAATGAAGAATGCATTTGTTCATATGTCCAATTTGTCCTTTTGAATTATGATCACTTGTTTATCATATGCTAAATTAGGGACTCTTTTATGCATTCAAGTAGAGCATTTAACTTGGTGCAAAGAAACACATTCATTTCATGGTATCTTGATTTGGATGTACTCATATAGCTTATCACTTTGCATGTTGGGATTCATAAGATTGCTTTCACCATCATTACATCTATATTCTCAAAACCCCCTTGTAAATTGTAATCTTTTGTGAATCTAAGTTAGTAGTTGTATGTCTTCTATTGGGGTTGATATTCCTATCATCTTTAGTTGTGTATCCTTTTTGTGCTTTCAGGTGAAAAGTAATAAAAAACACAAATACCCTAATCATACGAGGGAGCTACCCATCTTAAATGCAGAGGAAGGTTGCAATTTGATAGTGATCAAAGTCTAATCTATCCAACTCTTGGTGCTATTGTCACTGCTCCTTGGGTGAATAGGGTCATTTTTAAAGAAACACTCGCAATGACACATCTATTCTCCAATGTGTAATTATATTTTTTTCCTAAATATTCCTAACACCCCACCCATAGACATATTAGCTCAATACATGCAATATTTGTATCAATATGTCAAAAACTTAAGAATAGGAGGAATGGAGAAAACATACACATTTGAGGACATTTATCCCTATCCATTTGCCACTAACATACCTATGCCATCCTTTCCTCATAGTTATGCGATGCCAAATTTTTAAAAAAAAAAATCAAAGGGAAAGGTGATCCAAGAGAAACATTAGAAAATTGTAAATAACATGTTTAGAGGTTCTTACAATGACACATATACCATTCACCTCTTTCCATGTAGTCTAGTTGGACAAGCTATTGAATGGTTCTCACATCTCCCACATGACATCGAAATATGCTTGGACATAGCACAAAAGTTTATTAAGTATTTTTCTTACACCATAGAACACAAAATATCCATGATTAGTTTTTACACACTAAGCCAAGAGAACTATGAACCCTTTATCTCTTTCTAGTAGAGATAGAGAAATATAGCTAGTAGATACCCATGTCACATACTTGAAAAATAACTAGTTCAAATTTTCATGCAAAACCTTACCCAATATTTGATATTTCACTTATAGTCCAATGCTCTAACACATTTAATTTGAGATTGTTGAAAAGAGTGTTTCCATTGGAGAAATACTTATTTCTATAAGACTTGTCAAATATTCAAAGAAAACAAAGGCAATATGAACACATCTAATGAAAAATCTAAATTCTAGTCCAAAAAAAGAATATGGTCAATGATAGTATGATAGACACTAAAATAGTATACAATGCACAAACCATGGTCAGCCTTAAAGGACCTTTCATATCAAACACTAAAACATTAAAAAATGTTCAAACATCAAGTGTCGTTCAAAACAATAAAGGGTCCTTCATGGCAATTTTCCAAGTGAACCAATGAGCATCTAGGGGTTTATTTCCTCCAGAAAGGGGTCATGAAAGAAATTTTTATACCAATGTCCAACCTTCAAAAATTGATTAAGACAAGCAATAAATAATTTCCAATTATATTTAGGAGGAAACCTCATCATGTTAAAATCAACCCCCAAATTCCACTCCAAAGGAAAAGTTCTATCAATAAATGATTTTGGAGCATAAAACCCCCAAGTGTGCTAGTAGTACACACACAATGTTGTTGAAATTTGAATTTAATAGCCACAATATGCTTTGGTAACCAAGAGGCAAGCCCCAAAACCACAAAAATACATTAATAAATATTACATTGAATTTCATTTCTTTGAGGACCATGATAATTATTTTGGATAAAATGTTTGACATCATATTTACAAGGAGTATTAATCCTTGCACATCCGAAGACAATTTTTGCACTTCATTGGGAAGAACTAAGTAATTTTTTTCACTTGACTATAGCACATTACATTGATTCATAGGTGAAAAATTATGATCCGCCCATGATGAGATATTTGTCGTGGGTTCCATAATGGAATCTTAACCCAAAGTCTTCCGAGAAACATATTAGGATTTATTTATTTTAGGGTTGTTATGTTGAGATAGAGGGGTTGTTTCAAAAGAATAGTCCTTGTTGATGAGACAAGGTCTCTTCTTTAAATTTCAAGATTCTACATTGAGGCACAATTACAAAATATTTCTAAGACTTGATTTTGAACATAGCATATGGTTGATAGGGAGACATAGGTGTTGGAGCCAAAAGAAGGCGATTTGGTGCAAGATGGGAATGTATATTAAGAGAAAGGGTGGAAGAGCATGATAAAGTTTACAAATCTTCATTAGATGTCATAGCAATAATGTGAATGCTATTTGAGAGTGGCTAAAATGTTTGAGATTTGTATAAAGGATACTCATGGACGAGGTCACCTTACCTACAATAATAAAACAAGCATTAGGTTTATCATGGTAATTAGTATGTTGATACAATTAATTTTTTTTAAAGGAATTTAATAGAGATAAAAGGGATTGAGTAAGATCCATCTTTGTACAAACCCTAGGGAGAGATCACAAGCTAGCACATTCACAAAAGCACTATTTGTGCCACTAATTTTTCCAATAATTTTTCCACTTGGGTTGTAATTTCTTGAAATAAAGGGAAAAAGGCTAGGTTGAGGAAAACATATTAAAATAACATTGATGATCTCACTACGTAGTTCAAATACAATTACTTTCATTATGGTTGTCTTGTATTTCAATGATTGTTGAGCATTGTATTGGTGCAATTGAAATAGAGTTTTTTTAATGCTACATGACTTTGTTGGATGAACAATGGACTAGGGAAGACCAAGACACACACATGTATAAGAGAAGGTATTCATGACTTCCACATCAATCATATAATTAGATGCAGTATACAATATCTTACCTTCTCTTACTCTGTCTATTTCTTTATCACAATGATCCTTATTTTGTTGTTTGATTCTTTGTATGAATAAGACTCCAAAGATGTCGTAATCAAAATGTTTTAACATCTTATACTCTTTATAATGTTGTTTCCTAAGAAAGTACAAAGAAATGAAATTTCAGTGTCAATAAATGAATAAAATTAAAATTTCAAATTAGATGACGTGTGCCATTTTTTCCCCTCCAAATCTTAATTATAAGTAAATAAATAAATATCCATTCATATCACATTTCTTCTAAAGTCTTGTACAATTTCGTTTATTAGTTCCTACCAAGACATGATACTATTGCATTCATGATACAATTTTTCAATTAGATTAACCAATCAAATCAAAGAATTTAAAAGTTTATATGGAACTTACAATGTGTAAATTTATTTTTTCATTTTTCTTTATTTTATAAATGACATTTTGTGTTCATTCTATTGATTCATACTATTTTTGGTAGGGGGAAAAATCAATTTTCATTAACAAAAATACACATATTTTTCCAACAACAATAATGACATGCATTAATGATTCTCACAATTATCTTCCACCTCACTACCTAAGACATAAATGCATGTCTAATCAATAATAACTAAATCATTTTTCTTACCAAAGATTGTAAATATATCAATCTAGGTTGTTTTTTTGAGTTTAAGTTTATTTAAAATCTTACTAAAAAGCTAATTATCATATCATTTAACAATACATTTACTTAATTTTTTCTTCACAATAATTTAAAATTATTTAATTTTAATTTTAAAATTAAATTTTTATTCTAAATTATAATTAAATTAATTAATAACAAAAGTAAATGTTTAAGAATATAATATTTGATAAATTTTTACTAAAAATATTTATAAATTTTGTTACAAAAAAATTTAAATTTAGTTTTTAATGTTTTCTATTTTCTATTTTAAATATATTTATTAGTTTTACATTGTCCCTTACTTTTGTCAATTGTAAATGCTAACTTTTTTCACACTATGTTTAACTAGCTATTTTTTTTCAATCTTATCTTAATTCTTTTTCACATTTTAAAATTTGTAAAACTAATATTATTCTTCAAACTTACTAACTCTTTTGTTGGTTTGGATCAGATAGTCAACAATTTATATTTTAAAATTTAAAATTTATATTTATATTGGAAAAGGTAGAAACAAATACTTCATTGATTTAACTAAATTTTATAATTGTTATTTAAATATTTCTTAAAATATCATAATCCTTAAATTTTTTTAAAAAATTCTCTTTCAACTATCTCTACTCATTGTCCCTATAATAACATATCATTCTCTCTTTTTAAAATCTCTTTGTATCCTTCATTTCTATCTGTAAATCTCTATTATCATTATCTCTCTTTTCAATTTGTCTTCATATATATAAATCTTCATCTTCCTTCTTTTCTAACTATTACGAGTAATATATCTCTTTAACTCTCTCTTCAACGTGTCTTTAAAATACAAATAATAATGGCTTTTTTTTAAAGATATACATGGCTCAACAAAAGAATCACACAGGGTCCAACAACTTTGTTATTGCTCCTTTGTCACTGCAACGTACTTCCATCGATGTACTTATAAATTTTAGTGGCCAACACTCAAACAATGTTGTGGCTAGCCTTGGGGCATGAAGTCCCCGTGCATTTGGCTATTAACTAGCAATAGGATCACTACTCCATGTTCATCAATGCACATCTATTATTATTTTTCTTACTTACTTTAGATTTTATTTTTTCCATCTTACTTCTACTTTTTATTTTTCCAGTCCACAACAGTGCAACCACAACAGTGCAACCTTTATACATATTGTAGGAACTATGACGCTTGCATCTCTTATTACAAGTTACAAAATTAATCTATCCCATTTTTAAAAAAATTCCTCAAAACTAGAGCAATTAATTGATCTAAGGCAAAGCTTACCCGCAAGACCAATAGCGTGTAGCTCGGATCGTATACTTGTCTAGCCGTAATCAGGACTAATTCGCGCAGAATCAATTTCTTTTACCGAGCCTATATAGGCCTTTATTTTAAGACTTAGGGTTAGGGTTTCAACTGGTTCATGTTTCGCGAATCTTCTTCTAACATTGATTGGGCGTTTCATATCTATAAATTTAGGACGCAATCAAGCAACATTGTGAGATAAGGGTTCGAATTGGTTGTCGGGACGAACGCGGAGTAACAAAGACTCTTGGCATCTGTCGAGGTCATCTACAAAGGATTTGTTGAGCCATTCTGGATGATCTCGAAGACGCTCAAGAGTCTGTTATTTTGCAGGCAGGTTCAGATGTGTGTACTTCTAGAAGACCGTTAGTTTGATTGGCAGAGTAATAGATCCTTGACATCTGTCAAGGTCATCTACAAAGATCTGTTTTTAAATCTTTGTGGATGATCTAGAAGATGTTCAAGAATCTGTTATTTTGCAGGCAGATTCAGAAGTCTGTTTCTACGAAGACATCATTTCTGGTTAACAGGTTTGATTGCCAGGGTTGGATTGTATCATATAAGGAAAGCGTTGTTATATGTTGTAATATTGGTACTTATAGTTATCATGTGTTACAAATGATCACGGATGATCTTCTACTAGAATCTGTATTAGAATTGGTATTGCTTTGAGTTCATCTTTGTTTCTAGCGTTTCCATTGTTCTTTTCAAATTCTAATCTTAGATTTGTGTAGCTGCTTTAGTATCCTGATATCAGATCTGGTAGTTTTAGTTTTGGGATGGCTATAAATATTATAAGAAATGAATTGTCTGTTCTGTACTCATTGTCGTCTCTATTACTGTAATCGAGTAAGAAAAATGAAAATTTCTCGTACTTAATATACCTCAGGTTTCGAGATTTGGAGTTATTTTTTACTGGGAATGAGGGTTTTTACTGCGTTTTGATGGCGAGATGATTCCAAAACCTTTTATAAACCCATTCATTTGCTCCATTTGTATTTGTTTTATTGAAGATCAAGGATTCAACATGCAAGAAATTGAAGGAGTTTATGCAAGTACATTCAAGATCTTCTGTTGCATCTTTTTCTTTCATTCCTAAGACAAATTTCAAATTTCAAGCACAACTCAAACTTTGCTGATCTGTCGAGTCTGATTTGTGCTCTCTAATCAATCAGGTTCTCTGTGAGTAATTATTATGTAAGAAATATGCCCACTTTTACTCATCTATCCACGAGCCGTTTCTTGTGACTGTGATTGAGGTTGTAACGTAATGGCTTACTTCGGTTGCTAGTGGATACTAGTGCAGTTTTAATCTTCTGCATATAGAGATTTGCACCTCTGTCAAAATGTTATGTCCTCAATTCCGATTTGATTTAAAAGAAGATTAGATCTAACCCATTGTATATTGTTCTAATTAGAATAGGAAAAAGTGGACTAGGATTAATGAGGATCATCATCAACAGCCACAATAACAGATTAACTCCTTCATACTTCAATAGCAATTCAACTCATGATCAAATTGGGCTTGGTCGATCTTAACCACAGTAATCATTATTGCTAAAAAAACAAATTAACAATAATAGGCCACAGAGAAGCCATCACTTGTTTACTAATCCTACGTGCCAAGAAAGCTGCTTGTTGCTCTATCGAATATATAGCTTCTGTAGAAGCTGTTAAAATAACAGGTCATTGAAGCTCAAATGCAATCCCTTTGTGGAATATGTGGAATTTTACATTGCTGGATGGGGGGTTTTGGTGCACAAAAGCTGTGGGAAGCCTCAGGGTTTTCTGTCTACCATTCTCTAGTGCCAAACTAGTAAGATGTTCTAATTGGGAGGGAGTCCATTCATACAACCAGGGTATCATCATTGCCCGTTGACTTCAGTTTGAGTAGGCTGCTTTTGAGCAATAGTTTCTGTCAAAACAATTCAAATTCCTTACCATTCCCTCTCAAAGAATCCTGCTCACAAACCCTTCGAATGTCATCCTTATTGCCATCATTATATACACTTGATTAAAAACACATGCTTAAGCAGAAGGTACTTCTGTAGCATTATTTCAAATTTTGAACGAGCAGGATTAAGAAGCCTCGTGTCTTTCAGAGGTCCCTCTGTATGAGCATTATGAATGTCTTGCATACTGAAGTTCTTGTATGTATGATTGCAGGCTTAAGCACTAGGGGAGAGGATTCAGTAGTTGTGCACCCTAACTTTGCGCTTTTCAAAATCCTATGTGAAAATTTCAAATCACTCTCATTTTTTGATAGTAGCTTACTTGGCAAGTGCCCTGCTTATAACTAAGGTTTCAGAGCCACATCATCAAATATGATGCCACATTAGCATGCTTTTTGTCAAGGTGTCCAAAACAGCTCAAAAAAAAAGTGAGACCAATCATAGTGCATTGGAGACCCCGATACTTGTGCAGCTCATGTGGCATCACACTATTGGTTTTTTTTTGGGAAAAGGGACACTTTTCATTCACTTATGGGTAATCATCATTAACAAGAATAACTTTAAAGTCACATCTATTGGTACAATCTTGTCAAAAATGTTAAATATTAAATCAACTAGTGTGGGTATTAAGTTAACAACTACTATCACAACTATTGCAACACGCTCAACTATAAGGTCCTCTCCCCTATATGCTTGTACATCATGGTTCCAACAACCGGGATTAAGAATTTGAAGTTGCATGATCTCGTCCGTGATTGTAAAATTACATATTCCTTCACACTTTGTTCTTATGAAGTGCATGTCCATTATCTATGGTTTAAAGCTTGTTTATTTGTTGTTCTGGAACTTTGTTGTGTTTTTATTGGTCATTTCTCTTATGCATCTATGGTGTAGTGGATTGAGATAGAAGAATGCACTGAGATGATAGAAGGGGGCTTACGAGCTCTTGCTCATTTGTCAATCTCTGATGATCCACAAGCTATTACATGACCATGCATTGGAGAGTGACAATTTCTATAGTATCAATGCAATGAGTGGACTTGAGAAGACACAACCTATGGACATCATTTGAAAAAGTTTTGAGGTAGCTTTATGCTATAGTGCTACCCTTGCATGCTCTTGGATTGAAGGAATTGACAAAATATATGGAGCATTGTTCTAGTTTCTTTTGCAAATTAGAGTGGAAGCCTTCCTCATTCCCCACCAACATACACCTCATCAGGGAGGATTGACATATGATTTAACTTCAAGCCAATGAAGCAAGGCAAGAACTGATTGCAAAGTGGTTTTGAAAGACAAACCCCCTTATCAAATTGGATATGAAATGAATGAGAGGATGCTTTTAGATAGGGTTTCCCAAGCTATTCATAAATTTTGGTGACCTTATGGTCATGAAAATATTGCCATCAAATTACAAATGGCAGCAACTTACATGAATGACAATATTTTAAAATTTGGGCTTATTGAAAGGAAATGAGAGCACCTCAAAAATTCTTTGAACAACTTATAATAAGCAAATATAAGTGCATACTACTATGCCATAAAAGCGGAAACATACATAGTTGATTTCGCACAATTAAAAATTTAAAATATAGTGATTGTAATTTATTGATCTAAATAAATTCCAGATAAAAGCAAAAACATACATAGTTGATTTCACACAATTAAAACCTTAAAGGAAAGTGATAGTAATTTATTGATCTAAATAAATTCTAGTAGTATTACGACATATTGATTATTATTTTAAAAATTCATTTGAGATCAGTATGCACATCTTGTATCCTATAGTTCTTTGAACAACTTATAATAAGCAAATATAAGTGCATACTACTATGCCATAAAAGTGGAAACATACATAGTTGATTTTGCACAATTAAAAATTTAAAAGAAAGTGATTGTAATTTATTGATCAAAATAAATTCCAGATAAAAGCAGAAACATACATAGTTGATTTCACACAATTAAAACCTTAAAGGAAAGTGATAGTAATTTATTGATCTAAATAAATTCTAGTAGTATTACGACATATTGATTATTATTCTACAATCATAAAACTAGAAGAATGAGACAAAATAAACAACATAGATATATGTGGGGAAAACCTTTTGATGTAAAAATTGCACCTTCCAAATCATCAAGCTAATGTATTATTCAACAAGTTACAATACATTTTCAGCCTTCTCATGGAGATTTATATCTTGCTCCATTATAGAGAAAATTTGACAGCATAACCTTGTGCAAATAACTTCTCATCTCTCTTTTAATTCTCTACAACAATACTTTGTATTTATAGAGTTTTCATTCAAGAGGAAACAATTTCTAAAGTGTCTACATTCAATGCATCTACAAATTATTTTAGAAACTTTCTTATGTACAACCTTTGAATAAAAACAAAGTATAAAAGAATAAATCACCAAAAAACAAAAGCTTCATTTAGCAACTTTTCAAGAAAGCACAAATAAATCAATAAATTGTGGTAACGCTGAGTCATCTTATCCAAACAATCTCCCACTTGACGAAAACCTTACAAGATTCAAATTGATGAAACTATATCATCACAGTCATTTATGAAATCACATAAGTCTTAACACATGTTCTCGTGCTCCAACTAGACCCTTGTCCAAATAACACAAGCATAAGATCCTAGTGATAACAAAGGCTAAACAACAATGCCACCACTCTACTACACTCATGAGCTACATAGAAGCATAAAAAAAATCAACTTCTTAGCCCAACAAAACTGTGAAGTCATCCTCCAGAAAACTTGATAAAACATTAGCCAAAACAACAACCAAACTGATTTGTCTAATCCAATTGATAAACCCACGAGATTGAAAATAACATCCACAATAAATGCTAACCCATCCAATCACCCATACCTCAAAGGTATCCAACACTAGAAAGCTTATGCCAGGAACATAACCAACCCATAAACTGCAACTTCAAGCTCTATGTGCAAATTAGTCAATGAAGACCAAACACATACAAAAACTCCCATTGCATGGGTGATGTCGAATCTGAAAAATTAAAAGCATACTGAGTCTATTGATAACAACATAAAGAAAGTGAAACCATGTAGTACCAAAAACCATCCACAAAGATATGCCAATCCTGTAGCAAAAACACTGCAAGAAACATCTCTCTCATCCAGTCTCCACAACTCTCCCATGTTCTCCACATCCAACAAAGAAAAGAGATAAAGGAGCCACCATATCACCACCAAAAAATAATGAAGTATAAGTGTTAACAAATGACCACAAAAGAGTGACCACCATAGCTCCAATAAATCTCAAAAACAATGTTATGTGAACCAAAACATCCAAGAATATAACCAAGACCAATGAAAGAAATTGCAAATCATAAGCATGTAACATGTCCTTCTATAAACACTTCTAAATGTCAACTGTGCCAAGTATGATCTTCAAAACCCCAAGAGAAAAGCCACAACAACATTCAAAACTATTCAATCTCAAGAGATCAAACATAACATGATATCATGAATCTACATGGATGTAAGCCTCTCAAAAAAGATCAAACAACTCCATTCTCATTATAGGAAATCAACCCACTACCATCTCTTATTGTCATCATAAATGAAAATACACCTCAAGGAGATAATCATGTTATCCATCTCTCATAATGAATCCTCCAGAACCATCCTAACTGCAACTCAAGATCCATGAATATGAAAGAAAACATAAAGCACCTGAAAGTAACATTGGGCAATACCTCTAAAGTGATAAACTACCAAGTAGACCAAGAGCGAGGAATGAGAATGCTCTTCCAAAATATGCAAGTCGCCTTGTGACTTATCCAAGAATAATCTCCTCATAGGTCTATATTGAACTCATGTCCAACAAAGGTGTAGGCTCCTCAGATTTTCTGTTGAAAACTCATCAAGACTATACATCTCAACAACATGTCTCATCTCAAGAGAACTCTAACCTCACCTAAGTCTCCAAGTATCCACAAGCACCTGTAATCAATCACTCCATGCAAAACACCACTGCAACATAGCACTGTCATGAAGTATCAAGCAAATGATCAAAGTATATCAAGAAACTAAACCAAGATCAATGTCAAAGCTCCAACCATGGAATTAGGAACATAAACATGACATCATGATCTAAACCATCTCCTCTAAAGAGATAACATGCTTCATGTGATCATATCAAATAACTCTATCATGTCAATGTACACTCGAAAAGTGCACTCCTTTAAAACCTTCTATCCAAAGTTTTCCATAGATTGGAAAGCTTGAATGACGGCTTAGAGCTCCCTAGTCATGGAGTGGAAGAGGCATACAAATGAGCATAAAGAAAGCTCTCAATTGAGTCTTAGAAACATAGCTCTTGCTAGTAAACCATGAGATGAGAAATTCTTTGAGCAAGAGCAAGAATGCCAGTGTCAAAGAACTCTTGAATATGCAATGCAAGAATGAGAGTAAATTAAGATGAAATGCACAATGCAACTAAACAAAACAAATGAAAGTGTTACATCCATGCTAATTAAACTATGTGAGCTAAATTATTGCAAAAGACATACAACTAGACTAGAATGCCATGAATGAAAGAAATGTAGATAAGAAATAGAAGTTCTCCACAAAAGCTCTCAAGAATTAGAATAAAAAATCTGCAGCATAACAATACTTAAGAGTGTAGATCCTTTGAGGGGGAAGCTCTCTCCCTTTTAAAGTCATACAGATGGTAGAGATTAAAATGAAGATGGTGGATGATCACCGATGAGATTCGAAAAGAGGAGTGATCTATGTGCACACACAAGTCAACCAATAGAATATAAGTTGACTTGTCATATAAGACAAAAGTCTCACAAGTCTTTTCTTTTAATTGCAAAATAGAAAAATGACTTTATGTATGCACTTTAAGTGGGTTAGAAATGGGGTCTTTTATTTAATTAGAAGGGGACATGTTCTTTTATTTTAAATAATGAACTTAGGATAGCATAGTCAAACTATAGGTTATAATCAAATTAATTGATTATTAGCAATTTGGTTTAGGTAAATGATTAATTAAATTAGCCAAAATGCTGAGAAGGGGGCTAATAGTCTAGAGGACCATTTTTAGGTGATTACATTTGCCCTTCTTTGACTAATGTGTGATTGATCTGGGAACACATTATGTCAAAGAAAATAGAAGCCAAGTAGGCAGTGATAGATATAGATGTTTGATTTCGGAGAGCAAAATGTAGAAAGAGATAGCACATCTTCAGTGTACAGCCTAATAGTGGTAGTACTAAACACTATGAAAAATATGATGTCAAAATTGAAGAATGCTAACACCTAGCAAAGTAGATAGATCAAGAGCAAATAAAAGGATCAAACAAATGCTCCTGAGGAATAAATGGCTGTAGTAAGCGATGATAGAGTATTTCTGCCCCCTCGAGATCAAAATCAAAATGAGGTAAGGGGATGCAGAAACAAGTGAGATATGAGTAAATCGGAAAATAGAAATGTCCAAGATGATGGATAGGTGATTAGAACCAAAGAGTGACTATGAAGGAGTGACAGAATGCCTCAATTTGAGTAGAGTTGACCATGAAGGATACAACATAAAAATTAGGTCAAATTGAATAGAAAGAATATTTTAGATATGAAATGGTGAATTTGAGTAGATATGAAGCATGAAAATGATGAAGACATGAAGAAATGAAGATGCCCCAGCGATGATTTGGAGATTAGACTTTAGAAGGTTAGCTAACTGCTTAGAAGAAGGTAGCATTTTAAAATGCAATTTTGACCATCAAGATGAACTCAAATTTCAATTTCGATCTTGAAAATGGATCCAGGACGTCAAAATTAGCCAGGGGTGCAATTTTTGCAAAATCTTGAGGAGTTTGAAAATTGGGTCAAAATTAGGTCGGAAGCTATAAAAGGGGCCCAATTGTCATTTTCAAAATCATTTGTCTTTTGTAATTTTGTGAGAGCTTGTGAGTGGTCTAGAAAGCATCATGGCTTTGGCAAACATTTCAACTCACCGACACCGTTTCGAGCACAACTGGTTGCACAACCAGCTAGAACACTACAGGGCACCGGTAAGTGACTACTTTTTTTGTCATTTTTTGAGCTTTTTTGGTGTTTTTTGCACGCTTTTAGGTTTTAAATGTAAAATATCACATGATATTTTAAAAGTATCTCACAAGTAGTTCACAAAATATCACGCAATATTTCATAGTAGAAAAAGTGTCGCATGAGTAGTTTTAGGTTTGTCATATGGACCATACCCAATTGTCGCCTTCACCGGTGCAAAAATATCATACAACAGAATTGTATCACATGGCTTTACAAAAAGTATCGCACGACATCTTTCCAACATATTGTATCACCTCTATGTGGAAAAAGTATCATACAACTTGTTTTTGAGCATTTTTTTCGACTATTTTTGCATTGTGATCATGTTGGTAATGTGTTACTAATGTGTACATGTTGTGTGCTTACAAGAGGTATTTCCAACACTTCTCATTAGAGCCCCCAAAGTGGTGGGGTTGTGAGTTATAGAGCATTTGACAAATGATGAGCATGCTGTGATAACAACCATGGGTTCGAGATGGGTTATTTAGATGCCCCATATACGAGCAAGCCATGGTTCGCTAACTGCATTGGCTGAGTGATGGCATAGTGAGCATAACATCTTTCATCTACCGACCGGAGAGGCCTCAATTACATTAGAAGATGTGTATCGCATTCTTCGAGTACCATGCTATGGTGATCTGGTAAGTTGTACATTTGGTTTATTTTGTCATGGTTTGATATTGATGCGAGGGATACTAATGTTAAGCTTGTTTATGTCACAGGTGTACTATGATCAGGCCCAGACAGAGGGGCGAGCTGTATTGCAATAGTTGTTCTAGGATGTCACTATCTTGGACCATCATTTGAGTTGGGAGCGGCTCATTGATGAGTATGGTGTTGATTACCCCCTACCAAGTTTGCTATGCTCTTTGGTAGCCCAAGCCTTGGTGATAGACAAGGGCCAGAAGGGCTTCCCACTAGGATGGGGTCAATTAGTGGTGGATTTGATCGCATGACCTCACAAGATGGCATGGGGGTCAACTATTCTAGTCGACATGTATCATGAGCTCCTTGAGGTGGTATACCATAGTGGTCATTCCTGGGCATGCAGGGTAGTGTTGGCACAGATTTGGGCGTGGGAGAAAATTGTTGTGATCCAACCATGGGTGCAGCCACTGGAGTGGAGCCAACCCTACATTTTTGGTTACAGAGGACTTATCCCACAGACTCATGGTGGGGATGTTACCTATTACTGATGTATTTTTGATGAGCTGACTGCTTTCACACGGTGACCTTACCAAGAGTGTCAGAGATGGTCTGATGCCTAGGAATTGGGTTATATGAGGTATAGCAGGCCATTGGTAGGCAGGCATGCAGAGATTGTTGAGCGGTTTGTGATTAGTCGAGTATGGTAGCAATTTGTAGAGCGATAGGCATGGGGCTGGTTGCCTATGTTAGATTACCATACAACAGTGTGGGAGACAACGGCTCTAGTTCGAGCTCCTTGGGATTATCACCTAGACATTGCAGATGTAGGGGGTGGATCCAAGTATTTGTATGAGATGTAGAGACACTTGTTTCCTCTGTTTACAGAGCCTAATGCATTGCTCACAAAAGGGGGACACGGAGGAGGTGGAGGTGGAGGAGGAGGCAGGGGGGGTGGAGGTTGGAGAGAGCTCTCGCTCTGGGAGGAGGAGGACACGAGCACATGCCACCAAAGAGGACGAGGAGGAGGTGCCACTGAGGTGGTGAAGAGTGGGGCAAGCAGAGCGAGCAGAGGTGCAGGAATAGCAGCTAGCCCATGGAGATGATGACCGAGATGCACAGATTCATACCTTAGAGGCAGAGCTATAGAGGCTCGGGTCACTATAGCAGCACAGGATCAACAACTTATGAATGAGCAGACTCGAGGGGATGAGCTCCGTAGGGAGCAAGATGTGGTGAGACGAGAGGCCTCTTATCATGGTGCAGGGGTTGCCTATTATTATGCTACCTACAAGGGTGTGGTGCCACCAGGACAGGGACTTCCAACTACTCAGAGCAGGAAGGTAGATCAGAGGGTGCGGTATACCTACCGAATAGGAGATAGGCTCCACCACCAGGGCCACCACTTGCTGCAAAGGGTGGGAGTGATAGGTTGATTATGACAGTTTTGATATTTTTGATTGTACATCATGTATTTTTGAGATAGATATCCAAATTTTGGATCTCACATTTGTATATGTACTATGACACATTGATATATATATGAGATACTAGATTCAATTGGGAGTTTTGTGTACTTGTCTCAAATGGATGTTTCAACATTTTCAATTTTTATGTGATGTTTCAGTTTCTATTTTTTTGTTGATGGATACTTATGTGTATATGCTCATGTAGCTCTCTCATGTATGATGTTTTTAGCTCTCATGTGTATGATATAGGCTTATATTTATGAAAATATGTGACACTTGGATAGATTGAATGTAATGTTTAGATTAACCCCTTATGATGACAGGATAACAAAGGATGAAGCGAAAGATCAAGAAGATGAAAGACATGATAAAGAAGAAGGATGCAAAAGCAGTTAGCTGACATGTCTGCAAAAGATGAAGAGAGAGCTCTCCCCATATATAAGAATGCAAGACTAAGCTAAAAAATGAACCTATAATGCAAGCTAACATGCAAAGTGGTTTACCAGCAAGGGACGCATAACATTTAGACTCTCATTTCATCATTGAGCATTTATTAGGGACATCATGAGATCATATAATCATCACTAGTATAACTATGAGGATATGAATATGATTTGTATCAAATAGAAATGTGGGAATCTAACCTTTGCATCAAAGACAAATAGGTCAAGATGACTATGCAATTAGATTCTCTAAGTTTAATATAGCAAGATTACACTTATATCAAGGCATAAGCGCCAGGATAACCTCTAAGTGCAATTTTGCGAAAAAAAGAGTCAAGGATGATACGTTTATAAGTCAAAGTGTCAAATAGGACAAGCATGGATGCTTTCAACAGTATAGACCAATAAAGTATACCCAAAAGCAGAAATCAAGAAGACATGCCCCATGCCCCCAGTCTTCTAGTCCATGACATCCTTGAGAGACTATTAGGGAGGGAACATATAGCAAAGAAATTATCATAGACATCACACAAAGTAGATAAAAATCAGCATAGCTCAGTCGTTTAAGTGATTAAGTGTGTGTGTATGTTACTTGGCACTTTCTTGATTCTGATAGTGAGAAATATCGCGACATCGGAGATTGTAGGTAGACTATTTGAAAAGTGTTGAGAAACACTTGATGTCAAGTTGGGGGGAGTAGTGTTTAGAAACATTGTTTTGTGAGTTACCAAAGAAACCCTAATGCATAAGGATACCTTAATAGGTTAAGTAGCTATGCCCCCGAGATGAGGATAAGAAACAATCCCAAGCTAGGAAGTGTGTAGCGAAATGGGTGATTGGGACTGATAGACATAGGTGCAAGGGTCTCAAGCAGTGCCCATTTTTAGGTTTTCAGCAGTTGTTAGATTTTTTCAGGACTTTTTTTCAATTTGTTTTGATTTTTTTGGTGATACATCAAAGTGCCTATTGCTAGGTTTTCACTAAGATGATATTTTTTAGGACATTTTTCACCTTTTAGGATTTTTTTTTAGGATCATAGATATTTACAAGATAATTGAGCGGTAAGCCTTTAAGTATAGAACTTCTTTAAGTGTAGGACATCAATAGACTCTACAAGTTCTTCACCTTTAGGAGTTTATAGTTGATAAACACCAGACCCAAATGTTGTTGTGATAATGTATGGGCCTAACCAGTTAGGTTCAAACTTTCCCTTCTACTCTCTATGCTGTTGATTTTTCAAATTTTCTCTAAGTACGAGGTCACCAACTTGAAACTCACATGGATGAACCTTCTTATTATATTGAGTAGACATGCACTTCTGATAAGCCCTGATGTGATCAAAAGCTGCCTTACAACGCTTATCAAGAGTCTCTAATTCTTGTATTCGCATAGCTCTATGGTCTTCATCAGTTATCAACCCATATAAGGAGACTCACAAGGAGGGTATCTCTACTTCTAATGGGAGAATGGCCTCGGATCCATAGACTAAAGAAAATGGTGTGGTCCCTGTAGGAGTATAGATGGTAGTTCTATAGGCCCAAAGTGTTGGATTTATCTGTAGGTGCCAATCTCTCCTAGACTTATGAACTGTGCAATGCACGATTTTTAATAATATTTTGTCGGAGGCCTTTTCTTGGCCATTCCCTTGAGGGTAGTAAATAGAAGACCAATGTTGTTTGATTCAAAACTTCTTGCATAGCTACTCAAGGTCCTTATTTTTGAATTTTCCTCCATTATCAGTGACAATAGAGGAAGGAATACCATACCAACAAATGATGTGATTTAGTATAAATAGGGCAACATGTTTTCCTGTAGCAACAGATAGTGGCACAACTTCAACGCATTTGGTGAAATAATCAGTTGCTATAATGATGAACTTGTGACCACTAGATGAACTTGGGTGAATTTTGCCTACCAAGTCAAAGGCCCATTGTTGAAATAGCCAATATAACAAAAGGAATTGTCTCACGTCCAGGAGCATGAATTAAGTTACCATGGAGTTGGCATTTTTGACAAGACTTGGCATAACGAACAACATTAGCTTGCATAGTTGGCCAGTAATAGCTCGCCTTAAGTAGCTTTTGAGCAAGTGCAAGGCCATTAGAATGTGCCCCAAAAATGTCATCATGGACTTCGGCAAGTGCCTTTTCGAACTCTTCTAGCTCTAAACACCTAAGTAATGTTCCATCTAGACCCTTCCTATACAAGTCACCAAAGACCAAAGTGTAATGTGAGACACTGACGAGGAATTAGCATTTTTGGTTGCGCGTGAGGTTCTTAGGAATAATTTGATCACATGGGTAAGAGAAGATGGCCACATAGCAGGAGGAATCATGACCTGCAATGATGCAGATCACTTGATTATCAAAGGAATCATAGGCAAGATGACAAAGTTCTTCCACCAGGAACTCAAATCAGGATTCATGTTCTTGTAGTTGGAGAATAGATGCTAGAGTGGCCATAGCATCAACAACCTTGTTCTATGCTCTAGGAATTTGTTGAAATGTCGCAAAGTGAAGTAGTTCCTATATCACCTAATCTAGTAGTGTAAAATGAATACTAATCTAATAATGAAAGTATTAACATGACCAAAGAAATTAACACTTATGATAGGACGGGGTTATTACCACAAAAGGAAACAAACCAAGAATGGTAGACTCTTTATGGTATAACCTATGATGACATAGTTGTTTCCTTGATGGATGGAGATGTGTGCTTAAGCTTCTAATGGATGGGGGTTTTATCAAGTGTTTAGATGGGTGGGGGTTTTAGCAATGGAGGTGTGGATGTATTTGAGCATGGTGATGGTGTAAAAATAGCTTTGATATGTTAATCAGTGGGGCATTATAAGTTTGCATAAAAAGTGGATGATATTTGTGAAGGGAGAGGATTTCATTTACAAGCCAAGGGGTAGATAGATGGATGGTCAGGATGTAAGGATGGAAGAATGGTGAGGGAGGGTTAAGATGCATTCAAAGGAGAGCACATGGATTGTGCTTGTTTGGAGCCAATAGGGGAGTGACACTTGTCACAAGAAGGATGAGTGTGAGGGGATGAGATAAGGGTTGGTCAAGGGAGTAATGAGGAAGGTTGAGTATGTAAGAGGGATGTAAGAGTCATAAAGGAGACTTGTTGACTTTGGCTTGGTTTAGCAAGTCTTAACCCTTGCTTAAAGTTGTGCACATGTTTAGGAGGGGGATTAAACTTAGCTTAGAAAGGGGGTTAAGGGTTAAGTGGCTTAGCTTTGATGGGATGGGTTAGTTAGGAGGCTAAATGAGGTTAGTATGGGTGAATGGGTTGGATTATGGATAAATGTAGGTTTTAGGGATGTTTTAGGTGTTTAGATATTTAATTAAATAATTTATTTAATAAAATGGGGATATGGGATTAAATTAAATAGATTTGCAGATTTATTTAATTTAATAGAGGAATAGGGATGTAATTGATAATTTGATTTTGGGTTATCATTTGATTTTATCAATTAGACTATAGTTAATTAAATTAATTAATTAACTAGGGGATGATGATTTATTAATTAAATAATAAATATTTAATTAGTAATGCCCTAGGAGATGACTAAATACAATTACATATTGTGTAATCAGATTTAGGTGTCTACAATTCCTTAGACCATCTATCAACTTTTTGTAAGGTATCAACTTGTCATCTTTCGTTTAATAGTCATTATTCACTTTGTTAATAACAAGTTGAGAATCTCCATAGACATGCAATTCATTTATTCTCCATTCAAGAGCCATCTTGATCCCATTTGTTAAGGCCTCATATTCTGCCATGTTGTTTATACAAGTGAACAAGAGTTTATAAGATTTGGGGATCGTATATCCATGAGGGGAAACAAAAAAGATACTTGCTTTAGCTCCATTTTGTGTATGAGAACCATCAAAGAACACTTTGCAAGTTCTCTTAGTGATGTACACAATTGAGGCATCTAGAAATTTAGCTTGTATGGGTGTTATATCCTCTAGCAGAAAATTAGCTAATTAGTCAGCTATAGCTTGTCCTTTGATGGCTTTATGTTCGACATACTGAATGTCAAATTCTAAAAGAATCATCATCCATTTAGCTAGATGACCACTAAGCACAGCTTTGCTCAACAACTATTGTAAAGGATCAATTTTAGCAACTAGGTGAACTGTATGTGCCGACATGTAATGTTGAAGTTTTTGAGAAGCAAAGACCACTGCAAGACATGCTTTCTTGATGTTGGTATAGTTCACCTCATAAGAAACCAAAGTTTGACTAATGTAATATATAGCCTGTTCTTTACTAGTCTCATCACTTTGGGCTAATAGCGCTCCTAGAGAAGAAGTTGTAGCTGAGATGTACAAGATCAAAGGTTTGCCTGGAATAGGTGGCATCAAAACTGGAGGTTTTGCCAAGTAACCTTTAATTTGGTCTAGACTTTGTTGACACTCGTCGTTCTAGATATGAGTAGAACCTTTATGCAAATTCTTGTTAAAAGGTTGAGCTTTATCAACCAATTGAGAAATAAACCTCCCTATGGATTGTAGACAGCCTTGTAGACTTCTAAGTTGACTGATATTTCTTCAAGGAGGCATATCCATGATAGCCTAGACCTTTTCAGGATCAACCTCAATACCTTTTGCTGAGATAATGTAGCCTAGCAATTTTCCAGAAGTGACACCAAAGGCACACTTTTTTGGGTTTAGCCTAAGTTGAAATTGTTCCATGCGGTCCAATATCAAACTAAGGTCTTCAAGATGTGTATCTTGTTTTCTAGATTTTGCTAGTGTGTCATCAACATAGTCTTCCATATTTTTATGCATCATATCATGGAATACGGTGGTCATTGCTCTTTGATAAGTAGCACCAACATTCTTGAGCCCCAAAGGCATGATGTTTCAACAAAAAGTACCCCATGCACATGTAAAGGCTATCTTCTCTTGATTAGTTGGAGCTATCTTAATTTGATTATACCTAGAAAACCCATCCATAAGGGAGTACATTTCATAACCCGCGGTCATGTCCACTATCATATCGATGTTTGGTAGTGGAAAGTCATCCTTGGGGCATGATTTGTTAAGGTCTCTAAAATTAGTACAAACTCGGATGGTTTTGTCATGTTTGGATACAGGTACGAGTTGGAAATCCATTCTGCATAGTCAATAGCTCTGATAAAATTTGCACTAAAGAGTTTTTCCAATTATGCCTTCACCAACAAGGCTACATGTGGATGCATCTTTCTCAACTTTTGTTTAACATGCTTGATATCAAGAGAAATAGACAAATGATGCATGATAAAATCTGTGCACTAGTACATTTGTGCCCATTTTTTGACCATTATTGGTCAAAATTTTGACCCAAGTTGGTCATAATTTGGACCAACTAATTGGTCAAAATTTTGACCAACATACTAGTTGGTCAAAATTCTGACCAATCTATTGGTTGAAAACCTTCCAGAGCCATTGTGCAAGTTCTACCAGGCAGTGGTCAAAATTTTGACCAATGCTTGGTCGAAAACTACTAGGCATTGGTCAAAATTTTGACCACTGCTTTGTAGAAAACACCCAGGCATTGGTCAAAATTTTGACCAACGACTCGGTGTAATTTTTTTTAGGCATTCTATAAAACAGTTCACATGCCTTGCATATGATTTGACATTTTGCATGCATCTCGCACTCTCTTATTCGACTAATGATGGATTACAGAGAGTGATCTGAAATGATGGTGCTAAAAAACACACACAATCATTTCCAGAATGAACTTGCATTACAAATGGATTGTGGAAATCTGATATTGTTAATTTTGCATGCATGTCTACCAAGACAATCACAATATGTTTAGGTTGTGATTGTCCTGGTAGACATGCATGCAAAATTAACAATATCAGATTTCCACAATCCATTTGTAATGCAAGTTCATTTTGGATTTGATTGTGTGTTTTTTTAGCATCATCGTTTCAGATCAGTCTCTGTAATCCATCATTAGTCGAATGAGAGAGTGCGGGATGCATGCAAAATGTCAAAACATATGCAAGGCATGTGAACTGTTTTATAGAATGCCTAAAAAACATGACAATAACTAATCAAACTATCTTAAACACTTATAGTAACTGATATGCTTCTTCATTAATATGCCCAATACAATAAGTGAACTCAACAACTATGCACAACTATGCTTCTTCATAGCATGATTGCACATGCAAGTCTATTTCTTAGGATGCAAATTGTATACTCCAGTGCATAGCATAAGATGTGTTTATTCTAAAAAGAAAAAGAAAACACACCTTATGATATGATCAAACTTCTGAATTGCATTCACCCCTTCAAGTGCAGAGATTAGCATGTTCAAAGGAAAACTATTCACAAAAAAAAAATATAAGCAGGAAATACAACAAAGACATTATAGAAACCTAAACTATTGATCTATTTTAGAAAATTAATGCATCAGATGAAGTAAATAGAATGTGGAACAATTAAACCAAGCATCCAAAGCTACCTATGTACCTCCCCATCTCTTGTCACAACAAGACAGTGACTGTCTCCACATGTTATTTGCTTGATCTTGAGTCCATATAATAACTTGATTGAATGTGGAATAAATAAATCAGTGGAGTTTCCATGTCCAAGTCTTCCAAAATCTCCCTTGAAGACAAGGTACAAAATCAAAATATTTATCCAAACCACTACTTGATTCTTGATTGCATGCACTATTAGTTGGCACAAAAATTGTTTACTTCTCAACTAAAAAACTAAAATACCCAATTGTTATTTACTATTCTCTAGCAAAAGATCTTAGAAGTTAAAATACATGCAATTATAGTAGATACCTACAAGCAATACAATTAAAAAAAAAAAGGATAGTAACATGAATACTCACAACTCTTTTGAACGTGATAAAAGTCCACAAAAATGAATGGAAGAGCAAAACTTAAAGTGAGTGTAGGCTCAACTCTCCATTCACTAAATATCAAACTTTGAAAAATGTTGCAAAAATTGTAAAATAGACTACAAATGAGTTGACATATTGATAATTAGGTAATGAGGCATCTTCTTCCATGCCTCTTTTAAAGATAGATTATTCATCCAGAAATAAAAAACTCTAAGTCAACAATTGGAAAATTAAGACCAATGGACATTATAATTTTGAGTAAGGAGATAAATTTATGAAATAATGTTACAATTAATTCATAGGTCAAATTTAGTTTGGCTGAAGGCACTCATGAATTGATTTAAATTTATTTGTCATATTCTACTAATTACATTTTTAGTCAAAATCCTTACCAACCCCAATTGTAAACAACTAAATTTTCAATGGGTGAATTTTACCAAATAATGATACAATTAATTCATATATCATGTGTTCAGCCTGGCTGAAGACACTCATGACTTGATTCAAAGGTATTTATCATATTCTAGCAACTATATTTCCCGTCTAAAGCCTTACCAACCCTAACTATAAACCACCAGCCTGGTATCCGAATATGTTGTTGTATGATCAGCGCTGCAAATTACAGATGTTATTTCACAACCATGAAGATCACTTATTATTGTTGGCTTATGGCGATCCTCTGCATCCCCATGGCCTAACTGTCCATCTTCTCCATGACCCCAAGAGCATACAACATTTCCAGCTACATCTCCATAAAATGAAATAGCATAGTAAGAGCAAAATTCCACATGAAAATCTAACATAAGAAAGACATTGAATCTAATTAAAGTACAAGGTTCATTAGGGAATCTCTCGACAATTTACACAAAATGTGGTATAGAAGAAAAAGTAACTATTGCTCAATATCAGAGCATTCAACTTTACATATATCTAGATTATACAGTAATAGTTCAACATTTCTAATTGTTAACAATTATTTTCTTATCCCAAGCATCAAAATAACATGATTTGAAACTATTTTCATTGCAAGCCTCAAAAGAATAATCATTCATAAAAAAAGTAGAGAAAATATTTAAAGAATCACATAAAGTACACCAAAAGGCTATACAAGGTTTCACGTACTTGAAAAGAACTAAATGTGACATAATTTCTCTTAAACAAGTAACTTGTATGGTAAATTGAAAGAAGCTTTGAGAAAACACCTAACCAAACCGTTCAAATTATTTTCCAATGCAGTTTCTCTAGAAAACATTAAACATTGTTTCATGAGATCAATAAAAAAATGTCAAATGCATTTGAGGTACAAAACATGATCAACAAACCAAAGGATTGACGAGGATATGTTGATGTAATAATTTAAACTAAGCTCTTTTCTTTATGCTTATCCGAATAAGTTTTATAATAGGCAGCTAAAATACATATGTGCTTCCTTAATTGAAAGCATCAGGTATCACCACAGCTACTTGAAGTGCACTACTCGCCTTTGTTGTCAAATTAGCACTTTCCCTACATTGTTACACCTCTTATTTTCATTAACTCATCTCCTCTTGGGCACCAATCACAATAACAAATTTTTGCAAGAGGCTATACAATTGTGCATTCTTAATACTTATTGACAATTAGTAATGAGAGAACTGATTTCTAAGTTTGTATATATAAATAGAAAATTAATAAATAGCTTGATTACCAAAACCCTAGGTAAAGGTTTTAGGTTTTTTTTAAAGAAATTCTAAAATCCTACATATGTCCAAGTCAATTTGACTATCAAGCTAATCCATTTTTCCTATTCCCTAGGGATTTGTCAATCTGAGCATTCCATCTTTTTGTAATGTCCCTAATTTAGCAGGTTCCAAGTGCTTGGCGATGTCAATTTACCATGGAAACTATCGTGAGATGACATAGATTTTAGGGCCCTGGTTGTGTGACATGCTATTTGTAGTAATTCAGGTGAGCATGATTTTCAACTTTGGCAGTGCAGTTGTAGCACCCAAAGTCTAGACTCCATCAGCATTTTATTGGGCTTCAATAATGAGTTTCTTAATGAAAGTTAGTTATTTAGTCTATATTAATAAATAACTTTATAAGTCTCTTGTTCTAATTTGATGGTGTAATGAAGAAGCCTTATTAGTGAAAAGTGTCTCGAAGTGTCTAGTGTGAGGATGAAGCCTTGGCTTTTAAAATTGTTATAAAATGCATTCTTGAGGCAAACCGAACCATCTCTTATTTTACTTATGTTTTCAAGAAATGGAAATGTTGAAGGGTTTCAATGTGGGGTTTGGAGAAATTGGAAATTCCTCATTTCTGATTTGCACTTTGGGTTAGTCCAATTGCCAATGAATTGTGCATTTGCTAGTCTATGTTTTTCATTATGAAATCAAAGGTCATTTGCTGTGATTCAATTACCTTATGCAATTTGGAGTTGTGGGATGGCTATCTTGGTGTTTGAATTCTCTGCAAGAAATTGATGTCATTTGGGAAATTCTTTGAGCGTGAACTAGTTTTCTATAGTAGCATTTCAAAATGCTACACCTGCTACCATTTACACATTGTGGCATTGCTAATACTGAGGGTTGGAGTTTAATTATGGAGGTTATGATACATATTTGTTAAGGAACATTGACGTGGGTTTACACATTCGGGCTTGCATGGCCACATGTGCAAATCTACATTTATTGTTTGGTACAATCCATCATACTCTTATCGAAAGGTTGCACCTTTTTGTGAAACACATCAATTTCAAGTAAAACACCAGTAGTCTTCCAAGCTTGACTTGTTCAAGTCATCTCCTGAAGGATGAGTTGCTAGAAAACCACCTATGGTCTTTAAAGATGTATTGTGGAATGGATTGGTATTATGCTATCAGTAAGTGCATGATGTAAATTTCCTGAGGCTTGGTTGGGTCCTCTACATAATTCTTCTGACCAGATCACCCAATTAGTTAATCTAAGCATTGATGCATGATATATAATATCATTTCATCAAGTCCAAAGTGTCTTTGAACATTAAAAAATGGTGGAATTTCAAAAATTGAAACATAAAATGAGCATAATCTATCTCTCTAAAGATTCAAAAACAGTTGAATTGAAGAAATTGAAATATGCAACATCATTGTTGTTGACACTTACCAGATTTTCATCCCCTGGAAGGTTTCCTCTTTTAGCAAGATTCACAGCAAGCTCAAGGTTGTTGAGCTAGAGAAATGCAACACATACATCAATTAATATATGGAGAGCATTAAATGGAAGGCTAGCTTTAGTCAAAATACCATATATCAAAAAACCACCTGTCTGCTAACAAAAGGCACAATTGTAGCTTCATTGACAGTTGCAAGAAAAACTTGCCCCCTCTAATTGAAAACAAAGAACCCACCAACTGTGGTTGCTTCAGATGTTAAAAGGATTGGATTTGGACTAATCCTATTCTTGTAAACTACTATTGCTATTTCCAAATCATAAACAAATAGAAGTCCTAGCTTTGTAATTACATATATTAGACTATACTTGTGTGATATCTGTTAATATCAAAGAAATGCATTAGGAGACCAATATCTCAAATAGTCCCAACAACATGGTCATTAGAAAATCATTTTACCTACATGGATGCTAGAAAATATTAGCAAAATCTGGTGGGAAAAATAGATCTGCCTATTTCTTTGTGAACCCTAGCTTCCCTAATTACATTAAAAAAATTCAAAATTGAAACTAATATATTCACTTTCTATTCTATTTACCAGTGTCATACATAATAGCAAAATACGAGTCAACTTTAGCTCAAACTACAATATCATTAATTTCATACCTCGTGGATATTCCAGAGAGCACCATGCCAAAATTTTTGGTGAACCTAGCGAGCCCAATGCTCCATTCCAACCTATATACACAAAAATGAACTTAGCAGAAATCATGTCAAAGCCAACCACTATCGCAGGAAGAGATTTTAGGATTCATATTAGATAATCTTGTTGGAAAATGGGGTCATATTTGAATCAAAGGTTAAGTGGTGGAGTTCTTGTATATGTATTTAATAAAAACTAAGGTATATAGGACTAGGAATGACAAAACTAGTCTTTGTTTGAAGCCTTGAAAGCATTATGTGACAAAGTTTAGCATTGGGTAAAGGTTGGTAACCTTGCTTGGCATCTTGCAGTGAGTTGGGTGCTACTAGGCACTTAAGAAGATTTTGGTGGATTAAGGTTGTAGACTCTGCATCAGTTGAGGTGAGATATGAGCACATATTTTGGGCAACTTACAAGTTACACTACCTCAACTTGGTGATGCAAGCAATTGGCATCCAAATAAAGTGGGTGGTGAAAGAAATAGTGTGCATTATTCAAGAACATTATTCTTTTCTTTAGAGCATGATGATTTCAGGATATGCAGATGATGAATTGATCAGGCTTTAGACCCTTCTAAATAAAAGTGGCAAAAAAGATGACTTATTGGGATGAGAAGATGAGAGGTAGATGGATTTGGGTTTTGTGATTCCTTGGTATGTTAGTTTGAGCTTCACTTGGTTTAAAGAATATTATAATATTCTCTACTTAACAAGGCCAACCACGTGAAGGTGGAAACTCATTTGGCCTCACCTCCTTCCCCCTAACATCAATCTAAATTCTCCATTAACATCTAATTACATACTTCATTCATCCATTTATGAACTATAACATTCAATCAATACAATCACATAAAATTCATTAATATGATATAAAATTCATTAATACACAATAGTAATCAAGACTTTATATTATATTATCAGAAGATTTTACAAAAGTTTTGCCTTGTTCAATTCTAGGCACTGGGGGAAAAGAACAGGGCAAAGAAAACCCCCGATATAGCCTCGGACCAGAGTCCTATATACATTACAGATGCCCTTTATAAGGGTCTTTAAGAAGGCATACCTCCTTTTATCCAAGGGGAGAATTTTCGATAGAAGAACCTCCAAAAAAAAATACAAGGTTGGATCAAAATTCGTCTCAGCCAGATTCCCTTCCCAACATATTGGGGATTACAAATTACAGTAGTTGAGAGGGTTACAAATATTAATGTTGGAGGAAATTGGAGAGACAAAATTTTGAGGAGATCTCTGGTCTGGTTAAAGAAATGGTGGACACTGGAGGTAAATGTTGCAATCCTTAAATAACCTGCAATAAAAAAGCAATATTCCATGGCAATGAAAGGAAGGGGTGTAAGGGGTTAATAGGTCTTACCCCCATAAAAAAAATATCCAAAAAGTCATTTGTTCTCAAAATAGGAATCCATAAAACTATTTAGCACATTACACTTCTAGTTTTGGTCACAAATAGAAATATACATATAAAAAGGAAAGCGTATGAATGATTTAGATCTGCATATGCATACATATACAGGTATATATACTTATGGGAGATAGTTTGTATATATATATATATATATCTACATAAATACAATTACATATATACATATATAGAAATATACATTTAAACATATATATCTACATAAATACAATTGTAAATATCTATTATATATATATATCTACACACACACATATTAGAGATTAACTTGCACCAATGATTAACAATGATAGATAGAAAAAAAGGAGCAACAATTTATTATTCTCCTTGCCATTGCAGAGACATAAAAAAATGAGTTCAATATCAAGTGTTGTCAAATTAATGGACAATCATATGCTGAGTCATTTCTAGTCAGCATAAATCAACATAGAAGCTATACAAAAGTATGAAGGAAAAAGCATACGGTTGACTTACCTCAGACAAGCTTCACCCTCAAAGCCAATTCAACAACACGTGAACCAAAAATACAAAATTTGTGGGATGAGAAACAAATATTAAACAAGGTTGCAAACAAGAACACTGGGGATATTTTTAGTCTTCACGATGGTCCCCATTATGCCAATGGAGATTTGCATATTGGGCATGCCTTGAACAAGATAATGAAAGATTTTATCAATAGATATATGATGCTTGAAGGGTATAAGGTGCACTGTGTGCCTAGTTGGAATTGCCATGGGCTGCCCATTGAGCTCAAAGTTCTATAGTCCATAGACCAAGAGGCAAAGAAAGAGCTCACACCATTGAAACTAATAAAGAAAGTTTCTCAATTTGCCAAGAAAACTATGTGTTTATATATGTTTAAACACATATATAACATGTTTTTTTATATTTAAGAAAATGCAATTGGCAAGTATAAAGCTAAATCACACAACCTTTGCCAGCATTATTGATGCCTGTACCAAAACAAGATCTTTGGAATAAGCTATGGACATGCATTAAAGCATAAAGAATTTTTTTCAGATGTTGTAGTCACAATTTCCATGGTAGACATGTTTGAAAAATGGAAGCATAGACAAGGCATGTGAATTTTTTGACAGAATTCATGAACAAAGTGTGGTCATGGTATAACACTACTAGTTTTTTATGTGTTGTTAAACTCCTTTACCCAACTCTTAGTTTGTTTTTGGCTGCATAAAATGGATAGTACAGATATAAGAATGGCAGAGATTAAGCCCTAAAAACCATGAAACATATTGGGTGAGCTGAGGATGGTGCCTTGGAGGACACACAATAAAACAGTTTAATTGCCTAAGGTTATCACCTTGTTATCAAATTTGATCAATATAAAAAAATTTTATCGAGACTTAACAAACTTTATCTTAATTACTTGACATCAATGATTGAGAATTTCAAGTCAGTCATAAATGAAACAAAATTGTTTCTCTGATGTTCAGATCATAATCCAAAAATTAGGTTGATGTTTTTCAAGTAAACATTTAACATCAAGCATCTATGACCTCCTCACTTCTATAAATCATTGGTATTGATTTTTTTCTAATGTCACATTCTAGAACACTTATGAAATTCATCTTTGAAGCCAATTATGGGCTATCATAACCTTGAAATACAATTTTTTTTATTTTAGCACAGAAGCATATTGGGACGTTCACAACATGATAACTGCTTAAATAGATATGTCATATTAATTTAACACCACAAATTAAATCCAATATGATTATAGGTATCAATACAAGAAATAAAAAGTTGAACTTACTCCTTAATCCTATGTATCCTCAAAATTCTATAGACAATAAGATTAATGTAAGAGAGATACAAAGATATCATTCCTACCCTACATAGTTCAGTGATCTGACAAACACCCCTTTAAATTCCCACTAATCAGTGGTTCCCAGTCCCACATCATGTTGCTTATGAAAATCAAATGTTCCACAGCTACTTATAGTATCTCTAAATATACATCTTCCTAGGTGGAGAATAGGCCACCAAAGATGCTTAAACTTGAGTCTCAAGTTTTTGCTCCATTTTTTTTGGCTTTGAAGTATTGCCAATTTTGAGTGCTATAAAACACATCCCATGTCAAATATATTTCCAATGCTGAAACACTAGTCAACTAGTTCTCATCCAGATCACCCCACATAAAATCAAGGGAAGTAGGCCAAGTATGGACTTGAAGATATTGAGGCGCACTATTCACAACCTCCTCACATCTAGATTCTACATGACCAGACAACATTGGATTGACTTCATATGTAGAGACACTTCTAGAATTGTTGAAGCAAAAAAATGGAATTCTTACCAGAAGTTTATTGCAAAATTAAACCCAATCCATATAATAGGAGGAATTCGAAACAACCGAGGACTTTAGGACCAAAAGAGAAAAACATATTTTAAAAAACCAAAAATCTCAATTGATCCACACTTTCAAATAACTTTCTATAGAATAAAATTGAAGGTTTCCAAAATAACATCTAAAGATTATTCTCTTTGCAAGATTCAAACTTTGAAAATCCCAAAAACTATCAAACTGTCTTGGAAACATATGAATCTTTCGAGATGGCAATTTTTTTGTGGGGTGGCATATTCCAGTTCAACACTCTACCTATACATAGATGAACATTGGCCAATTATAATTATATGTAACCAAAACTAAATATGTTACACATTCACAAAGACAACAAGATAATGGTGCTTATATTTTCCATGAACATGAATTGTAGGTATAGGTATATAGAGGAGAGCATATGAATGATTCAGATCTTCATGTGTATACATATACATGTATATATACTTATGGGAGATAGTTTATATATATATATATATATATATATATATATATATATAGACATACATACATATATACATACATACATATATACATATATGGAAACATACAAACATATATATCTACATAAATACAATTGTAAATATATATATATATATATATATATATATATCTATATATATATATATATATATATATATATAAGTATACATTTATATATACATATATACATATATAAATCTCTATACATACATACATACATACATACATGCATACATATATATATATATATATATATAAAAGAGATTAACTTGCACCACAGATCAACGATCTTCATCTTTGTTGTGGGCTATGGACTGGGAAATTCTTCATTTGGAGAGAAGGTTTCCTTCATGGTGGCAGCACATAAAATATCTCAAGGTAAAACTGATATAAGCTTCTTGAGCTCAAAGTTCTGTAGTCCATAGACCAAGAGGCAAAGAAAGAGCTCACACCATTGAAACTATGAAAGAAAGTTGTTGAATTTGCCAAGAAAATTGTTGATGTTCAAAGGAAATCATTTAGGAGATACAAAATATGGGGAGAGTGGAAAAATCCCTATCTAACACTTGCTCTAGAGTATGAAGCTGCACAGATTGAAGTATTTGGGCAAATGGTTTTTCAGGGAAAATTTTGACCAACACGGTAAATTGTGATGGCACTCAAAGCACCAAGGAGGTCTATCACACCCATGAGAAGAAGACCTTGCAAAATAAATTAAGGGTCTTGCATCCATCAGAAAATATTGATCATGAAACCAAATGGACAAGATGTCGAGGGAGAAACAAAAGCTTCACACAAAAGTACGAGACAAAACAAGATCCACGACACACACAGAACCTAGAGCTCCCAAATTTCGCAACATATATTAAATGGAAAGCATCTACAAAAGTAGCCCTCAAGAAAAAAAAACCACACAACTGGCAAAATATGCTCAGGATTGAAGTAGAGACTTTGGGTAGCATAATAACTATAAGGAATTCATTCTTGACATGAAACTTAGTAAATTAGTTGCAAATTTATCCCACTAACTATCCAGGAGAATGAGAGAAACTTGCAAATTAACTCTAATTTATAATAGTAGGCTAAGCATCTGAGAGAACTAAAGAGAGACTTGCAATTTAATTTAAGTTACGATATTTAGCATTCCAACTGATAGATTAGACTTTTGAAGATATACTAGTAATATGATCCAAGGTATCTAATGTTTCAAAGATTTTTATAAAACTTGACTGAACACTTTAATTTAAGCTTGACTCATCATCTCTAGTGGGCATCTGTTCAATGGGATTCCAAGTGGTGGAATAGTGGCAGATAAAGATCTAGATCTGCAAGTAATCATCTTGCAGTTAGTGGCTTGGGTATCAATCCTAATGACTACAATCAACATTCTCATATTCATCAATCTCTCATCATTTTGATGCATCCTATAGTCAAATATAGATATCAAAACTATTCCTAGTAATATAACAATATAAATTCAATATCTATACTTAAAGACATAAACATAGAATACTTATCTCTTCTAAGTTTATGCAATGATTTCCATATATAGAATCATAAAATTGTTATCATATACAGAGCTTCCAACACAAACATGCATAAAACTCCTGATATTCAAGCATCTCTCACTACTCACCAACATTAGCAACTCTTAGGCAAGTGGCTCTGTCAACCACATCTTGTTGTCATTCCAAAATAGCAATGCCAGAAATAATATATGTAAGTACTTTTTCCAACTACAAGCTCCTTTCACACACAAAAAAAAATATATGTGTTTTTACTAGTACATTCAACCTCATTTTTTGACGAAATTTTTTGACCGTCTATTAAAATGCTTTAGATTGGTCGGAATATGGAAGGAAAAATATATTTTTTTAAAAAATCCATGCCCATGTCGGTTGAAATTTGCTAGATTTTTTATGTTGTTGTAGTCAATTCCATGGACAATTCCTGGAAACACTATTGTTGTAGTCAATGATCAACTTCTTTATGTAGTGGTCCAAGTAAAATGAAAAAAAGGTTTTCTATTTCATTTTTTGGTTTTCACGAAGTGTGCGAAGGAGCTGGGGCATGTGATTTTGTTGTTGTTGAATTGTAGCATCTATCAAAGTAATTATTTGACTCACATATACATACCTGTGTATATATATGTATGCATATATGTATATGCATACATATACACACACATATATTTATACAGATCGGTTGAATATATTTGATACCTCTGATTATAGTAGGCTTGTTAAAGACACTTGCTATACTATCGATCTGCATATGTATACATATATAGGTGTATATACTTATGGGAGATAGTGTATATATATATTTAGACATACATACATATATACATATATGGAAATATACATTTAAACATATATATCTACATAAATACAATTGTAAATATATATATATATATATATATATATATATATATATATATATATATATATATATATATACATATACATATACATATACACATATATATAATTGATTGGGTTTCTAATCTTAAACATAGCTCTACATCCATCCCCAGTTTCAAGCGATTTGGCAATGCATCTATTTGCTGCAAAAAAATAATACCCATTTCTTGTTTTAGTTTCTGATAGGTTTTGCTCAACTCTTTCATTTGGAGAGAAGGTTTCTGTCATGGTAGCAACACATAAAACATCTCAAGGTATATAGGTGTGTCTATATATATATATATATATATGCTTTCATACATATATACATACATACATATGTAGATATGTACATATAAGTATATATGTTTAAACACATATATAACATGTGTGTTTATATTCAAGAAAATGCAATTGGTTGGTATAAAACTAAATCACACAACCTTTGCCAGCATTATTGCTGCTTGTGCCAAAACAAGAGCTTTGAATGGTGCGGATGCTATTGACATGCCCATGATACTTAGTTTGGATTTTGTAATTATGCAGATTGTATTTGTTGAAAACAATCTAGTTTGTCATTTCCAGGATACTTCTCTTGTTGAACCTTTAGTTGTTCTTGATGTGCTCACCTTGGAGAATTTTTGAAATCTTTGAGTTGTAATTTGGGGACTCGAATGGTAGAAATACTTCTTCAAAGTTTCCAAAATACATACCAAACCTAAGCCATTGGCAATAAACAAACCCTCATCAAAATTTTAAAATGCTTCTTAGAGTTCAATTAAAGTGCTTCTCTCATCCATAAAGAAAGTTCACTCCATAAAGCCCAACACAACTCAATGAACCAATAAATCCTGAGTGAGTACCATCTTTCGCTAAACAAGAAGGCTTAAAGTGTGTCTAGCAATGAACCTATAGAAATCTCATAGCAATCCAACCCTGTCTACATTTTTTTGATAATAAAAAACTAGATTTCAATGGAAGCTTTGATACCACTGACATTTTTCAAAATACCATTGAAAATTTAAGGAGCCCAACCTAGAATAGAATAATTATACCCCAAATGCTTGGCTTGTGTAATCTCAAGACAGGAAGTAAAGGATTTATCATTTACCTTGAGATATTCTCTAGCCATGTCTGAAGAACTTACCACTAAAATAGGATGGTTTCCAAATTTGAGATGCATAATAGGGCCATAGATCGATGAAAGTGAGTGTAGAATCTGATGAATTGGCCTACTTTTATCTTTTAGAAGATGAAGGTTTCCAATCATAGGAATAGCTCTAGGGTTGGGAGGGAGACAACTCCTATAATTTCCAAGGCTTTTCAGTAGAATTGTGGTACATTAGTTTTTACAATTATTTCTTTATGATTATTCTCTCCCTTAGAGAATGAAAAACAACCATGCAAACCTATTTTAGCATTTCCTCATCATCTTATATTTCAAGAATGAGTTTTAGGCTTTCAAGAAAATTAATTGTCTTGTAAATGGCTCCTGCTGTGAAATTTAACATCATAAACATGACATCTGGAAAGAAGGGAAATTGACCTTTTTGGTGATGCTAGTAGTAAATTTGTAGATTGGTGGTTGCATTTAATTGAAAGAGATTCCATCTGAGCACAACACTTTAGTGTCTACAAGATGGGGTAATGCCAAATTGCCTACTATTGCAAATATTCATAGGGAGATTCCAAATGCTTCACAACCTTAGGGGTTACTTCACAATCAATCAAAATGAATATCTTTTTCTTTCTTAGATATCTTAATATGGGAGCAACATGAGTTTGAAGTTGGGGTTGATCTATTCTACTAAGATGATCAACCAAATTAGGTACAATTTATGTGTTGATATCTTCATTTTTTAAGTTTTACAATTTTGGGAGCTAAATCAAAGTTGTAAATTATCTTTCCAGGTCACAATTGAAAATTTCATATACAGTTGATAGCGAATGAAAAACCAATTCAGCCAACCTATTGTAAACTTCTAAATTATTAAAATTAGTTTACAAATCAAATTCTACCTCATTTTATTCTTCCATGAATCAAGAATTTCTATTTGAAATATGAAATTCTTACAGATGGTTATCTATCCTCAGACTCATCATATTTGATGAATGATGCTTGGAGATTTTTAATCTCTATAGCTCATCATATTTTCTAAATGAATGCTTGGAGATTCTTAATTTATATAGCTCATCATATTTTCTTTAAAGATTCTATTGAGCAGATCGAAAGATAGAAATTGTGTTAATTTTGTCAATTGTATTGTGGATCACGATGTTTCACCTTATGCTAAAGCTATATAATTTTCACAAGAAAGACTATTGCGGCTCCTAATAGGACAACATGCATCGAAAAAAAAACACAGTCCATTGCTTCAACCTCTATGTGCCCTAAATTCTACTAGAGATACAAATATTTTATGTTGGGCTGAGATTGGTAAGTCATAAATGATGTAACTTAGACTATATATAGAACATTTATACATTAAGTCTAAAGCCATTTTTAAAAATCTTTGTAATGGTACATTGCATGAGAACATTATCATGCCATTAGGGTTAAAAATGTAAAAAAAACTTACCTCCAACAAGTTGCACCCTCAGAGCCAATTCAACAGCACGTGAACTAGAAAAAGAGAAGCTATGGGATGAGAAACATATATTAAATAGGGTTTCAAACAAGAACATGGGGAATATTTTTATTCTTCATGATGGTCCCGCCTTATGCCAATGGATATTTGCATATTGCACATGCCTTGACCAAGATATCGAAAGATTTTATGAACAGATATAATCACTCAAATACCATAAAACCAATGGTCATGGTGACTAGATACTCACATATCAGTTGCTTATCCTAGTTTACATATAAAATTTTAGTGCTTTGGAGATGTGTAAATGCTACAACAAGTTTAAAGATTTCCCATAATGCCTAATAACAGACCCCTTGTCTCTAGATGAAAAGATGATTCTGGAGAGAGGCAATTTTGAAACAATGAGCATTACCTAATTATACAGATGTATAGAGATTTAAATTCTCTAGTCTATCGTGTTACCCTTATCATCATAGTTTACATGAGAATTTTCTACAAATTTGAATATATTTGGATTTCAAAAAGAATTTAGAGCTTCAAAAACCCATAGTTTCAAAATGAGAGAAGAGTTCTGGTTGCAAGGAATATTAAAACATCATATTCTATGTAATGCATTCTAGCATTAAATAGATTCACATGTAACTAAATTCAAAGATTAGATTTGTAGTTTTAATTACCTCTTCCAGCTAGGCTGGGAAAGGAAGCTAGTGATTGTTGACACTGATAGATTGGGTTCACTAAATGGATTTTCATTTTGCATTGATGAGCAATGATATCGAATCAGCTCCCTAATTTTTGTTTGTATGGTGAACACTTTATGTTATATGTTGGCAGATTTATTCTTTGACTGTACTCCTGAACCAAGAGAATAAAATTATGGCATACAAAATGAACTTACAACAAAATTTAGCCCCTTATGCTACACCATATGAAATGAACTTACAAAAAAATGAATGATTTGATAAGCACCATATGTTGCACCCCTTGTTATACTATTCTCTCTACTCAAATAGTAGATTTGATAAGTGATCACCATCGCTGTGAATCTCATTGCATCGTTGGGGACATCATTGATGTGCTCCTGCAGCTCTCACACTCCAAATGGAATGCCTGTGTAGCTCCCATGCACACTTTGTGAAACATAACAATAAACCCTAACTTGCCCCTTTTTTATTTTAACGTGTTAAGGAAATGTTGGTTGAAATTTTGACCAACACGAGCATGGATTTTTAAAAAAGAAAATTTTCCTTCCATATTCTTACCAATCTAAAACATTTTAATAGATGGTCAAAAATTTTGGTCTAAAAATGGGGTTATATGTACTAGTGGTGTCAAGCCCAGGCATGTCCAAGTATGTCCATTTGAAATTGATCTTTTTATCTTGAAAAAATTGGGCACATTGTTCCTTTTCTTCAATTGACAATGATTGAGCTACATGAATGATTTTAGGAGATTCCTCTATCCCCAAGTTGATTGGCTATGTAGGCTCAATGAGAATTGATGATCTGTCTTGAAAATAGCTTGGAAGGCTACCAAGTACCTCATCGACAAGTGCCTTAATGAGGTTTTCACCATTATATACATCTTTATTTTTACTATTTTAGGCTTAGATACCGCCACAATGTGTTTTTTACCATCTGACTATTTTTTTTCTTTTGATTTTATGACTAAGGTACTTGATATCTAATTCTGTCATATGAATCATGGGTTCACTGGTGGAAGAAGTGACAGGTTCAATGGAATTTAGGTAACATTAAATCTCATAGTCATTTTAGAAAGACTATATTTCTGGTTTCTGATGTTGAATGGACCAACCTATGAGATCAGGATGAATCAATGAGAGTGAGGTAGAAGCTTCAAGGTTATTGATGCAAAAAGAGTCATCTCTGGTGACACACAAAGTTGAGCCTATAGTGAATGTCACAAAGTTATCCAGATTAGGAATAGTCCTAGAGGGATCAACATGGCCTACTAAAGCATTTTGCAAGCCAAACTCATATGTCCCTACAATAGACTCATCTACCGCATTTGGTTGGATTGCATAAGTGTGAATGACATCAACCCCAAGTTCCTAAGAAGCGTCTGATAAACTTTCCCATTCATACTCTTGAGAGTTTGTACTCTGATCTCTAGCAATTAGGTGAGCAATATTTTGTCTAATTTGTCTTCTATTTAAATCTTCAAGGTCAAATTCATCCTATTCTAGTTGTCTAGAGGTGGGAGCCTCAGCATCATTATTGGTAGTGGATGTTTCTTCTCCCCAAAGAAGAGAAGTTATGGGTATAAAATCTTCATCTTGTGAAGTGGCAACAACAAAGGGAAAATCATCATCCTCTGCTTCACTGGGTATGGGTGCATTTTGAGCAGATGCTGGTATATTATCCTCTAGCCCAAATCCTAGGCCAACAGTATCTCGAGCATCACGACCTTGAGTATGACTTAAAGGTTCAACTAGGGCTTTTTTATTACCAGTTAAGGACCCATGACCTTGATAGCCCATGTTTGCAAGCATCTTATATCCTTTTCCATATCATTTGGGAGAAATGGGAGTGGTGAATGTAATGTCCTCCTCATCTTCCTCTCCCCTATATATCCAATCTTTAATAGCTTGTTCTTCTTTTTTTTCTTCTAGGGGAATTGAGGACTACACAAAGGTGCCAAAAAGAGTCATAGTAGATGCCAAAAATTTCTTTTTGGTAGACGGCTTCCCATAAGACCGAGGGGAAATAGGTAGAGCAACAATAGAGTCTAAAGTGTATTCGCTCATGCCAAGGCTCATCATCTTCAATTTTTGTTGACACTCTGTAAAGGATGATGTTTGCCCATGAGAAAAGAAATTATGTGGAACTAGTGTTTCAGCAACAGATAGCGTGTTGATAGACATTGAGTTGTCACTAGGCACAACTACTTCAATACCATTAAAAGGGAACTTGATACACTGATTGTACATAGAGGGTACTACTTGCATGCCATGAATCCATGGTCGTCCCAACAACAAATTGTATGCAAGTGGTATGTCTAGGACTTGAAAAACAACATTCTTCTCAACTAGACCAACTCTAATTGGGAGCGCAATTAGACCGTTGGAAGGTCTTTCAACCTTGTCATAGGCTTTTATAGTGATTGTTCACTTAGGGTCAATGGAAAATTCAGACATGCTTGACCGTTGGATTACATTCAATGAAATGATGTTTAACCCTACACCATTGTCTATCAAGACTTAGTGAATGCGAGCACAAAAGATTTGAACTTTGACATGGAGAGCAAGGTTGTGGGGATGACTAAGAGCTTGATCATCTTCTTTAGAAAAGGTGAGATAGTGAAGTGAAGAGATATGGTTCACCATAGCTTGGAATTGTTCCACATCAATATCTATGGGAATATTGGAAAAACATAAAGCCTTTTCGAGGATATCCTTATGCAAAGGGGATAATTCCAACAACTCAAAAATGGAAATTTGAGCTAGGGTACATTATAGTTGATTGACAAGGTTGTAGTTGGAGATCCTAGAAGTAGTTGGTTGTTTAGAAGATGAAGCATTCTTAAGATCATGGATCATGGGCAACTTTTAGAACAACCTTAGATTGCCCCCTAGTAACGACATTAAGTGGTTCACTTTGTGATGAAAAAGAATCAGTCACCTGGAGCACCACCTTAGGTCTAGAGTAATTATGGTATTGAGGGACATTGCACATTTTTAAGACAACTTTGGGTCATTTATCTACATATTATTTTTTATCTTTAGAATTTTCCATGCATAAATACTCAACGAGCTCAAGCATGCCTATAACATTGTCTCTATCAGCATAAGCATAGCTAACCTTGGCATCATGATTCTTTTTAGCAGCTTTAGAGGTTTCACCTTTCTTGTATTCTGGTAAGGGTTATTTAAAAGCTTTGTGATCAACATTTTTGGCAAGACCATCTGTGACAACTTTTCCTTCCTCAATAAGATCTTGAATTATATCTTTGAGCTTGAAACAATTTTCAGTGTTGTGACCCTTACTTCGGTGATAACTGTAGATACGATCCTCTTTCCACCATGGGGGTTTTATGGGTGGGTCATAGGGTTGGGAATTATCTGGCAAAGTAATCAGCTTGTTTGCAATTAGAGTTTTTAAGACCACTTCATAGGGCTCAACCATTGGTGTATAAACATGTCGTTTCTTGGTAAACTTGGAGCTCTTGTCAAATATTTGTGGTTTCACATTTTCGTGTTGCTTTGTGGCATAGATGGTGGTAGAAATATTAAAATTAGGTTCCTTGGTCTTAGGAGTGTTCACTACTCCATCATTGACAACATGCTTGTTTTTATTCCAAGGTTTACCTTTGTCTTTACCATTTCCATTGTTGTTCTTATCTTTGTTTATAACAATATCACCCCTTTTGATAGCAACATCTTCAATGTGATACACACTCTCAACCATGGCATTGAAGGATGTGAATAACTATTTCCTTAGATCAAAGTATAATTTTGGTATGAGTGTATTGAAAAAATATCATTTTTTTCAGCCGCAGGAACTTGCCAGGGATAGTGAGAGTATAAAGATCTCCATCATTGAAGATACGTTGCAAAGGGTTCTCCTAATTTTTGTTTGATGTTGCATAAGTCCAACACTATTATGGGATGTTGAATATTATATGATTTTTGTTGGATAAAACATTGCACAAGCTCATCAAATGTTTTAATAGGACTCAATTTGGTGAACCATTCCATAGCTTTCCCTCTTCGAATCCTAGGAAATAATTGCATAAGAAAGGTGTCTTCATGCATAAAATCCATGCTAAGAGCATAAAAATGTCTCCATGATCATGACGATCACCATTTCCATCATATTTATCATACATAGGAACCTCTATATCCTTAGCAAATGGTAGCATGTAGAGACTTCTATGAAATGGAAGAGCACATATTGATTCAACAAATGAAGTTTTGGGCAGTTCTTTTGAAGTTTGTAGTTGTGAACATTGTTTCCTCAATTCTTGTATTTCTTCCCTTAAGATTTCAGCTTTAGTAGTGCTCTATATCAAAATCTTGAGGGAGTTTCCATCCTCTTGCTACCATGTATCAAAAGTATTGGTCTCCATTTTCCTCTAAAGCTCTAAGCATCAATTTTTGAGCGAAGCCATCTTGTTGGAATTTTATAACATCTTTGCTAGTTACCTCTTCATCACTTTCATGATGAGAAGGGCATGCACCCATGGTGACTCTAGGACTTCTTGGAGGTGTGTTGTTTCCATCATTGCCATCAAAAGGATTTCAAGAGAAAGTCCCCTTGTTCCCTTCATGGAGGGCATGGTTATTGTTTTCAGCTTGTTGGTGTTCTTTCTCCCTAGTGTATATGGCTTCTAAGATCCTTGATTTTCACATGCTTGTTCTTCTAAATGGAATTGGACATCATCGGGGTGCACCATGGTGACTAAACCATTCTAACCCTTAGGTGTCTCATAGGGTGTGCCAAATGGGTTTTCAAAACTATAAAGTAGATTATGCCTAACATTATCTATTTGTGTTTCAATAGGCTCAAGGTCTTCCACACAAGGTTGTCCACAAGGATTTCTAGGTGGGGTTTCTAATTGTTTGAAAACAAAAGGGGTATGACTATCACTCCCAACTAGAAATCTATTTGTAACTGACATGAAAGGACTTGTCTTTGTTAAATAGGACAAGAAAAGTAAGTTAGATTTGAAGCTCTTACAATCAAGATTAGTCACTTGTCAAAGAATAATAGATGGCTTGTCAAAAAATGCTCAAGAATTTATGGCATTGGTGACTCAAGCGGAGCGAGCGAGTAAGAAGCTTACTAGAAAATAGCTAAAATAGAATGGTAACTAGATCTTGACAAGTGATTTATCAGTGACATCTCAAGACTTACATCTAATGGACTAAGCCCATATTTTCAACTTAGGATAGTTTCCTAACACACAAATGTGCAACCAAGACTAGGGGATGGAAGTAATGAGACCCTAGATAAAAAAAATTAGAACACAGACTCTATTTAGACAACAAATAATCTCAGGCGATACCTTTTTAGAGGCTAGGTGATATTAGAACAACATAATAGATCATGTGAGATAATTTAGAACACCCATGCGATACTTTTATTGTAGATGATAGTTTGTCCAAGGCGAGACAAAAGAATTTTGCATACTGAGATAGTAGACTTCAGTAAAGGCAGGTAGCACAATTTGTGAAAAATAATGCCACACAATATTTCTTTAGTGAACAAACAATAAAGTGCAGTTTTGTGCGAAAAGGAAAAGTTTGAGTCCAAAATTCTATGTTTCAGTTGATCAATCAAGTGGTTTTTTGATCAGACAGTGGAAAATTTTAGCTTGTGTCAATTATCAGCAAGGTTTGTAAACAATAGGGGTGTTAACATGTCTCAAACAGTTGAACAAGGAAAAAAAAAACCTTTCAAACATGCACTTGTGATATCAAAACAACCTTTCTACCAATATTATCGAGATTGTTTAATATGTAAGAACGTTAAAATTGCACAAATCATTCAAAAACAATATCCAAGTAATCTACCTTAAGGTCATGGTTCATTACTAGAAAACTTGGCCCACGCTTGATGCTCCTTTGCCTCACACCAAGTGGTTGCTCACAAGAGATATTGGCTTTGTCATGGAAGTGCCATAAGCACAACCAAGGGAACATATATGGTGAGTCTAAATCTTGGGGTGATCCGGGTAGTCCACTAGGATCGATCCTTACACCAAGAATTTGAGCAAAAAAATAGGGTGGATACTAACCTAGGGTGTCTATAAAGGGCTTCCATTCATAGTGTTCCTCTTGCACCCAATTAACGGACACCTCACCTTGCGATGGGTAACAGACCTCGTGACCACAAGAGCACCTTAAGCATTCTTGCCTAGTGATCTCCTTATGGTTGAAATTCCATAAGTGATCACACTAAGAGAAGACAAACACTATGTCTACCAAAGTTTTGTGTCCTTGATAGCCTTGAGTTTATAGTGGGTTGGAAGAGCTGGGTAATTTTCTTGTCCCCACTTGGGTCATTCCTCTCAGGTTGTCTGAGAGTAGGCCCTCTAAAGGATCCTAACTACCACAAAATGGATCCACTTTCAAGGGTCAAGATTTTTTATTCAACTCAAGGGTGAAGAGCATACTCTCCTACCTCGATTGTTTCCCCCAAACATGCCAAGAAGATTCAATTACCCACTTGATTTTGAAATCCAAAGGTGGATCAAGATTTCTGATTCACCGCAAGGGTGAAGAGCATACTCTCCTATCACCAAAGAACTTCAATCACAAGTTTAATGTGCCTAAAAAAGAATAACTAGTAGATGTTACACATGAAATCAAAAGGCAAGCAAGTTGGGTTTTTATGTGTCGGGTAGCCCTACAAGCAATCATTAGTAGCCCTTATGCATTTGAAGCTTTGACATGCATTCTTTTAGGAAATTTTAGGCAACATTTAATGCTTTAAAGAAACACCTTGCAATCACAACTGTTAGCACCACAAGTTAGCCTTTAAAAAAAAACCAAAAAACAAAAAGAAATCTGTAAATGGACCTCTGTTGAATAGTTAAAGACCTACAAAAAAGCTGGTAACTAGCAAGAAGAAACTAAGAACTGACCAAAAAACCCTCAGCAACAAGAAAATTATTTTCAGGAGATAGTTTTCACTAGAAGACTTCCATGCGATACTTCTCAGTATATCCGCACGATAGAACTTTCCCATGTGATATTTCTTTCTAAGCCAGACGATAGAACTTCCTGTATCAAGGCAACAATATTCAGATGACAGTACGACACTTTTTCCAAAATGTATTGCCTGATAGTTATGAGGACTATCACGTGATACTGGAAAAATATTGCCCGAGAATTGTGACTAGAAAAAAAAAAATTGCAGATAGAATGCAAAAAATACGAAAAATGCAACTAAAAGTAGAGCAAAACTAAGATGTTCTGCCCCATGGTGGGCACCATAAATGTACACTCAAAAAGTGCACTCCTCTAAACCCTTCTATCCAAGGTTTTCCATAGATTGGAAAGCTTGAATGGTGGCTTAGAGCTCCCTAGTCATGGAGTGCAAAAGGCATACAAATGAGCATAAAGAAAGCTCTCAGCTGAGCCTTAGAAACACAACCCTTGCTAGTAAACCATGAGATGGGAGATTCTTTGAGCAAGAGCAAGAATTCTAGTGTCAAAGAACTCTTGAATATGCAATGCAAGAATGAGAGTAAACTAAGATGAAATGCACAATGCAACTATGCTAAACAAATGAAAGTGTTACATCCATGCTAATTAAGCTATGTGAGCTAAACTATTGCAAAAGAACTACACTAACATGTACCTAGACTAGAATGCCATATGAAAAAATGCCATGAATGAAATAAATGTAGACAAGAAATAGAATTTCTCCACAAAAGCTCTCAATAATTCAAATAGAAAACTTGCAGCATAACAATACTCAAGAATGTGGATCCTTTGAGGGGGAAAAATCTCTCCCTTTTAAAGTTGTACGGATGGTAGAGATCAAGATGAAGATGGTTGTGCACACACGAGTCAACCAATAGAATATAAGTTGACTTGTCATATAAGACAAAAGTCTCACAAGCCTTTTCTTTTAATTGCAAAATAGAAATAGGACTTTATGTGTGCACTTTAAGTGGGTTAGAAGAATGGGGTCTTTTATTTAATTAGAAGGGGACATGTTCTTTTAATTAAACAATGAACTTAGGATAGCATAGTCAAACTATAGGCTATAATCAAATTAATTGATTATTAGCAATTTGGTTTAGGTAAATGATTAATTAAACTAGCCAAAATGCTGAGAAGGGGGCTAATAGTCTAGATGACCATTTTTAGGTAATTACAGTCACAACTCTCAACTAGTAATAAAGAGAAAACCATGACATAAAAGCCACCATGATAACATATCAAATAAAAGCATAAACAACATGTCTACCAAGGACCCCTTGAATTCTAAAGATGTCAACATCTCCAATCACATGAAGATAACATCTCCAACTAGTGAACCAACAAATGTAAAAGACACTTCTATAGCAATAGGATCTAAGACATCCTCCAACATGTACAACACTAAAGAAGATCATCCATCACCATATGATGGAAAAATACAGCCACTGTGAAAGCTCCCATTAAAACATGATATCGAGCTATCTAAGCATATGACACACCATCCTCCAAATCTAAAAATCATCCAGGCCCACACATCACACTCAATGAAACCAAGATTTGCACACTAAGGAAATTCACCATGCTATAGAACTCCATAACTGACTATCCAAGTACTCAAATATCATCCATCCTCTCATTCCAAAGCTACCACACAAATGCATAAGTGACCACAAACAAGGCTAGCTAACAAGTTTGCACCAAGATTGAATCAAATCTAGTGGATATAGACAATCCACATCCAAGTTATCCCACTGCAATTAAATGGGTGGCCTACCCACCTAAATGCATAACTTGTAGATCCAATCATTGCAACATGCAAACCCACTATCACATTAGTGATATGTACAAATGAGATCAAAGATAATAATCATGTGGACAACATGAATCAAACACCATATCAAGCACAAATTTGATTTGTCAATCATGTCCACATCGAGCACCTTAGTCCAGGAATCCAACAAAGCATCACCACAGAAATCTTGAGTGATTGATCACATACCAACATCTCCTTGCAGAGAAAGAAAAAACACCTCTCACCATGCACAAAGAATGCATGCATGTAGAACTAAAACTATGTCATTTGGTACCACTCTAAAGGAACAAGAGTCAAGAAAATAGCTCTTCAATAGATCCACAAAAAACCACAAGTTTTTATTTCAGCATGCAAAACTTGCAAAAAATTGTGTTTAAGAAAAACCATGCACATTCACACCCACTTCTCATCTAGAAGTCTCAAATTCTAAAAAATACCAAACAACTGAACCTAGAATAATGGATTATCATAGATGAGCATCACCATAGATTTTTTTTTTATGGGAAAATCTATAAACCCCCAGATTCAATGAACAAGAATCCAAGCCATGCATGTATAAGAATCCAAGAGGAAAAAAATAGTACTAGAACTCCAGGCCCACTTGTAGACCAATTCCACAACCACTACTAGTACATACATCTGAGAGAGATAAGTTATCCAAAAGCTTCTAGGTCATCCAATGATCAACTCCATAACCTCTATGCATTCTAGGTAACAAAAAAGGCACCTTCCAATACCAATGCACCAGGAATTATTCTTCTATCAACCAAGAGCTGTAGATCAATGTCATTTCAAGATGACCAACTCTGTTTTCTCTGTCTCCAACATCCTTCAAGAAATGTCTACTGTCTCCTGAAAGAATAAATCAACTGCAAGACTTCCACTCATCAAAGGATTAATTATTAGCCAATTTCTTCAAAACAAACTTCTTCAAGCTCTGCAAGCTAAGAAATTTTAATAAAAGAAATATCCAGAGCCAAAAACTTTGTGAATCCTCACATGCAAGCAATATGCAATTCACAAAATTGAGCTCTGATACCAATTGAAGGGAAATGAGAACACCCCAAAAAATCATCTGAGATTAGTATGCACATCCTATACCCAATAGTTCCTCAAACAACTTCTAATAAGCAAATACAAGTGCATACTACTATGCCATAAAAGCAAAAATATACATAGTTGATTTCCCATAGTTAAAACCTTAAAGGAAAGTGATTGCAATTTACTGATCTAAATAAATTCTAGCAGCATTATGACATACAATTTATTATTCTAAAATCATAAAACTAGAAGAATGAGATAGAATAGAGAACACAAATATACGTGGGGAAAACCTTTCTAGGTAAAAATCCCACCCTCCAAACCATCAAGCTAATGTATTATTCAACAACAAGTTACAATACATTTTCAGCCTTCACATGGAGATTTACATCTTGCTCCATTCTAGAGAAAATTCGGTAGCATAACTTGTGCAAATAACTTCTCATCTCTCTCTTAATTCTCTATAAAAATTCTTTGTACTTATAGAGTTTTCATACAAGAGGAAGCAATTTCTAAAGCATCTACATTCAATGCATCTACACATTATTTTAGAAACTTATGCACAACCCTTGCATAAAAACAAAGCATAAGAGAATAAATCACCAAAAAATAGAAGCTTTCTATTTTTCTACTCCAAGTTTTTTCTTTTGGAAGAATCCAACTTCATTTAGCAACTTTTCAAGAAAGCACAAATAAATCAATAAATCTTGGTAAGGCCGAGTCACCTTATCCCAGCAATTTTGGAGGGGTTTGTTGGGACCATGGAACTAAGCACTATAATCCACCCAAAAGGGTAAGACATTGACACAAAGGTAATGGTAAATGATTTGTTCATCATATTGACATATGGCAAAAGTTTGACAATAAAAGAGGCTACAAATAGGCTTGGGATGAGCAACTGTTAGAAATAATAAAATTGAAATGAACTAAAAATAAAGAATTATAACTTAATCCAAGAGAGTTTGTGATGAACATAATTACCATACTTTTATAAGAGCTTTCCAAGATCCACACAAAGGAGGAGATGAGGATTTTGAAAGGGGAAAGCAAAGAAAACCCCTTGTGAATTATATGAATGAGGCAAATGCCTAAGAATGGAGAGAGAGAGAGAGAGAGAGAGAGAGAGAGAGAGAGAGAGAGAGAGAGAGATAATGTGGAGCCATAGGGCTCATTACATAAAGTACATAGTAATTGTGTGTTAAGAATGAGAGAGAAGCATCTCTTATAAAGAGATCAGAGGAGGAGTTATTTGTAACTCCCATGTGAATGATTGCCACATTCATAAGTGTGTGCATAACAAGTTTCATAATCCTCTTAAGGAGGAATAACTATTTTCCTTAATAAAAGAATTAAAAAATAGACTTGTCCTCACACGGGGACTAGAGGACAAACACCATAAGGGATACCTTGGTTTATCCCATTTAATAAATACAACCAAGGAAAGATTACCAATTCTAATAGCAACAATGAAACACTCCAAGGCAAGAACACTAAAAGGGAGTGTGAAATCATCACGGGTTACAAAACTATGACACTATGCAAATTAGAGTTCAAACCTTTCCTTATTCCACACTAGTGTTTTATCTCAGTGATTTAACTTCAAGACAATGAAGGAAGGCAAGAACCAAATGCAAATTGGTTTTGAAATATACCCACTATAAAGTTTAATGAATCTTAGTTGGTGGAACTTATTAAGCAGTTTTAGTCTTATTTATATGGTATGGAAAACTAGTGTCTTTCTTATATATCATCACCTCCTTAATTTTTATATATGTTCTTATTGTAGTAGAATCCAATTCTGATTTGAGATTTGTATGCCACGTTATTGATATGATCTGCAAAAAAGATTGTAATCAATATATATGCATATTGAAGCACAACCAAGTAGGGGCATGACCCTATGTGGTCATGCCTCAACATGCACATACACTAGCACCAATTCACAATCATTTAGATAAATGATAATAACATCAATATATGCTACAGGTATAAGTTATACCTAATAACACCATAATACTTAATATAAAGCATGGGATGACACCTAAAAAGACCTCAATAAGGATTACGATAGCATCATATTAGTGCCTATCATTGCAATAAGACTATGACTATCGGTAATGAATCATATGTTAGATCTAATCAATATCTACATATCTAAATGTTTAAGGTTATAATGATAATGTATAAAGGAAACACTACACTATTATATCAAATATGATTTTCATAGTGTCGCAACATCTAGCCTAATAACCATGATGGATATCAATGTGTCTAGCAAAATCTGACCTAATAAAAATGACACCAATAATTTTCATGGTGTTTGGCAAGATTCGACCTAATAACCATAATGGATATTAATGTGTCTAGCATAATTCAGCCCAATAACAATGACACCAATCACCTTCAACACATTTTAGATTTTTAGAAGGTTAATAATCTATTGATAAGATTGTCACCTTACAGTAGAGATCTTTAAACACATAAGAAAGATCATCACCTTTCATTTGCAAACAATTTAATATAATATTCATGAATAAATTTACAAAAAATGTAATTAAAAATTTGTCATACCAAGTTTAGTTCTAAAATACTCTATTTTCACTCTTGCAATAGGTTTAGTGAAAATATCAGCATTTTGATCATTTGCGTTAACATAAATCAGCTTGATCACATTCATGTCAACCATCTTGTCTCTAATATAGTGATAAGGAGTCTCAATGTGCTTTGACTAGTTATGGAATACTAGATTTGCAAAAAGTTTGATGCAACTTTGATTGTCACAATGGATCATAGTGGAATCTAACTTCTTTCCAAATAAGCCAAATAATAACTTCCTTAACCAAACCACCTCACATGCCCCCATGGAGGCTGCCATATATTTTGCTTCAGTAGAACTCAAGGCAACTATAGGTTGTTTTCTTCTAAACCATGATATCATTGCTGATATGAGACTAAAGCAATATCTGGTGGTATTCTTACAATTTATGGAACAACTAGCCTAATCAGAATCAGTATATCCTTCAATCTTGATTTCAACATTTTTGTACTTTAGTCCAAGATCAACAATGTCATGTAGATATCTCAAAATGTGTTTTGCAACCATTAGGTGTATTTTCTTAGGCTCACACATAATGTGACTTAGTACATTTGTAGAATAGCAAATATATGGCCTAGTGTTTACCAACAACATGTGAGATCCAACGATTTTTTTCTAAAGGGTAGGATCAATAGTTTATGAATGTGGTGCTTCCTCTTTTAGCTTATGTAAATTAGTTTCCATTGAGATTGCAACTAACTTTTTGTCCATCATCCCAAATCCATTCAAAATATCTTGAGTATATTTTCCTTGATTTAAGAATATGTAATATTTCTTTTGAAATACTTCTAGACCCAAAAAATAATGTAGTAAACCTAGGTCTTTGATGTCAAATTCAGAAACAATATCTTATTTGTATTTAGCAATAAGATGATCTTCACCTATTATCAAGAGATCATCAACATAAAGGACCAACATGATCATGTCTCCATTAAATTTTTTAAAATAGATGTTAGGATCAACTTCATTTTTAGAGTGTCCTAATTTGGTGAGATAGCTATCAATTCTTTCATACCAAGCCTGAGGTGCTTGTTTGAGGCCATACAAAGCTTTCTTTAGTTTGCATACATATAGGTTTTCATTTTTTTATCACAAAACCTTAAGGCTATTCAATGTAAAAAAAATCATTTATGACCCCATTTAAGAATGTAGTTTTCACATACATTTGATGTACCTTACATCCTTCCACTGCCACTATTACAAGAATTTCCCTGACCGTAGTGAAATGAGCAACCAGGGAAATAGTTTCTTCATAATCAATACCTGCCTTTTGTGAAAAAACTTGATCAAAAAACTTTGTTTTATATTTCTCAATGCTTCCATTTGTTGCATATTTCATTTTTTAGAGCGACTTTGAAGAGTCAATAGATTTGACTTTAGGTTTGGGTACAATATCCCATACATCATTTTGTAGTATTGATTGATATTCTTTAACCATAGCTTCTTTCCATGTTTGACAAGTTAGAGCTTCTTTAATAGACGTGGGTTCAAATTTAGTAAGCTCAGTTACCAGTGTAGTATAACATGATTTATTTCTAGTTTTCTTGACTTCTGTAGAAATTTCATCTGGTTCAATGTCATTTTCTTCAAGCATTTTTCTTTTCCACAAAGGTCTCTTCTTGATATTAGAGATGTTACTATTTTCTACATCTTGTACTCGTCTGTTTTCTTCTGTTATATTCTCCCTCTAAATTTCAGATTGAGGACTTCCATCTAAGTTTGTGATAGGCTATTCATTTCTACTTGTAGATAGTTTTAAGGAAGTGTTCTCCTCAAATATGGCATCTCTACTCACTTCCATTGATCTTTGTCTAGGAGCATAAACTTTGTATCCTTTAGAGTTTTCACTATATCCAACAAGTTCTAACTTAGTTCTTCTTTCTTTAGGTATATGTATATATATTGGACAACCAAAAATCCAGAGATGGCTGGGTAAAAGCACAAACCTGTGTCACCTTTTATAAAGGAAAAGTGATATCATAATTTAAAGTCTTCAACTTTAACGACATAAAAGTGGCATTTGTGCTTAGAATTTGAAGATAATGTAAACTAATAAATGTGCAAAATTAGATGAAGTTTATGTTTGTAATTTTTTTTTAACAAATTGAGAGAAAATTTTATCTATTTTAAAATTTTTAAAGTCTATTTTAAATTTTTTTTTAAATGCTGAAAATATAGAGTTTTTTTCCCCCTCAAACAAATATATGTAAATTTTGATAATTTGGTCTAATTTTAGAATATGTTAGAGTTGACATGTATACATAGTGCACCAAAAAAGAAAAATTGAAATTAGGCTAATATTTTTCCAGTTATAACTAGTCAAAGTCAAAGTTATCAGAAATTGACAATTTTTTTCTCCTGTCAAACTTTTTCAATCAAATCTACATATTTTTTAAAACAAATTACATATTCTTGAAGAAGACTCTCTCCTCTACTGCAGCATTAAAAAATAATAATTTTTGAACATGATTTACTATTTTTTTCTTATTTTTGAATGGAGATCTTCCTGAATCTTAAAATACCTACTTGTAATATTTTCAAATTATAACATATTATCCATAATCAAAATTAAAAAAAAATTATATGATCATAATCTTGACTCTGAGACCTACAAAAATATATTTTTAGTTTTAAAAAAAACTTCAATTTAGTAAGTCAAATTGGCCTTCAAAGTGAGAAGTTTGCAGAAGTTCTTATTTTTGCTTGTGTGGCTGCCACCTAGGATACCACATAGGTAGTTCTAGCCGAAACCCCCAGGCTTATAAAATTGTCATCAACCACTTTCTAGCTACTTTTTATGATATTTTGAGTCATTTGATACATGGGGGTTATGGCCGAAACCCTTTCAGATGGAAATGTTTTGGTCGTAACCCTGAATGCCATGTTGATGGGAAAACCTGCCACGTATGTACAGCCAGAATGTGTTTGGCCATAACCATTACGGCCGAAACTATTTCGTTCATAACCTCTCCAAATATCACAAATGGTGACACAATTTTGTGCTTTCACCCGACTTAAGTCAGGTTTATTTACTATAAAGACTTCTTCATGTGTTATATTTTCTAGAATGGAGTGGACATTTGTTTTGTATGTATACAACAATATTTGTAGCTTTCACCTAGAATGAGTAGTGTAGATTTTGATCATGGAGCATAGCTTTTGTCGCTTCAACAATAGTTCTATTTTTTCTTTCTGCTACCCTATTCTATTGAGGATTATAAGGTAATGTATACTCCCTCTTAATCCCAACAAATGTATAAAAATCTTTTAAATTTTTAGAAGTGTATTCTCCCCCATTGTCATATCTTAGAGTTTTAATTTTCTTTGACACTTGATTTTCTACCAATTCTTTGAATTCTTTGAATTTTGATAACACCTCATTTGATTCTTTAACTTTTAGAAAAGAAATCCAAGTCTTCCTAGAGTAATCATTGATGAATGTTATGTAATAGGAGTAACCTCCTAGAGAGAGAGTTGGCATGGGCCCACATAGATTATAGTGAATTAGTTCTAGGATTGATTTGGACTTGTGTTCATTAGGAGGGAAGGGTTTTTTAATGTTCTTTCCTAGAGCACATCCTTTACATATATGTTTAGAATTTAGATTTGGTATATTAGAGGTGATTTTTATATCTTGGGTAGTGAACTAAAACCAATATGCCCAAGTCTCATATGCCAAATTTCATTAGAATTTGTTATTTCATGATTAAGAGCTTGTTTTTGAATGTTGCATAGTTTATATGAGGTCCCATCTTTGGTCCCTATAGTGATGGTATTTGTTAGATTTGAGTTTTTAGGCCAATACAACACTTTTTCTTTGTTGAATGTAATTTGAAATCCTTCATTAGTTAATCTAGAGATTGAAATTAGATTTCTTTTTATGCCAGGTCCAAATAGAACATATTTCAATTTTAATGTAACTCTATTCCTTAGTGGGTCAGGCCATAATAATGATTCCCACTTTTTGGCCAACTTTGACATTGAAATGGATATTTTTAAAACAAATTTCATTTTCAAATGCATATTACTAAAAAATCGTAAAGAATTTGATGATGATGTAAACTTGTGATTTTTAGCATTTTCTTTCTAGTTTCTAACAATATTTTTAATTTCTTTTTAGAAATTCATTTGAAGTCTATTTTTCCATCTTCTTTAAGAAGTGGTTTATATGACAATAGGCATTTTCAAAGAGTGAGGATTCATTTGACTAAGATAAGATAATGACAAAATTCTTTCAAGGATAGAATAGTAACATCAATATCTAGCAATTTTAGTTGGTTTCATTCAATTTCATTAAAAAGTATAGTTTTTATTTAGTGGCAAAGTGACGCTAATGGTAATATAGACATAACTTGTCTTTTATCAATATAATTTGATTTGTATTTATTAAAATATATTTTTTTTAATTTTATAGGAAGGTAACACACATACCTTTGGTGGACATATTTTTGAAAATTTTCATTTTCTCATTATCTATTTTTCTTGAAGCTTCAAATCGAGATTTGTGAAATGGCCAGACAACCTATATTTACTAAAACTAAAACTAAAAAATCATGATAAACACAATATATATTAAAAATATAGTCATTGGAAAACTTATTCAGAGTACAAAAATTTTCTATATTTAGTTTCAGAATATGGACCTATTTAGCCCTTGTTTAGGCCCTCAAAAGGGAAAAATTTGATAGAAGTTTTAGTAAGTTTGTAAAAATTTCAATTTTGGAACCTTCAAATGAAGCCCTTGGAAACGCTTTAAATGAAGGACCTTCATTCGAAGCCCCATAAGGGGTTAATTGGGTGGTCCTAGGGGGGTTCGAATAAAGCCCCCTAGCCCACTTTTTGACCACATATTGGTCCTAGGGAGTTTCAAATGAAACCCTCTGGCCCACTTTTCGGCCACCTATTGGCCCTAGGGGCTTCGTTCAAAGCCCCTTGTGACAGTTGGCACAAGGGGCTTTGAATGAAGCCTGGGGCTTTGAATGAAGCCTAGGGCTTCAAATGAAGCCTTGTGGGCCATGACTTCAAGAAAAGCATTAGGGAGGCTTCATTCAAAGCCCCTAAAAAATGATTTTCTCACTTTTCATCCAATTTCTTTGTAATGAAAAGTGGGAATCATTATTATGGTCTTACCCTACTAGTTGAATATAATAGGCCCCAATACCTTTGACTGGATGAGTGGAGTTGTCTCCAATAGTAACTCCTTCAAATCTGTAATTTTCAAGTGTTTCAAAATTTTCCCTAAATCTTGTTATATGTCAGGAAGCACCACTATCTATTATCCACACACGTTCATTAGAGTTTATCTTACTTGATAAAGCAATGTAGAGTAATAGATTTTCATCTTTCTTACTTTCGACTAATGATGCTAAGATTATTTCCCCTTCAGGACATTTATTGAAGATATGTCTGAATTTCTCACACTTATAACATTTAACTTTGGAGAAATTAGTTATGTTGAATTTAATATTCTTTTTCTTATAGTCATGTTTCTTTCCTTTAAATTTCTTCTTTTTTCCTTGATGATTAGAAGTTGAGAAAAGGGCTTGATTTTCTCCCTCTTGATTTGATACAATACCTCTAGAGATTAATCTTGACTCTTTTGATGTACAATCAGTCTTTAGTTGATCAAATGATGGGATTGAGGGTCTATTTTCAACTTGAATAAATGCTTCCCATGATAGTGGCAATCCTCTAAGTGCTAATATAGAGAGTTCTTGATCTTCTACTTTTTTCCCAATGGAATTTAGATGATTTTTAATTTAAGAGATCCTTCCAAAATACGATGAGATTGTTTCTCCCTTATTCATTTTAGTATTCATTAGTTGATTCTTTAGACTAATCAATCTGCTTGAGTTGTTGATTTCAAATGCATTTTTTATTGTTGTGAATACTTCAAAGGCTTTCTTTAGATTTGATATGGAAGGGAGTATGTGATCCTTTACGGAGTCTACTATGATTTTCTAGGCTTTATTGTTACGTCTTTTCCAAGTGGCTTTTTCTATTTCATCTTCTGGAATTGGAATATCAAATTCAATAAAAGATTCTAGTTCTAGTTCTTCAAGAATTGTAGTAATATGAATTTTTTATGAAAAGAAGTTTACAACACCTTTGAGTCTATCTTCTACTCTTATGGTATTTGACATGTTTGATTTAATAGTCTCTCTACCAATTAGGCTCTAATACGATGTAAATTTTAATGAATCTTAGTTGGTGGAGACTTATTAATTAGTTCCAGTCTTATTTATATGGTATGGTAGACTAGTGTCTTTCTTATATAACCTTGTCTCCTTAATATTAATATATGTTCTTATTGTAGTGGAATCCAATTCTGATATGAGATCTATATGCCATGTTATTGATATAATCTATAGAAAAGATTGGAATCAATATATATACATATTGAAGCACAACTAATTAGTGGCATGACCCTACGTGGTCATGCCTCAACATGTACTAGCACCAATTCAAAATCATTTAGACAAATGATAATAACATCAATATATGCTACAAGTATAAGTTAGACCCGATAACAACATAATACTTAATATGAAGTATGGGATGACACTCGCTAAGATAGTAAGTATAAGAGTTGGTGCTCAATAAGGATTATGATAGCATCGGACTAGTGCCCATCATCACAATAAGACTATGACTATCGATAGTGAATTATATGTCAAATATAATCAATATCTACAAATTTGAATGTCTAAGGTTATAATGATATTGTATAGAAAACACTGCACTATTATATTGACAATAATTATATACATATATATATATATGAGTATCAGTTAATAACTTGTAAGAAAATGTTTCAACATACTTAATTGCTAACATTCTTAACACCCACCCTTATCTTAAGTCTACAAAACAATATAGAACACATCTAAAAATGAAATGCAAAGAAACTTGTCATTGAAATCCGGGTTTAAAATGCTAGGACTAATTCATATAATGCCATTGCCCTAGTTGACCTAGGTGGATTTGAAATTAGATCATTTCTTTGATATCCCTTGAAAAATCTCTAAAAATTGTTGGATTTATTCACCAAACACATACTATGTGCAGAATATTGAAGTGTCCCAATCCCTGATTCAACTTTTGAATTTTCTTATTTTTATTCCTCCTTTAGATCTGCAACAATTTAGTACCCGATCTATGAAATTGTAGACAATGGAGGAGAAAGAGTGTGTTTTATAGGAGCTTGCCTCAATCAAACCATAGTACAATGCTAATCATGAGGTTATACTTGGAGGTTCAATTATGTTGATGAATACTAATACTTGCTTGACTTGATCTTCAAGTATTGATGCTACAACATGACACCTCAAAACAAGGTCAAACATAAAAGGTCCTTGACATGAAGTATATCATAACTTGTTCCTCTTTAATGCTTATATTTGAAGTAATTTATGTTAGAGTAATTATTTGTTTACACTTATTAATTAAATCACTTTGATTTAATTAAATAAGTTTCCTATTACTCTAGTTTTCTTAAGCTATCTCTTAGGTGCATATAATTAATATTTTATATTAATTATAATGTGCAACCTAGCTTTTTTAGGCTTTAGGTTACCCTTTTTGGGTTTCGATATCCTTTTATAAGGATTGATCTCTTTGTAATTTTATTTTTCATTTACTTTTAATAATAGCGGTCTTTCTTTTTGCTCATGAAGAATACCTCATCTATGGATCTAGCAATTCTTGCCTCCATAGCTTTTTGCTCCTCTTTCTGTGATAGGTGTTTGCATGCAAGTGATTCTTGGGAGCTGTGAGGTTGATCTTTCATAAACTTGAACATGGTATTAGAGCTCCAGATCTTCATGCCCCTATTCATTTTATGAGATTTTTTTCTTGGCTTTCAGATCTGTACTTTTTTATTTCAGAGGGTTTCAATTTTTAGGGTTATTTTGTATTGGATTTGGGGGTTTCATTTTTTTTCAGTGCTTTTTGAGCCCAAGCAAACCCCACCGTTGGATTTCTAGCACCCAATAACCCCTATTTCCATATAAAATTTGTCCAATTTGGACATAGTAGAAATTTGAGGCAAAAATTGCTCCCAGATTTGGACATGCTTCACGAGGCAATTTATTTTTTATTTAAAAAAAATCAAAAAAACAAAAAAAGGAAGAAAGCCTTTAAAAATAAAAATAAATGCATATTTTTTCAAAAAAAAAAAAGGTTTCCAAAAAACTTGCTTTCTTTTGTTTTTGTTTTTTCAAAAAAAGCATTTTTAAATCTTCCTAAAAAGGACACCTACATAATTAAAAGTACTGACACAGCAATAACATCAGAAAAACACTGACGCAGCAAGTATGACAGTCGTAGGTGCTGATGTCATCATTTTTGGAGCCAAAATTTGATGGCCTCCAAACTATCTTTTCTATGATTTGGTTTGTCTTAAAAAGTTATCTGTGGTTTTTTGGCCATAACTTGAGCATACGGATGTATTTTTTTAATCCAAAAAATGTGTTGGAAAGCTAGTTCAAAGATGAAGACATTGGTGTAGATGTTTTTGGTTTTTGATATAGTTTGGTTGTCTATTTTGGCATTCAAAGTTGGATGTTCTATTTTACACTCTAGGAGGCATATCTTGAGCATCTGATCTCCGATTTGGATTTCTTTATATTGTTGGAAAGTTGTTTCTGCACTCTTTCTAGTGATGCTAATTGGTATTCTAGATTCTACTTTAGGCACATTCTATTCATTCTTTTGCCTTTTTGCATGCTGGTGGATATCCTGGTTGTTTCAGGTCTGAGGATCGATTTTGTTGCTTCAGATAATTTGTCATGACTTATATTATCTTTTGTATCAATCTTATGTCTTTATTTATCATTTTTGATATCATTTGTAAGAATCTTTATGCAAATGCACTGAGATAAAGTGCCACTCTTGGATTTCAAGTTCATGAACATTGTTGTGAGACAGTTGTACTCACACTATTTTATAAAGTGCTATGGGTGGGGATACTTGTTTGCTACTTTTGTGCCCTCTTCCTTTTTTGCCCCATGCAGTGTTGGTGACATGTGTCTTTATAGGTGTTTGTACCTCTTCCACTCTCTCATTGTTCTTGGTTCTTTTTGCAAATTTTTTTGGCCCACTTTCTTAACTGCCTATCACCTCACCCTTGTTTGCATTAAGGGGGGGTTCTTCTATTGTTTCTAATGCTTCCTTGGTTCAATGGCTCATTGGAGTAATCTATGTATTTAGTATTTGATCCTATATACTAGGTGATTGCAGTGGTTGGCTACCTATGCGTTTTGGTGGGATGGATCATCTACCTACAGACACTCTCGGTTCATACCTTCTATTTCCGTGGAGGTTCTACAGATCAACAGTTTCTTTTTGACAGAGTTTGTAGCTTCTTCATGCTTCAATGATGCTCTTCATGATCTTCTCTTTGTTCTTATCTTCTAGAACATTCTTTGCTATCTCTATTTCTTCATTTCATAGAGATTTTTTTGTGATTGGGTACGTCATCAAGCCTTGTTGGTAGGACTCATTTTTCTACTTTCATAGTTATGCTAGATTAGCTTACCTCTTGAGCTTTACTTAAGGGGGGGGTGTTAGAGTAATTATTTGTTTGCACTTATTAATTAAATCACTTTGATTTAATTAAATAAGTTGTCTATTACTCTAGTTTTCTTAAGCTATCTCTTAGGTACATATATAATTAATATTTTATATTAATTATAATGTGCAACCTAGCTTTTTTAGGCTTTAGGTTACCCTTTTTGGGTTTCGATCTCCTTTTATAAGGATTGATCTCTTTGTAATTTTATTTTTCATTCACTTTTGATAATAGCAATCTTTCTTTTTGCTCATCAAGAATGTCTCATCTATGGATCTAGTAATTCCTGCCTCTAGAGCTTTTTGCTTCTCTTTTTGTGATAGGTGTTTGCATGCAGGTGATTCTTGGGAGCTGTGAGGTTGATCTTTCATGAACTTCAACAATTTATCTTTAATGATTAGTCTAGAAGATGTGTTAATGGGATTTGAAATTAAATGAGATGATGCTTTTATATAGGGTATTCCAAGCTTTTCATAAAATTCGATGACCTAATGGTAATGAAAATATTGAGATTAAGTTACAAATGGTGGGAATGAACATGTCATTATGTTCAAATTGTTGGCAATTTGGCTAGGTTAGAATATGTGATGTTGTCATTTATGACAACGTATTAGCTATAAAGTTTTAGAATGTATACTTAGAAAATTGTCTAAGTAATACATGGTTTGTTTGTTAGAATAGTTAGAGTTTTGATTAGCACAACTCACAGAAGTAATATTGGCACATTACATTTAATTTTCAACATAGTTAGTGTACTTTCATATGAAAGTTATAAATTTTTTAATAATATCTAGTTTTGGGCTAAAGTTTGTAAAATACTGATTCTTCCCCCTCTCTCAGTATTTTTCTATTTCTAACAATTGGCATTAGAGCACAGTTACTCTAGAAGAAGCTTAACAACTTGAGTAAGGGTACGACCCCATGAGGGGGGCTACAGATATATTTTTATGCAATGGGTGGTCCCATGAAACCAAAAAGTGATTTTCTATAGGATTAATGAGAATCTTCTCATAAATAATAGCACCCCCTACTTTTTAGAGTGTAAATTTGAGTGGCTGGAAAAGGTGGGGGGCTAGAAATTGCTCCACTAGCTTAGGTTTTTCTTTTGCCACTTGTCAATCATATACCAATTTCTATTTCTTTATCAATAATTTTTTAAAACATTTTTATTTAATTAGTAAGTGAATGAACTATGTTAAATAAAAATAGTTCATGAGACCACCTACTTCCATAAATTATGGGGCTTAAACATTTCAAGCATAACTTCACTACAAAATTCATAAGACCTTTCATTTTAAAATTATCCTTAAAAATCTCTAGAACTACCGTTGAAATTTTTTAGGAAGCCTCTCTCCATGTGACTGTACCCTAAGATCCCTATGGATATGAAACAATTACAAAAAAATCCAGAAGATTGATATTCTTACTGAAGAAAGAGATGATTTGAAAGAAAGATACGAGGATGCAAAGGACTACATTGGAAAGTTGAAAGACAAGATTGACCATCTCAAGTTTGAGAAAGAGCCTAAGGATCAAATTAGGGAAAATGATGAAGTTTCAAGATTGAAGAAAGAAAATGAGATCCTAAAGCATGAGCTGAAAATTACTGATATGAAATTGAGCCCAAAGAAAGATAATAGAAAAATTGAGTCGTATTTGAAATCTGAGAATGTAGATCTAAGATCCAACCTTACAAAAGTTACATCTGAACTTGAATCTACTAAATTGCAGAATGTAGAACTTGACAAGTATAATACTACTGTGAAAGGAGAGTTAACCCAATCTAAGAAACAACTTGAGAGATTATATTCTAGTAGTGAGAAGGTTAATGAACCAATGTCTATTCAGAGACCTTCTTATGATAAGACTAGTCTTGGATATTTCATTGGAGAAGAATAAACTAAGAAATTAGAAGCTAGAAAGGAACCTAATCCTAAAATTCATCATCCTATGCAAGAAAAAGAAGATCTGAACAAGATTGAGTCAAATCAATCTATTGATGCACCTAAGGAGATCAACCTAAACAACTTGACAAACCTAAGCAATCTGAGAAAATTGAATCACCTAAGGAAGTAAAATAAGAATTCAAAGGTAGATTTTATGCATGTAATGACGTTGGTCATATGAAAATAAATTGCACAGATTAGTCATTCAAACAAGTTATTGATTTTTGTTAATATAATTGTCATGGTTTTGGTCATACAGTGGTAAATTGTAAGAAACCTAAGTTTGATAATAGTAATAGCAATAGTAGAATATTTAGAGGTACTAACCCTGCAAGAAGAATATCTAAAGAAGGAAACAATGGAGCAAGGAATAACATTGTATGTTATGAGTGTAACAACTTTGGACATACTGCTAGAAATTGCAAAGCACCTATAAACTAGTTTGGACCTAGATTTAGAAACAACGCACTAGTATGCCAATTGTGTAACAACTTTGGTCGTATAGGAAGATTCTATAGAATGGACATAAGGAATAATAGAAGGAATCCAAACTTCATAAGGAGGACAAGTAAGAATGCTAGAAGAATTGATAGCAACAAGGATAATTAGAAAGATGACATAAAGGAACATGTAGAAGAATTTAATAAGGTATTTGTCAAAGCCAAACATCCATCTAATTCACATGTCTTAAAAGAATAGTCAAATGAAGCATCTGGAAGTAGATTGAAGTCAACAGTTGTATTTGATTCATCCTATTTGAATTAAGTTCTTTCCATAAGAGATTGAGCAACAAAAAGATATAAGTGATGACAAAAAGCGAGTTAAGGTTTGCATAGTTAGTATGAGGTGGAGTATGATATGTTGAAGCTGTGATTAAGTGTACAGATGATTTGGAAATCATATGTGAGTGTGCAGAAGAACTCAAGTCTCCTGGTAATTAGAAATAACTTTTATTGATTGTGTACTTGCACATTTAATGTAGAGATGAATTGATAGTGATTTCAGGATTGAATTTGAGTTTTTGAGCACCGTTCAATCGTGCAAGAATTAAAGGAGCGCTTTGGAATGAATTAAAGGTATTTTGAAGTACTCTAAGAAGTAAATTGAAGTAAGCCCTAGTTTTGCAAAATCAAGGTATTTAGCATGTGCACATTCATAATCTGATTTTTAATTTGAAGAAATGGTGAATCCTGCAATATGTGATGTGAGTGAGAGGCCTAAGTACAAGTTTAAGAAGAGCACATATATTTATATGGAGGTTGATCTCCCAGGAGAATTTTCACAAGTGCTACATAACATTTTACACATTAAGGATGTTGTTGATCTCTTTAATTTTTTTGTCTATTAGTGTCAATCACTTAGTCATTTAGAAGACGTAGTTGGTCAGTCATCACTACAACTGAGTCACTCTATATAGGCTAAGTTATGTATTTTGTAGACTTGTAAATAATCTTGTATATGCCGAGATCTATAGGAGTCAAGAAAGTATATGGCCACTAAGTATCCCTATGGAAGCTAAGTTATCTTATGTATAATGAATTCTGAGTAAAGTAGAGTGAGTATGTGCCGAGTCATACAAAATAAGCCAAGCTAGTAGAGGTCGAGTGTCAACAAGTAGAATAGTTATGACCAAGAATTATGAACCATATGTGCCAAGTAACACTATTTGATTAAAGAATCTTTGGAATGACACAAAATATGAGGTAAACCATTTTGGTTGACATGAAGATGACATTTAATGATCATAGAGTTTGTTACACATTTTGGCATGGATCATTGATCCCTATGAAGGAAAGTTAGCCAATCAGATTAAGAGGCAAAAAAGGAAGCATCTAGATCATTGATTATGCTCTATAAAACTCTATAAATGGCTGTTTAAGGGAAGATCCAAACCTGATTCTATGTGTTGCAACGTAATGTGAAGGTTTATGTGAAGGAATTGTGTTTTGGATGCTCCAAGTGAAGTTTTGAAGAAATAGAGTATAGCAACTGATAGGGGCAGTAAAGAGAAGAGAAGAGATATATCAAATAGGACATCAAATCAAAGATTGGAAAGAGAAGAATTTTAATTAGCATTGTAAGTGAAAATCAAAGGATTGGGTACTGATACATTCTAGCAAGTGAATCGGGGTAAATCTCTTAATAGAGTGGTCCTAACAAGCCTAAGTAAATCTCCTAACATAGTGCTTACTTCATTGAAAGCTTTAAATTATTTAATCAAGGTAGACCTAACCATCTTGTAAGCTCCTAATAGAGTAGACCCCTCACAAGGTAGATCATCAAAAGTGATCACAATTTTAGCCCTAATAGATGAAGTTTGTTATTGCAGTAGTGAAGATTTATGGGTGTCATCCTCACCCCAGTTTTATCTTCACCTTGTAAGGTTTCTGGGTAACCAAATCTTATGTCTTATGTGTTTGCATTTATGCTTATGGATGTGATGCATAGTTAGATATATTTCAACATTTCAAGTTTAAGGTTATATTGTTCATGACCTAGGTATGAGATGGATTAGTGGTGAATGTTGATATAGGAGCATCAAAGGTCTTTTCTATTTACCTAGGTAGTTTGATGTAGGGGAATCCTTGGTTCCTTAATTTTCCTACTATTTTCAATCAGTGGTTTCTGAGTGCTAGTAAAATTCATTCTATTCAGTATCAACCAAGTGATCTTTCATATGCCAAGTTGGTTAGTTTTGTCTATTGGCTGAGTGGAAGTCTTGATTGAGTTCAAGTGTCAACAGCGTTGCAGTTCTAACCGAGTTCAGTATGAATCAAGTTTTCTTGATGATCAAGTTCTTTCATATGTTGAGTAGGCTAGTGTTTCTTTTGATAGTCAGTCGTGTCTTGGTCCTTCATTGACCGAGTTGTCTATGTTCAGTTTCTAGTTGGAGCCAACCTTTGCATTTAATTTTGTGATAGGTATTTAACATTTGTTGTGAGCCAACTTGTGGCTTGGATATGCATTTAATGTAAGTTTTTATTTAGTTGGTAATTTGTAATAGGCTAACTTATGGTTGTGCAAGTATTTAAGGGGGTATTGTGTAGATTTTTAGGCATTATGGATGGACGTAGTGAATCATTATTCAATCATGGAGTTATGAAGAAGTCATTAAGTTGAGGAGTCTTAGCATGGAGTAGCTTGGAGTTAGAAGTTCACATTTGAGTCTGGAGATCTATTCTTCTTTAGATGTATTCTTTGTTGTAATGGTCATAACCTAGAAGACAGTAAAATTGGGCATGTTGGGTGTAGAATTCTTGATTTGAATATATGAAATATTATCTCTCTAGATCTGAATCTTGATCCTCTCATTCATTTTTCATTGTGTTAGTTTGATGGGAGTTGGATTACCTCATTTATGGGTATATCCAGATTTATCTTTCATCAAATCCAATTAGTTTGTTATTTGTTTTGAAGGAGAAAAGTTTTAGTGATCCTGATTCACCCCCCTATCAATATCTCACTTTCCCAATAAACTTCCAATAATGTTATGGTGTATGTTCATTATAAATTCGAAAGCATTGGTGATAGTGATATCCACAAAGCTTTATATTTAGTCTGCAACAATGACCTATTACTAAAGCAAGGGTTTGAGTACTTGAATGAGTTAAACATTGTTAGGTACATGTTTTACATCAAGTTTGATAACCATAAATGAACCAAAATTATACTGAGAAGAATTCATGAAGACATGTTTTGGGTAGGTGATATACTTGTTATGATTGACAATAAATTAATTCATGAGCTTACTGGATTAAGTAATGAGGGAAACAACCCTATAAATGAGAAACAATGTGAAGAAGTTAGTTGAGAAAAACTTGAAAACAAAGTCATATGGGATAAACATGAGATTGTATATGATAGCTAAGACTGAAGTGAGATTGATAAGTAAGATCATTAGTTACAAGATGAACTATCACTCCAAGTTAAACTTAGTACCCGCTAGATTTATCCATGCATCTTACTTATTGACAACCAAGAAGTAGAAGGTGAACGTGTCTGAAATCCTTAGATAAAAAATATTGGACAAAATTGACATAATAAAGAAAACCAAGTATATAGTATTTAGATTTGAATCCTTGACAACACATCTATTTTTTCAAGTAATCAAAATATTTCCTAGAATGCCAAAACATGAATGGGATAGTAACAATTATACAATGAGCACGATCACTTACCACTACATAAAATAATCAGAGGATGGAATAGCAGAGGACATTTCTAGAATGATGAAGAGTTTCCAAGCTATAATGAAGCAAAGGTATAAAATCCCTCCATCTTTGGTAGAGAAGTATAAAGATGACATATGTTTCATGGTTGAAACTGATGTGACATGCATGAAAGCATTGGAACTAAGGGCTGAATTCATTGATCTTATGGGGTATGAGATGAAAGAAGAGTTAATAGAGGGATATGCAAAAATAATCCTTGAGTTAGAAAGAGATATGGTGTCTTAGATGGGGCACCTATGAAGAAAAAGTAAAGGAAGTTCACAGTGAACTTCACAACAAAGACATTAAGAAGAGAGTAGATAAGAAGATTGAGACCATATTGAAAGAAACATGGATGAGAGTATAGGGAAGCTATGGGAATTTTTGTAGAAATGAGAGTAAGTGGACAATTTGAAATCTTAATGGCAAAACCTTTAGCAATGGAGATATGATCTGCACAAGGAGTCACAGTAGTTGAACCCTCAACAAGTGCACCTTATATGATAGTTTCACAAGTTCAATTGCAAGTTGTGTCACCAAATAAGAGGAAAAAGGAGGAAGAAGATGTGAACATTCTCATAGAACAAATAATTATCCCACTTAACACCATAAGGTCTGCAAGGTTAATTGAAACTAAACATGAGAAAATAGAATCTCCTGCACACAAAAGAACTAAGAAAATGGCAAGTGGGCCTAAGAAGAAAAGAAAAATTATCCATGGTATACAAAGAAGAAAGGTTCAAATAATTGAGTTTGAATATGAATAATTAGATAAGGAAGAAATAGAGGCAAAATAGCTAGAGAAAGTGAAGGTAGAAAAGAAAGCACCTATAGGAAGGAATCCCTAGAAGCCTAAAGTAGAGGCACTCAACAATGCAACCATCAATAATGGTAACTTTATACAATTGAACAAGTTTTATGAATTGTATGATAGTATGGACAACTTACAACTAGAAAATGCAATAGCAAAGAACGTGATTTTATCAAATAAGAGATTTGAAGACATACAGAAGAATATTCCTAAGGATCTATTTGATAGATTAATAAATATCAAAAGGAGAGTAATTGATGAGGAAAAGAAAATAAGAGAAAGTCAAATAAGGAAAATATGTCAGGTTAGGAATGATGAACACCTTGATAACATCATGAAGGGTATTGAACCCTTATCAAGTGATAAAAGAAGAGCAATTTTAATAATGGGAGGAAACTATGAAGAGATTAATGAGGAAACTGTTGAGTTGTCATTTTGCACGATGCTTAATGACATGAATCCTTTCGAACTACTCTCTTGAAAAGCTAATATAGGATCAACTCCAAGGTTCTAGGAGATCTAGTGACCTACTAGAATCCACTCAATTAAAGATAAATTTATTTGTTCATAGGGAGGCCTTTGTTGGTTTTGACCAATTCAGATAAGATGTTTGATCTATTTTTTTGAAAAATAACCACAAAAGAGATATATTTTTGGTATTTTTTTGTTTTATGATGAATAAAATTTATCAATGAAACTATATGAATTCCTAATTTAAATACGTGTTAGCAAAGAAAATAAAAAAGATAAGGTAATGAGAGATTAAAGAAAATAATTTGAAAAGGGAAAATTCCTAATGAACATAAACAATAGTAAGAACATGTCTATGACTTAAATCATTGAAAAGATTGGGTAGGAAATCAATGAAAATAGGAGCAATGCTTCCTCAATTCCAATGATGTAATCATCGATGAGAACTCAATAATAACCAAAAGATGTTTCACTTCTCATCAAATCGCAAGGCCACAGAAAGTGCACTCATGTGAGACAAGAAGCTATGTAGGAACAATAAGGTGATATTTTCTCCAACTCAGTTTGTCAGTAGAATTCATTAACATGAGGCAAAAAATAGAACTAAAAGATCATAAAATCATAACACAATAAAACCATTGGCTCCATTATTATTCATGAACACACATTCACAAAAATAACACACTCTAGAAAGAATAACTACACTCTGAATGCGAGTACCAATAACATATATTATTGCATCAAAATAATGGCCTAGAGTAAATATTACATCCATGTATTTATAAGAAAATATCTCCTCTTTTTTTTTTGAGAGTGAGAGCTCTTAAAATGCAAACACATGCTAAAAACTAATAAAACAAATCTAATTATATACAAATTGACCTCTAAATGGTGCTAAGTAGGTCTCCACCCTTGTTTATATCAATTAATGGGTGCATGAGCCTTTACATGACTTAAAGTAATGAAAGAAGAAGTAGATAAGAAGAAGGAAGCTACAAGAGGATCTAAGAGTCACTAGAAGCTCTAAAAATGGAAGCTTGACCTTCTCTAGGCATTTCTAGGAGCTAAAGCACTGTCAAAATGTGTTCCAGTGCATGGAAAGATCTAAATTAAGAATTGGTAGTTAACTATTGGCACACTATTACTTCTTCATAATTTTTGGTGCACCTTGCGCACCTGTGCACCTTGATGGGAAGTTCCAAAAATCTAAAATTTTCCCCGAGTGTCAAAATTGAATTTCTAGCATCTGGGTTTTTTCTTTCCTTGTCCCAAAGCGATTTCTAGATATTTTCTCTTGAATTTCTCTATAATCTTTGCTACTTGGGAAGATTTCAAAAAATCCATAGCTGCATACTTATCTTTAACTATCTACTAGTAGTTACTAACCTCCATACGAGATTTTGCAAAATCCTCCAGTTTAGTGTCCAGTTCCAACAAAACCTCTTCAGTCTTAAATGCTTGCCTAATATCTTCATCAAATGAAGCATCCTTGAAATTTCTTCAAAATTATTGGAAAACTTATTGAACTGAATTGAGCTTTATTTTTTACTCATCTTCAAAAATCTCAAGGGAAACAACATCGTTGTACTTTTTGGCTTCCATAATCTGCTCTTGAGTCTGGTCTCTTAACCTCTAAATATCTTCATGAAGTCCTTCCATGACCTTATTGCTGATAGCTATCTTCTCAATCCAATCCTTTAGCTTATCAAGCTCTTCCATTGTATATACCTCCATGAGTGTATGATACCTTTGACCTTTTATTAATGTCAGAATACGTAGGTCTTTTGACCAGGTATGTGCCTCATTCATTAACCCAAAATCCTAGTTCACTATGGAAACCAGTTTGTCTACACTCGACTGAATGTAATGCAACAAGTTCAAATTATCGTGTATTATTTGTATGCCCTTCTCCTCAAAATTGCCACACCATTGCTGACATGCTTCCAAAAATGGATCCATCTGTATCGTCCCCTTTTCCTTTCTCTCTAGTGTCGCAGAAAGAGTGATCTCTAGATGATCCAAGTCTATTGGGCCCACTATTCCATGTAGATAGCCTCTCATAATTTTATTTTATTTCTGCAACATTAGCAGTTTTGACTCATTTTTGTCTATATGTTTGAACACTATTTTTATGCTCATAGTAGTTAGTGCTTTGGTAGTGTCTAGCATGGGCCTTCCTAACATGATCTCCTTGATTTGGTAATCATTAGGAGTCAAATCTTTGATGTCAGCATGTGGAGGAGGGATAGTTATGTGTGCAAGCAAGTCCTAATCTTGGTTCTTCATAATGAAGGCTAGTGGTTGTGCATCACTTGTAGGTGGCTCAGGCTCCCTGATGGCTTTTACTAGCTCATCCATTCCCTCCTCAATAGTTACATTCAACTACGTCTTCTATCAAACCATGACCTCCCTCTTTAGCCAAGTTGGTGTAGTATCCATTGGAGACATATATTTGACTAAAGAGGGGGTTTTCACCACAATTCCCTTTCCCTAGTAGTCCTCTCTGAAGTCTTTTCTTGTTGAGCAAGATTACCAGTTTGAGTCTCTATTTCTTCTTGGGATAAGGTCCCAACCTCTATATCATGAGGAGTTTATTGAGGTTGCTCATGTATTTTCCACCCCTTTGATACTTCATCAACTTGCATTTGTTGAGGCTTTTCTTCCTTTGCTACCTATTCTTTAGAGTATGTTATAGGAGGAAGTGGCATTACTAAACCTTTGTCTAGGAGTGACAAATCCTGAGATTGTAGTGGGGGTAGGCCCAGAGGTCCTTGAGGTAGATGTGGTAACTAGTTCCATTCCTCTCCTAGGCATTGACCTGTTGGAGTATCCCACATCTTCTCCCCCACCATCTAAGTGCCCATCGACATGAAATCAAAATCTGAGAGGTCAAAGACATCTATCTCTTGACCTTGCATGTCTACAATCCATTGTTGTTGCTCATCCTCTAAATTAGTAACTTGAATAGGCTCTTTCAGAATGGATGGTAGTGTTATGGTGGAGCTTCTTCTTTCCTCTTCTGTGGCCCTAGCCAAGAGAATCCTCTAACTCAAGGGGACATATTCAAATTTTCCCCCTTCATCTTCTTCTTCTTTGGCTTTCAGAAAGGTTTTGGGCACCTGTGGGGGAGGAGTACTATTTTTCTTCATTTTTCTCCTACATGACCCTCCCACAGTGGATTCAACCCTATCCTTCTTGGGAATTGAGGGGGAGGCTCTTGGAATCAAGATTTTTTCACTCGGGCTAAGCCTCAAGGAACTTTATACCCTTGAGAAGTGAAAGAGGAGAAGTGGGTTACCGCTCCTCTCGGCTATGTGACATTGTTTTGATTTCATCTACGGATATGGGCCTCACATACCTTGCGTATATCGAGGACTCCCTAGCTAAACCAAATTTCATCCTTGTAGAAAGCTTCCTAGGATGTTGGTGTATTTGATGTACTTGCTCCAAAAAAATTTCTGCTTGTTTGTTCATAGCTTTTGAATGAATGTTTGCCAACTTTGGTCAAAATCCCAAAAAAGTAGAAATCTTCTAGCTCAAGGCATACTTAGCGTAGTCACTGCCTCATGAGAAAATCATCCAAGCTCCCTTAGTTCTTTTCTTTAGAACAACCTCAAATCCAAAGTCCATCCAAATCATCCCCCCCATCCAGCTAGCAACCCAATCCAAAATCACACCCAAGCCTTTAAAGAGTTGTTGTCACTCTACTAGAATTTGCTATCCAATCAATCCTACCAATCAACCAATCTCACCAAGGTTATCCCTCTGACAGAGCATTGTCTAGGGTAACCCAGCTTTGTCACTTGTATCCCTCATCACCTTGAGCTAAAGGTTGGGATCCACAAGTGGTCAATCTCGTGTCATGCCCATTGGATCATTAGTCTATCCTTAAGTTGACACAATCTCCACCAATCCAGCGCATAGGAAAGCAAAACTCCCACTTTTTGATAGCATGCCCTTGAAGTCTTCCATCCACAGGAAAGCCAAAAATCTCCATCCAATCCTCCTTAGGTCTGTCATATAGCGTTGACTCTCCCTAGGAAATCCTTCATCAGCCAATCCAAAATCTAAGCTTAATCCAAATCCAACCCTGAGCTTCCGTGTTCATCCATATGCAAGACCCCATCCCCATCAAACTCATCGTCAGAGAATGAAGTACCAATCCTATCATGATGTGTTTGGTCGTATCGTCCTTTCTCCTACCACCTCCTATTCCAATGATGATGAAAATCTGGTTGACTATGAAGGGTATCTTGAGAGCCTTAGAAACATTCCACCAACCATCCCCCAAAATCCAAGAGTTATTCCAAACTATCTAGTCATGCCATTTGATATCCCAGCTTCTCCTCCATCACCCAATCAACCAAGCTTCCAATCTCCCACCCCCATCACACTAGCTATTCTTGTCAATTCACCTCCACCTCCGATACATAAGTATCCAAGGAATCTCCTAGAGAAAATGCAAGAAAAGTAGCCTCCAGTAGTCGATAAGCCATGTCATCTAATCCAACCATGTGAAGTAGTCAGTGATGAAGCTTCCCCATCCATAATGTCGCCTCCATCTCCCATAGCTACCATCCCCATACCATCCATCAAATTGCTTAAAATCCTTCCACTTCCCAAAAGCATCAAAATCCCACCACCTGTTAAATCCCTTCAAATCCTATCCATATCACCTCCAAGCATTTCCCAAATCTCCCGAAATGACCCTTATGCATCCATCTTCTACTCACCCATCTCCACTACCGAATCTCCCATCTATCCATCCGCTGCCTTTGAAGAATCCATCCCTTCACCTCCTATCGCACCATCCATCCCAATCCAATCCTATCAAGATCCTGCCCAAAAGCATGTTGACATCCCCCAAAGCATAAAAGAAGATATCATCGTATCATGTCTTCCATCCATAGTGCAATCACCATCCCCTCCATCTCCAAAAACTCAAGCCATACCTCCTCTACTGAAGGATATCTTTTCATCCCATCAACTAAATCAAGATCCTATCCTCCCATCTCCTCCACTCCATGCTTCCATCTTACCACTTATCCAAGCTATTCCACCATCTATAATCTACCCTCTTGGTTCACTTACATTCATCCATGGTGGCCTCCTCTCAGCAGAAGAATTAAGAACAATATCTCCCCATTGCAGTACATCTGATAAAGCACCTCCACCATTTTTCGCAAGCAGAAAGTATCCTCAGCTAGTTCAAATGCTCAATCGATGGCATTATCAAGGTGAAGGTTTAGGACCACAAGAGCAAGGAATCAGAAAGCCTATTATTGCACAAAAAAATCTAGGATTTCATGGTCTTGGATATGTATCCAAAGGCTCACCATCTAAAGGTGTTGGTACACCACACCCCCAAACCAAGCCTATCTCTAAGCGTACCATGCCAGCCTCCCATCACTCCTTCAAGAAATCTTATGTCATCCCCCCTCCACCATCTTTGCAACCTAAAACAACCTACCATATCCCCCCTTCATCCGCTAAATCCATTTTGGGTCCCTATGTCCCAAAATCTACCATCCTCCATCCTCCTATCAGCCATCATTCAAATCCTATTCCCTCTATTCCTACGCAAGATCAACAAAGGAACATATCAGGGCACATCATCCATCATCATCCCCCTACATGCTCTTCCATATCCTCTTCATCTCACAAAGCTTCTCCTAACCATCTTCGCAAAGCTTACCACAGCAATGCAAATGCCAACTTCAAAATGCATCAAGCTAAAAATCCACATCACAGGCAATCATATGTCCATTCTAAAATACATACTCCAGAAAGGCAAAATCCAATCAAAGAATGCAAAACAATACAAAAGCCTATGAAAAGAAAATCCAAAACCATGTGGATCCCAAAGAAAAAATTTGAAACCCAATGCATAATGGCATCCACCATTGCTAATCCCCCATCCAGTGACTCGTGTCCCCCATCTCCTAACTCCATCTTGGGTGCCTATATCCCCAAGCGTACTTTCGCAAATCCTCCATCAAGTCCCCATCTACCATCTATTCCCCATATGCTCTTTTCACACCCGTCCCAACATGTGCCAATGTTGCTCTTGCAAGCATCCCCATCTCATGCTCCTTTCTGACCTTTTCACCCCTCCATCTCCTACCATCAATCCCATCTAATCCAATCTATTGCATAAATCACACATCCGGTGTACCAACAGCTAGCAAACAAAATTGAACATTCTAATAGCTAGTGAAAAATCCTAAGAAAAAAGCCAAAAATAGCTGAAGAAAGCCAAAATCATTCCAGCTAAGTCCAAAGTCAAAAAATACAAAAAAAATAGTAAAGAAAAATAAGCGTCCAATGGTGAAAACTTGGCAATTCAAGCGCCTTGGATAGGTACCTTGGTGAAAACTTGGTAATTTAGGCACCTTGTGTACTAAGACTAATCCATTATCTATCACTATCCTATCCCTCATCCATTCACCCACCATCCCATAAAACACCTGCTTGTTCCCTTGGTGTTCTAACCAAATATCCAAAATCTAATGGAGCTTGTAAATACCTCCTATACAGCTTGTAAAATCTTGTACCTCAGCTTGTAAATCTTGTACCAAAGCTTGTATTATAACTTTTAAATCTTGTACCAAAGCTTGTATTATACCTTGTAAATCTTGTACCAAAGCTTATATTATACCTTTTAAATCTTGTACCATACCTTGTATATCCGAATCTTGTCCAAAGCTTGTACCATACTCTAGCTTGTAGATAATCTTGTATCCTAGCTTGTATCCTATCACATGCACACAAAGAATCCCATTTTCCTTAAAGCTTTTCACAAACCATCTACCTATCCACCTATCAACTATTATAGACATCCCATCCTTCACAAACATTTCCATCTCACAAAAAACCAAAACATGAACAAACTTGTACATTTGTAACATATCTTGGTTCGTCAGCTTGTACATCCTCTTTAGCTTAGTACCATTATATCTATCCAACATTTGTGTCAGTTTGTCCTTGATCAGCATCTTGCACACATCGCACAACCCTTGGTTAGCTATTCCAATGCATCCTTTAGCTAGATTTCCTATCACCAAAGTGTTATCCTTCTTAGTTCAGCTTGCCAGATGCATCACTCATCCAGATCCATCAGCTTAGGTGCTCTCCGATAGATCCTTGTAGGATATAGCTTTCTTCATGTCTGATCTTGGTCCGTTAGTACCTCGTCCTACCCATCTTGTTGGCAAACGGTTCTCTTTTGGATTTTCTCTTTCTTTTGATTTGGAATCTTTTGTTTTGGGTCTTGAAATATCTTTTCCAAGCAATCTCCTTTTTCCCTCCTCAAGGTTGCCATGATCTTCCATATCATGGTATGCTGCGAATGGGGCAATTAGAGAGTAAGGTCTTGATCAAGTCTTTCGTTTGTTTTTCTTTTCTGCTTGTGGGTTACCCAGTGTTGGTTTCACAATGCTTCCTCTGAAATTCATGTGTGATGCTAGGGCAACCCTTGCATGTTTGTTTTGAGTCATTTTGTCAGTCCTCTGGACGGTTGGTGAAAAGGCCTTAATGTTCTTGGTAACCTTGTCAATTAACCAATAGTCCTATAGAAAATCTAGTGCTCAACTACATGGTGGTACTTCTCTTTGAAGTATCCCCCCACTCAAAAAGCTTCAATGGATTCCCTTCATCTCCATTATCCCCCATCCATATCCAGCATTTGTCTCTCCTATCCCAGCTTGTGCATCAGTACCTCTTTGAATCGCTCCTCACGCTTAGCTTTAGGGATCCACAATCCTAGTCTTAGGGATCCACCAATCAAATCAATCCACCAAGCCTCATCTTTCAAGATCCACAATCCTAGTCCTAGGGATCTCCGAAAACCCATCTTCTGCCAATCTGACTCTTTGAAATCCTATTGCATTAGCTTTTTAATCCCTTCATCCATCTCTCCATCTTGGATTCCTTTTATAGTGCTTTGCTCCTTCATCCTCCCCCCAATCCCAAAAGTCTTAAGCTTGTTTCCTCTTGTGCCCCTGATTTCCCTTTATTATCCTCTTGTAGTGAGAGTTTGAGCTAAATCAGCCCCTTCTCTTTGCCAACCTGTGTCTTAGCTCATCTCAATTTCTTGTACTTTTCAAGAAGTCATCGAGCCTCATTTCTCTCCCCGCCGCCTTCTTGAGGGGGCATCATCTAAGTCTAGTCTCTCCTCTTCTTATCCGAGACTGGGGCAACCTCGTTGCTAAAACATCTTCCTTGTGTCGTCTTCATTCGAACTTCTTTGAAATAGTGTTGTCTCAACACTATGTCAAAGAGGGGCAAAATGTAGACACCTAAATTTGATTACATTGCTTTGATAATCCTATTTAGTTATCTCTAAAGGCATCATTAATTAAGTTCCTATTTAATTAATCCTTTTCCATCCCCTAGCTAATTAATTTAATTAATCATCTATAGTCCTAATTGATAAATCAAATAACCTATTATTTATCAATTAAATCCTATTCTTCTATCTAAATCCAAAATCCCCACTTATTAAATAAACCTATTTGATAAATAAAACCCTCAAATCTAATAAGCCCCTAACTTATTCCTAAACCCTCTTTTTAGCCTAATCCACCCCATCCACCCATACTAACTAAGCTTAGTCACTAACCCACCCACCCTCATGAATGCCATCCACTTGCAAATCTCTAACAAGCCTAATCTAATCCTAAACCCAAGCCTAATCCACCCCCTAATATTGTCACATTCCCTAAGCAAGCTTAAGACTTTCTTAAGCCAAAGAAAGTCAACAATCTCAACTCCCTCCAAAATATCCCAACCACCCAACAATGAATGCTCTTACAAAAGCCATAAAGACTCTTACAAGCTCTTACAAGCCATAATGAAGGGTCTTTATGACGATATTATCCTTTGAGCCTCCTTTGTTGACTCATCCTTCCCCTTTGCTCCATCTACTCACCTTGTGACATGTGTCACTCCCTGATTGGTGCTAAACAAGCACAATCCATGTGCTCCCTTTTGAGTGCATCCTAGCGCTCCTTAAGCTTTCATCTTTCCTTCCATCTTAGCCCTCCATCCCTCAAGCCCCTAGTCTATAAATTGAATCCCCTCCCAAGACATTTCATCACAATCTTGGAGCTAAAGTTATAATGCCCTTTTGAGAGCCAAAAAGCCATCAACCATACCCTTATGATGCCAAATTGAGAGCTCACAAAGCTACCAATTTTCCATTTTTCATCTACATTGAAGCTAGTTTTTGGGAACCTTGAGCATACATCCCAATCTTTAGACCCATCTACCAACCAAGGAGCTAAATCCCATTGGAAGAGTCCATTCATTTGGCTCACATTTCCAATTGGGGTTTCCTCTTTAGTCTCTCATTTATGTTATGGTTTATATGCTAGTTAATGCTTTTGTTTTTTAATAGATTAGTATTACTTGCTAACATATTTCTCATATACAAAACTAACTATTGATTAAATTGATTGTTAAATGTGAAACCTCAATAAGTTAATTTTAATTCAATGTTAAATGTTATATTTTGTTTCTTAACAATTTAATAGAAAAATTGGAAAATGAAAAAATATTGCATAAGCAAGCATTACAATAAAATACAATTTTATATGGAACTCCATAAATTTCATTGATATTCATTGTCATTTGAAAATTACAATCCAAGGTAGAGTCTAGAGACTCTAGAGGTATGTATAGTGATTGTAATTTGATTAAACAAAATACAAAGTGAAACCAAATTTCAAGGGAAAACCTTAGTTCTATTGTACTAGTCATTGTAGAAAGCACAATACCAAACTAAGGTTGTGAATTTTTCTAGCCAGAGCTTGTCCTATGCAACTTCATCAAGGTTATACCATTTTCAGAGAAAATCCAAGCAAATTCATGCCTTTTGTTATGGTGCTTCAACTACCCAACAGTCAAGCCCAAGATAAATGGTTATATCCTAGCCACATTCTAGACAAGTTCCAAAAGCTTGTGTATTTCACCCGCTTGAGGGATCCCCAACCCTAATTCTCTATGAGCAACAATATCAATGTCATTGCCTAAGTATTCTACTTTAAAACTCTTCCTCAAGAGCAGCAAAATGTTGGCCCTTGATTCTCTGAGGACAAGTAGAGAGGCTAGAAAATGGGACGTAATGTCAGGGTTGACATAGTACCTATTCTCATTCTTCAAAAACTAACATCCTAGAACCATTGCCACAACATGAATAATGAAGTTCATAGCAATAGCTATAGCATGAATAACTTCATTGCAAATTGATAAGAGGTTTTCATCAGGGACTTCACCTAAGAAGACCTTCTATTCCTCTTCCAATTTGCATGTCAGGTGAATAGGAGTGGCCATCTTGACTACAGAACAAGGGCTACCACTCTACCAAACTACCACCAAGTAAACCAGACCAAAATTGAATGAGCACTAAAAGTATATACCTATTACTAGACTATTGACTACCAAAAATGAGATGAGCAATGATGCAAGAAGCAGCACAATTGCCTATAAATAAGCTAAGCGGTTAAGAAATGGTCCTGACTACCTACATATTTGTCCATCTGACTTCTAGTTCATTTGTTTTAAATTATTAAATCATCACAAATCTTCAACATAAATGCAAGTTCGTGCCAAAAAAGTTGTTATGTGTGCAAAGCCGATGGAAGAGGGAATGCCACTAATAGTGACAAGACATGTATGTATTATCCACTACAATTAGTACAGGCTAGAAGGAAACATGTCACCATTCTAGAGACTTGAACAAGGTTGAGGCCTCATTCTAGATATTTGGCTTGAAATAAACCTTTAACCATTGATATATTATCATCCGATGGACAATAGTTTGTAAATGGATGTTACTTGTTACACACATATGTTGGAGATATGAAATGTTATTAGAAACATTTCCCAAAAATCCATTACTACATACATCAATTCCTAGTTGCATGCAACATGTGTAGTATGTACTATGTACTACTACTAATTAGTAAGTATTTACTAGAAAGTGAAATTATGATTCACGCAAATTTAGAAAGTAAATTTATGATTACTATAAAATAACTAAAAGCCAAAAAAACACCATGCCCACTGAAATATCAAATGTCAAAAAAAATAATTTTACTTTGAATTATATTCTTTGCATCTACTTTACATTTCATCTTCATATATATATATATATATATATATATATATATATATATATATATATATATATATATATATATATATATATATATATATATATATATATATATATATAAAGGGAAGTGAAAAAGCATTGAACTATTATATTTCAAATTCATGCACTTTCAATAATATGTTTTAAAAAATAAACCCTAACTAAACTAACGATTCTTCATGTAACACATATTTTATCCTTCAAAACATCCCAAAAGCGTTGAAGTTCCAATTTTTTTGTTCCACCGCATTTGCAATTTGATCTTCAAAATTAGCAGGGTCAAGACCCATTTCAAGAAACATCACTTGGAGGTCTACCTTTTCCTACTCCTTTTTGAGCTCTTTGATGGCATCCCTGAGATTAGCAGAGAGAACTTGCAAAGTTGCAATAAGCCTAGTAGTAAGATCACTTTGTTCCTCATCCTCCTCCACAAACAAATCTGGGTTGACAACAGGGCTTGGATTTTCATTCAATGATCCTTGTTCCATAGGTAGTCCCATTTTTGGCAACCAACTACTTTTCTAATAATGGCAACCACTAAGCAAGATGTTTGCAACTTAAAGAATGTTTTTTCAAAAAGATTCCACCATGCTCTAAATCAATAAGACATTCCACATATGTGTCATCCAGCCACATTCACCAACACATTATATATGTTTTTTCAATATAAAGGAAAAATTGCCTAATCAAATTTTATTTTATTTTCCAATAAATGAGAAAAATCACCTAATCAAAAAATTAAATTAAATTATATTATATTATTTATATATATATATATATATATATATATATATATATATATATATATATATATATATATATATATATATATATATATATATATATATATATATATATATTCCAACAAATGGGAAAAATCACCTAATGCAGTACGTATATTTTTCCAATGAATGGGAAAAATCATCATATACAATATATATCGTTTGTATCAAAAGGGACAAAATCACCTTGATTTTATGAAATTTTGTAATGGTCAAAGAAAATTTGCATCTAACATTAAACTTTTCGTGAAATCGAAAAAAAAATTACCAACAGAAATTAATTTTTTCCCCTTAAAGTAATGCTAGATTCGTCATGAATTTATATATTTTTTGGGGAGGGGGTTTCTTAAAGTTATCCTTGCAAGACATACCCTAGCACTATTGCATACCTTTTCACCCTCCTTTATCAAGGTATTAAACTTGTGATGAACTCCATCCTTTGTCAAATAATAGGTGTTTGCACAACCATCATGTATAGCACACCTATCATACTACTACAACCTTCCTAAAAATAAATGGCATTCACTCATCGAGATGATGTCATAGAGGACCTCGTCTTGGTAACTCCCAATCTTGAACTTTACCAAAAAAATGTTCACTAAATAGGACCTTATGATCATCCTACACCCAGCCAATCTGATATGGATGGGGGTGTTTCTCCCTCTTGAGTTTTAGCTTTGAGACCATCTCCTCTAACACCAATCAGTTAGCGCTTCCACCATCAATATTCACATTCAAAACAGTTACGCTCATACTGGTACTGGGTATGAAAAAGACTCCTCCTTTGTCCAGGCTTAGTCTCACCTCTCAACAAGACCCTTTCATTAACCAAAACTTCTCCAATTTATGCATCCTCTGAATGTGATGACTTAGAATAATCATCCACATGAAGAACCCTTGCTTGACCATCAACTCCTATCTGTCCTTCCTTGGTGTTGAAGGAACTCATAGGTGTGATGAACTTCTTCATTACAATGAAAACAAGTACCATAGAAGCCTCCTCTTCCTAAACCTTGTCACGTCCTCTACCTCTTCCTCTTTGGTCTCCAATTTTCTTTTATCATAGGAGCTGTTGGGACCCTCATTCCTTTGGCTTTGGCTAGTACACACATCCTCATTTTTATTTTGGTTCTTATTTTGGCCTCCAAATGACCTACCACCATCCCTTCCTCCTTGATCACGCCCTCTTTGCTTTCCATCAAAAAATTTGTTTAGCTTCTCCTCAACTCACAAGGCAAACTAGTATGCCTCTTTAATGTTATTCATTCTAACTAGACTTAGCTCCTCTTGAATGCTAGGTCTTAACCCATTAAGTAACATGCAACCTTCTCCTTATTTTCTTCCGCATTCCCTATCCTAATAAGGACTTGGTAAAACTCCTCTATATATTCCTAGATAGATTTTCCTGCTTTCTTTAACTCTTGCATCTTCTTGAACAAATCAAGGTCATAGTCAAAATAAATGAACTGCTTCTTGAGTTTGTCCACCATGTGATCCCATCTTGTGATTTTCTCCTTCCCTCTTCTATTTCTTTCTAACTCAATATCTTGCCACCATATTTTGGCATGACCCTTTAGTTTGGCCTTCACAAACTTAACCCTATCAGGTCCTGTATATCCTCATACTCAAAATATTCCTCCAAATCATGGATTCAATTGATCAACTCATTTGGGTTTAGATTTCCCAAAAATATTCTGCCCTCAATTTTAGATCTTTTTCCCAACTTGGAAATGGGCCAAAAAGGTTCTCCTCCATCTAGTTCATGACTTCTCCTTCTTCTTCCCCTTCTTGCACAACATTTCCTTCTTCTTCATTTTCCTCCTCAGTTTCATCCCTTACAACAATATTCATCCCTCTACATATCTCCTCTTGCATTGCCTAAATTTATCTCTGGAGAGCTCTAATGTCAGGGCATCTTCTCACTATCTCAAAACCCACAACCACACAATCCTGGTGCAAATTGCCTCATAGTTGGCACTTTGTCTACACACTCAAGAACTCCCACTCTAATACCACTTGATGAGGGCACAAACCAAGAAAAAATGAACACAACAAGAAAATAAGAAATTTATATTCCAAAATGATATGGTATTACATTCAGTACATAAAAAATAGACTCAACTACATGCTCAATGGGCTTACATGTTGTTAGATTATGGAGAAAAACCCTTTTCACAAACTCCATAGAAACTGACTCTACAATACAAGAAATGACCTTAAGTAACCTAAATTGGGTTTAGAGTAAGGAATAAATTTTAGAATATTCCATTTGGCATCCACCGCCAAAGAAAAAGGCTCTGGAAGACACATCATAAGCCAATGCAAAATTAGAAGAATCCAAAAATGGTAGTCCAACTTCCAAGATGCATAACTTTTGATCTGGTACTCCGATTGATGAACTATTTACATTTTTAGAAAGCTTTATGTATGAGCATATCTTGTATCCCATTTTTTGGGCCCGTACAAGACCGTTTAGTGCCTCAAATATGACTTTGAAGTGTTCTTAGGGGTCTCCACACAACTTAAAACTATAATAACTTTCAAACTATAAGGCCTTTTGACCTGATTCTTTTTTTGGAAAGCTTTAAATTACAAATACAATCATCCCTCTAACTTACACCTTCTAACTCATCATAATTATGGCTCAATCACAAAATAACCTATTTTATGCATTGACACATATTCTAAGGTGCTAAAAAACACTAACCCAGAAAATCAATAGTTGAACTATGAGAGTTGGAATCTTTATTTAGCCCAAATGGGTATCCAAAAATACAAAAAAATTAAATAGAAACTAACACTAAGCATATTTTTGGGTGATAGAGGATTTCCCTTACAACATTAGATGCTCCTACATCAGACACCAGGGTAAATTGAAAAGTGACCATGTCACTTTATAGTTGGTAGAGGAAAACCCAAACATGCAACCTCTATCTTGGATAACTAGGTCAAATCCTCCAATGGTCATCCCTTCCACCTCACTAGGTACTCCTCGTACTGTATATTTTTGGTGCTCTGCCCCACAACACAACTATCCAAAATTTCTTCAATCTCCCCCTTCTTAGAAGTAAGAATGGGACATGGCTCCAGTATCAAATCCTCCTTTACACCATCTTCATGATATTCTATTAAGTTTGCAATATTGAAAACATGGTAAACATGGATCTCATCTAGCAACTCTACTCATATGCATTTCCTAAATCATGTTTCTTCAAAATCTTGCAAGGACCAAATTTCTTCATCTTCAGATTGTTTTAGGTTCCTACTAGAAATTGTTCCTTCCTCAAGTACACCATAACCAAATCCCCAAATTGGAACTCCTTATGTCTCCTCTTTTGATCTTCTCTAGCCTTGTACTATAGGTTCATCTTGGTAATATGTGTAGATACCTCCTCATGTAGGTTTTTGACATGTTTAGCAAAGTCTTATGCCTCAACACTATTCATCTCTCCTTTTTTTATCTTCTTCAGCTCTAGCACAGTCCTTAGACTACTCCCATACACAATTTGGAATGGTGACCTACCAATACTCCTATTCACTAAAATATTATGAGGAAATTCCACTTGTGGTAGAATAAAATCCCATTCCTTGGGGTTATCTCTAACTAATCATCTTAGCAAATTGTCTAGACTTCTATTCACCACATCTATTTGTCCATTAGTCTATAGATGATGTGCAAAACTAAACTTCAATTCTATCTTTAACATCTTCTGCAAAGTCCTCTAGAAATACCCAACAAATTTAATATCTTTGTCAAAAATAATACTTTTTGGAAGACCATGTAACCTCACCACCTCTTTGAAAAAAAAATCTGCAATATGCACTGCATCATGAGTCTTCTGACATGGAATGAAATGTTAGATCTTGGAGAACCTATCAACTACCACAAATATTGAGTCATTACCCCTTTGTTTCCTTGGCAATCTAAGAACAAAATCCATACTTATGTCCTTTGAGGGCTTTGAAGGAATAGGCAATGGCTGATAGTGTCTAGTATTCTAATTGACTGCTTTGGTTGTTTGACATACTTGACAACTCTATACAAACTTTGTCACATCTTGTGACAATTGAGGCAAAAAATAATGTTTACAAATAGTGGCACTAGTTTTATCGCAATCAAAGTGTCCTACCATCCCTCCACTATATTTCTCCTTGATCAAGTTCTCCCTCATGGAACTCCTTGGAATACACAATTGGCTTCCCTTGAATAGCATGCCATCTGGATCATGTAATCTAGCCACTTGGTCCTGTCTAGAGTAACAGGTTCTTTACAAGCTTTCCAAGCCTCTGCAAAGTCGAGATCCTTAGGGTACAGATTCTTGAGTTCACAAAATTAAATATAAATATTAGAGGTACTTGTCTCAAGGAACAATGTTCAAAATAATTTCAACTTAAAAGATCATATTGACGCTATAGTGTTTGCACAATTTTTATTTCTCTTCTTCCAAATTCTAATGGTAGAAGTTTATTATTTTGACTAGTTGTATACTATTTTCTTTCTATTTTTTTATGGAGGGTTTATACCTTTGAGGCAACTTAGTAGAGGCAGAAAATCTACGAGCTACTGACCAATGAAGACCAAAATCACCTGGGGTTCTTTGAGAAGCTTTCAACTTCACTAGTAGGCCAAAAAAGACCCATTAACCTTTCTATTTTTTTAAAATTCCTTTCTTTTACTAAATGAAAATGATTAGTAATATGATTAGAAGTACCAATATGAAGTGTATGGTATCATATATAGATAAGTACTTGATAATGTATGTCAAAAGGGATAGATGAGAGAAAAACTAAATTCAAATTTGTCGTAGATTGCACTTACTATAGATTTGCAATTGTATCAAGAAAAAAACCTTTCAAAACCATTGATATAATTTACAAATTTAATAATTTAATAATTTTTTGGTCATATTAGTTTTCAATTGCAAGGTATATTATAAAGTTATAAAAAACTAATAAAAAACAATACTCTTAGGACATGTTTGGCAGTGGGAATACAAGTGGAATAGGCATATGCAAATTCTTAAAATTTTGAATTCTGTGTTTGGATGCACCAAATCGGATTTGGAATAGGAATACATATTCCAATTTTGGCCCAAAATGAGCATTTGCAATTCCACCTAAATAGGTAGAATTGGAATACGTACCCCCATTTTCTATTTGAGAATAAGTATTCCTATTCCCATATTTATATTCCTGTAGCCAAACGGACCCTCATTCTTGTGAATAACAATATATTGTGTAGCATATATAGTCATTAAGTTCAACTCTATCTAAATAAGATAAATTAAAAATTTAAGCATCCTCCAATTATCCTCAAGACAAGCATGACAACATTGCCTTTTATGAATTTAATTTGAATTGTAGAGTTGTCTACATATAAATTTTGTGTCTAAAATGCTTATAAATGTTAAGATACTTACTTTTTAATTAATGATGTACAGTAGTATTTTCAAATTTGAATATGAGAATTTTTTATTAATATTTGAAAACATATCTCAAATCAACCATTGAAAACATAACCTAGAAAAATAATTAAATTTAAACTAGCACTGCAAGTTAAGTCGATAGGATATTATATGTAGGTTAAATATATTTGAAGAAATAATTAGTTATATGAACATATTTTATAGAATATTAGTAAAGATTAATTTAAATAGACAAATATTTGGAACCAACGTCCTAAATTTGTATCTCTTATATCGTGCAAGAGTGTAATGTTAGCAAGCTGAAGGGAAAGCAAACTGTCAAATGCTAATGACATTGTGATTCCATTATGACTGCAAGGAGGCCCACATATAGGTTCCCACACAAGGGCATGTGAATCAAGTGGCAAGAATATTTGTAGAGGTTTGCCTATTGGATGCCACGACAACTTAATGGTGGAAGTAACTCCATTACAAAACTGCCAATAAAAAATAACTATAGAGAACATTGCTGAAATACTTCTAAAATTGAAATTGAAAAAATAAAGATATAAAAACATAAAACATAAAATTAATAAAAAAATAAAAAAATAAAAAATATATTGAATCATTTCTGTATAGATAAATTTTCTATCAAAAAATTTGTTTATAAATAAATATAATTTAAAACAGTCTAGAAATTAAATTATTCCTTCAAAGATAATTCTAATCGTAATTTTTAATTTAAATTAATAAGTGTGATTTTTTTTTTTACATTGCAAGCTTAATTTTCTCCAAATAAGGGCAATTTTACATCTCCAAACAAGTGCCACATAGTGGCATGTACTTGTCTTAAAATAATTTTAATAGAAATAACTGTTGAACATTATAATAATTAATAATAGATTAAAAAATAAATAGAGGAATAATAGTTTGCAAATTTTTAAAAAATAATAATAATAAAATAGAGGAATAATAATATTTTTTCATTATATAATATATATTTTTAATATTATAAAATAGATTATAAAACAAAGATTTTAAAATAATATTTTATTTTAAATTTAATTTGAATTGAGTTGTGATGTTTTTTTGTAAAATAAGAAAATATTATAAATGAATTTAAGAAATAGATTATATTCATTAAATGGCAAAGTTGAAATAGAGAAATAAAATTTCAAAATATAATATAATTTGTGTCATTGAGAAGAATTAAATATCAAAATAAAGCACATATTAATTGAAACATTGATGAAAAAACTAGATAAATAGTTTGGAAAATATTTAAATTTGATCTTAAGATTATAATCTTAAAATCTTGCTGGAAAAAATGAATATGGAGTATGGCTCCGAAAAAAGGGGTCTTATAAGAGCAAATTGATTGAGCCAATCATAATTCAAATAAGTCAATTATATAATCTTTCTAATTAATAAATATTTATGAAAATTTTGGTAACACCTTAGAATTACCTGCGAATTTACCTGCTCTGTAGATTTCGGACATGCTCTGCAAGCGAATTTAGAAGACATGCTTATCTTGCGACTTTACCTGCGATTTTACCTGCTCTACAAATTACAAGTGTTTCCAGGAACTGCGGACTGTGAATGCGAAAAGACTGGGACTCCAAATGCGAAAAGACTGTGAATTAGGGCTGCGAATGCGTATTTGCCAAATCAAATTAGGACAATGAAGGGCGGCTCCAAGATCAGTGACACTGGGCAATATATTACAGCAAATCTGGCAAATTCCTCCAATTTGGTGGCTTGCATGAACGAAGGACAAAATCAGCCTTTTGCTTGCTCCGCCCCCATGAACAGTGCCAAGGTGGCTCCTGCTGCTACTATGGCGATCTCTCAGGATGTGCAATCACCCCATGGCAAATCTCGGACAAAGGATACTGCTGGCATCAGAAAAAATGGGAATTTCGCTATTGATGAGGTAGCAGCTGGTAATTGTGTTGATGCAACAAATGACAAGAAATCAGGTGTGATCCACCCTTAATCCCAAACCCTAAATCTAATATGCCTTTTTGTTTTTTAGCTGTTTCAATACCCCATAGCATTAATGCATCTGTCTCGAAATCAACTGATAACTCTACTAACAATGTGCCTAAAACTAGTGCAAACCTTGGCAACAAACCGAGATCTTTTCTAGAGGCAGTTGCAAATTCATCTCCTGCAATTGCCTCTGGTGCTCGCTTCACCTTACCTGCACAAGATGAAATCTCAACAAGCGGTAAACATTTTGGGGATCCTTCTACTTTTCATGTTACCCCTAACCCTGAAATGTTAAATGAGATTATTAAGGAAAAAGCAAGATTAAGAAATACCGCCATTTTCTTCTCTGTGGTTGAAATTGATAAAGTGCCTGCAAGGAAATTCTTAGATGACTGGTTTCATAATTATTGGAACTTAAAGCTTGGCTATCAAATTTCTTTTTGTAGACAGATTTAGAAAGGATTGTTTGTTGTATTTTTTATCAATAATGAATCTCAACAGGCTGTGCTTAAAAAAGAGTATTGGACAGTCGGCAACACCACATTCAGGGCTCTAGCTTGGAATGCAGAGGCTAACCTTGATGAGGTGGTTGCTCTTTCGACTCCAAGATGGGTTCTCATTAAACAAATTCCCCCTTTCTTGTGGCGTTTTATTCCTCAGTTGGTTGAACCCCTAGGAAAATTCTTGCGAATGGATGACTCTGCTCGTTTAATCCCTCATTTAGATGCTAGGGTTCTTCTTGCTTTGAAGCTTGGTCAGGATTTACCCAAAGAAATTAACATCTATATAGTTAATGAGAAAGTTTCCTGCCCTGTGGAAACCCTAGGAGGTTTGAACGTGTGTTTTTTATGTAGAAAAGAGGGGCATCTTAGGAAAGATTGCCCGATTATCAGAAATAAAACCCAAAAGAATACTAATCCTTTTAACCTCCCCACTTCTACCCAACAGATTCCCCCTTCCTCTGTTAATATTAACCCTATGCCTTCCTCAATTTCCCCCCTCACAATCTTTCCCCTCTCTACCTCAAATTCCATTTTCTCAAAATGTGTCGTTTACTAGCATAGTGGATACAGATGGTTTTCAAACTATTACAAAAAAAAGGAAAAATCGGTCGAGTAAAAAAGACTCGGCCCCAAATATTTTTTTTGTATCCCCTCCTTCAGAGGCTAATATGACTTCTAAAGATAATGCTAATCCCTCTGTGCCCCCTCCATCTGCTCCTCAAGCTACCACCAAACACATTTCTTCAAAAGAGAACCCCCCTGTGAAAGTGTTTCAAAAGATCTCGAATGATTTCATAGTTGAAGTCATTCCGACAGCCCCTATTATTGTTAATAATCAGCCTCCGGAGCTGAAGGTTTCTTCCCCTTCTCTATCTGATAATGAGGATATCCTCAATGCTAGAAGGAAAGGAAGACCTCCAGATCTAAGAATGAAAATAAGAATAGTAAGAAGCAAAATCAAACTGACTCTAAGGATGCTTCTCCTATGGAGCACATCATGAGTATTGAGGCGTCTAATTCTCTAATTCCATCTCAATGAATTGTGTTTCTTGGAATATTAGAGGACTAGAATGTCCTGCTAGAAAGTTTGTTATTAAGAACTTTATTAGTTCTCGAAACAATATTGATATGATTATGCTTCAAGAAATTAAGTCTACTGTATTCAATCTTGAATCCAATCTTAATTTTATTTGGAGAGATGCTATCAAGTTCTCCACTAATCACCCTCAGGGTAGAGGGGGAGTGGCGATCTTGCTCAGCCCCAAATGGGGACCTAAAATTAAAAATTTTGGTTTTTCACCTTGTAATAGAGCTATTTGGTTGATCTTTAGTCATAATGATATGGATTTTGGTATATGTTCTATTTATGCTGCCAATGATTATATGGAAAGGAGTAAGTTTTGGTCTTGGCTCAGCTCACTTCCTGACATTCCGTAGATGTTTGGAGGTGATTTCAATATGATAGAGAATCAAGAGGATAAACTGGGAGGTCTCCCTTTCTCTTGGAAAGAGCAGGAAAGATTTAATTGGAACAACTTTAAAAGGGCTAAATCCCTTTTTGATCCTTTAAAGGGAAGCAAGAACAATAACCCTGACCTCTGGTTTACTTGGTGTAATTTTCAGAAGGGTCAGTATAGAATCTACACTAGACTTAATAGCAGTTTCTTTTCTGTAATTCCAGATAAGAATGATAACTTGGTGCTTGTCTCCCCTACCACTCTTTCGGATCACCACCCTATTTCTATATCTGTCAATCTTGGCTGCTCACCTAGTTATAGCAATCATTCTAACCAAAAATTCATTCTCAATATTAGCCTTCTAGAGGATAATGACATTCTTACTGCCATTTCCATTATAAGACTCATTAATGAGTCTCATTTTCCCTCTTTATCCTATATCCATAGGTGGAGTCTTGATGTTTCTACCTGGCAGAATTTTTTAAGAACTATTGGTCAAAAGAAGGCCAAAGATTATAGATTTAAGGAATCTTGGCTTAATAATAATCTTTATAATGCTGAAATGGATATCCAAAATAACCTAGATGATCCTTATCTCGGTCACCAGCTTGCCCATGCTAAGAATTCTCTCAGAAAACATCAACATCAAAAAGCTTTGGGGGTGAGAATTCGTTCAAGAGCCCGTTGGTTACATTATGGGGATAGAGGTAGTAAATTTTTCTTTAATCTTATTAAACATAAGCAAGCTAAAGAATCTATTGATAAACTGCTTATTAACAATCATCTTATTACTGATATTGATATTATCAAGAATGAATTTGCTGAATTCTATAAAAATCTTTTTACCTCAAAGGATACTCAGGAGGCTAGGGCCCTTAGAGATCACTGTAAGAATCTTATTCCTAAAAGGATCTCGGCTGAGGACGCTTCTATTCTAGAGCAGCCCTTGTCTATTGAGGAAATTGAGAATTCGATCAATTCCCTTAATAATGATAGAGCTCCTGGGCCTGACAGGCTGCCTGCAGAATTCTACAAGGCTAACAATAAATGAATTAGCAAAGTCTTAATTAATATTTATAATGAAGCCATCGATGCTGGAACCCTGGGTAGGGATATTAATTTTGAAATTATTAAACTCATACCTAAGGAGGTTGATAAATCCCTTATTAAGAATTGGAGGCCTATAACTCTTTTAAACGTTTCTTATAAAATTTTGGCTAAGATTATGTCAACTAGGCTTGAAACTATTCTCCCCAAATTTGTTTGCCCTACCCAAACTAGTTTTGTGAAGGGTAGATATATATTAGAGAATCTTATTACTAGTTGGGAAGCTCTTAATTGGGCTAAGCATACTAAGCAAAATGTTTCTATGTTTTTGTTGGATTTTGAAAAGGCCTATGACAGAATTGAATGGAATTTTATTAACATGATGCTCGAGGCTTTTGGTTTCCCGTCTTTCTTTTGTGATATTGTTAAAACTCTTCTCAAGGATGCTTATGCTCAAGTTGATATCAACGGATCCCTATCTACCCCTTTCCCTTTAGGAAGATCGATTCGGCAAGGATGCCCTCTTGCTCCTACTCTTTTTGTTATTGCCTCTGAAGCTCTTTTTTATATTCTTAGGGACAACACGTTATCCCCCGCTGTTAAAGGAATCATCCTTCCTAATAATAAGGAGATTATAAACTGTCAGTTTGCTGATGATACTTCTCTGTTTCATGAAGCCTCTGAAGAGAATTTTGTTGCCATGATCAATAAACTTCTTCTGTAAAATTTCTGGAGCTAGATTATCTCATGCCAAATCTATTTGTCTTGTTTGGAATGATCAACCTCCTAATTGGTTTAGTAAATTTGATTTCCAATGGGGTGGTCCCTCTAAAATTGTTAGATACTTGGGTATCCCTTTCTCTGTTGATCCCTCTTTAAAAGAGATGTGGGGTTGGGTCAAGGATAAGATCCATAATAAGCTGAACAAGTGGTACAATAGGTCTCTATCTCTTGCTGGAAGAATCCAAGTTTGCCAAAAGATTTTGTCTTCTTGCAATATATATTATGCCTCTCCTTGGATGTTTAATGACTACCAAGTTTTGGAAATCCAGAAAGCTATTAGAAATTATCTTTGGTCTGATGGGAAGGGGAATAAAAAGTTGCATTCTGTCAATTGAAATTGGTGTCATGTTGATAAGCTCCTTGGGGGCCTTGGGTTGAAAGATCTAAGACTCTGTGGTCTTTCTTTAGCCTCCAAATGGATCTTTCATGCCTTAGAGGGAGGTGATTCTTGGAAATTTTTGATTCGTAATAATATTTAGAGGGGATATCCTAAAAATGCTAAATTCTGGAAAAATCTTCCTCTCACTGATCTCATTTGTGGTGAATTTCCTATTATAGTTCAAGGCTCGGCAGTTTTTTAATCCATTTGGAAAGCCTGGAACCATGTTAGAAAATTCATCACTAACAAAGACTTCTATGATAATAAAACCCTCCATGGTGAAAGATCCATTTGGTGGAACCTTAAGCTTGGTAATAAACCCCTTGCTCTTACTCAAGGGTGCTCGGCTAAGTATTGGGCTAACCTTGGAATCAAGCAATTCATTGATATCTTTGAAATGGAAGGACTTATCCCTTGGGATGCTTTAAAGAATAAATTTAAACTTCCTGAATCTCATAAAAAGACTTATAGTATAATTGTTAAAGCTAGTAATGATATCCCTACCCTATATCATGTGGACTCTAATAGTTATTTGAAGATAAAATGGCCTAATGGTATTATCATCTCCAAACTTAAAGCGAAGAATATTTATTCTGTTTTAAATTATAATGTTGACATAATCAATCATATTAACAATATTTGGATTACCGATTTGGATATTTCTTCTTGGATGAAGGTTTTTTATTATCTTTGGAAAAGTTCTATTGATCCTAAAATTAAAAGTTTTAAATGGTTACTTATTCTTAATAAGTTGCCTATTAGGAACTCCTTCTCTGATATTAACTATTGCAGCATTTGTAGAACCCCAGAAACGGGAAAGCATATTTTCTTTGAGTGCACTTTTGCCAAAGAGGTTTGGTTAAAGTTTGGTATTTCTATCCCTTCTAATTTCAGTATTTTTGAAGTTATTACTGGCTTTATCCTTAATGCTAGAAAAGATGTTAATATGTTTTGGGATATTACCTCATCTTACATTTTATGGCAAATTTGGAAGTGCGGAAATGAAGAAAGGTTTCAAAAGATCCCCAGAATGCTTACTGAGGTTTTCTGAAGTCTCACTTATTTTAAAAAAATTTTGCAGATTCAGATGACCATGAAAATCAACAAGGCTAAATTCAAAAGGCTGCTCAAGGACGATCATGCTACCTTTTTTGCTAATGAGGTTAATCATGGATACTTCTGGAGGCTGCACTTGGATAACATACATGTTTTCAATCAAACCTTTAGTAGGTTTAGCAATGAGATTAAAAGAAGACCTCACAATGCTTCTAGTGAGATGATTTACATGCTGAATCAAATTCAAGATCCGAAAAGCATGGTGTGGATGGATGGCCCCTTGGGCTGGATAGCTTGGGTGGACACCTAGGTTGATGAGCTTTACTTGGTGTCATGGTCTATGATTTTGTTCTGTTGTTTCGTTGTATATACTTCATTTTTGATGGTGTAAGGCTTGGCCTCTGAACTTTGATTCTCTGTGATCGCTTGTAATTTTGATCTCCTTATTTCTAATATAAATTTTTTTTGAAATATTTAATTAAGAAACACATGTTTATTTATGATTGATCGATGAGTGCAAAACTATTGATTAATTGAGTTGAACTAAATGAATGCAATAGTACATTGCCTACAGCAAGTACAATAAGGGCAATTTTACAATATTCAATACATTTTACCACAAAGATACGAGCTTCAAAATTACTTTGGCTGCCTGGAAACACTTATACCAAGGGGGATGCAGCGAATTTATTCTACCGATAGGTGTATTTCTTGGAAAAGATAATAAGGTTTTTCCGTGAAAGTTCACACAAATCAGATTGCAATATTTCAACATTCGTAAAAGCCGGAAAAATAGCGAGTGGAAAATCTGCTCTCAGAAACAAGTCAAACCCGCCGGGAAAACAAAGTGCGGTAAATAATAAACTGGAGCGTGAGACTTTACCGGCCGACTTTGGCCCGATGCAAAAGCCTATCGGCAAATTAATAAAAATCTTCCATTGCCCAGCCAACTACAACTCTTTGAGCCACAAAAGGAGTAAATCAGATTCGAAGTAGTGGAGTATGTATAAATAATCAGAGTTTGGAAGTTGCGAGGAGTATCAGCTCTTTGCGAAGGATCTTCCCTGCTGCAGACCTCGGAATGCCATTCACAAACGCTACTTTCCTAACCTTCTTATACGGTGCCACCTGCCAAAACAATTAATTGTAAGCTTATCATTCCCTCACAGTATAAAAAGTACCAATAATTAATTACTTATAGTTTGTATATTTTTACCTGTGCAGCAATGAAGCTGATAACATCCTCTTCACTTAAATTGCTTCCACTTTTTCTCACCACATATGCCAACGGTATTTGCCCCGCTTCTTTATCCGGAAGCCTGGATATTTATCCATCACATAAATCTTAACAAACATAGATTGCGATCCCTATAACGAGATGAACCAATAAAATGGTAAGATGGAATTTGCATAGCATACAACTTAGTAAACTTACGGTACAACAGCTGCATCCAAAATATGAGGATGTGATAAGAGGAGAGCTTCCAGTTCTGCGGGGGCAACCTGCACACGTGTCATTTAATATTAGATATAATTGGCTATTAATTGATTAGTAGGAATGAATGGTTTATAAGGCATAATACTAGGTAAAGGTTTTGCAAATGGGGCATCACAGACTATGTTTAATTCGTAAAGCAAAAGTGTTAAATAGTCAAGGTTTGACTTTTTTTCCCCAAGCTTAATTTTTCCCGCCCAGGGAAAGCTCTCAGAAAGGGGTGTCCTGCATCCATCGCCCGATGGGCATGCAACAGCCTGCCCTCGCCGCAGGAGCAGCTCGGGCAGGCCACCAACAGCCCACGAGTTTGGGGTGCAGACCCCTAGGCCCAGCCCTTTGAGCCAATCCTTTTCTCGAAGTTATGGATCCATTTTTGCCGACTTTTCTTAGTGATGTTTAAAGGTGACAAAGTAGTTTTAACCATGAGGAAACTTCTTTAAACATGAGTGCTAAGTGTCTAAGTTATTCTCATGAGAGATGGATTCGTGGATGCATCACTACTCATGAAACATGAGTCAATGAGTTTGACTCAAAACTACATGATTAAATGGTGATAGCAATATCAGAAAAAAGAAATTAATTTAGCCTACCTGGAATGCATTGTACTTGATGAGCTCTTTCAAGCGATCAACAACATACAGACAGCCGTCGTCATCAAAGTAGCAGAGATCCCCTGTTTGCAGCCACCCTCCCTTGTCTATTGCTAACGTCGTTGCTTCTTCGTTACTGAAGTAGCCTGTATAATTTGCACTCTCTTTCATTAAAAAGCGTCATAAAAAATGCCTTTATATATTTATAGAATGAGAAGATACCTCTCATAACAAGGGGACCTCTGAGGCAGAGTTCTCCTTTCTCATTGGGAGGCAAAGGGAGGCCAGAATCCACATCAACTACTTTGGCTTCCATATTCGGACACAAAAGACCCGCAGAACCATATTTCACGGAGGTCTCCTTTGTTGTAACGGCCGCCGCACCAGTGCTTTCCGTCATACCATATCCCTGCATTACATAAATATATATGTGTGTCTCTCATATGAACACTCTTTCTAGTCCAATTTCCTAATAGGATCTGAACTTTAAACATACAAATTTAAAAGAAGAAATTAACTGCACCTGGATAAATTCGATATGGGGGAATCTGGAAGCAAATGCGTGGACGGCCTCTTTACCGAGAGGGGCAGCGCCCGAGGACATGTATTTCAGCGATGACAAGTCATATTTCTCCACCAGGGGAGAATTGGTTAAGCCCAGAATAATCGGCGGCACCACCGGCAAATTGGTAATCTTGTATCGGTGGACGGCAATGAGCATATCTTGGAAGCCAAACTTGGGCATGACGACCGTCGTAGCGCCCGCCGCAATAAGTCCCGAGGCGAAGAGAGAGAGGCCGTAAACATGAAACATCGGCAGCACCGCCAGATATCTCAACTCCCACCCGTTTGTCCCCGTCTCCGCCAAAACAAAGCGAACCAGCAAGATGATCATCGATATCATATTTCTGTGCGTGATGATCACTCCCTTGCTCACGCCCGTCGTGCCGGACGAGTAAAGCAACGCCGCCGTGTCTTCTTGCCGGATTTTTACCGCCGGCAGATCCCAAGACTGACTTCCGACCAGTTCTTGGAATGTAATGGAAGATTGGCCCTCTGAAGAAACAAATGTGTGGTCTTCCTCTGCCGTCTGAGATATCATCACCATGGGAAGTCCCGTGCTTTTCACTTTCTCCCCCAGTTCACCTCCGCCTGTGAATGCCAATCTTGCTTTTGAATCCTTCACCTGTGGATTTTACACAAGAATGATGTGCTCATCAGATGAATTAACTAAAAATGTTTAAAATTGCTAAAATTAATGAATTCAAACTTTGTGTTTCCGAATTACCTGCTTGATTATTTCGGCTGCGGTGTTGAGGGGATTGGTAGTGGTGGCCACTGCTCCCAGCGAGAGGATTGCGAGGAATATTACTGGAAAATGAATTGAATTTGGGGAAATTATGCAGACGACATCTCCTTGCCTTATGCCCAATCTGTGCAGAGCTTTTGCAACGCGTCTGATCTTTGTGGGCAATTGGCGAAAGGTAATTTGCTCATTGGTTGAAGAATCGATCAGAGCAATTTCTGCGGTTGGGTGTTTTGAGGAAAGGACGTAAGTGACAAGATCCAGGTACGGATCGTCTGGTATCGCCTGCGGCTTGTTTTTGCTGTAATACACCCCACTTTTCTTACAGAAGCCACTCCTCACGTCTCGATGATCGGGATCTCCCTGCATTTTTCTCCTTTTCCTGGTTCTGATTGATCTCCAGGCCTGATTGCTTCCCTTTCTTTCTTTCTTTCTTTCTTCCTTGTCGTCGTCTTTAGGTCGCGGTAATCGATGATAAGTTGCAAAACAAAAACAAGATTGCTAAAACCAGAAGACAAACATTAACGACAAACTTCCAAACTCCCATTGCGTTGGCTTGGGCCTTGCTTATCCGTTGATAGCACTTGTATATAGATAGCACATTCAAGATAAAATTTAGATACATTTTAGTATTGGATGACTAATTATATAAAATCTATGCATGGTTTGGCATATTGAAGAATCATTATTCCTATGGAACATTTAAACTATTGATTATAATTAGCATAATATATTATGCTATTAGAATATTATTTATTTTAAATTAATTTATTGGAAATAATTCTTCATTAATATTGGGGCGGGTTTGGTTAAATTAAAGAGCATTTCATATAGTTAAGTATGAAGTCATTTGGGATCCTTCTTATGCATTGTAAGATGTGTTGCATTAGTGTTATTAGTCACATTGAAAAGTTTATAAGGTGCATTCTAATTTATAAGGGCACACTCGTCTTGCACTAATATTATAATATTTTATAATTTAATTTATTATTATATTTTATATTTTGCTTTGACTATTGTTATAATACTTTTCTTGTTATTCATCTATGGTTGAAGAGTGTAAATTGTTTTGTTGGAGAAGAAATTTAAATGAAAGAAAGATAAAGAAAAAAGGAAAAGAAAAGTTAGTTTCTATTATTAAATGAAAAAAACAAGAAAATAAAGAAAAAACAAGAATATTAATTACAATGAAGACAAGCAAAAATAATGAAAATAAATAAATTATATGGAAAAATGGAATCAAATAAACTAAAGCTAAAAATAACAATAAATACTAAAAAAAGAAAAAATTGAGAAATTTAAAGTCATCAAATATAAAGTAACAATATGAAATGAGAATTTTTTGAAAATAATGCCATAGTATAAAATAACTTAAAATTTTTTAAAATGGTGAGTAGAACCAAAAAATCAAAAAATGCAAAAAGAGCGAATTGTGCAAATATTATCAGACATCATCCGAGCAGATTTTCAAAAACAAATAGACAAGGGCATTCACATCCAATTATACCAAATAATCATGGTTTGAGAAGCCCTAATGCGCAGAAATGGGTGGATGATTCCAGATATGTGGGCACATATGAGGTCAAAACTTCTAACATTTTCTCCCCTCTGGCCGATTTGCAGAATGGGAAGGTCGACAATTTTTCAAATCGATGCCCTAAGTGAGATCCCTTTCGTCATCCTGCTGAACCCTAGAGCAAAGCATCATTTGTAATTCATTCCACATCCAGTTTAGACAAGAAAATTTTTGTCTTCAATTCTACGAAATATGTTTGTCAAAATCTAAATCCTATTTATTTAAGGCAAAAGGGTTTCGCTTTCCACCCATATGTAGATCCTCCATCTCATTTGAAGGTCTACCCTCCTCTACATTCTCCTTCCATCTACATCCCTCCACATCGCAGGGAGCCCCTCACTTATCAGTCGTCTTCTATGCATCCTGAGGATACTCATCTCTCCTTAATAGATCATGAAGACAGGGTTCTCATTGTAGACACCTAAATTTGATTACACCGCTTTAGTAATCCTATTTAGTTATCTCTAAAGGCATCATTAATTAAATTTTTATTTAATTAATCCTTTGCCATCCCTAGTTGATTAATTTAATTAATCATCTATAGTCCTAATTGATAAATCAAATAACCTATTATTTATCAATTAAATCCTATTCTTCTATCTAATTCCAAAAATCCCCATTTATTAAATAAATCTATTTGATAAATAAAATCCTCAAATCTAAAAACCCCTAACTTATCCCTAATCCTCCATTTAGCCTAATCCACCCCATCCACCCATACTAACCTAGCTTAGCCACTAACTCACCCACCCTCATTAATGCCATCCACTTGCACATCTCTAACATCCCTAATATAATCCTAAACCCAAGCCTAATCCACCCCCTAATGTTGTCACATTCCCTAAACAAGTTTAAGACTTTCCTAAACCAAACCAAAGTCTCCCCTCAAAAAACCCAACCACCAAGTCATGAGTGCTCTTACAAACCATAAAAGACTCTTACAAGCCCACTCATGACTCTTACATCCATCTTCCACACTCTTCCATCTTCCACACTCATTCCTCTTACATCTCTCTTACATACTCAACCCCACTCATCATGCCTTTAACCAACCCTTTACCCTACCCTCTCACACTCATCCTCCTTGTGACGAGTGTCACCTTCCCATTGGTGCTAAACAAGCACAATCCATGTGCTCCCCTTTGAGTGCATCTTAGCCCTCCTTAACCATCTCCCCATCCTTGCATCTAAGCCCTCCATCCCTCTACCCCTTGGCCTATAAATTGAATCCCATCCCAAGCCATTTCATCAACAATCTTTGAGCTAAAGTTACCATGCTATTTTGAGAACCAAAGCCATCAATCTTACCCTTATAATGCCAAATTGAGAGCTCACAAAGCTACCAATTTTCCATTACCCACCTCCATTGAAGAAGCTTTTGAGCATCTTGAGCATACATCCACATCAAAAGGACACATCTACATAATCAATAAAGCATGGAATGTTTTCTCTTGTGAGGTTTGCACTTTTTTTTTTGCTTTTCTTTGTCTAAACATATATGTGAATTTATTTTTGGTTTGCGAATGTTTCTCTTATTGCTAATGTTCCTTGCACACTAAAATCTTGTTCTACACTCATCATCAGCAATCAAGATAGTGAAGAATGCTGGCAAGAATGTCAAGAGGTTTGTTTATTCACCTTTTGGAATGGCCCTAAAGTAGAGATTCACAATTTGATTGATTGGTTAGAGGATTTCTGTAGCTTCCAGGTAAGTATTTTGCATTACTCTAATAAATTAATATTTATTCATTGCTGTGATGAGGATGTGAAAAATGAATTTCTTAGGGTTTCTAAATGTATGTTTAAGGGCCATTTGATAATTTTTTTTGATTGGATTCCAAATTGTAGAGAGGATAATTTAGATTTATCTATTCCAACATGGTTTGTTATTAATCCAATCCCTCCAGAGCTAAATGAAATAGGAATTATCAAAAGAATTGGTAGATCATTAGGTGAGCTAATTGGTTTGGATGTGTCTTTCGAAAGATGTAATAATGTAAAACTTCTTATCAAATGTAAAATTAAGGATACAAATCTTAAACTAATAAAGATAATTGCAAACGAATCAACATACAACTTAAATTTTGAGAAATATGAGGGTAAGATCACATAGATAATTAGGCTTGATGATGAGAGGAATTCTTCCTTCAATATGTTACCTAGAAATTTAGATCTCAACAACTCTCTTTCCATGATCAGAATGAGGCACCTAAGTATGTTACATGAAGAGCATGAATTTGAGGAAAATATATTAAAAAACATAAAAAATCCATCAAATATCTCAAAGGTAGAAGCAGGAAAGGGTAACAATCACTCATGGCAAAAGAATGGATGACAACAGGACATAATTAATATATCTCCAAAGTATAAAAATGGGAGTCATCAGCTAGATATGATCAATTCAATAGACAGGAACAAGATTACATTGTCCCCTTTGAAATTGCTCAAACAGGACAACAACTTTTGTTTCATGGGATTATCACCTAAAGTAAATAGTAGACCAAAGTTTCAGAGTATAATTGTTGATAATAGAAAATAGAGAAAGAAAGAAAGAAAAGCTAGGAAAAAGAAAGATGGCAGAAGGGCAAAAAGTGAGCCAAAGAAGCCACTAGTTCCCAATTTGGAAGGTAATAAGACTTCAACTAACTCACCAAGGAGTATGGATGACATGGAACAAGCACTCTTATTTGAAGACTCGGCAAAGAAAGGAAGTGAAACTAATGACAAATACTCTAAGCAACAATGGGCAAAACCATCTCAAGAAAAATCAATTTCAAACAAAGAGTCCCCAAAGCGGCTAACCAAATTTTGGCAGACTCCCTCGCCAAAAAGAGAATATTCAAAAAACAGGGTCAGAACAAATGTGTTAGAAGAGTGCATGTCAAAAGATATTCCTATTCAAGACTTTAAGGATTTTTTGAACTAGAAAGTGGATAAGAAAGAAGAATTAGAAATAGATTTGCTCAAAAAGGAGGAGAAAGACTACATAGAGAAGCTTTCAGAAGAACTAAGCTAGGTATTTGATTCTAAATGAAGACATCGTTAACATGGCTATAAAAGAAGAACTTTTGAAGAAAGTTTTACAGTTGGGAGGAGACAGTTACACTTTTACAGATCTCAGAAGGGACCTATCATCATTTGAAGAAGAAGACAAGACAACCAAGAATACGCTGACAGATAATAGAAGTTATAAAGATGAAGATAAAATGACTAAGGCACATCAATTCTTACCAATGCAATTACTTCAAGAGCTAGAAACAAATGAAAAGGAGATTGAGGAGAGTAATCAAGCTAAAACTGTTAACAGTGCACAGGAAAACTTGGACCAACTGGGTATAATAAAGAATCTTGAAGGAGTCGAATTCCCTAACTGTGGCAAGATCACAACAAAAAGAGGTAGGAAATTTCTTAAGGAACTTATAAGAGAAGCAGATGGTAAAGCTCAAGAATAGCAAAAAATTAGTCAACTTTTCAACAGAGGGAAGGGGAAGAGCCTTCCCACAGAACCATGAAGACCACTACATGGAATGTTAGGGGCCTAAATGCTCTTAACAAAAAAAGAATTTTAAAACAAAATTTAAATAAGTTTGAATCAGATATCATATTATTACAAGAAACCAAGTTAAATAAGATAGAAGGAATTAGCTTAGGTAAAAAGCTAGGTAATTGGAGTCGTAGTATGCATGAATCTGTAGGTGCATCTAGGGGTTTAGGGTTCATATGGAATCATAGAAAAATTACATTAGACATATTAACATCTAAGAATAATTGGATTAGTGGTTTAGTTAATAATGTGAAATCAAATATCAAGTTTATTCTTTTTAATATATACGGGCCAATAACTAATTTAGAGAAAAAAATAGTCTGGAAAGAAATCAGCCAGTACATGGAAAATTTACAAAACTTTCCAATAATTCTAGGAGGAGACTTTAACACTATATTAAATTTGAATGAGAAAACTAGGGGAGTTTAACAGATCTCCCAATCCATGAAGGATTTTAAAGAATGGTGCAAAGGCCATAACTTAATTGATATTCCTTGCAACAATGGGATTCATACATGGAACAACAAAAAGAAGGATTTTGTGTATATTGCGGAGAAATTAGATAGGTTTTTTATCAAAGGAGATTTAGAAGTAAATAATCTAAATATTCAGTCCTTGATTCTTCTGATTGTTAGTTTTGATCATTTCCCTAATAGATTGGAGCTAATTGAACCTCATAAACCCACTAGAAATTTGTTTAAATGTGAAAAGATGTGATTTTTGGACTCTAGCTTCATAGAAAAAATCAAAGAATGGTGGTCACAAGGTGATTTTGAAGGATCAAAAATGTTTATTTTCATTTCTAAAATGAAGATGTTCAAAGAAAATATTCTTAGATGGAACAAAGATCATTTCAATAATATTTTCAAAGAAAAATTAGAAATCAAAGATAGATTAAAAGATTTAAATTTAGAAGTTATCAAGTATGGTATGAACAATGATAGTTATGAGTTAGAAGAAAAAGTGTTAGCTAAACAAGAAGATATTCTAACCAAGGAAGAAATTTTTTGGAGACAAAAATCACGAGAAAGGTGGCTAGAGGAGGGAGATCAGAATGCTAAATATTTCCATAACTTGACTCTCTATAATAGAGCGAAAAGTACTATAACAAGTATCAGAAATCATGAGGGTATAGTGACAAACAAACCTATCAATTAAATTGTAGAGATTTTTGTGGAACACTTTCAAAAAATATTAAATAATCTTGAAGGGTCAAATAGAATAGAGCAAGACGAACTGCTTGAAGTAATTCCTAAATTGGTTACTCCAGAAGATAATAAAGATTTAAATAGACAAATTTCGTTAGAAGAAGTAAGGAAGGTAGTATTTAACATTGTAAGAATTTTTTTAAGGGAAAAATTCACCCGGGAACTAAGAACTCAAACACAAGCACAACTATAGACCAGAAAGACTGAGTATGATCAAAATGATGATATATTCATTCAATATGTGATGTCAAGTACATTAGGAGTTCTTGTATATAAAGGCCTCTAAGATACATCTAGAATGCCTCATATTCAGCTACATGATATGTCATACAACCAGGCACATGTCCACCAGATATGGGTTATCCTCCATTAAGCACAGAAGTAAGTGTGGTGATGAGAAGACAAGGCTACAAGGGTGTGACACATAAATCAGTGTTGTAGACACCATGTGCTAAAATAGAGTTGCATAATCCTGTGTTGTCAACATGACAACTCAAAAAGGTGCGCAAACTCCTAAGTGTCTCACAAAATAAAATAATAAAATAATGCAAAATATCAAAATAATGCATTAACCTAAGTAAACTTAAGTGTAAATAGTAAATACATATTTACACAAACACCCCCCTTAAGTGCAACTTAGGGGAATGCCCTTAAGCTTACGAAAACTAGGATGAAATGCAAGATGGGTCCTAGCTACTAGGCATGTTAGGTACCCATGTACATAATGAAATGCAGTCTCTTGTAAAGCGGAGAAAGAGGGAAAACCTCATGGGAAAAACCCTACCCCAAAAAGAGAGATGAATAGGGATGCATGGATGGATGGAGTAATTAAGACCCCCCCATTACGACATACATCCAACATATAAAAAAGTGAAGAAGGAGAAGAACTAGACCTTATAAGAGGAAAAAGTCCCCCTCATAAGAAAGAAGAGGAAGAGAGACAAGGTAGTCCCCCACCACACCCCCCCCCCCCCCCCCCCAATTGAAGAATGTTGACTAGTGAAAGACGCTCTAATGAAGAATTTGGTCCAAGAGTGTTGGATGAAATTCCCCCCCTTGGGAAGAAACAAAGGCAAAGGCACAATCCTAAAGATGTATGCTAGCCCTGAAACTTGGTCCAGTATCTCTATGTCAATGCTAGTGTTTGCCCTTTCCAATTGTGCTGAAAAGAACGAATGTAAGTCTGGCAAGGATGTCTGTTGAACCTATTCCAATGAACCATCTATCTCCTCAACTAACAAAGAGACCTCCTCCAATTGCTATACATAAGGATCCACAATCATGCCAACTTGTGAAGATTGATCATGTAGAGAATGGACATGAGGGTCAGAGTGAGCCCTCACAACAACTATAGAAGGATCACCTTCATCAATGAGAAGATGTAAGTCCTCAAGGTTGTCTCCTAAGTCAATTGAAGCTGGAGTTGGAAGATGAGGTGTACCATGTTGTGTTGGACCTTTCACTATGGCAATGTATGCATGTGGACTAAACTAATGAAGTCACCTCTCACTGCAACTTTCGATAGAATCCCACGTGTTTGAATATGTTGAAGCACTATCATTAGTGTCACTATCAATTTCCATTGAGTATGATGTGCGGAGAGGATTATAGGACAAATTGGGTGAACTTTCCTCAAAGTGAACATCCTTCTCCACAAAAATCTCATGAGTCTCTAGATCCATTAGTCTATATGCCTTAGAACTATCTTCATATCCTATGAAAGCACAAGGCCTAGGTGTCAGTGCCTTGCAACTCCTAGAAGATGTGTTTGCCCATGCTTGACAATTGAAGACTTGAAAGTGACCCACAACTAGTTTTCTGCCACACCATGCCTCGAAAAGTCTTACCATCTAAGGCATTATGAGGAGACCTATTAAGTATGTGAGTAGCATTGCTAATGGCTTCAACTTCAAGTGTAGGATCAAGAGACTTGGCTTTTATCATGCAAATTGCCATGGATTTGAGAGTCCTAATTCTCATAGTTGCAACATCTATCTTGTGCGGACTAAATGCTAGTAGATTCTGAAGATCAATCCCCTCAAGTTTGCAAAAGTCCTTAAGTCTTCTGTCTACATGTCTATTCTCATTGTCCACCCTTAGTACCTTGATGGATTTCCTTGACTTGTGTTCAACATGAGTCTTAAAGGCTTGAAGCTAATGAACCACTTCATTCTTATGATGAAGGAAGTAGACCCAAGTGAATCTTGAAAAGTCGTCAACAAATGTGAGGATGTAGCAGCCTTGGCTGACTGAAGTCACTACAAAGGGACCTGCTAAAACCATGTGAACTAAGTTGAGAACAACTGGAGCTTGTGAAGACTTTCCTTTATCATACTTCTCCTTGAGATTCATTTCCATTGAATATGATGAACATTCCCCCTTAGAAAAGTTGATGTTAGGTAGACCTTTGACCATGTGTTTTGAGAAAAGTTGCTAAAGAGAGTAGAAGTCAAGGTGACCAAACCGCTCATGCCATAGGTTGATTTGTGAAGTAGACTGAGTCAACAAGGCTTGTGAAAGACACTTAGGAACAAAGTGGGAGAAGGAATAAAGCATCTTGTCATCATTGACTTTCCCCACTACAACCAATGAATCATCTCTAAGACTTCGCACCATCACTGAATCTGGAAGGAACTCAACTTTGTGACCATCTCCAAGGTGAGTGATTTGGTAAACTAATAGGAAATTGGAGCTAAGGTTTAGAATGTATAGAACATCTTTGAATTCCCCATTTTCCATTTCCACATGTCCTTTCCCTTCAAATTCCATTTTAGTATCATCTTCCACGAAGATGTGTGTTACCTTTGACTACTTCAATGAAGAAAAGTCTTGCTTTGAAGAACTCATATAATAGGAAGCACTTGATTCAAGTATCCATTCCAAAGAAGAACTTGTGTTTGCCATAAGTTCTTGCCCTTTACCCTTCGAAGAGGTTGGAGTTAAATCCTTGGAAGTACCTAGCACTTGAATTCTATTATTCTTGAGTAGGTTTTCTGACTCATCAATTCATTTTGTCTTGCAATGATGCTCATCATGATTTGGCTTTTTGTAGTATGCACAAAAGAGTTTGTCCTTCTTTTCATTATTTTCGTTCTTGTTGGAAGAAGAACCACCTTGTTGTGAGGAGGATTTTTATGTCTTAGATTATGATTTCTACTTCCACTACTTCTTCTTCTTGTTTCTTTTCCATCCTTGACTTGATTGTCCATCAAGTGAGATTTTTCGACAATCAACAACTCTACGAATGCATCAAATGGAGGCTTCTGGTAAGCAGATCCCATGTTCAACCTGTGAGTATTGAAACTTGAAACAAAGAAATCGTACTCAGATGGTAGCCTCTTTAGGATGTGATGAATCAAATTATCATCCTTCATGGGATTTCCACAATCTTTGAGAAGTGCCCTATACTCATTGGCTTTGTTGATATAATCTTGAATTGTGCACAATTTTTTGGATCCAAGAGAAGTAGATCATCTTCACTCTAGAATCCCTTTTCTTTATCCACCTTACCATACAATGATTTAAGTTTGTCCCAAGCTTCTTTGGATTCTATACAATTGGCAATGTGAAACAAGAGATCTTTATGAACATAATTGTTGATAGCTCCTAAAGCATGTTGGTCTTGTCTTTGTCATTCAATGAGTTCTTTAACATCGGTAGGTTTAGGAATTTTACCATCAACATAAAGACTATATCCTTTTTCCACTAATCTACTCCAAGCAATATCTTTCCATGTAGAATAGTTGTGTAAAGTTAGAGGAGGACATTTAAAACCCATGATGCAAAAAATGAAAAGAGCACAATAGAGAGACAAAAAAACACAGTACACGCCCCCCCCCCCCCCCCCCCTCCCTTTCACTTAATCAAAAGACCCCCCAAAAGAGATGCTTTTAGCACTTTATAAATAGTGTGTGTACAATGGGCTACTTATCAAACTGAACAAAGTGGACTTTCTAACTTTGTTTTTACAACTGCCTTTTGAGGCTCAAATCTTTCACTAAGAACTTTAGCTCAAATTTAAAACAATTTTGAAAAAGAATCAAAGCTTTACAGTGCTAAAAAAGGCCTAATTCTAAAAGTGAGATTTTGGTCCACACAACCCTAGAATATAACTTCAAATCTAGAAAGTAGATTAAAAAATATGCACTTTAAAAAAAAATGGAACTTGAAAAAGTGACTAGATGTGCCTGTACGAAGCGTTTAAAGTTGCAAAATGCAAGATTATGCAAGTACAGTAGCCAAAAAATGAATTTTCTACAAAATCCTTACACCAAAACCAAAAAAAAAACACCACCACTAGAAAATTAAGGAAACTCTACCCAATTTCAAAAAAAAATACACCTAAATCGGAGTCCAAATGTTTGAGTTATGGGCTCACAAAGTCATACTACCAAATCGAATAACAATCTAGAGAGGGGTTTGGTAGGAAATCAGCTGTCTTAAATTTGACAGACAAATGACCATTGTAGTAGTTATAAAAGGCCTAGAAATGACTATCAGATGATAATCACATTTAACCTCGTGCCTGGATGATGCTAACAAAAAAATAGCCCCTGCTAATGTATCAAATGACGTGGATTTCTGTACTGTACAGAATATAACATCAAAAATGTCAATACTACTGATGTGGCACAAAAATCCACTATGTGTGCCAAGTTGATGTGTCCAAATTCCACATGGCACATGGTAGTTTCGGGCTTACATGTCACTAGTCTGATGGTGACGTGTCAAGCATAGGTGGTAGGGGACATGTCCTAGATTGGGTGTATCACACTGACTTGGATGATAGTAGGTTAGTGAATTAAATGTTTCCACATGGAAAAGGTAGATTGGTATGTGTGTTTGCTGGGAATGAAAGGCAGGATCTGGAATATTTGTGGGTAGATGATAGAAATTGCTTTGATTTTCAACAGTGTGATTGCTGGTTTAAATGTTTGTGATCGTCGGGAACGTTGTCACTATGCGTGGGCTGGAAAAGGTCAGAGTCATTGGTATTCAAAGTTTTATGTTCCAGAAATATCCAAGAGCACTGATAAAATAAGCGATGCCAGATTTAAAAACTTGCAAGTGCTGGAAAAGGTTTCTCAATCACCGTCAAAGTCAAATCCCTTGCCGGAGTTTGAATGTATTATCCCACATTGCTTACAAATATGTGAACATGTCTATTTTTATACAGAAGGCCGCACATTATATAGTGAAGTTGGCCACAAAAGGTATGTCTAGGCCAGACCAGAGGAAAGTGCTTTGTTTGGAAAAATTTGCCACTAGCTGATTAGGCATGCTCGGTCGGAGGTTATTAGGCCACCGAGAATATTGTGTCACACGCAGATTTCAACTATGATGTGATACAACTCCTTTGTGAATGCCAAGGAATATTCTCTACATAAAATAAACCTCTAAATAGCAGAGCTAGGGTGTGACTGCTTGGTTCTGCTAAAAAAAAATTCTCTGCTAGGTGCCCGAAGGGCAAAAAGATTTCAAAAAATTCTGACAAAAATATGCAGAGAAAAAAATTGCAAAAATACTTTGCCTCGCGATAGAATTTGGGCCAAGGTAACCAAGTTTATAGTCAATCTTCATTGATTCAGCATTTCGGACACAATGTCGAGGTCAGATCTAGCTCTAGACACTCCCAATTTTTGTAATACTTTGGATTTAGGCTGAGGTACTGAAGCAATAGTGGTCTCGAATGGCTATGTGATGAGAAAATATTCACACTCTAATACCATGTAAGAATTTTCCTAAGGGAAAAATTCACCCAGGAACTAAGAACTCAAACACAAACACAACTATAGACTAGAAAGAGAGTGTATGATCAAAATGACGATATATTCATTCAATATGCGATGTCAAGTACACTAGGAGTGCCTATATATAAAGGCCTCTAAGATACATCTAGAATGCCTCGTAAATAACAACATGATATGTCATACAACCAAGCACATGTCCACCAAATATGGGTTATCCTCCATTAAGCATGAAAGTAAGTGTGGTGATGAGAGGATAAGCCTACAAGGGTGTGACATGCAAATTAGTGTTGCAGACACCATGTGCTAAAATAGAGTTGCGTACTCCTATGTTGTCAACATAACAACTAAAAAAGGTGTGCAAAAACCTAAGTGTCTCACAAAATAAAACAATAAAATAATGCATTAACCTAAGTAAACTTAAGTGTAAGTTGTAAATACGTATTTACACCAACAAACATGAATCCAAAGAAATCTCCAGGTCTAGATGGATTTAAGGTCTTTTTTTAGCAGAAATGTTGGCATATGATTGGTAAAGATCTTTGGGAGGTGATTGAAGCCTCGAGGAGGGGTAGTTCACTGCTATCAAAAGTTAATCATTCATTTCTTACCTTGATTCCCAAAAAGCTAGAGCCTAAGAATCCAGGTGATTTTAGGCCTATCGCATTATGTAACACCATTTAAAAAGTCATCTCTAAAATTTTAGCTAATAGACTTAAATTAATTCTTCCTAAAATAATTTTTGAGGAACAAACAAGTTTCATTCCAAGCAGATCCATTTTGGACAGCATCATAATCATTTAGGAGAGTATTCATTCGGCCCTTAAGAATAAAGAGGTTTGTATGTTTATGAAAGTGGACATTCAGAAAGCAAATGATATGGTAGATTGGTGTTTTCTCTGTAAAATCTTAGAAGCCTTTGGCTTCTCCCATCAATGGATTAATCTAATATTTAAATGTATTTCTACTACCGAGATTTCTATCCTTATTAATGGGTCACCTGAAGATTTTTTCGAGATATCAAGGGGAATAAGACAAGGAGATCTGTTATCCCCATTTTTATATATCATTATGGCAGAAGCCTTTGGGAGAGCTATAAGAATAAATAAATTAAAGGAGTTATGGTCACTAGGAATATTCCTAACATCACTCATCAACAATATGCATATGATATGATCTTGCCAGGAGAGAGCTCTTAGAACGAGGCAATTAATCTAAAGTTAATCATTGAGAAATATATGAAAGCCTCCAGGAAAAAAGTAAATGATGCCAAACCAGAAATATTTTTCATCAACATGGAAGCTAAGGTGGAAAATTAAATCTGTGAGATAATGGGATACAAAAAAGGTGTTTTCTTGTGTAAGTATCTTGGTATAGAGTTAGAGAAAAGCATTAAATCTAGTAAGTTATGGCATAACACATTGGAAAAAAATGGAAACTAAGATTGGAAGTTGGAAAGATAAATGGCTCTCAAAAGTAGTTAAGAGCATTAAGATAAGATTGGTTTTATTTTCCATCCTAACATATCCACTTTCATGTCTTCCTCTTCCTAAACATCTCTTTCTTAAGTTCGAAGTCAAACTCAAAAATTTCCTATGGAATGATTGTGAGGAATCCAGAAAATTGGCACTCATTAAATGGGATAATATTTGTAAACCTAAGGTGTATGGGTTAGGCATCAAGAATCTCTTATGGAAAAATGAAGCGTTATGGGATAAACTAATTTGGCATTTATACTTGGAAAGAGAGCAAAAATGGGCCAAGATTCTGTATAATACGTATCTTATAGCAGAAGATCCTAGTTCAATTTTCAAAATGAAGACTCTCCTAAAGGGATTAGAAAGCTAGAATTTCATGGTTAAATGTCATCATCTGGTAAGTAAATATCTTACTTGGGATGTCAATAAGGGAGAAGATTCTCTTTTTTGGGAAGATTCATGGGATGGACATCCACCAATAGACAACAATCTTGTCCCTATCAATCTCAAAGAAAAACTAATCAAACATTGGGGTAGGAAAGTTTGTGAATACAAAGTTTAGGCTAATACAAATAATCAATTGTCGTTGATCTAGAAACCCTTGGAAGAAGTAGATGTGGATCCTAGGAGATAAAGGCTTATTAAAGATCATCTCTACTAGGAAGGTCAAACCGACAGAGAGGAAGGACAAATTGATCTGGGCAGCATCAAATGATGGCAAATTGATTGTTAAAAATGGCTATAAAGTTTTGATAAATTCTAAAAGATGGGAAGAAGTGGAAATCCCTCTTAATCTGTGTTGGGACCCTGCATGTCTACTAAAAGCTAGCTTTTTCTTATGGTTAGCTTTTCAAAATAGGATTTTGATAGTAGATAGGCTCGGTAAAATTGGTCTAGCAAGACTGTCAAGATGTGTTCTTGATAAGAATGATTGAAAAAAGGTTGACCATCTCCTCTATAAATGCCCTTACTCTTGAACGTGTTGGAAATGGATCATACATAAATTAAGTTGGCATTCTCTATTTTCTGAAAATCTTACAGATTTTCTTATTGGATGGCCCTCTCATCTTTGTAAAGGCATCTACAGTAAACTCTAGAATATTAGTCCTTTGATTCTTATGTGAGAGATTTGGAAAGAAAGGAACAGGAGGATTTTTTGTGATAGTGAGATGAAAGTAGAAGAGCTAATTCTTAAAATTGAAGTGAGCTTAGTGAAAAATGTTAATTCCCATCTTAGCAAATCTAGTATGGAAGAAGTCTACTTTTCATTTTGGGATGGTCTAATTAAAAAGATATGGCCCAATTTGATCAATCCCCTACTTGTCTAAACTAAGAGTAATAAGGAAGCAAGGAGAAATTGTAAATGGTCTCCCCCCTTGAAGGGTTGGGTGAAGCTTAATTTTGACGAAGCGGCTAGAGGCAACCCAGGAGTAGTAGGTATTGGATGTATTGTTTAATAGTGACTCGGGCAAGTGGTTAGCCAAGAAAGGTATGTCCATTAATCCTACTACTAACAATCTGGTTGAGTTTGTAGCTTTGGAAGGAGTAAGAATATATCATCAATTAGGTATATCTAAACTCATAATTGAGGGTGACGCTTAAATCATTTTAAATGCAATTAGGAATAGATCAATTCCTAATTAGATTCTTAATTCAAAACTAGAAGAAGTTATCCATTTGCTTGATAAGTTTGAGGAAACTAGGATATGCCATATTTATAGAGAAGGTAATAACAAAGCAAACTCCTTAAGCAATGTAGGGGCAGATGGCACTAATTATTTGGAATTTGTCAAGGGATTTAAATGTATTGTCATTTCCTTTTATTTTATGTTTAAGAAAACACTTATTTCTTTTAGTTATTATTGGTATTAAGTAATAGGTATGTATAATATATTAATGATTGTTATTATGTCTAGATCTTTAGGCCGACATCGATGCCTTTTAGTATTTTGTAGAACCCAAGGTTAGATGTCCTATTAATTATTAGTGATAGCCTGTCTTTGTCATCATTAGGCATTAGAGAACATAGCCCTTGATGGTTAGGATTTCTTGAGGAACTTCTAGAGGTTTTGTCTCTCGAATTTTTTAATTATACCTAACACTTTCAAGCAGTTTAGTCTCATTTGAAGAGGGAAACAAGCATCTTTGTGTACCATACAACAGAAGCTCAAATTATGGCCTTTCGGGGTAATGTAAAACCTAAAAGATGGAATAGAATCCTTAGGATTGTCGATGGTATGACTCGTATTGCAGTAAGTAGGGAAATTGGAGAAGGAATATTCAAGTATTAGTATACTTGGAGGACTAACAATAATGTTAAATTGGCACCTTCATTGGTTGTATGGCTAAAACAAGAATCAACAAACGGGCTATGATAAGATTATGCTTTAACATTTTTTATTCCTTTTGGTGTTTAGGTATTATGGAAGCCATAATGGGACTGGATGAAAATATATGTGTGCCTCTTTCCAAAATGTATATGGACCACCCTCTGGGGAGTCTAATAGTGGAAAACATCCCAAGGAGATGGACCCTAATCATCAGAGACAAGTATGCCTTTAACATGGCCTAGCCTAAAATGGAAGCTTGTTTCTATTTCCTTTTGGGTTGGAGAAAGATCTTAGCCGAGGTTGGAATTGCATGGCTGAGTAACTATCTCAATCTCCACAAGGCCTACATTCATCTTGGTGTGAGGTTTGATAACTTAAACAAGCTGGACTTTGTCACCTCCAATTTAGAAAAGACCAGTAGAGAGAAATCCTCTTTTGAATTTCCACCAAATTTTCAAGCAGAAAATCTGAGCAATGTGGTGGAAGTGATTATGATATACTGGAAGAAGTAAGAAGCAACGAGGAGGTGTTGGATCAAGAATTTTGGCTACTCAGTGCATATATGACAATTGGGGACTTGCAACTCTATTTTCTTCAAGAAATCTGATACCAAAGATGGTTTTATCATAACAAGTTTTTGCCCTTGGTTTTAGTCCCCTTATTCAGTATACTAATCTTTGCTAGGTGCTCTGGGGTTTTAGTAATAATTATAGTTTCAGCAACTATTAATTTAGGTCTTTAGTGTGAAGCATTTTTTGAGTACTGGTTAAGATAATTGGTGATGTATATTGGGATGCAAGTTATACATATTAGTAATCACATTTCCATATAGGTTTTTAACCTATGGTTAAGGACATCTTTGCATATTCTCTCTATTTTTATGCGACCTATTTGGAAACTTAATTTAATTATGTTATAAGGAGTTTCAATGTGTTATGGTTTGTATAGATATGGTTAATCCTTTGTTTGAAACCATTGTTAATTTTATATCTTGATATCCTCATTCAAATTTGGTAGGGCTCTATGTTTGTTTATGCTTCTAAAAGATTTGATGGGCTAAGACTTAGAATCTATGCCTATCAAAGGTAAAAGTTTGAGCACTCAGGTGAGATGTAGTGCTTAGATGGGTTGTATACAAATGAGTAGGATCTCTCTCAAGTTATGATGCTTGTGATGTTTATCTTGATTGAATTTTCTTTAAGTATTGCCTACATACGGGAAAGTGTACTTTAGATTTGATATGGTATTATGGATCACTTCATATAAGAAGTGTAGGAGAATTTCTATGATAAAGTCGTATGGAGATTATAGAACTGTTTGACCTATTGTTAGATAATTTTTGGAGAGTTTTGACTAGTTTCTACTTTAGCATCTTTGTTTTATTCTTTTATTAATCCATGGCTTATCATTTGGTTTGAGATATGCAATGAGGTTTGCAATATAAGTTTAATCAGTTTATTAGATATGAGCAAGTATCATTTATTCTTTGTTTTCAATATCTCTTGGGTAAGTGATTGTTGCTTTTTAGTTAGATACTCTATCAGTCCAATGAAAAAGGTCGAAGCCTCCTAGCCAGTGGTGTTGAGTTTAGAAGAGATGACTTCATGTTAAGAAATAATTTTGAAGATTTTAATTTATGCATGTAGCTTCGGTCATGAGCATGTAATGGAGCTCGTTGTCTCCTGATAGAGTGTGACTCTTCTTTCTTATTTTGATTTGCATGTTAATATCTCGGGTTTCTCCTTGTATATTCAAAAATTGGAATGAGATTTGAGAGTTAGTAAAGTTAAAGGCTTGTATGTTGATTATTATGTGATGGAGCTCTCTGTCCCCTGGTAGAATGTGACCTTATTAACTTTGATCATCATGATTAGCTCATTAGGCTTCTATTGGCATATACTTTATGATCAAAATCATTTTCAAATTTTATGTTGTAGGTATTATTAAAGTAATATCCAATTACTATATTGCATTTTAATCAGTTAGTAGAGGTATAATGATACTTATAATATTGGTAGATAGAATTCATCTAATATAGGAAGAACAAAAAAATTTGGTGACTTCGCAAGGCTGCCATTATTTAGTACAGATGTTTATAATGTTCACTAACCATGATGATTGTTAAGACAAGGAGGGATGAGTGCTTTGCTCAGATTGGGAGGAATGTCAGCGCAAAGGCAAGATTTCACTCTATTTTAGGTGGGCATATTAGCTCCTAACAAGTGTATTGATAATATGTAATTAAATATGATGTAATTTGATTGGGGTATGCCCCATTTATGATGTAATTAAATAAGTTGTAATTAAAGATGATGTAATTAGACTAGGGTATGCCCCTTTTAAGCTGTAATAATATAGGACATTTGTCCCAAGCTAGACTGGAGGTTTTCTTCTCCGTTCTTTCCTACCAGTATCATTTGAATGGAGAAAGCTATTGTAATTTAATTATTTGAATTAATAAAGATAATCAAGGCCTTGGCCATTTACCGATCAAAGAAAAAAACAATATGAAATGAGAAAAGAACAAAATACATTTTTTTAAAGAATGAAAACATTATAAAAAAGAATGAATATAAAAATTTAAAAGAAAAATAAATCAACATTTCGAATAAAGAAATACACGACTCAAAAAAATTAAGAGAGAAGGAGCACACCCCTAATTTTTTTAAACAAAAAATATACCATAAAAAATAAGAAATTATCAAATAAATCAAATAATTCTAAATAAATAAACAATTAAATAAAAATTAATGCAATTGATAATAAAATGAATAAAGAAAGAAAAGTACAAAATAATAAAGAAGAGATTATTTGAAAAATAATTCTAATAAGGAAAATTACTTAATGTATGTGGTGATGCTATGCCAATACTTGTAGAGCATCATACATTGCATGTCCATATGTAGAAATGTTGTGACAACCACTACAAGGTGTTAAGGAAAAAACTCACAATCACATGGGTGTTTAGTATTTAGTGGAATCACAATCAATGTTGTAGACACAATCATGGTAGGATGTGATAACCCCAACAAGTTATAACTTCTTCAAACACTAAAATCTTCTCTAGTTCAGTTGTTCGACATTTTGTCAAACACTTTGCAAGTAAGCTCTGATACCAATGTAATATCCTCTTACAAGGAACTAATATGCAAGTGCAATTCTTTTGGTATTTTGAATGAAAATACATGGAAACTAGATATGAAATGCATACCTACAGCCAATTAACATTTTGACAAACAATGGACATACAATAATGACTACAATAATGCCAAAATTTGATTATGAATTATCATAGCAAAAACATGTGCTTATGAAGTACAATGATAACTACTAATAGTTACAAAAGGAACCTAATAATAGCGATGCCCAAGAATGAAAATGAATCAAACATAGATACTGCAATGCAGCATCATGCATGCATACTATAGCAGCCAAAATCTATTCTCTAATTTAAGCACAGATATAACTCCTGAATTGAAGCTCTCCTGAATACCAAATTCAATGGATATTTCACCACCTCAAATGGTTGCAACACTGAAGAGTTGACATTCTCCAACGGTTGGCTGAAATCAAAAACCTTAGTTTCTTCTCCCAACTTAATATCAAATGCAACTCACAATAATTGGATGATAAACAATGAAGCTCTCACCTCTATTTATTCTTTTCCTCTATTTTATTTAGAAGGAAATAAAATATTTATTAATTTCATTCTCTAGAAGCTTCCCCCTTTCCAATAATTAATGTGCTTCTAGAAAATTAAATTACTAAAAGCTTCCCCCTTCCAATAATTAATGCACTCGCTAGAAGCTTCTCCCTTGCAATACAACAATTAATTATGCTTCTAGAAAATTAAATTACCAAAAGTTTCCCCCTTCCAATATTAATGCACTCTCTAGAAAATTAAATTAATTAAATGTAAAGTCACCTTTTTTATTTTAATTTATTTAATGACTTTATAAGAAATTAATTTAATAAATTTATCCTTATTTCTCCACTTAGCCTTTGAAGAATGTTAAGGCTAAGAACTCCAATAAGATGCTAAAAACATGGGCACATTACAGTTTGCCCTCCTTGAAATTGCTTGTCCTCAAGCAACTTCAAGTCTGGATGCTGTGAAATCTCCTCATTCTCCCATGTCGCATCCTCTACTAGCGAGTCCTTCCATTTCACCAAATACTCCCTTATAGTGTGCCGCCTCAAGTTCCTTTCCCTGAAATCAATGATAGCCTCTAGCACCAATATCAATTTTCCCTCATCATCTAAGGGTGGGAGCACTGCAGAAGGAACAATATGATGTCCTAGCACATTCTTGAGGCATGACACATGAAAAGTGTTATGCACCTTGCTCTCTATTGGCAAATCTAACTCATAAGCCACCTCTCCCACTTTCCTAATAATCCTAAATGGACCATAGTATCATGGCTTAAGTTTCTTGGCACCACTCTTCTTGAAAGTGGATTGAAGGTAAGGCTGCAACATAAGATACACCATATCTCCAACCTTAAAATTCTGCTTTGTCCTCTTTTGGTCTGTATATTGCTTTTTTTGATTATGTGCATTTGTTATATTATCCTTGAGAGTCTTAACAATGTCTTGACTCTCCTATAACAAATCACCTACACTGGGCACTCTACTATCACTCAAAAGCATATTCATAAAATTGGATGCCTCATACCCATATAGGGCCATAAAGGGTGACATCTGAATAGATATGTGATAAGTGGTATTGTAGCAATACTCATAGAGATAAATTCACTTTACCATGCCTTTTTTTGCCTTGCTATATAATTTCTGAGATATCGCTTCACCCATTTATTCACTATCTCTATCTGACCATCTGTTTGAGGGTGGTAGCTAATACTCAGAGTGAGCTCTATTGCACACAACTTAAATAGCTCCTAAAAAAAATGACTCATAAACCTATTGTCTCTATCACTCACAATGCTCTGAGGTAAGCCATGTAGTTTGAATATCTCCTTGAAAAATAACTCTGCCACCCATGTGGCAGTGTATGTAGCAGTGATCAAAAAGAAGTGTGCAAACTTCGTAAGGCAATCCAAAACCACATATATGCAGTCCTACCTTGGGCTCTAGGTAGTCTTATGATGAAGTCCATAAATAAACACTCCCACTTCCTATTAGGAATTGGAAGTGGATGAAGTAAACCACCTGGATAGGAGTGTTCTTGCTTATTCTACTGGCAGGTGGGACACTCCCTAATATACTAAAGTACTTATGCTTTGAGCCCTTTTCATGTGAAGCACTCTCTAATCTATTGGTATGTCTTGTATAAGCCAGGATGTTCTATCATATAGGTGAATAATGAAAAGATTTTAGAACCATCCTCCTCACTATTGAGCCTAGGACAAAAAATATTCACTCTTTTTAAATGATGAGCTCAATCACAATGGTGTATATGTTGTCCTGAATAGTTCCATCTATGAATCTAGTAGTCCACACATCCTTTTCATATTATGCAAGGATCAAATGTCTCTAGTCCTACGATATATCTGTCAATAAGCTCAAATGGGGCCTAGGTGATAAAGTATCAACAACTACATTCTATGTCCCCTTAAAATATGTAATATCAAATTCATAGGACTGTAACTTGCTCACCCACTTCTGTTGCCTATCATTGAGATCTTGCTACCCCAAAAAGTGTTCTAGGCTATTATGGTTGATTTTGGTACAAAATTTGCTACCTACAAAATATTGCCTGAACTTAGCCAAAGCATGCATAATGGCTAACATCTCCTTATCATATATGCTAAAGCTTTGCTCTGGCCCTCTTATTTTCCTTCTCTCATAAGCAATAGGGTGCTTCTCTTGCATAAGAACTACTATAATGCCCTCTCTAGAAGCCTCACAGTGTAGCTCAAAAGGTTTGCTAAAATCTGGTAACACTAACACTAGACAGGAAGTCATCAACTCCTTAAATTTCTCATCAACTCCTATGTCACGGGAGGCCACAAGAAATCTCCCTTTCTCATCAAATCTATCAAGGGTGCTACATGCCTGGAATATCCATCCATAAACCTCCTGTAGAAACCACATAATCCAAGGAAGCCCCTCAATTGTGTAAGGTTCACCAGTGAAGGCCACTCCACAATGGCACAAATATTTTTCAGGATCCATGTGTATGCCTTCTACACTAATGATGTGACCCAAATATAATAACTCTGTCATACCCAAATCACATTTTGACTCCTTTGCATACAAGGACTCTCTGCCCAATATATCCAACACCATGTCAAGGTGAACCAAGTGCTCCTCCCAAGATCTACTATACACCAAGATATCATTAAGAAGACAAATATAAATTTCTTCAACTAAGGATGGGAAACCCTTTTCATTGTTGTCTAAAAAGTAGCAAGTGCATTAGTTAGCCCAAATGGCATAACTACAAACTCAAAATGGCCACAATGACATCTAAAGGTTGTCTTCTCGATATCTTGCTCTCTAACTCTAATCTAGTGATAACCTTATCTGAAATCTATTATTGAGAAGAAGCAAGCTCAATGAAGCTCATATATCAACTCATCGATCCTGGGAATGGGATACCTATTTTTAATTGTCTTCTTATTAAGCACCCTATAAGTAATGCAGATCCTTAATGTCCCATCCTTCTTCACCAATACCACTGAAGAAGCAAAAAGAGACTTGGTCTAATGTGGCCCATAGCAAGTAACTCATTTATGATTTTTTTCAATTTCATTCTTCAACCTCTTCAGATGCCTATAAAGTGTAATCATGATGGGCTTAGCCCCCTCCTCTAACTCAATGATGTACTCAATACCCCTGTGTGGTGGTCGACTTGGTGTAATGTCACTGAACACATTAGAGTGTTTAACTCTAAGCTTATGAATATCAGGAGGATATTTAGTCTTCTATTGCCCCTCCTGTGATGGCATTAACATGCACTCTACTGCTCACTCTACCTGATCATGTCAAATCAATCTAGCCATCCTCTAGAAAGAGACCATTCTAAAATCACTATTCTCGATTGCCTTAAGAATCAATGTCTTCCCATTTACTTTAAACCTCATCTCCATCTCCTTGATATTAAGAGTGAACTCACCAATATTGTGCAACCAACTCATCCCAAGGACTATATATGTATCTCCCATAGGCACAACATATAAATTTTCCTTAAAGGCATAATTATTAACTTCCAATGGGAGTCTAGTGATCTTATAATCACAATTAAGGACATGGCTATCAGCTACCCTCACTCTAATTCCTCCAAACTCCTCTATTTGTATGCTATGCCTTTCCACCAACCTAGCATCAATGAAATTATGAGTAGCACCAGTATCAACCAAAATTATAACTCGTTGTCTAGCAAGTACTCCTCTCATTCAAAATGATCCTTCTTGTTTAATACTAAAATAAGAAAAATGATTTATAATTTATATACTATATTGCATACTATAATAACCATTGAGTAAGGATTCCTCGTGAAGTTAAGGATTAGTTATTCTTTATATCAATTGAATATATTCAATTTTATACATACACAAGAAAGGTAATAAAAAAGATAATCAAATGATTTTGTAATTTCCCATCTCCTTCCCCATCCATGAACTCCATTTTAGACAAGTTTTTAGCCTTGTCTTCCTTTTTTTCACCATCTATTTCCTCTATATCAAATTGTTGGTCTAAATGAGCTAGTTCTGATTCCTCATAGTATTCCCACATAACTCTATTAGCTTTGCCCTTTGGTCTAAGAGGACAGTCATAGTTTGCATCATAGGGTCCCTTACAGTAGAAACATAATTTTTTCTTTCTCAAATCATTTAGTGTTTCCCTATCAAAAGGTGCTAGAGTTTTATCTTTAGAATCATTTTTAAAATCAGCCCTCTCTAGTTTGAAGATGCTCCTTTGGATTAAAATTTGTTTGTTAGGACTACATGTTCCATACTTCTTGCTTTTTTCATCGCTTCTTGTAAATAAATGAGATCAAATGCTTTTATCCAACCTCTCAGTAGTTCGGATAGGCCTTTAATGAAAAGAACTATCAATCTACACTCTGAAATGTTTGGCACCATGATTGCCAACCACTGAAATTCACCAATGAAATACTCCAAGTTGCCTATTTGTTTCAGTTGTGCTAATTCCTAGAAATAAACCTCTGGATCTTTCTTCTCAAATCTTTTAACCAACCTATCCATGAAGTCCTGGTACTCTGTCACCTGATTATGTTGAAGTCTTACCATACCATTGTACCACCAATCATGTGCTACTCCCTCCAAATGCAAAGTGGTTTATTTGATAGCTTCAATCTCTGTCATTGGCCTTAGTGCCAAAAATGTGTCAAGCTTATGAATCTAATCTTGAGCTGTCATCTTACCACTCCTATCAAATGTAGGCATAGTAAGCTTTCCTGTAGCCCTCTTCAGCTCACTATTTTGACCCCTAGGCCTCCTATACTATTTGAGTGACTTGCAATGTTCTCCTCTTTGATTTACAAAGCATTCAATGGTCATCCTCTCCCAAACCTATAGTGCCAATAATTCTCATTCATCATTTGCAGCCATAAGGATATCTACAAATGTCTCATCCTCAACTTCCTCCATTGGTTCCTATACTAGTTCTTCTCTAACAAAGGTAGGACATGTGGGGTGTCTACTATTTTGGAAAGAGTTCTATGAGCTCTAGGCGATCCCATTGCACTCTTGTTATGCTCTTGTTCATGATTTCGTCTATCCTATGGATTCATGCACTCAACCATGGTGGTGAGTGTTTACAAAGCCTGGGCCATCTAATCTTGTCCTATAACCATTTCTCTATAAAATTCCCTTGTTTCTTGATCCTCATTCCTATTGTCTCTTGGTGGGCTATGCTCTTTCTTGTCACCCATGGTGTTTGGCTACTTGTAAAAATCATATTCCCTATCAAACAAAGCTTGCTTGACAGTGAAAATTTTGTGCAAGCCAACCCTAGGTGGCTTGTGATTGCTAAACCCTCAGGATGGCAAGAATTTATCTTTGATACCAATGTAATAACCCCAATAGGTTATAACTTCTTCAAACACCAAAATCTTCTCTTGTTTAGCTATTCGGCATTTTGTCAAACACTTTGCAAGCAAGCTCTGATACCAATGTAAAATCCTCTTACAAGGAACTAATATGCAGGTGCAATTCTTTTGGTATTTTCAATGCAAATACATGGAAACTAGATATGAAATGCATACCTATAGCCAACTGACATTTTGACAAATGATTGACATACAATAATGACTACAGTAATGCCAAAATTTGATTCTAAATTATCACAAAAAAATCATAGGCTTATGAAGTACAATGATAACTACTAATAGTTACAAAAGGAACCTAATAATAGTGATTCCCAAGAATGGAAATGAATCAAACATAGATATTGCAATGCAGCATCATACATGCGTACTATAGTAGCCAAAATCTATTCTCCAATTTAAGCACAAACAAAACTATTGAATTGAAGCTCTCTTGAATACCAAATTTAATGGATATTTCACCACCTCAAATGGTTGCAACACTGAAGAGTTGACATTCTCCAATAGCTAACTGAAATTAGAAACCTTAGTTTCTTCTCCCAACTTAATATCAAATGCAATTCACAATAATCAGATGATAAACAATGAAGCTCTCACCTCTATTTATTCTAAATTCCTTCACCCTTCTAGAAGGAAATAAAATATTTATTAATTTCATTCTCTAGAAGCTTCCCCCTTTCCAATAATTAATGTGCTTCTAGAAAATTAAATTACTAGAAGCTTCCCTCTTCCAATAATTAATGCACTCACTAGAAGCTTCTCCCTTGCAATACAATAATTAATTATGCTTCTAGAGAACTAAATTACTAGAAGTCTCCCCCTTCCAATAATTAATGTACTCTCTAGAAAATTAAATTAATTAAATATAAAGTCACCTTTTTTTATTTTAATTTATTTAATAAGTTTATAAGAAATTAATTTAATCAATTTCTCCTTATTTCTCCACTTAGCCTTTGGAGAATGTCAAGTCTAAGAACTCCACCGAGATGCTAAAAAGATGGGGACGCTACATAGGATAGGTGTAAATATCACATGATTTAAAGTATACATAATTTACTAAGAGATAATACTAAGCCGCAAACAACTAATTTGACATTTGGTTGTAGGACTCCTAGTATTCCACTCAAAGTAATACAAGTGGATAGTTGGAACTTGGTATTCCCATCAAGAAAACTACGTGTATTAGTTTGTATTAATGTAAAAATTTTACTAAAGGTCACAAATTTAGTATATAGGTCTACATCATAATATTTGGTATAGTATTGATGATTAAACACTCAAATGAAGTGATATTTTAGAGATTGGGGCCTTATAAAAGATTGTTTGAAAATAATGTTGAATAGAACATATGTTAGTTATTTATATTTTTGCATATATAGTGTGATTATATATTATTCTCATATGTGTTGACATCTATATTTGATTCATATTTATTTCTTTTAATTAAACATATAATCATATCTTGAATTCATTCTTCTATTATATGAATCCTTTACAATAGGAAAGAATACTCAAGAATAATTGACTAACCACTGCTATAAATGTATGTATGTATCATACAAGTCTTCTAGATCAATTTAACTACTTTATGAAATTATATAAATGATTATAAAAAAAAATTAACAAGTATATTATTCCTACACAAGTAATAGATTAAACACATGACACGTAGAATCTTATATACAAATATAATAGCTTACTCTAATCAGTATATTTACACATCCTTATGTATGTTTTCTTTGTTCACTTATCTATTCCATAAATTACAAATTACAAATTAAAAAATAGGTAGACCTCATATCCATAACAAGTACAAACTACCCAAATCCAACAATATCCACCCCTTAATAAACATTATGAGATGTCAACAAATTTTTGTTCTTTTGTCACCCTTTCTTCTTTGTAGAGTCTATACCCTCCTTGTTTTCCATTACTAGGGTTTGGCATAATGAGAAATTCCATTAGAAAAGGAAAAACTTTGGAGCCTTCTAGCCAGAGAGCATCATGGTTTTGCATTCATATCTATCCATATTAGTGGGTCAATGGATAAAATGAATTAGTTCATCAAAGATTGTATGATCTATCTCGTCATTAGCCTACACAAAAAATAAATCGAATTCACAAAATTGATTTAGTTGAAAAGGTGTCCCATAAACTATGTTCAACATTGAAGATGTTAAAATTTCATCTATCTATCTATCATCATCTCCATACTCTACACTAGTTCCAAACCCCATGCTAAGACCATAGAGACCATGTCCATATTTGTCCAATGCTTGGCATTAATGAAATACCAATTCAAACCCCATGTAGAGATCATGGAGACCACATCCATATTTGATCAATAACAATCCTTTATATTAATGAAATTCTCCTCAAGCAATTCCTTCGAGGCATCTAAAAACTCCTTTATCACCAAAACTGAACACCATCTTTGGAGGATGGACCAAAATTGGTCAAAAAATAGATACTTTCTAGTGAGAGGAAAGCAATGTAAATTTCATCTCCATCACCAACACACCACCCAACCCAACATAAGAAAAAAAGAGAAACACATGCAACCATCTTTATATTGACTCTCATAAACCCACATACCATCAACACATCTACTATCAATGGATAAATTTGGATTGAAATTTTTCATGCTTCTAAGGTTCATTGAAGAGCACATGTATAAATAGCAAAAGTTTGATTTTAAAAGAACTAACTTATGATGGGAAAACAAGCCCTTGTTTCTACAGGAATGATAGACATAGAAACTGCTAGTGTGTAGGATTTTATAGGAAGAGCAATCCATGGTAGAGCACAAGTAATTTGAAAAACACAAACTAAATCTCCCCAAAATAGAAAAATCTAATATAACCAAAAGAAATTTTTTACTAGTTACATAATAAATAATGCATCATATATAAGATGTAGAATCTAAAATAGGGGAAGAATAGAGCATAACATCAATCTTCATAAGATAAACCTAGAGAGGAATACATTTCTATTGTGAGATAAACCTAGAGAGAGAGAGAGAGAGAGAGAGAGAGAGAGAGAGAGAGAGAGAGAGAGAGAGAGAGAGAGAGAGAGAGAGAGAGAGAGAGAGAGAGAGAGAGAGAGAGAGAGAGATAATGCTATTGTATATGTCTATAAAAGAATGTTGATTATTGCATTGTAAGGTGTGGATAATTTTATCTTTGAATCAATGATTAATAAAATTATTGCTCTGTTTGAAGAGTGGGTCATAAATTTCTATCATTTTTGAATTTCTAGATCAACAATTGATATCAGAGAAGGTTGTGCTTGATTGTGTTCAGTAGGAGAGATTCAGGTTTGAGTGGGAGCAATGGCATTTAAAGAAGGAAAAATGGAAAAGTTTAATGGTCATTGAGTTGCGAAAGATGAAAATAGAGAACTATTTGTATGTAGAAGATTTGTGAAGATCGTTGTATGGCAAAGAGAAGAAATCAATAGTGATATTAGATGAGGATTGTGATGTCTTAGACTAAAAATTCAATACAGCCAACGCAATCACTACTACTAATTTGATGTGTATATTAAATAAGTTGTATAGAAAGTCCTCAACCTTAAATAAGTATCATGTACATTGGTGGGATGACTAGAAAAATGAAAAGGACTTGGAAAATAAAGAAGGTTTGAAGCATTCATTAATTAGTGAGGGGCAAACTATGAATATTGTCTCCCAAGATGTGGAGTTTTCCTCCCAAGATGAGGAGGATCTAGTCTGGAATATGGTAAACAAAGATGAATCTAAGGAAGAGGCTGAGAACTTGAAAAAGCTTGGAAATAGAGTAAAGTCTACATTGAAGAGACATAGTTGTAATAGAAAAAGTTTGTCTTTCATTTTTAATGTTAATTTGCAAGTCCCAAGATTTGAGTCACAAAGTGACAAGAAAAATACTTTCATGGTTGAAATGAAGATATTGGGAAAGAAAGGCAATATTTTCAAAAGGGATTACAAGAAGAAACATGAGCAAGCAAAAATCTTGGACTAAACTCTACAGGAAAATGTTAGTGAAGATTTCATAATGGAGACTATAATGGAAGTTCATTCTAATAAGCTTGGAAACAAATTAGACTCTTCTGCAGATGTGGACATGCTAAGCGTAGGGAAAAATAACATGGGGCCAATAGGTGAGGTAGTAGAGAAAGTTGCTCCAATGGCTATGCTACAAGTAGAACCACAAAAAAAAAAAAAAACTATAGAAGCCTTAGAGGTGGGAGATAGAGTAAGAGAGTCCCCTAAAGTTGTGAAGTTTTGCAAAACATAGTTTGTTGATGCCATTATAGAGAAGAAGTCTCTACCACAAATTGAAAATAATATAAAGAAAGAGTAGTTAAAACTAGTTCTAGACCTTGACAAGACCAGTGAAGATGAGGAAATAAATGATATGGAGAATGACCCTAATGTGAGCAATGTGTCAAGGCTTTTTACAACATGGAGCGTGCCAAATATGAAGAAGGCTACAAAAAGGCATAATGATGTTTATTTGGGAGCAATAAGAGAGCCTCTCCCATGTGAGTATGAGAACAGTAATGCATATTTACATGGCTATCAAAAGATAAAATGGAAGATAATGTGTTAGATGATGCAAATGGAAAGAACAGCTTCAAGGGTTTGGGATTTATTTTTGAAAGGAAAATATTATAAGTCCTGTTAATTCTGACTTAACTTGGAGAAAAACAATAAGAACTATTTGTGAACAGTTTTTAGTAATATTAAAATCATGTATTTTTATAGATTGATGTTTTTTTTCAATTAAAATGAAAGAGAGTAGTATTGTGGATAGTATTATGGTTGGGTTTCAAGTGGGAGAATGTTGAAGATGAAACCCAATAGTCATTGAGTCTTTTGGCTCTTCGTATTCTAGATAATGCTATTGTATATGTCTATAAAATAATGTTGATTATTGCATTGTAAGTTGTGGAGAGTTTTATCTTTGAAACAATGATTAATAAAAGTATTTCTCTGTTTGAAGAGTGGATCATAAATTTGTGTCAATTTTGAATCTCTATTTTAATTTGTTCTTTGATATTTTTCACATGCCTCTGTTATAATTTCATGGGTAATAATATTGATGGGTTTTGATACAACACTTGTGGCAGTGCATGTTTTGATGGAGGGCAGAGTTTAAAAATGCCCTCATTTGAATAGAGCGGGCATTTGATAGAGAAGTGTTCAAAGATGCTTCGATTATAGATCTCTCTCTTCTATATTCTCCTCATATTATTTTGTCATCACAAGAGGATAGTGGAAACACCATTTAGGATAAGGATTTATGAAAATTAGTCTAATAAAAGTATGTTTTGATTAGGTAAAAATAGGTTTGAAGGGGACTCGAAACCCCAAAAAAAAAGGAGCCAAAGTAATGAGTTGGTTTTAAAGGGACCAACAACTCAAATAGTCAAAGAAGAATTCAAAGGTTTTCTTTACATGGACCAACAACCAACAAATAAACAAAATAGCAGTAACCAAAAGTTCAAAAAGAACCCAAAAAAAACTTAGATTAATTAATTTATAGCACTGGAAAAGATAGTACCTAAGACAACAACTTCTTTAAGAGAATCATGAGCATTCTTCAAAGGAATTTGGAGGTTAGCTTTCTTAGTGCTCTATCTGGTCCTTCTACTCAGACCACCAACCAGTGGCAGAGCTTAACCAATCGAATTGGCTTCATCCAGAGAAACATTCCCAATGGAGGTAGCAACAACCAAGATGGATGAAGTAACATCTTGCATAATCATCTCACTATACTTAATCAATTTTTTAGGGAAAATTGATACTCTTGGAGTTTGGTTGGGGTGTTCCCAACCAAAGAATCCAGCTCCCCCCTCTTCTTACATTCCTCATCTAGCTTCACTTGTAATAAAAGAAACTTTTCCTGCAAAGAAGAAATTTACAAGTGAAGTTTTTTGATTTCATTATACATCCAGTTGTCCATCATCACCCTTTAAATCCTAAGTATCCTCAAAATCCACAATCTATTGAATCTTATCCTTTTGGTCTTGGGTTGTGGTCTTTGGCTCATTATCAGTACTAGGATCAATGTCACCATTGTCATGCCCAGTTTTTCTTGAACAAGACACACACATGCAATAATAATATTCAATTTTATTTCTCAGAAATAATTTAAGAAATAATTAAACTAGAATATATATTCACAAAATTGAAAATTTCTTTTGAATATTATAATCATAATTTGGATCCTTACATCAATTTACAATTTTACAAGAAGATCTACTTCTGATATTTTACATTTCATAACTTTTGCAAATGTGCATAAATAAATCATCTTCAAATCTTCAATAGAAAGTGAAAATCCTCCAAGCTTTTCTTTAGTACATATCCTTTTAGAAAACCTGTACAAAACAACCCTGTATACCATGGAGAACTCACCTCCCAACCTAGGTCTCTAAGAAACCACCCACCAAGCTTGGAGAACTAAGACCAATCGGGTAACAATCAAGCACTCACAAATAAATCAACAATACAAGATACAACATTTAACACCCTTTTGAGCTTACACAATAGGTTACCAGAGGAACCAATAGAATGCGTGAAGGTGTGCCTAAAACCCTGAGGAGAAGCCAAATATAGAAAACCAAATTTTCCTTCATAAGGCATACCAAATAAATACCAACTCTCACAAACTTTCTCCCCTTATCACCACCAAAGTGCATAACAAAGTACTAGCACATGCAACCCATACTACATGCTTATCCCTCTTCCTTCTAGGGAAGAGACTCTACACTCAGGAGATAGGCCCAACTAACCCCTTCACCCTAAAGGCCACTTCTTCCCTCCCAAGGGTGAGTGATGTCCTTCCACACCCATAACATCACACTCTCAAAATCAAATGAAAATAAGGAAATAGAAATTCATCCACAACCAGCAATACCACAGGGACAATGAACAACACACATATGCATCTGTAGTGAAATTTACACATCTTTTATTCAAAAAAACAATACAACACATAATTTCCAAAACATGGCAAAAGCTCCAACCTTTCTCCAAGCTATGGTAAATGACCCGATTTGAGAAGAGCCCTATATCCTTCCTTGATCCAATCTCCAAAAACCAAAAATCCCTAAAACTAGAGAGTGGGTGAATGTCCCCTCTATTTTCCAATTTTCCTCTAAAAGAATAACATTCCTAAATTTTCTCCATCATAAAAGAGAACAAACACTTCAACTCCACCTAAGTTTCCCTATTTGGTTGGAATTATCAACTCACTAGAGATAAGGTAGGAATTTTGGGTAAAACTTCTTCCATTTTCGCAATACTTAAGAAATGGGATTTTACAAGTGTTAGAAAAGAGATTTTAACTCCAGTAAAGCCAAAATTAAAGCCCTAACATATAGTACTAACATTTAGGTAACTTAATTTCACTAAAAGAACACACTAAGACTCAAACAAAGCCCGCTAAAATCACCCTAAACTTGGAATCCAAAATTTAATTTAATTAAAACTTTCATAAGATATTTTTATGCAAGGGGATGAAAACTTAAACATTTCTAACTGGTTAGGAATAAGGTTGGGTGTCTTTTACCAATGATTCAACCTGACTTGCCACTAAACACATAACAACGCAAGTGTCAAGTGACACTATAAATATACATTTAACATTACGAGTGGCAAATCAATTTTCACAAAAATAAATCTAATCTAAGACATCCATTCACATTATGTTGACAAAGTAAAATACTTAACAATGAGGTTAAGATCTCTTCATTAGATCTAACCTTGGCAATCTCAATTAATACAAAGTTATAGTCTTGGTTCTCCATGTTACCATGCATATTTCCTGCACACTCAAACTACATATCAATAGTCCAAGATAAATAAAACATATGCATATATAAATCCTCAATCAATTCTATATTCATAATTGAATCAAAACATAAGGCATTCCTCAATTGAATAACATTTTTTTCCATTTCTAACCATTGTGCATATATAATACAATCATTATTGAACTAAACATGACCTGACTCTTTTGCACATTTCATGATTTTCATACATATATACAATCCATCTAGCATTTATAGTCAAACATAATTTCCTACTCATTAATAAAATAACCAACCAAATACATGAATGTAACTAATCATCAAGCATCATAAATAAGTTCTAACATCATAAATGATTACCATAAAATAAACAATCGAAAATAAGTCCAACATGTAACAAGTTGTCAAGATATAGAGTATTTGAAACGTAAATAAAGTGTTATACTATGATATGTTGGGCCAGGGTGAAGCCTCACAACCATGGTCACATTGGGCCTAAGAATCAGTAGTATTCATAGGATCATGGGAAAGGGTAGTGTTAACAAGGGAGATCTCAATACACACCAAGTCCAGTTCTGCTTATTCGGGCTTAAAATTCCATCTCTTTCATTATTACTGGTCTCCTTATCTACAAGATGACCTCATTCACAAAATTCCCACTATCATCTTTGGTGATAACATCCTTCACCTCTAGAATAGAGTTGTTTCTTTTTATTCTTTTACATTTAGAGGAAGGGACATTATCCATAACATTAGCCTTAATGGAAGAATGCTTACCTCTCTTGCTGAAAATACTAGGTGAGGAAAGTGGAGAGTCTTGGGCTAAGATATCATCTAGGCTAAGATCAATATCCTTGTTCGTAGAAGAACACTCATCACTCATAGTCTAAACAGTGTCATCAACTGGGGGATCATCAACAACCTCCATATCATTGGATTTCTGATTAGAGTCTATTTTCATTGCTAGAGCCTGCTTGCTGCTACCTTTGCTTTTCCTCAAAGAGTCACCAATAAAAGTATTTTATGGTATACACATTTTAGATTTTGTAGGAATATATACTTTGTTCTATTCTAGAAAATAGCCACATCTAGTATTTAGAGGACACCGATAGAGTGCTTGCCGTCCAATTTATTAGTATATATTGTGTTTGATCTAATTTAGATGTAATCTTTCTTGCCTATCAATGCATTCATGTGTTTTATGTAATGAAACCACAAACAAACCCTTTAGAAATAATCAATACTTTACATTCACGGTAAACTCTGACCATGTAAATTTTCATCAAATGTCTCTTATTACAAAAGTATTCCTATGGGATAATTGGCAAAACCATTTGTGACAATTAAACTGCTTTATTGTTCTTCCTACTATATTACTATCAAGATTCAAATCTTATTTATTGGAAATAAGATTTTTATTTAAGACATTATAGATCTAGATTTTTAAAAAATGATTTCTTAAAAATAAAACCATTGCACCCAAAATATTCATATGGAAAAAAATAATGTATACATATTTACTCACATCACATATATTTTTTCTACTATGTGTTGAACCAAGGCTTTGATAGGGAACATAATCCATTCTCCATTGATTTAAATGAATATAGTAAAATGATAGTTGTAGACCTTAGAGCTACAATAGTATTCTCAAAAATATCATTCTTTAGATACAATATAAAATAATATAACAATTTAAAACAACAAAGCTTGGGTATCCATTAGTAAATTAAGGGCAAATGAATAATGAAACTCATTGTATGCTAAAGTTATTAGTTGACAAGTAGATGTTTACAATAATTTAAAAACAAGATTTAAAGCACCTAACAAGTATATGTTTACAATAATTTAAAAATAAGATTTAAAGCACCTAACATGTTTGCCAAAATGTCACACAGTGATGTAATTCTATCTTGAATCTTTAGCTAAAAGTTTTTCCAACCTAAATTGAAATTGACAAAATTATATAAAATAATGCAGTTTGGAAAGCTTACTTTCTAGCCTTTTGGAATCATATAACCATCATAGGGAAGATATATTATGAAATTGCAAAGTCCTCCAAGCACCAGAGGAAACACTTGCAAAGTCTCTCGACCAACTTTCCATGTATATTTCATGGCTTTCAAATCATTCCATGCGATTCATTTCCCCTAACTTTTCCCTCTTATCTATCCAATTACTTTGCTTTATGCAAAATAGAAAACGTAATAATTAATGTTATAAACTAAGCTAGATCTTCTCTCATAAACAATAGTTATAGCATCACAGGTCCCAGATTTATCCTTCATCTAGATTTTTCCCCAAATTAAAGTTGATATATATCCAGTCTAATGATAGAGTATCCAAAAAGGCCCTGGAGATCCCCTAACCATGTGCATGATGGGGTATGAACAATGCATATTTATTTTCCAATTATGTGCATAATGAGGTATAAATAATGTGTATCTATTTTCCAAATTTTTCTTAAAAAAATGAAAGGAGAATATTTTTCATGGTATTAAATTATAATATTTCTATCATATTTCAATTATGTAATTATTGACTTAAATCTCATGAGTAGTGAGACACATGAACATGAGCACATCTCTTATGAGAATGAATGATTTTTTTAAACATCTGAGTGATCTAATAGAGATGAAACATCATGAATCTTTCCTATATTACTCAATTTCAAATATACTTAGCTAATCATTTAAACCACACTAATGTTCCCCATGACACGATACTAACAAAAAAAAAAGATATAATATTATTTTCCTTAAAATAGGTTGTTTAAAATCTGAAATTACCACTATATCTATAATGCCAGATTTACCTTTGGTCTAAATATTTTTTCCCACACCAAAGATGGCATATCTATTTTAATAACAATGTATAGGCCAAGAGGCCTTGAAAATTTCCTTTCCAAGTGCATACATTTTTCCAATTAACACAGGTATGAACCTTGTAAATTTGTTCCCATAAATATATGAAGAAATATGTAAGAGTGACTAATCTTTGGATAAGGTTTTATTGCCTATTATATTTTTACTACCTCAAATTCAAATATTTCATCTTTCAAATTGAGGGCTTGATGTTAGGATAAAACCACAGGTAGAAATAAAAAACTACATGCAAATATAACCAATAACAGAAAATAATAGATCACACAAAAATGAACACAAGGCACCAAGTTTTAACGTGGTTCACCCAATCCCTGGGCTGCGTCCACCAAACTGCAAGTCCAATATTATTACAATCTAGTGATTACAACCTTATTACAATCCGTAATCCCTTACAGCTCATTACCGTTGCAAGAAGCAATTTCGCATCACAACATAATGAAAATACCTAACCCTAAACCCTTTTATACAAGTATTTTATGCCATTTTAGGGTTACAACATGTCAACCATATGTCAGCTACAATGTCGGCCATGGCCCAAAAAAAATTTTGAACCCCAAGAATTTATGAAGTATGTACAATACTTCCTTGATCAGTCACCACAACCTAACAATCTCCCACTTGGGGACTAATCAGGCTCCACACTAAACAACAATCTCCCACTTGGAGATTGATCCTATAGCAATACCACTACCACATGGGACTCCCACTGAATCAAACCACCCTGGACTCTATTGTTCTTTTATTCATGTTCAGTCTAGAAGACCAACCAAAACTGAAGAGGAGTTCAACTTTTCCCTTGTTACAACCTTTGTCAACATATCTAATGGATTGTCATTTTTATGTATATTCTCCAGCTTTAATTGTCCATCCTCCAAAACTGACCAAATGAAATGGTACCACAATTGTATGTGTTTGGTCTTAGAATGCAAAGCTGAATTCTTTGCAAGATGAATGGCACTCTGACTATCTATGAAAAAATAATTATCATTCTGAGGATGTCCCAATTCTTCTAAGAAGAACTGAAGCCATATCATCTCCTTGGCTACATTTGTAGCAGCAACATACTCTACCTCTGTAGTGGATAGAGCATTAATCTTCTGTAACCTAGAAACCCAGCTCACGGCTACCCCACCAACAGTAAAGACATAACTTGTAGTACTCTGCCTGGTATCAATATCCCCTACCAAATCTGAGTCAACATAGCCCTGTAAATTAGTAGTAGAGCCCCCAAAGTGTAAACACTTATTGGATGTGCCTCTCAAATATCTGAGAATCCATTTGACTGCATTCCAATGCTCAATTCCTAGATGACTCATATACCTGCTAACGACTCCCACTGCATGTGCAATATCTGGCCTAGTGCATACCATAACATACATCAAGCTTCCTACAACTGAAGCATAGGGTACCTTGGACATCTTATCTTCCTCTTCTTGTGTCTTGGGACACATCTCCTTAGTCAACTTCAAATGACCAAGTAAAGGTGTGCTGACAGCTTTAGCATTCTCCATAGAGAAACGTTGCAACACCTTCTCAACATAATCAACCTGAGATAGTGTCAATGTTCTGTTCTTCCTATCTCTGCAAATCTTCATACCAAGGATTTTTTTTTTCCCCCAAATCCTTCATAGCAAATGCATGTGCTAACTGGCATTTTAGCCCCTTAATATGATCCATGTTAGACCCAACTACAAGCATATCATTAACATATAAGCATAAAATAATGTAGCTATCATCATCCAACCTCTTAAAATAAACACAATAATCTAAATGACACCTGTTATAGCCATGCTCATGCATAAACCTATCAAATTTCAGATACCATTGCCGAGGTGCTTGCTTCAAGCCATATAAACTTTTCTTCAATTTGCACACTAAGTTCTCCTTACCTTTGACCTCAAATCCCCATGGCTGAGCCATATATATTTCTTCATCCAGATCACCATGAAGGAAGGTTTTTTTTACATCCAGTTGCTCTAAATGCAATCTTCAGTAGCCACGAGACTTAAAACAATATGGATAGAAGTCATTTTAACAATAGGAGAAAATATCTCATCAAAATCAATTCCCTTTTTCTGTGCAAATCCTTTTACAACTAACCTAGCCTTAAATCTTTTCTTACCTCCTTCCTCTTCTTTCAACCTGTAAACCCACTTATTCTATAAAGCCTTTTTACCTAAAGGCAACTTGCACAAATCCCATGTCTTATTCTTCAACAAAGAGTCCATTTCATCTTTCATTGCAGACTCCCACTGAATCTTAGTATCCGCTTGTACAACTTCATCATAACTTTCAGGTTCACCAGCATCAGTAAGTAAAATAGAATACAAAGAGGGAGAAAATCTTTGTGGAGGTCTAATTTGCCTCGTTAACTGTCTAACATTCACTAGTGTGTGTGGTATTTTTTGTTGCGGTTGTTGCACATTATAAGGAATGGCTGGAACATCAACTTTTGGAGTATCATCCGACACTACATAATCATCTTCTTTCTTCTCATGTTGCTGCAACAAATCTTTGTACAAAACTTTCTCATTGAATATGACATCCTGGCTTCTTACAAATTTATGATTTTCAAAATCCCAAAGCCTATAACCAAATTCGTTAATGCCATATCCAAAAAAGACACATTTCTGTGATTTAGCTTCTAGCTTGGTTCTATTTTCAGAGTCTATATGAGCAAAAGCTTCACAACCAAAGGTCTTGAAAAAATAATAACTCACCTTCTTACTAGTCCATGCCTCCTCTAGAATACCATAGCCCAAAGGAGTAGAGGGACCTTTATTAATAAAATATATAGTATTATTGATAGCCTCCACCCACATGTGTAAGGGCAACCTAGCATGCAACCTCATGCTCCTTGCACACTCCATTATAGTCTTGTTCATGCGTTCAGCCACTCCATTTTTCTGTGGAGTCCTTGGAATAGTTTTCTATCTAAAAATACCATTAGTGGAGCAATAATCTTCAAATTCATGACTGCAATACTCACCACCATTATCAGATCTGAGACATTTTAATTTCTTACTAGTCTCATTTTCAACCAAGCATTTCCATTTCTTAAAAGTTTGAAATACATCAGATTTCTGTCTAAGAAAATAAACCCATACTTTTCTAGTTGCATCATCAATAAATGTAAAATAAAAATGAGAGCCACCAAGGGAAGATACCTGAGTCGGTCCCCATACATCTGTATGCACAAGCTCTAATATCTCCTTTTTGTTTTCCTTCCTAGTCTTTACAAAACTCACTCTCTTTTGTTTTCCATACACACAACTTTCATAGAAATCCATATTAACACATTTCAGACCTGGTAAAACTTTCTTTGAATGAAGTACTTTCATACCTTTCTCACTCATGTGCCCAAGTCTGTTGTGCCACAACGTTGTATCAGAATCTACAGCAGCTATTTGTACTCCCTGCTCAACTGCAGCAATTGTTCCTGAACATTCATTTTTCTCTGAAACAATCAAAGTAGAAGGAACAATATGACCTGTACAAAGATATAAGGTGCCTACTTTCACACCTTTTGCTACTACAAGGGAACCTTTTGAAACCTTCCAATTTTTATCATTAAAAGTAACTACACAACCCTCATCATCAAGTTGCCCTGCTGAAATTAAATTTCTACTTAGCCTTGGAACATGTCTTACCTCATGTAGTAGCCAATGATTCCCATTCTGCAACTTAATCTTAATTTTTCCCTTTCCAATAATCTGACAAGGTTCATTATCCCCCAAATAAACAAGCCCAAAATCCCCTTTGACATAATCAATGAAATAACCTCTATGAGGTGTAGCATGAAATGAAGCACCAAAATCTAAAACCCATGAATCATCAATGCTTTCTAAAGACAAAAGCAAAGCATCCTCTTCGGATTTGTTACTTACCACATATGCCTCCTTGTCTCCATCTAATCTATCTCCTTCATTTTTCTTTCGATTCCAGTAATCTTTCTTTTTATGACATGGTTTCCCACAGTACCAATAGTTGTTCGGTCCTCTCGATTGAGACCTTTTCCCTTTTGACTTTCCTCTTGATTTCCCACGATTTCTAGAGTTACTTCCTCTCTCAGTCATTCTACCCCTGCTTTGTGCATTCAAAGCACTTCTTGATGTAGATCCACCTGAGGATTTTCTACAAGTTTCCTCACTCAAAACAACACTGATCACATCATCATATTTTAGGGTACTAGATCTAGGAATAGAATTACTCACCGCCATTACCAAGCCATTCCAGCTTTCAGGCAAAGAACACAAAATCAAGAGAGCCCTAATTTCTTCATCAAAATTGATACCCATAGAAGATAACTGACTAGTAATAGTATTAAACTCATTTAAATGATCTACAACAGATCCACCTTCTGCCATTTTCATATTAAATAAATGCTTCATGAGAAATACATTGTTTGAAGCAGAGTGCTTTTCATATAGTGTCACTAGGATTTTCATCAACTCTTCTGTCATCTTCACTTTTGTAATATTAAATTCCATTGATGGTGCCAAGCATAATCGAATGCTTCCAAGTGCCTTTCTATCCAAAAGATCCCATTCATCATTTGACATAGATCCCTGATTCTTGGCTTTGCCTTCCAACAGCTTCCATAAATCCTTCTGATAAAGATAGTTTTCCATTTGCATCTTTCATAACTGGAAGTTCTACCCATTAAACCTATCAACCCTCAGCTTACCCTCATCTGCCATCGCTCCCACTCAACCGTGAGACTTTCCTACAGAGGATAATTGAAAGACAACCTTGCTTTGATACCACTTGTTAGGATAAAACCACAGACATAAATAAAAACTACTTGCAAATATAACCAATAACAGAAAATAATAGATCACACATAAATGAACACAAGGCACCAAGATTTAATGTGGTTCACCCAACCCCTGGGCTACATCCACCAAACTGCAAGTCCAATATTATTACAATCTAGTGATTACAACTTGATTACAATCTGTAATCCCTTACAACTCAATACTGCCACAAGAAGCAATTTTGCATCACAAAATAATGAAAATACCTAACCCTAAACCCTTTTATATAAGTATTTTATGCCATTTTAGGGTTACAACATGTCGGCCATATGTCGACTACAATGTCGGCCACGACCCAAAAAAAAATTTGAACCCCAAAGAATTTATGAAGTATGTACAGTACTTTCCTGATCAGTCACCACAACCTAACACTTGAGATATGTTGTGAATTCATTTTTTAGTCTTATAGCTAGTTCATAGCTATTCTCAATATACAATTCTACATTTTTTTATGAATATTAGGAACAAGGGGTAACCTAATATAATAGTTTTGTGTATTTTGACTATAACTTGATAGTCAATCCTATATCAATGAGTTTATTTGATACAACTATCATATTAATATTCTCCAATGATATAGTTCTCAATACTCATTGAGAAAATGCTTTATCTAATTCTAGATCATGAATAAAGCTACAAAGTTTCCTTACCATAGTGGATTTGAATTCAATTTTTGAGGTAGTATTTTAGTCTCGTGTAAACTACCAAGTATTTTTAAGTCAATAGTGGTTTCCTAGATGAATCTTGCCAATTGATTCTTTCCTAAACTTATTATCTTTATTGGCCCCACTTTAAGATCTTCTTATGGTGCTATTCGCCATGGTGGGCATTATCATTCACAGTCACATGAAGCCTTCTTTCTTCATAAACTAGACATCAAGGCAAACTCTTTTATTTATAAGGAACTTTCCATGCACACACTTGATTCCTGTTTTCTTGTAACAATGCAATTCCAAATGAGTCATTGTTATTTATTTGGCATTCAAATTTGACTATTCTTGTAATCATTTGTCAATAGCTGCATTATTTTTGAGGAAGTGAATATTGTGTGTCGCTTGCATGTTTCCAAATTTTTCCTTGGATGGAGCACCATAAGATTTATGATTACAAACTTAGATCATAAATGGCTAATTTTTATTTTGGAACTCTAAATTTCTTGTTCATAGTTATTTTCATAAAAGAATACCAAAATCTTTAAGAAATCTTTTTAGAACATATAAAATTATAAATTTACATTGATCAAAGTTATTTTTTATTGGTAAGAATTATGAATTTTCCAACCACTGATAGTTTTCAATATAAAGAATCTCACTAGGACTATTCTCTTAAGCATTGTTAAGATCAAGCATAAGAGTTCTTTCTCCTCATCTAGAACGTTCATGGAACCTTTTAAATTATTTTTAAAAATGAAAGAAGCTTGATAACAAACCTATGAAGCTTTAAATAAATCTCATCAATAGATTTCTTAAATAAAGTTAATTAAAAACTTACAATTAAAAACATAGCATGAAAGTAGTGAATTTGACCAAACAAAACTTCTAGTTCAATTCAAATATATTAAACCTATAATAGCTATTTACCAAAGAAATAAAATTATTATTATAAGAGCTACATTGTTGCAGCTGAAGTCCCACCTATAGTGGAAAAAAAATCTGATTAGAATTTCTATGTCAATTAGAAAGGGTTTTCATATGAGATTTATTTCCATTCCTAATTTTTACAAAGAATAAAGAATAATTAATTGTTTATTTTTAAACATAATTTGTACTAATACTATTTTATTTTTTTAAAAGTAAATATAGTTGTTCAATTCTTCTTGAAATATATTTCTAAGAGAATAGGTCATTTTTTACACAATTGTATTAGGTGTTAAATTATATCCATTCATTTGCTGGAATATCACCACCGAACCATAGATGTGCTCAACAACCCTTATATCTCATTCACGCTTCTACTAAAATTCTCATGGTAATTATTATCAGCAAAACATGCATCAAGATTGTGCCTGCTAGATACATGGAGAAAAAACTATTAATTACTTTTTGTAAAAATTAGTAATTACAACTTAAAGTTCAACTTCAAGTCCCTTCTACATTGGAAAAGCCTAATTTTATTTGGACAATGGAATTGCATCAACAGTTTGAACATGCAAAAAAAAACTACTTAGAAATCAAAAAGGTTGTTCTCAAATGATACTTGAATTACTGTCTATTAAAATAGTAATTCACTTCAAAAATATCGAACCTCTTGTAAAAGGTCTTATGGAGGAGGACATCTTCCACTACATTTATTTATCCACCTAGAGTAAGGCCATAACAAAATAAAAAATTTGAGATTTTCCATGGCATGTTCAAGGTTGTAGAAATTATAGCATTGGGCCCAACAATACCTGAAAGTTGTTTTCTATTACAAACAATAATATTAATTTAAGAGAAGGAAGACAGGGGAGGACAGTGGTATTTGTCATAATTAATTGTGAAGAAAATCAATGATGTTGTTATGGTTTAAGTGACAAAATAAAGTTCAGCAAGGAGAACATATAGATTTTATACCATTCATAAGACACTCTTCTATATATAAGTATGAATAACATCCTAACTTTTCTACTTCAATTCACCTTTACCAAACCTTGTTATAGGGCTCACTAAATTCATGGGAAAATGTAAAAGTTCTTACTTTTCTCAAAGTGATTGCTAATCATTTTAAAATAATACTATTGTCTTAGAATAATCTTTTTTTATCATATTTGCAACATCTCTTGTGGATATAGTTTTATTTCTTTACATCGTTGAAATAATTTTTCACCATTTTCTGTCAAAATATATTTGTGAGCTAGCTAGGCACCTCGATTATTTTTACCAAATTGAGGACTAAAGAATCCTTAAGCTAGTGCTTGACTCTTGTAAAATGAATTGAGACAAATAACAATGTGAATGAGGTCATTAAAGAAATTTTTTAAGAGATTGTATATTTTGTATATTGTTCATTCAAGAAATCTAGAAGAATCACCCTCCATTTGATAGGCGTATAGAATGTGGTGAAAGCACATCAACAATAATTATCTAACAAAGGGGTACTACTAGAATAGTTGGTTGGACTGTTGTAGCACAACACTGTAGCACTTTGATGTTGATCAACACATTAGTAGCAACTCAACTTGCTACACCTATTCATCCAATGCCATGGCTCTTTTGCAGGGGTGGATTAGAGGGTTACAATATCAAGGAAATGATTTTTGTATCAATGAATTTCTTAGAATATGAAAGTGTTAAACATTGTTATAAATAATAAACATACTCTGAAGAGAAAACAACTATTTGGAAAGATTGTGTGCAAACAAGTGATGCAATATAATGTGATCATGTGAATACATTTTAGATTTAACTGACAGAGAAATTTTACAAGTCTAAAAGTTAAAAGAATAAATAGAAAGAGCATAGTTTAGGACTATCAAGTCACATATGTACCCAACTCATTCAGCTTAAATCATTCAATCACTTAAAGATCTAAAGGAATATGAAATAGTGTTTTGATGTTTTCAAATATTTTATCTCAATGCAATTGGACTGAATTTAGTAGTTTCCTTGAGTAGAATCAAAATTAGAACTAGACACTATAAATATCTTGTAAATTTCACAAAACCGCTAATGCTAGAGATGTAAAAAAAAATGATCCCAAACATACCTATGAGAGGACAGAGAGAAGTGTTATTAGTAAAAATAAGTTCATTCATATGCTCCACAAAAGGAACCAAGTTTCTTGTCATAGAAAGTTGAAATAAAGAGCTTCAGAGTTTAATCATAATATCTTTTATCATTTTATTTGCTAAATTTCTCACAAAATCATATTCGAACAAATTGATAATCTAAATAACCAAAGTCCATAGCTACATACAATCCTAAATTAGAACTAGAAATTCAACATAGTAAGATTAAATTTACTAGATTATACATTCAAGGCTACTAATTGCAATAAATTTATAAATTCAACTATGCAATAATTTTGTGCACCAAACATTCTAGAATAAACTTACCAAGTAAATAAAATAAGATCAAGGTTGAGAAATTTTCCAAATGAGAGTGGAAACCATTGTTTATAGCAGATTTTACAACATATTTACCTCCACTGATCCATAAGCTATTCAAGAACAAATTAATTATGGTATTGGGCTCTACCCGTGCCTTATTCAAGGTAGGTAAAATGCATTGAAACCATTCATTGTAGGTAAAATGCATTAGGATTAGCATAAACTATAGGGAGGGACAAAGAAGAATGGTCATAATAAAAAGAACATGCAACATCCATATGTGACAACTACCCTCTCAAACAGTTGCCTGGTAAAAGACATGTAATGCACATGCACACTGCATGCAAAATGAGAAAGGAATAGCATACCAAGTGGAGCATCTCTAAAATGCATATAATCGTCCACTCATATTTTTCATAGTAAATGATGAGAAATTAGGGAAAGACTACTAGCAAAATTAGCTGCAACCAATGGAAAAATAGTAAATATAATTCAAAAATCTATTTAACAATAAGAAATCTTGCTTGAGACCATAGTTTAAATTTAAAAATTTGAAGTTTGTGGAATTATCGAGGCCACAACTAATATGAAATAGTGGATTGAAAATTTTAGTCCCCACCATTAGAGGCAGTGACTCAAAATTGACTTGTAGTAAAAAATAATCAGCCTGACCATCTTTTGCAAATCTCCTATGCTCGGCAAAGTTTGTTAGTAGTTCTCTCCATCTCTTATAAAATTTATGCTTTCTCAAATGACAAAAAGGCTGGAATTTATGCTTTATTAACACGGGTTGCTTCCTTTCTTCCTGCCAAAGCAAATTGAACTATACCATTCTTTATAGGTTTGAAAACAATACAAAAATATAGTCCAAGATTGAACAAATCTTGGAATAGACTTATCCCTAACAAGATATCAGCCTAATAGAAATAGAAATTCATAACAAACAATTGTGAAAGACAAGTTAGAGCATGCAAAATATGAAAGGAAAAGGTAGGGCACGTGGACTATTGAACCAGATGTCTTAAAGAAATGTTTTTCATGGCATGCAAATATCAGATTCATAAAAAGCTGGCAACTGTCAAATTATTCTCAGTTACGTGTAGTGTTCAGCAAATGCCTTATGTTCACAAACAAAATTTTCCATATTTCTCAATAGAAAAAACAAAAACACCACCGAAAAAATCAGTGGTGACCAATCAAAAAATAAAAATTAAATAACACAATCTCACCTTAATGAAATATTTTCTACGAACATAAGCTAAAAGTACTATGAACAATTTCCTATAAACATATTACTAGATAAAAGTGATATGAAAACTTTAGTCTTCGCTTATAAATAGGCGAAACAAATAAACCAATTTACATATGATATGTGCTTGAGCAAAAGTACATTTCTACTAGAAAGAACTAGCTGAATGGCTCAATGCCGACCCCCCATGATATTCCCATGAACACGATACTGTAAGGAGAAAAGAGAATAAATGTATGCTACATCCTTCAGAAGATATTTATTTGTTTGGCACATACAATGCTATCCCTAAGAATTTCCTCCATATGATACTTGTACGAGAATCCCAGATCAAACAATTTCTTCGACGAAATTGGTACAACTACTTCTTCCTTCCCCTCATCTTCCTCCTCGTCATTCCTTTTTCACATAACATAAGAAAGATAGTAACTTGTTAAACAATTCCCCTGATTTCGAAAGAAATATAGGTTGCCTAAACATTAAATTACTTACCCAAAAGTCAATGGGATATCGTTTGCGAAAGCAGTTGAGCACGTCAGAAACGGTCACAGGATCCGAACAACACACATATCGACCTGCTGCAGATGGGTGCTCCATCAGGAAAATATGGGCACTGCATACGTCTTCCACGTGGACCAATGGTACCGATCCTACCAATTTTTTTCTGGAAACTAGGACTTGATAAAGCTCTCTGTTTCCTGAGGAATTTCCAGGTTCCAAATCACAGATCATTTATTTATGAGGAGAAAGAACCATGATTGCAGATGGAAATACAGCAAACATCAATGGAATTTCAATGTTTGGGTATAATATAGTTACCTGTGAGTGATGATAACATAACTGGAATGCTCTTGGAGATGATGGGGGTTAATGAAGGACCTCCCACCATTCCTACCAACAATGTCACTACTTCAATCTCTTCCTCTGCCCCGTATCGCAGCGCTGCTTGTTCCGCCAAAGTCTTGGACACTGCATATTTCTGAACGTAAAAAACATTTACTGTAAGATGGGCCCTTCATTAATTATTATGGAAGAAAAACATGAATGCTTGCTTACCCCGAGAAAGCCGTCTTTGCCATTGATGTAATTAAGAGGAGTCCAGCAGGATTCGTCAAGGACCTCCTTAACTTGACCCTCTTCATTCAGAGGGTAGGCTGCGACGATGGCAGATGTATGGATCACTCTCTTCACGCTCTTTGATTTCTTGCAAGATCTCAGAACGTTCAGCGTTCCGTCAACGGTAGACTGCGCAATATCGCCCTGTTTCCACTCCACTCACGCTCTCTCTCTCAATCGACTCATGCTTCAAATATATGAAGAAAATGTCTACGAAAGTGGGTAAATGAATTACCTGTACTGGATTCATAATAGTAGCCGAATTGATTACAAAATCGCAGTCTTTAATGGCGGAATCAAAGCTGCCATGTTGCAAAAGATCTGCTTTGAACAGATGCAGCCTTTCTTTGGCTCCCGGAAGGGATAGCAGATGACTAATTTTGGCAGGGTTTTCTACGGGATATTGGAAAATTAAAAAGTTAGTGTAGTTTGCGAATGAAGAAAAAGTGGGAGACGGAGGAAAAGGAGCAGTCGGGACTTACCAGGATCTGTTGAGGTAGCGTTGACTACGAAACCCCTTTGCAGCAGATTTTTGACAAGGCATGATCCCATGAATCCTGCGGCGCCTGTTACACACACTCTTTTCCTGTTATCCATCTCCTCTTCTGCTGCCGTTCTAAGATACCCAAGGACTTCTGATTTATAATTTCATGGGTAATAAGATATCATGAATTTGATGAGAAGATGCATGATGGGCTGCGGTGCATACGTGAAAAAGAAGCAACATATAAGAGTTTAATGTTGACATAAGAGTGGGTGAGTCAAGCTTTCGCCTAAACTACATTGATGTCATCCGATGCAGACATGTCTAATAGATGTCAATCAAATCAAAATAAATTGATGTAAAAATTAAATTAAATCAAATCGAACATTTCCTCTATAATTTAGATGTCTGATTTTTATTACCTTGTTTCCATTCCTATTTGAGTGTATGTAGCTTCAGCAAGTCGGTGTGCCCCGCTTGTAATCTCAGAATTGATTCCAGTTATTTTAGATCCAATTGTCAAAACTATCGTTTTCAGGCTGAAGAAGACAGTGGTAAGTGCCGTGCTTGGATTTAGATCTACTGTATCATCATCACTAGTCATACCAACTCTTATCTTATTATTAGTTCCTGCCATGGCAGTAACTATTGCCGATGCTTTTAGTTAAACAATGATTAATCAATTAGCAGATAGACCAATTACCAATCAGATTTCTTGACAGATCCATTTAATGCTAATGTTCAATCAATCAAATTTGCTCATTATTTAACGGTAATAGGTCTTTACAAAAAAATCAACAATGTTATTGGCTGATGATAGATTGACAGACAAAAAATACAACCTCCGAGGCTAGAGAAGGCACATACAATGAGGGCAACGGCTACGGTGCAACTTATTTGCACCGTCCGGCTGCCCCAACTCTGCCGCTGCCCCAACTTGCACGATTCAGATTACAATGATTACGGTTCAAATTTCCACCATCGATTAGCACCTCTAATAATCGATTTAGCAAGAAGACACATCCCTTGTATTTGGGGATCCATAAGCCCCAAGCCTCCTTTTTTTCATGGTTGAATGCAATGGAACCGCAAAGTAGCAATAAATCCACCATTTCCGTCCCACTTAGACCTCAAAAAATTATTTATTAATTTGTTATGTTATTTATATCCTTATTTGGATGGCATCTAGCAAGAGGAGTAGCACACATGTCACAATGAGAATTTTATTGGCAACTTGAACCTTGCCAGCTAAGGATATAAACTTATTTCCAAAGTAAAATAGCTTATTTTTTATTCTATTTAGAAACTATATCCACATATTAGCAAGAGAAACTCCTAGCCCAAACAAAATACCAAGATATCTAGTTAACTCTCCATGATTATGTTTCCTCCATTTATTAAGAATCCAATTTGGAGAAATGCCAGGTTGAATCATGAAATATTTTGTTTTATTATATGATAAAAGTGAACCAGAAACAACAAAATACAAACTTAAAATTCTCAAATTTTGTTCAAATTATCCTTTGAATTATGCAAGAACAACATATCAACAAAGTATGAATTGATAAGCACCTTTTTATGAGTAATAGAGATACCTATGATAAGCTTCATGTGATGTTCTTTTTGGAGGAGATGGCCCAAGGCACCAACTATGAGAACATATGAAAAAGGGGATAAGGGACAACCTTGCCTTATAGATCATTGTAACGGAAAGGAACCTGACATTGTTTTGTTGACAATAAGGTGGGCGTTGGCACTTTTGAACAACATTTCAATATGCTTTTAAATATTAGGTCCAGAGCCCAACCATTGCAACATTTTGAGAATGAAGGACCAACGAATTCTATCATATACTTAAATAAAATCTAGTTTGAATACCAAGGCATTTTACACAATTTGTTGAGCCCATTCCATGGTTTCCCAAGCTAACATTAGGTTGTCCAAAATATATCTTCCCCTTGAAATCCAAGTTTTCTTAGCTCTTACAATAACTTGGACAGTGGGTCTAATTCTAATAGCTAAGGCTTTTGCAATGGTTTTATAAAATATATTCAATAAAGTAATTGGTCTCCAACTAGAAATAGTATTCTCATTCTTCCCCTTGGGAATAAGTTTTATTAGGCCTTTATTGACATTAAGACCCAATGATCCATTTTCAAAGGTTTCTAAATAAAACATATAAAAATCATCCTTGATATGTTGCCACATGACTTGATAAAATTCAGCTAAAAGACCATCACAACCTGGGCTTTTATTGGATTTCATAGAAAATAGAGCACACTTAATTTCTTCCAAAGAAAGAATATGGCCCAAAAAAATCTATAACCTGAATTAATCATATTAGGATTACAGTCTTAGATTATAGTCTTGAATTAATCACTAATAAAAATATTAGTGATCCTAATACTTAGAAGGTAACATTCATCCTCATATATTTTATAAAATATATTTATATTAGGAGTAAAAATTAAGAATTTAGTAAATTTTGAAATTTGTAATTAATAAATAGTTAATATCATAAACAAAATTTTAAAAATTGTTTTTATTTTAAAGGTTTAAAATATAAACTATTTTTTACTTACTATAATGAGTAATTTTATCTAATTTATATTTTTTAATATAAAATTATATTTTTTCCAAAATTTTATTACTTACTAGTATCATAAATACAAATAAAACTTGTTTAAATATATTTACTTTGAAGGACTTAAAATATCTTTGATTTTGTTGGTTTGTACTCACTAACATTATTTCTCATATTTTATTTTACAAGTTAGATTATATAAAATGTTTTTATTTATTATTAACATTATTTTTACTACTCTTATAACATTATAACTTGATATATCGAAAAGATTCAACTCATTTCATTTGTCTCATAAGAAAAAAGAATTAGAAACATTATTACTTAATAAATATCATAAATATAAATAAAATTTATTTACTTTCTAGATTTTCTTTAATTTACTTCAATGTCAAAAATTATTCTACATATAAATTGTAGAATAATTTAATAAACTAAAGAACATTTTGTTATTTTAACTATTAATTTAAAATATATATTGAGATCTTCTTTACCAAATACTATATCTACATATGAATGTAGAATAATTTGATAAACTTTATTTTAAGTTATTAATTGAAAAAATATATTAAGAAGTTCTTCAAAAAATACTATATATATTTTAATACATTACTAATAATTTTAATTACTTTTAATATAAAGAATAAACTAATATATTAATTAATAACAATATTTTTAAAATAAAATTTCTACTGTTTTTGAAAACCTAATATCTATCTCTCTCTATCACAAATGTACAACTAAATTAAATTATCCACCCAATAATCAGAATTTACAAATAATCTCCTATCATTATCACTTAATGTAAGAGGCGTCACTCTTGTATAGTCTTTTACTAAATATGTTAGACTCTTGAGATAGATTTTTGGTAAAAGCAAAGAGGAAGTCATCCTTATTACTACATTTGCCCCGAGAAAATAGAGGTGGGCATTGAAACGTATAATTGACTTAGACCAACTTTTGTTTGCGCATGACAGGCAATTCCCAAAATCGTAATGCTGTACTGATATAAAATCGTCAATTAATCGTCAATTATTTATTGCTGTATAGAACATGTATAAAACGAAGTGTTGCTTGCGTGCACGGATTACAGTTTGCAGAATACGTCCAATCGATGGTGGAAATTTGAACCGTAATCATTGTAATCTGAATCGTGCAAGTTGGGGCAGCGGCAGAGTTGGGGCAGCCGCGGACGTAGCCGGTGCCGCGTGGCTTCATCTTAAATAGCAGATTGCATGGCTCTATCAATACCAAAACGTTTTATTCAATCTACAAGTCTGTCAACATCTCCAATTAAAACAAAAGTGAACCAGATATGATCATGCTTCATCAAATGTCTGCAAGGGCTAATTAATGGTCGGATTCAGATGATAATGTGCCAGGTATGGGCATGGCCTCTTATATGTTTTCCTACCATCATTTTCACTTTACAAAATTGATTAAAATGCATAGGTTCTTTTTGAATTTTAAGACGGTTTTGTAGAAGGCACAAAAGATACATATATGTTTATTAAGGAACCAATTTGAGCTTTGGCGTTGAAAACTGCCAATTCTTTAGACGCAGTCTAATTGAGCCAAGGATTAGAGTTTTCTTTTCTGGGATTTCCTCAAGAAATCTATAAGATATACACAAATCTCATTTGTAGATAGGATTTTATAAACTATTGTCAAAGATTCTCAAACACTTTTTTAGGTTTTACTTTTCCCCCTAACATTAGGGTTTGACCAACTTAGAGAAACAAGAACTCTTCGAAAAAAACTGTGCTTGGAGAGTTTTGCACATCTATACGTCTTTTGTGCAGATACAGATTGAATCTTCTAGACAGTTACCACACAAAATCTCTATAGTCATCATTTTATAGATTATGAAAATGTTTTTAAAAGTGGATTTGTTAGATTTCTTACAGTGTTTATGATGGTTTCCCACAACATTATAATTTAATTTTAATTGGTAATCGCACACATAAAGTGATATTTCATTGTTTTTCTCTATTGCAGATTCAGCTATTCTACACTTATGCATAGAAAAGGTTTCGTTGGGTTTCCATAACCCCTTCCAAACTTCTCCTCACTGCAGTTGCATTTTCTATCCATTTTTTGCGGTAAGCCCTTCTATCTCAAGCCATGTCTTTACATGAAACCAGTTTTCTCTATATATTAATTTGGAAACATATTGCCATTTGGAGCCATTTTCATTGAATTGTTCTTCATCTTGCCTCCATCTGGTTATACGAATTCTTCTACATTTCTAGATTCCTTTTCATTCTCTAGACTCTTGGCAATGTACCTAAAGGCTGATACACTCTGTGATTTCTGAGTTTCCATTCTCTTGATCATGGCAGCATACCTACACTACTACATATTTGGGTGATTAAAGACGTAAATTTAAGACGCTTTGTTTATTTTGTCTTTAATACATGTTTTATATTTAAATTATATTTTCAATTTTTAATTAGCTCAAGTTAAGACGAAACCTAAAATCACTCTCTAACTTATTCATTTTCTCTTCTTCGGGCACTGAACTCCTCGTCTGCTGCAAAATTATATGCCACAAACAAGCGGTCAGCCAGTGCAGAATCATTGAAACACAGTTATCAGCAGGATTGGTTCGATTAGGTTTATTGATTAAGGTAAATGGTGTAGGAACACTATATTTTGGATTTTCTAAAGGGGGTATATGCAACATTATATTTTCAATTTTCTATGCCCTAGCCGTCTTGGTTCTACCTCCAAACTCCTCAATTGGGTTAGAGAGAAATCTACATCTGCACTGGAAATGGGTAAGGAAAATTCCCATTTTAAATTCTGGCATGTGGATATCTTACATTTTGTTTTTATAATGCCAGTAAATACAATTTTTGAATACAGATTTACCCGTTGTTCTGTTCTATTATCTGGGTTATGCAAGATATCAAACCCCTTTACTTCATTCCTTGTAACCCCTTTTAATTTCGTTTATTGCCGCAGTTGAAACATGTATGTGGTTAGTTTTTGGGAATCCCTCTTTGTTTTTTTAGGGCTTTTTGGCCCTCGTTGGTGGTGGATCTCTGTGGCCCTTGACTCAGTTCCAACTACAGCAACAAGAGTGCGTACATGAGTCATGGATTGAAAAATAAATGGATCTATCTAAACAGTTTTATAATTTATCTCCTAGCATCACCATTTGTGTCAAGGTAGATTTGTGCATTAACTTAACTGTTATGTTTTTTTTTTTTCTATCGATAATTTGAGCAAAAGGTAGAGTTGGTTCCTCTACTAATATTATGTTTTGAAGGAAATATGTTCCTCTGTTAATAATCAATTCCCTTGTTAATAATTTGTTTTTCAAATTAGAATCGATTCCTCTATGCTCTATTTTGAGTGAAGGGATTCCTCTTCATTCCCTTGTTAATAATCTATTTTGAACGGAATCAGAAGATTGCTAGGTTTTTCAGAATCTGGAAGTGGATTGGCTGTTTATGTGTATCTAAGCATATAGATGAACTAAATGTATATATGATAAAACTGTTTGTATCTATGCATATAGTCTTGGATACACAATAAAAAGTCTGTGTGTATATGCACAGCTTCTAGTCATCTGAATTAATAAATGCATCTCATAGTTGTTTTCCCTCAAAATGTTGGTTATAGTTGTTGATTCCCCTATCCAGTGTTATCTCTACTATATTGCAGTCTGCAAGACCAGACTTAGCACATTAGTATAGTTTACTATTGCAGAATTTATTCAGTAATTTATAATACGTAGTGGCATATATCATTGATGTTATCTCTTCATGTATTACTATGAAGGTAGTTTTCTTGTCATGTTCAATAGTGATTGTAATGCCCCCGTACAATAGTGATGTCTCATGACTGTTAATGTCATGACTTGACCTGCTAATCTTTGTCATGCTGAAGCCTATATCAGGATATGTATATATGTCACTGCTTCATCCTTTACTCAATAATCCCAACCTTCCTGTTGCCGAAGAATAATACCTTCTTTAACAATACCACTCTGTATTAATAATCCTCCTTATCTTTTGTTTGATCTGCAACTATAGATCTATACATACAATATGTTCTGGGTTGTATATCACTAGAAGCTAACCATCACTCTCCTTGCTTGTATTTTGTTTGCTCCTGTTCTATCCTTATTGATGATTACGTTGATTTAATAATTTCTAATTTGGTGACTGTGTTTTTGCATAATGTCTAGGATTCTATCATCCAATGATTGAATGGTAATATATTAATGGTTACTTTAATTCTATGTATTTAATTGTTTTTTGCCTGAGTTAATTTGTGTTTCCTTTCATCTACCTCAATACTTTATTATCTCTATCTCTTTTGTCATTTCTTTGACTTCCTTAGTTGAATTTTCTACTTGATCATTCCTCTCCTGCAATACTTTTTTACTTTACATTTTCAACGAAGGGTTTCGAACATTTGGCTGTTGCCTGCAAGTGGCTATTGCAATTTAAGAAATATAAATTTTCTTTTTCATTTTTAATATCTTCTTTCCATTGCCCTGTGTTTGTGATGGGGTGTATTCAGTGAGGAAGAATATAGATTAAATATGACCTTCAAATGGACAAAGAATGTTGTCTCTTCTTTCCTTTCCATTTGCATTCCTAATACCACTCGATGCTGAATTTTTGGGTATTATTTTGTTTTAATGGTATTATGTACTTTATTGAGGATGCTACTATGAATGATCTTTATGATAACAAACGAGAGGGTTGGATCCATGGCCTGTAATTGCAACTACCATGGAATTGGCCAATACCATATAGCAGATAAGGATATATATTCTGATTGGAAAATGCAGTGCCTACTTACAAAGCGGGTTAGGTTAAAATGAATTATAATGGATCCCAAAAAAGATATTGAGATTTTTATTCTAATCATCATTCACATAGAATATACACTCAGTAACTTTTTTTAAGACAGATTGTTGCAGGATTCTTTTATTTGTTTTACGATCTAGAATATTAAATTTTTTAAAGAATTATATTGTGCAGTTAGCTTTTCCCCATCTGTGTTCTGTGATCTGGAATGGATCATTTGCCTTAAAGACCATTTGAAATCATAAACATGGAGTATGTTGTTGAATGGAAACAACGATGCATAGCTCTTTCCTATTCTTCAGTTTTCACAAATTGGATTTTGTGATGGAATCTGTGGTTTCTACCTTGAATGTTCTATGTTGTGGTTGTTTCCTTTTAATTCTACACTACCACTCTACAGTTATATGATACAAAGAAGTAGAAAGATTATACAGAAAATAATTTTTTAATTGCAAACATAGTATTCAGCACAATGTTGCCTTAAAGCAATCTCTATCCTGTACCTGTAACCAAACCATTAATTGCTCCTTGGTAACTTAGCAAGCAATACAATGCAGGCATGGTCACAATTTTGTGACAAAGGAGTTTTCTGACTTTTCCAACAACAACTTTGTTTTGGACAGATTGTTGCATGATTTCTTCATTTGTTTTACTACCTAGAATATTAAATTATTTTAGAAGTGTATATTGTACAGTTAGCTTTTCCCCCATCGTTCTGTTATCTGCAATGGATCAGCTATGTTAAAGACCATTTGAAAACATAGACATGGAGGTTGTTGTCAAATGGGAAAAATGAGGCATGACTCTTTTTTATTCTGTTGTTTTCACATATTGGGTTTAGCCATGGAATCTATGGTTTCTACCTTGAATGTTCTATGTTGTAGTTGTTTCCTATAAATTCTACACCATCAATCTACAGTGCTAGAATAGACAAAAAGTAAAAAGACTACAGAATAGTCAAATCATGTTTTAATTACAGAGTGAGGACCTGTCTCAAAATTAGCACTATTATTCTGACAATGAAAATTATATTTGTCAGACTAATAGTTGTCAAATAAGTTGACTGTTTGTCTAACTGCTCATAACCACTATTGGCCAATAAATAATCAACAATAGTGATGGCAACTTGAAAACATTTGTCAATAATAACATAATATTTGACTGTCTACTGTATTTTTGGTCCCCTTCAATTTTTATTAAGTTTCCAAATTTCCATTTTTGTAGTTAAGTTTAGAGTTTTCCAGTTGGAGCTTACTTTTAAATTCATTATTTGCAACATCTAATAATATAGTTTTTCCTTATTGCACAATAGTAGAAGTAGAGTATGAAATCTAATTCATTCAATCTCTATGCCTGTGAATTTTATTAGGACTATCTTGTACACTTACAAATATTTCTGTAGACATCTTTCATATTTGAGACCCATCATATATTACATTCTACATGGATGCTTTTTCCATGGTATATGCAAATGTGGTACCATAAATAATTTTGTGCTCCTTAGGAGGCTTCAGTGGAGGATAAGGATTTTGTCCCCATCTCTGTACCTGCATTTTCTTGTGACTGAGTTGTAGGGTTGTTCATTTTTCTGTAATGATCCCATCTTTTAGCTCTCACGTTCTCCAAAGTCTAAGTGGAGGATAAAAAGAAATTAAATTAATTTCTTATAAAGTCATTCAATTTAAAGGTGACTTTGTATTTAATTAATTTAATTATTAATTACAAGTGAGTAGCTTCTAGGGTATGTATTAATTATTGGAAGGACGGAAGCCTCTCGTCATTTAATTAATTATTGCTAGGGAGGGATTTCTAGAGAATGCATTAATTATTGGAAGGAGGAAGCTTCTAGCTCTTGCAATTAATTAATGTTTTAGTTCCTTCTAGAAGGATGAAGAAAAGGATAAATAGGGCTGAAAGTCTCATTGTTGAGCATGGGATTATTGTATCAGATGATTATGACTTGCATTTGATAAGAGCTTGGATGTGTGAATCACACTCTTTTTTGGCAATAGAGGACGTTCATTCTTTGTTGTAACATTCTAGACGTCATTCCCTTAGGGTTTGGCCTTTGGAATACATCTCTTTGTAATTGATTACAACATTCTCAGCATCAATATAATTTGAGCCTTGGTTCAGCTTTTGGACATTCCTGGGTGTCCATTACATTTTCCCAGTCATTCCACATCTGTAAGACCTCCCAGGGGCTACATTCATAGATTGCCCTCCACCAGTCGGAGTCATAATATTCAGTGGCATCCTACTATGGCATACCCCTCAGTTTTGAGGTTCTTCTCTGCTACCCCAGTATCTTGGTGCTGGCTCAGTGGGTTCGGTTCTAGTTTGGTACTTCCCGCCTCATTGACTCCATGTCTGTGTTTGTAATTTGTGTTTTCTTTTCTTTTCTTGGTCACTGTTTGGTGTTCTTGTTGGGCCATGCCCCTTGCTGTTCTCTTCTGTCTCCTTGATTCATTTGCGGTCATTTTTTGGACATTAATAAATTTATCTTTATCTTTATCTTTGGTAGGTTTATTCCAACTTGTACCCTTATCTCTAGGTGACAATTGATAGGTTGATCATTTTATCAAAATTTCAACTCTGAATTTATTATCCAAATTGTAATTTTAAACAAAAAATAGTTTTCCCAGATTTTGGGTAAGAAATATTTTTCCCTTGTTTTTGTCTTTGTAATCCCTGGCAGAAATGTTGGTTTTCTGATTCTATTTTTTGCTGTGTAAGGTAGGTTTGTAGTAAGATGATTGAACATTAATTAATATGGAAGGCCTATTGATATTTAAATTGTTGATGTGTGTGCACAAGCAGGCTGATGAGAATGGGTTTGTAAAAAGATCAGCTGCTAGTATTCTAAGTGGAAAGAAGCTTCCTTCAAATATGATGAGTCCATGATGAACTCAACAAGTTTTGTTGTAAATTTCTGTGCTCAATGGTATTTAATATCTAGTCTTAAGAATTTGTTATTCGGTTTGAATGAGATATTGAGTGGGCTGCATACAGATATCAAATCTAAAGAGAACACAAGTTTATAAGGCTATTCATACTGACGAATCTGTTGAAATATTTGTACAATCTCAGTTGGAACATGGATGAATTGCAACTTTTGAACATCATACAAATCAACATCTCTTCAAAGGTTTTTATAGATCAAATAAAATAGCAGATTAATATTATGCTTTGTATTTATTCTGTCTTCCTTTTGCATCCCATCAACTGGCCTCTCAAGTTTCACGTTAACATAATATATATTATTAAAAAACATGTCAAAAGAATTGACTAATAGAAACTCACCAGAAGAATTGACTTTCTCAAAAATATGAACTACAAACCATAAATACCCTGTAATTTTATGACCTTTTTCAGGTATTTGACAGATTACAAAAAGGATGGGCACAAGAATTTATTAATCTTCACTGTGCAGAAAAGTCACAGTTAAAACTTAGTTAATTCAAATTCATTGTCTATTGAATCTTTCTGTTCAGCAAAGTGCAAAAAAGAGCACAGGGATGAAGGCTAATGAGACAAAACAGAGTACGGCTGCAGCTGCAATTGAAACTGTTGAAGATATCGAGGTTAACATTTTGCCTCGCTGATTTGCTTTCATTTTTTTCTAGAAATTAAATGAAACAAAATTTTTCCTGTTGATTGTAATTATTTTAGTGCAAAATAATCTACTGATTTTTATTTGATTAATTGTAGCCAGGAGAAATTAGCTTGGAAGAAATTGAAGGAAGAGTTGGGTCTATATTCCAAGCGGAAGTGTTTTCAAATTTAAAGAGTACAATTTGGAAGGAGCATCTTGAAGGTTAGTTATGCATTCCCTTTATTATTCCCTTTATTTCATCTATCCCATAATTATTGATATCGATTTTCTTTTGTATGGATTTTTGAAGCTACACATACGAATAACACTATTAGTAAAGGTTAACAAGAGTAGGTGTGTTGGAGTTAGTGTATACTGGTTATGTAATAAGTAGATTTCCAGGAACTTAACAATTGATTATGCAAGATAGGTACATACAGTGTGCATGTCTACATTGTCTATAATATCTCTGAAGTATTTAATGTATCATAATAAACTGTAATTGTAGATGACTAAATATATATTTATCATCAAACTATCCAAAGTTTCATTTTTAAATTTTATTATTATAATATACTACTTGAGCAAGGCAGTTTAAATATGTATAAATTACTATGCCCCCAAGTTTGGCGGGATGTGTTTTTGGTATCAATCAGGATGATACAAATACCCTTTTTTCTTATTGAATATGGTTTGGTACAAGGAATTGGAATATTACTAAATCAAGAACTATAGATTTAGTACGTTTGAAGTTCAGAATTATGCATAAAAAACAATTCTCATTAACCAATTAAAAGGAAGCACTAGATATATTACTTGTAAATTGAATCACAGATGACTTTTCCCATTTGCTGGTGTCAATGCAGTCTGAAATGATGCCAGAAAAAGATATATTTATTGCTAAATAATGGCACTACATGTGTGTGTAAGGATTGCAGAAAAGGTTTTTTAAGACAAATTTCCTTAAGTGTGATTAACATTTTTGGAGGATCTCATATCCACTGTTACATTGTTTTCTATTAAAAATTTCATCCCACCAATGAACGTTCTTGGTAGAGTTCATTGATTATTTGAAAGAGTTACTATCTATATTTTGTTAAAAGTTAAAATTTGCTCTTGGTTCTTTTGTATCTGCCATCTTTGCCCCAGTTAAAATTTTAGGAGATATAACGAGATTTATTGTATCTTGGTTCCTTATCATGAATTCATGTGAAGTGTACAATTTTGGTTTTGGTTTACACATACTTTAATATTTATAAACTTTTGTATATTATATAATGCAGCAATGAACTCATTGAAGGAGACTGTTGAAGGTTTAAGTGATCTTGACCAGCGTGCTGAAATACTGGTTCGTTCAGTGTCTGTGCTCCCTGGCTGGGGTGAAAAAAATGTGCAGGTATGGATAGCTTAGTAAAGAAACATAATTTTTTCTGTTGAACAAAATAATTTGGAAGCATTATAATCTGGTATTATTTAACTGTAATGTTTTGAATTTTATGAAGTACAGGTTCAACAGAAGGTACTTGAAGTTATTACACACATAGCTTCTGCTTTCTCCAGATTTCCAAAGCTGTGTGTTGTGTTATGTATTTTAGGTATGAACTACCCAACATTTCATAGATCAGCTTTCAATCTTTTTCAATTCCTACCAGAGTAAACTGGAAGAGTATAATTGATAGTTTCAACATTTTGGGCATAATTCTGAGTAGTAGCTCATTATGTAATATCCTAACAAACTAGCATAGAATTTTTATAGTTTAAGAATTGGTTATCCAAAAGTCATCAATTTTCTAATCTCAATTAAATGATAAAATGGAGTCCAAGTCTGTACTATACTTAAACTAAAACAAATAAAGTTAAAACTAAGACCAATGTTTATAGAATTCAGGTGTTGCTTAGAGAGTTGCAGATATTAAAAATCATATTCAAGCCATGCAGTGCCTTACTGCATTTTGTGAAGTTGTGGGTCCAAATTTTATCTTGGAAGGGTAGGTCACTATTTCTTCTTTCATTTTGGCTACAGGTTACCTTACTTTCCAATAATTCATTGCATTTTTGGTGAAATGTCCTGGTTTGAAATGAAGCATTTCTTTGAAATGATTGGTTTTAATTTATTAATTCATATTTGTTATAACCTATAAATATATTTAAAAACCTAATGCCATATTAATTATAGCTTTATAAGTTCATGAAAGTGTTAGAATCTGAAAAAATTAATAACCCAGAAAACTAGTGCAAAGAGTAAATATCTAAACTATGAATGCAAATGATACAAAATCAAAATAGCATCATAGAGTTAGTCTCCAAGAGAGTAATGCAAATTGCTGGAAGCAAAATAGCATTAAGAGGATGCAAAAACAAGAGATGCAAATACAAGCCAGGTAGCATGCTTATATAGGCTAGGAAGAGGGAGGAGGTGGCAACACCAACCAATGAGGAGCAACCATCTATTGGACTAAAGATAGCAAAGTATCTTCCCAAGATAGCTAATGGATGCTCACATGTAGGAAGGTGACACCTCACAACCATTCACCTAATAAGACATGCTTTATTAACCTAAGCAAGATTATTAAAAGTGTAGGAAAAACTTAGCAAAATAGGAAAAATAAAAAACTACACTAACACCCCCCCATAAGCGAAGCTTAGGTGGATGTAGAAATGGGTCCCGGCAAGTCAAGCCTGATGAGGTACCCATGTACATAAAATTCCTCCAAAAGAGAGAGAAAAGAGACTCCCCAAAGAAAATTAGGACTCCAAGTGAGAGGAAGAGGCCCCCCCAAAAGATGAAGCATCCTGCACCTCCAGCAAAGCTTGCAAATTTTGTCCGGTTGATCCACTTACATCGAACAAGTTTTCTTCCCTTAGGAAAAGGGACAAGATCCCAAGTGTGGTTCCTCATCAAGGAACTATACTCTTCCTGCATAGCTGTATCCCACTCAGAAATACCATAAGCCTCATGAAAGGACTGTGGATTTGATGCAGTAGCAATGAAGATATGTAGAGCATCCTGGAATTGTGAACGAGTCTGCTTGGTGTCTGATGGATCCCCAACCCAATCACCTACAAACTGCGAGGTCTGTCTAGCCCAAAGTGGACCAGAAGATGGAGAATCTAGAGGAGAATCATCAACCTGTAAATGATGACTAGGAGAGGAAGGAGGTGAGTCCTCTGAATCACTCTCTGCATCAGAAGTGGAGGTAGAAGACTGCTCAAGTGAATCTGACCCATTAGAAGATCTATCATGTATTCCAAGTGACTCCAATGTCAAAGTAGAAGGCAACCCTGTGACCATGCTCTGCTGGTTAAGCTGATGCAAGTAGTGGAAGTTAAGATGGCCAAACTGCTCATGCCATAATCTGCTCAGATCATTAAAGTGAGTGAGTGAAACAGTCAAAGGAGGATCAGGAACAAAGTGAGAAAACATATAGAGTTGTGACTGATGATCTGCTCTCCCAACTGCAACTGTAGAATCATTGTGCAACTCACATATCTCCACTGAACTAGGAGTGAACTCAACCCGCTTGCCTAAACCTGTGTGAGTGATCTGGTGTACCGATTGGAGATTAGTTGACAATGAGGGTACATAAGGAACATCATGGAATGTACCATCCCCCACAGACCCTCTCCCACACACCTCAACAAGAGTGTTATCACCCATCAATATAGAAGGCATAGTACACGGCTCCAAGGATGGAAGTTCTTCCTTAGATGAAGCCATGTGGTGTGAAGTACCCGAATCAAGAACCCAAGTGGATGGTGAGGAAGCAACTGCAAAAAGAGCCTTGCCCTTTCCTTTCCCCTTGTTGTTTTCTTTTTCCTTGTTAGACCCTTCATTAGAACTTTGTTTGATAGACTCAGGAACACTGATATTATTCTTCTCAAGAATGTATGTCAAGTGATCAAGTTGTTTCTGCAAACATTTATGTTCATCATGACCAGGTCTTTTACAATAAGCACATTTGACCTTTTCTTTCTTAGGCTTATTGCCCTTGGAAGATGGTGTACCAATAGTTTCTTTTGAAGAAACTGGCATCTGATCCTTCTTCTCCTCGCTATTCTTTTGTTTCTTGTCCTTACTATTGTTGTTACTACTTTGTCCTTGTTGTTCTTTTGTGCCTTGGTTGGCAGCCAAGGCATGTGACTTAGAGGACTTAAGAATGCCCATTTGGATTAGCTTGTCCTGTTCTCGAGTGAGAGTGACAGCAAAATCATCTAAAGATGGCATGGTGAATTGAGTACCAAGTGCACCCTTAGTAGCATAGAAGGTAGAGACAAACACAGAATATTCTGAACTTAGCTTAGAGAGAATACTAAGAATCAGTTGTTCATCTTTCTTTTCAATTCCACATTGTTTTAACTGCAACCTTAGTGATTTCAATTTGGTGAAGAAATCTTGGATTGTGTTGAAATTGCCTGGACTCAAACTAATTAATTCATTTTCCAACATATGACCCCTCATTGAATCTTGTGTGCCAAATAGTGTTTCTAGCTTTGTCCATACTTCATTTGGTGTATCCAAAGACTCAATGTGAAATAGCAAGTCAGGAGAAACAGACAAACACAATGTTCCAAATGCCTCATCACATTTGTTAAACCACTCAGGTTTATCTTCATCTTTAGCAGGTTCAGTTTCAAGTCCCATAGTTATCCTATTTAATCCAGCTTTCCTTAAGTGAATTGTCATGCGTGATTTCCACTCAAAGTAATTGTATGGAGTTAGGATGGGCATATTTGTTTGATCCATGATGAAGAAATGTAGAGAAGAAATGCTAGAAAGAAGAGAACCCAGCCACGACAATGCCCCCCCCTTTTTACTCAATCAAAGAACCCCCCCCAAAAAAATATGATTTGGCACTTTATTTTAATGCATTTACAACTACCACTAGAAAGAGATACTTAGTGGTCTTGATTTCAATGCATTACAAACCCTCATGAAGAGCATATGCTAAAAGTGAAACTTGGGCACAATAATCAAGGAAAAAAATAGCACCACTGCGATCTACTCGAAAAATCATGCACTTTCAAAAAAGAATCGCCTCGATACGATGTCGTATGAGAAAGTTATGATCCTCCGAAGTTTCCAAAACGAGAACTATGCACAATCATGACAGATAATCTGCAATTTCTGAAGAATTCATGCATGAAAATCAAAAACCAACTCCACTAGTGGATAGATCACAAAAAAATAGCCAATTTCATAACAAGAATCATCAAAATCGGAGTCCGTATGAGCAAGAATGAGACATTTGAAAACTGTGTTCAAATCTGCAACTGCCAACGGAGAGGGGTATGGCTGTAGCTTTGCATGCTCGATTTTGCAAAATATATAGCTTGCATGCAAAATCTAAAAGATACCCAGATGGTTTTTCGGGGCTGCAAACAAAACCCAGAAAGCGTTTTTCTTGCTGATGTACAAAAGATGTTGCTGTAGTGTAAATCAGACGCCTTTAATAGTAAAAAACGGCTCCAAAAATAAAAAAACGACCCCAGCAACCAAAATATGACATGCAAATGCTGGATCAGCTTCTTAAGTCCATCAATGGCATGCTGGAACCTGCAAAACTGATTGAAAACTCCAAATATGCAAGTTGGTTGTCAGATTTGAGATTGAAACCCCAGAGAAAAATCGTTTTTGTCAAAACTTTTCTGATTCTCAGGTTCATCCAAAGATGCAAGAGAAGAGCATACTTCGTTTTTCAAAAAACTACAATAAAGTTTATTAGCCCCCCTCGAATCTCTCAAATAAGGAAACTAAAATCTACTCTTGCACATAGAAAAGCTCTGATACCATGTTAGAATCTGAAAAGATTAATAACCCAGAAAACTAGTGCAAAGAGTAAATATCTAAACTATGAATGCAAATGATACAAAATCAAAATAGCATCATAGAGTTAGTCTCCAAGAGAGTAATGCAAATGCTGGAAGCAAAATAGCATTAAGAGGATGCAAAAACAAGAGATGCAAATACAAGCCAGGTAGCATGCTTATATAGGCTAGGAAGAGGGAGGAGGTGGCAACACCAACCAATGAGGAGCAACCATCTATTGGACTAAAGATAGCAAAGTATCTTCCCAAGATAGCTAATGGATGCTCACATGTAGGAAGGTGACACCTCACAACCATTCACCTAATAAGACATGCTTTATTAACCTAAGCAAGATTATTAAAAGTGTAGGAAAAACCTAGCAAAATAGGAAAAATAAAAAACTACACTAACAGAAAGAACATAAGAATCCCAAATTTCTTAGCGAGGGTGTCACATGGATGGCTGCTGCAGTTGAGGATTTTGGAGTTTCTCATATCAAGCTGAAGGTGATCTCTTCATAATTTTGGAATTCTTAATTTATTTTTATGAAGTAGTATTTTTTAGAAGTCTATTATTCTTTCTTTCATCCTGATGATGGATTACGGAGTGTGATCCGAAACATTGGCTCAAAAGTGACATACACATTCTAATCTGGAAGCACTGCAAACATAGTCAGCACTGTAAAAAATTGAAAGCTTATTTGCCCTTATTTTCTTCCTAGTATTGATCTGCATGCTTTTAATGCACTCCAGGATTTGATATATTTTTGTAAAGATATTGGATTGCAATCTAGCGCTGCAGCCACACGGACCTCCTCTACAAAGTTGATTGGCATCTTACATAAGTTTGTTGGTCCTTGTACACTCTTATTATCTATGTGACATCTTGCAATACATTAAATTAGAATGTTTAATTGAAGTGAGATGAAACAAATAGGATCCTCTTTAATATTTTTTGGGGTTTTCTGATTTGGTTTTAGAATGCTGACCTCAATAATGAATTAAATTACAGATATTAAGTGGTTTCTTTCAGACGTCAAGCCTGCACTCCAGACTGTAATTGATACTGAATTTGAGAAAAATCCTAATGAGTTCAGAATAATACGAGTTATTTTTTTTTAAAACTAATTAATACACTGTTCTTCCAAGGAATATTGTTCCAAATATCTAATTATATAAACATATTACTCCAGAGAGTGTAGTGCATTGACTTTCTTTCTACAACTGAATGCCATCTTCCATCTATCCTTTTCTGCAACTTGAATCTGCCAAAACCCTTTAGTTAAATCAAACTTTGAAAATATCTCTGATCCTGTGATCTTATTCATTATGTGTTTGATTGCTGGAATTGGGTGTTGGTTACTTGACAGAAACTGATTCAAAGGTCTGTAGTTTACTACAAGCCTCTTTTCTGGAAGGACATTGCCCTTCTCATCATGTTTAGCAACATACATTGTGAAGCAGCTAAAACTAGATTTACTTGGTCTAATTAAACCAAGACTCAATAATTCATTTATCTTCTTTCTGCACAATGTTGTCTCTTCTGGATTCATTGGAAGATAAGATGCAGTTCTCTGTGGTAATATCCATTCTTTACCAGTATCAGGATTTATAGCTAAAGGCAGTTCACAAACTAAACCTTTACTGATACGAAGTTTTGAATCTAATGATAAATCTTTCTTAAATACTCCCTTCGGGTCAGAAGAGATCCAAAACTGAGTTTTGAAGACTGGAAGTCCTCTTTCTGCTGAGATAGCCAAGCTGGATTGGCTAGCTTAGAGGGAATTGATTGCACTTGGTGTACACTGGGTGCAATGGGAGCAGACATAGTAAATGGTGCAAAACCAAAAGGAAATTGGATACCATTTGATTCCATGGTTATGGGCCACCATTCAGGGGGTAATGTTTTACGGTTTTACCTATCAAAACATCACTGTCACGTGTTCAAGGTCTGCCATTACTGAGTGTGTACGCTAAGTTCACCAGAGCTCTTTCTTAGCTGTATGCGTAGATCCCTCTCCAGATGTAATATGTTGTTTAAGTTCAGTATTCCAAACATCTGGTGGAAAAGCATTATATCTTGCCAAATTTACAGTAGCAGCAGTGTCAAATAAAACTTTGAGGTTGTCACTTTGCATACCTCTGAACTTAAATGGTAGCAAGACACAGCTTTCCTGTATCTGTTGATTCATCTGCTGAACATTTCATTCAGAATGCTGATATTGTTGTTGCAAGATGTCGGCATACAATGCTTCTTCCGTTCCTTGTCAAACTTCATCCTGGATCTGAATTGCTTGTAATTCATCAAGTGTTGTTTCTACAGGCTTCTGCTGAGCTAGATACTGATCTTCTTCTGCGGACAACATTCCACATTCCATTGCAATTTCATTATGAAGATTAGTTAGAAATGAAAGTCTCTGCGTACATCAGTATCCTGAAGTGGTATTGTACACTTATGATAAGAGATATACTTAGGTTGATTCCTAAGTGAGAATTGAGAGTGAGATCTGGCTCTCTCTCCTTGACCCATATCGACGTGCCTGGGTGTTGACTGGAGTCTTTGACACACATCCTTGATCTGCAGGCGCCTTTCATATTGCTGTCTCACGAGCATCTATATATTTCAAACTATACCAATTGCTGTGAGTTCTGCGCATTTCATTTAACTCAAACAACTATTGTTCTAAAGATTTATTCTTTTCAATCAACAGATGAGGAGTATTATCAAAAGTTTCATCAGTTATTACAACTGATCTTTTACCTGTCCAGTGATAAGTCTGACATGCTGGGGGTTGAGGAATTACCTTTTTCTTTTCTTTTCTCTTTACTTCTGAAGGTAATTGAATTAATGCTATCCTTCAAACTGGTTCTGAGGATTCTACAATGCTGGCTGTCTCAGCTTCGGATTCTGAGCTTGAACTTGATTCTGGCTGATGCATTAAACATTTATAGTCTCCAAATATGAATGGAGATTCATATTCATCTTCATCTGCAACCTGCAAGTGATTGCAGTCATGGAATTCTTCTTCTTCTTCTGAATCAGATGATTCAGATTCTTCTTCTTCATCTGATAACTCTGAGTCATCAGCTTGAATATGAAAACATTCATAAACCACGTCATCTGGTAACAGTTGATCTTCAAATATCTCAATGAAGTCAAAATTTGCTTCACTGATGTTCTGATCCAGAGTAAACTGATATAGTTTACAATCTTGACTTGTTTCAGCGAAGTGTTCATTCACCTTGCCTTTGCCCTTTCTCTTATTTCTTGGGCATTGAATTGCCAAATGAGGCCCTTGGCAAATAAAACATCTGATAGACCGTGGTGGTCTATTTCTACCTTTATTTTGTCTGAAGACACAGAATTTGATTCTGTGTCTAGGATTGCTTTGTTTCCAGTTTCTGAACTTTGGTTTTCTACTGCAAACTTCACAAGACCCATGTTTACTAAATTTCTTTTTCTTTCGTCTTGTGTGCCTGAATGCTCTTGTACCTGGAGTACAGATAGGCATGTTTACCAATTTTCACATTTGTGATGTGATGACTGGTATAGCCCTTTTCTCAATTATTTTATTCTTTTCCTTGACACACTCATCCATATTGATTCTTTGGAAGTGAACCATGTATTCTGAAAATGTTGGTTCTTCTGGAGGTGTCTTGGCTTGTTTTTCAAGTAGGTATTCATTTAGTTTACCTAAGTAAAACCACTTGAGATCTTCTGGTAACCCTTCACAGAAATGACTAATGCAGTTTCTGGTTTTTGACATATCTTGCCGAGCCATTATAAAATTCTGGGTTTGAGTAGAACAATACTGATTGAATTTTCTAATATCACATGACTTATTGTTCTTGAATCTTTCCCAATGTATTCTGGCTTGATCTGATAGATCTCAAGCAAGAGAACTTCTCATAAAATCAAAGAAACTACTGAGGGTTCCTTGTTCATAAGTTTGCCGAACAGTCTGTGGAACTGTCTTGAACCAAGCAGCTCCAACTCCTACCAGACCTCTACAGATCTGTTTGATTATCTCTCCTGTTGGGACACTAGGATTTCTAACAATATATGAACTTGCCCAACTTGCAAGAGTATCTATACTCTGAAGATTTTGCACAAAGTTAAATCCTTCAAAGTCCACCATAGGCGGACCTTCTGTTATTGCTGTTAGAGTGGCAGGTGATGGTACTTGATCACCAAACACTCGTGTTTCTCTTTTAACCATACTTATCTTCCCAAAAGGCATTATGGTTTGATTAGGCTAATTTTCTAGGAAGTCAGGTATCTTGATGGTACTCTGGGGAAATGGTTCTGAGAAACTATTTGTTCTTCTACTCCCTGATGAACTAGGAAGTGACTTGATTTCTATGATGATGAGATCTATCCCATCTTTCACTTTGTTCAATACTGCAGCTTTGGCATTATTTTGATCCTTAAGTCTATCCAACAAATCTGTGTTATTGTTGATAGCTTTAGCTACATCATTAGACTGTTGAATAATTGCCTGAGTTGAAGTTGTAGTAATTGCTTTTACTTCTTTTACTTCTTCCTTATGGAAAAAGTCTGAGTATCTACATAATCTTTAACTTGTTTGATCACCTGGGGTGCTATGTTATTGATCTGAGTGTTTGTTGATTGGATCTCTTCAACTGGTATGTAATGGACACCCCTGGATGTCCCATAAAACTAAACCAATTTGCTGAAATGAATTTTGTCAAACAGTTTGCATGCAACCTCTTAAAACCCCTTATAACTCTGTAAATCAAACGTTTATTTGTTTGTTGTGTTTCGTGCATGGAATTGGTATCATACAACATAAACAAGAAAGAAACTACAACAATATGCAAAGTGGAAATGAACTGCTGCTAATAAAATGTTATTTTCAGAATTCATAAAACCAAATACATGGCAGATTTATCAACTCACTAATTACTTCAGCAATATTGTCATAATACTCTAGCCCATGCTTACGAACTTGCTGCTACAATACTTTGTCCTCCAATCAGTCCACTACCTTCATAATACCATTCCCTCCAAGTGGCATAAGCGTCGGACAAGTAGTGAAGAAGATATAAGCAAAATATCAAATCTGCCTATAGCCGGAAATGCAACTAAACTGCCTGATACTAAAGCCAATAAGAAAGAATTCCAAAGGCCAAACCCCAAGGGAATGACGTCTAGAATGTTACAAGAGAGGATAGACGTCCTCAAATGCCAAGAACAAAGCTGCAACTCACACACCAATTTCTTCTCATATTCAACCTGTCTAACGAAGCTACAAATGCTTCCTTTTATTCTATTCCCACGGGTCCGCTCAACTCATATGGGCAATGTGGGATAAAGATGTGTAATATAAAACATATATTAAAATACCCCTTATGTCTCCCTTGGGTACACATCACCATAAAATAAATATTAAAGTAACACTTTAATATTTTACAATTAAATTAGACGTTACTTTAATAAAACTTCAGGCATTAAAATGTATTAGCAATCGGACTCCGAATAATGCGAGTGATAGCTCATCGGAAAGCTCTCACCGAGGAGTATCGAATCCAATCACCAAAATTGACCTGCACTGTGTCCTGCCGACTTACTAAAAATTGTAAGTATGCCTGAAACTGAGTAAATCAACTTTGTTTTGGCCCAAACTGGAAATGACTAGGCCAAAACACTCCAAGATCCCATTAAACCCTTCGTTAGCCCTTGGGACCATGTAGAACAAGGCTAACGCACACACACTTGGTCAACTGCTAAAATGGGGACATTACATGGTAGCTTAAGTTGTGTATCCATCTTTTTATCCATAGCTACATGTGCTGTGTGTATCTGTGCCCACCACGCCTCCAAGCTTGCACGTAGTGTATCATATTGGGTATGAAGCTCCTTAAGATTCTTGCAAATGGTTTCCCATTCAGCATTAGAATCTTGATATACCTTTTGAATTCGAGCTTCCCAGATATGACTAGTGGAGTCAATTGAGGCAGTCAATAAGATTTTTAAAGAAGCAAATAATCACATTCAGCCTAATGGAACAGGTAATGCATTCAAAATTTTAATGATAGATATCATGTTCCATTTTTAGTATAGAGAGGTTATAGAATGTGCTAGACAAAACTTGTATTTCTTTATATATATATATAGGTTTGGCAATGGGCTGAAGTTAAGAATCACATTGGGGATCGAGCAGGCTCAAACACAAGATCTTCCAGATGGGAGGCTCACAGCATACTGCTGCACTATGGGGTACCCCCTATTTGTCTATTATATTTGAAGTAGGTATTGTTTGAGGGCTGATAACTTTTTGATGTTTGTGGTATTTTGTCCCTGAAACAGGGGAACTATTTGCACACGCAGATGATTTATACTATACAGTGTGTTTTAGAAGTGCTTCAGTTTAAAAGCTTTATTTCTTTGTTTTGGATGACTTCCTTACCAAAATGTGATTGTACTGTTGTTTTTTCACACAGAATAAAGATGTCACCGAAGCCATGCAGAGAGTTGTAGTGGCATATGATTGTAAATTTTTTCAGAGTGTATTGAGCCATCAAATGAAGCAATTTGTTATTGACGGGAACAAAGTAATCTTGAATGTAAGCAACCCAGATACATGCTGAGGTTGAGGAAAATGAAGTTTATGCCATTGACATTGTCACAAGCAAATGGGATGGGAAGGTGAGGGAATATGATCAAGGTTGGTAATCTTACTAGAACTAATATATTTTATGCCTCAACCTGAAGTTGTTAATGTATTTTATGTCATTTTGAAAGATGTGAAGCTATTTTTTGTGAAATGACAAACCACTGTATATGCTTTCTTTTCTAATTCATCCATGTTATTCATAGAGAAAGTCCAAAGCTACATGTTTAGTGAATATGACTGCATTTTTCTTCCTTTATATTGTAAATCAATTTAATGGCGAGAGGGAGATGATTGCTAAAAAATAAATATTTTTATTAGTAGTAAGCTATCAAAATTTGAAGATTTTTTTGTGATTTAACAAATTAAAAATATTTGAACTATACAAATCACTACCTTTTTCTTCTGACTATAGTGACAGAAAACTTTCAATTTTCTCTAATTCATACAATGGTTTCTGTTTATAGGGAATAATGAACTTAAATTTAACCTGGGTTACTGGTTTCTTTTGAATACTTTGTACTTTGAAATGCATGTTCAGCTGAAACTGCTTGATGAAAAGGAGACAACTATATATAAGAGGGCTGTCAATAAAAACTTAAATTTAAGCTGGGTTACTGGTTTTTTTGAATACTTTGTACTTTGAAATGCATGTTCAGCTGAAACTGCTTGATGAAAAGGAGACAACTGTACATAAAAAGGCTGTCAATAAAAAATATAATTTAAAGATGAAATCTTCAAGGCTTATTTTCAGCGAAATAAACAAGAAGTTCCCCATCATGCCCTTTACTGCAAGGTATGTTCTACAACTTGGTTTTTTTCTAGTATTTGACTATTAAATCCCCCTTTTTGTGCTGTGAGTTTATACATGTAACTACACTATATTTCAAAGTTCTTAAACCAGTTCTTTGGTCAATTAATACATACAATTGGTCCCATATATGTTCATTGAAATCGGGTTTAAATATGAAAAACAATAATCATAGCAGTGGGTAATGACTGTCAAAAGCATTCAAATGCACTTCAGAATGAAAGTGATATGTAAATAAGTGGACAGTGAACTTATGTAAACTTATGTAAGTGATAAGGATGATATCATGAATTAGCGAGCATGTGTTTCAAGGAATGATAAGACCAAATGTCTTGATGCAAGGGACCAAATGAAAATGAAATCCAATAAAAATACTATGAAGTTCATATAAATTTTATTTCATATTGACCCGCAACATCTAGATTTGCATAGGAATGATTTTAATCTACGAAATAAAATTGATCAATGATAGAATGCATGAGTTTAATATTGAGTTTCATGGTGTAGAGGGTTACCCTTAAAACCATCTTTACATCAGATTTATGATCCAAATATGCATGAGATCTTAGGCTGTGTATGCTCTGATCTTGACAACCAAATGTGGAGTTTGATGTTTGGCCTCATTAATGTAGTTGAAGTTTTCCCAGTCTAGTATAAATAGTTAAACAAAATGCATACTCTAGTGTTGTTAACAGTATCATCTACAATGATGAACTTTCATCATCTCTAGGAATACAATATATTAGCCTATGGATATAAACTTAAACATGATCTTCAAAACCAGTAAAAATACATGCTCCTAGATTGGTCATTTGCATCAGTCCAGAAGTCAAGGAAACCCTTCTATAGAGACAACATAAACACAAGCTTAATAGTCACTGCCCATGTATCATATTTGTGTTGATATAGATTTTATTTTGTTATAAAGTTTGTTCATATAATGTTTTATTATAGCTTTAGTGTGAGATATGCATGTGCCTAGACCTTGCACCATCTATCCATGCAAGTCTGAACTCACCACCAATGTTCATAGTTCATACTCATTTGACTTAATTTATAGTTCTTATTTTTGAAACCTTAGACTTTTAGTTTTCCTTATTTGAAAAGGTGCTAGCTCAATGGAAGAGCACCTGCATTACAAGCAGGGGATGATGGTTCGAATCCATCGTGCCTTCACACGAATTAATTAATTATATTACAGTATATATATATATATATATATATATATATATATATATATATATATATATTTCTTATTTTATACCATCTTCTCTCTAATCATTAAAGGCATTCATTTGGATAAGACAACTAAAATCATCTCTAAGAGACAATAATACTGTTGTTCCTTATTGTCTTTATAAGACAATAATTATAAACATTAGTTTAAGACACTCGAAGACAATATTGATGGCAATACACAACTTTATTTTTGTGTCGAATTAAGACTACTCACCTAAATTTTGTCACAAATATTGTCTTTAAAGCCCCCTTTATATTATAGTGCTAGAGATTGAAACACTTTGTGGTTTTTGAGTTCCCATTCTCTAGACCATAGAACTGTACCTTAAGGTTGAAACACTTTGTAATTTTGTTAGCACATTGATTATAGCACATGTCAAGGGTAGATGTGGTATCCTTCCTGGTTATTGTAGGATTGGTTAATGGTATCCTTCCTGGTTATTGTAGGATTGGTTACTGGTTATGGCATTGTATAATATTTGGCAGTGAATCTGCAAGTGTCATGAGATTATATGCTTGTGGTTATCTTCAAAGTATTTTTCATAGAGAAACATCTTACATATGTCGTGTACAGTCACTCTACACATGACATTTCTAAGATGCATTTCTATGAAATCTTTAGTCATATGACTCACTGGGACTTTGATTTTTCAACTCTTTCTCAGACACCATTACCCTCTTGAAGAATCTTTGTCAATGCAGACACTTTTTCGCAAAACCTTTTCTACCTTCTATTTCCCTAAAATTCCCTGCCAGCAATGGCAGGAACTATGCTGCCCTGCAGCGCTTCTTTAGATTTGGTCCTCAATTCTACATTATCTCAAGCCATTGAAGAGAGTGCAAAATCTTGCTGGCAGGAACTATGCTGCCCTGCAGCGCTTCTTTAGATTTGGTCCTCACTTCTACATTATCTCAAGCCGTTGAAGAGAGTGCAAAATCTATATCCTCCTCGCCAGTTTCACAATTGTGTTTAAAATTAGCACTGCGTCTTTGAAGGGTGAAAGGTTACGCTGATAGTTTCATATAGGAAAAATGATGTCATTATAACTCATACTGTCTTGTGTGCACAATAAAACATTGGTAAGATAATTTTTATTTTTAGGTCGATAGACTTATATGGGAGAGTTTTGCTCCTGGTTTTACATTTTTTGTCAAAAAATTGTCGCCTCGATTGATAAAATTTATTTTTGACTAATTATACCTATTTCTTGAATATTTGATTTATTTCCCATATTTCTATTTATTTCCTTCTATTCTTGTGCCACATAAATTGTAGAAAAAAATTAAAATTATGGAAATAAATTAAGTCTATCCTTCTTTATTTTTTTGATGGAGATCATCCACAAACAAGTTTTAGGTACCTGATACAGGCCCACATGTCCCTGAAACCTCTTTGGCAAACAAGTTTTAGGTACCCACATGTGCCTAAAAGCTCTTCGGTTGAGAGCCAATGACTCAGGAGCATCCACGTTGCCAAGTTCACCCGGGGCACGATCTCGCCTCATCCCTTATGATGTCTTCGAGCCTTGCACTCAACAAGACTTGATCCCTAGTGGGCTCTTTGTGAGCCATTCAACTTCACCAGTAGACCAAGGGCCCATTGACAAGTCTATCTTTTTCAGTTTCTATTTCTATTGGATTTGCTTCATCGCATAAATAAATTAATATTTCATTTGTTGTTTAACCCAATCATGTTTTGGTTATAAATGCAACAACACAAGAGAAGGTGTTACAGGGAAGCACTTTTTCATATGCTCAAGGATGCAACGAAAGTAATATGGGCTCTATATTCCTCGAATTTCTCAATAAGAATATTCAAGTGGAGAAGGTAATTGCTTATTTTGTTTTGTATTTCTTAATTAATAGAATGAATTAATCTAGAGGAGTTTGTACTAAATGCAAAGGGAGAAACGAGGAAGGTGTAATATAGAGTGGTTTCAAGGTCATTGATTGTAGTTTTCTTGCTTCAATAGATTGGTTAGATCTGATAACCATTGTGCATGTAAAAATCTTTAAGATATGCTCTATAGTGTGTCATTGTTGCATTCCATCAACTTGTACATTTGAAATTATAGGATTAGTTGAGATTCTAATTTATCACAATGTAGAGGATTCATTCTACAGAGATCACTCATTCCTCATTTCTGCTATAGTACTCTATTATCTTTTTAGAGGCTTGCATCTTAGTTGTTTTGATTAGTAGGGTGATTTATTATTTATACTTCAAAAAAAGATTGTACTGTGAAGCCGATTTATGAGTCAACTATAAAATATATAAGATGTTAGAGGTCTACGATTGAATTTCTAAGTAAGAAAATGGACTGCTCCAACTTTTTAAAAATTTTGATCTAAAAACTGTACTTCAATCCAAGATCGAGAAAATTTTAAACTTGATCTTCGAGTGAAGAGAATTAAAATGAAAATAGATTAAACCAAGTTTGGATTAGTGAGAATCTTTCACAAATGTAATACTTTTTCTTAAAGTTCACCCATTATGTATGAAGATTAATAGGTTGTAAGAAAGTACAATTAAGACATAATATTTCATATTTCTACAAGTAGTCATAAAAACTCATTAGAAGAAAACTGTTGGTAATGAATGATTTAAATAATTACTACTGATAGTTACAATTGTTTTAAAAATTACACATTTAAATTTTTTATTTGTTTTTTTTGGAAAAAGGGGTAAAAATTTATTCAGTCAAATCCAAATTACAGAAGGCCACATGCCCAGAAGAACAATACAAAACCCAAGAACAGTTAAATTCTATCCTTTTTCACTAACTGCTCAAAAGTCTCAATATAATCAACAGGAAGATCAACCCTTCCTGAAATATCCCATCCATCTCCTTTCTCCAATGCCCATTTTGCCAAGACATCAGCCATGCTATTCCATTCCCTAGGAATATGACAAAAGGATATCCAATCCAAAAAGCTACTCAAATGAAGAATCTCTCTGACAATAGAGGCTATTTGCCAATTAGAATCATCCACACTCTGGTTATTTATCATATCCACCACAATCTGAGAATCTGACTCACACATCATTTTCCTCCACCCAAGAGAGCATCCCCTCTCAATAGCTATCTTAATGGCCAAGGCCTCCATCATGTTATTGGAGTGAACTCTTTTATAAACAGAAAACATAAAAATAACATTACCATATGTATCTCTCCCAATCCCCACCACACTAGCCTGCCCAGGGTTCCCACAGGAAGAACCATTTGTGTTAATTTTAAGGATATCCATAGATGGAGGTCTCCATCTCCCCACCCTACAAACCTTTCTCTTAAGAGGCTAAGAGCTCTTACTACTTGTGCATCCCAACCCTTTGTCCACCAGACCCAAATTTCTGACTATATTGTAATTACTAGGATCCACAAGTTCAGTCATATCACACTTGGCACAAATAGTTTCCTGAAGTCTACTCAAAATCCTCTGCCACAATTTAGTACCTCCCAAACTAGAGTTATAAAAAATCCTACAATTATATTCCAACCAAAGATTCCACAGAATAAAAGTAGGTCCAACAACCCAAGCCACCTGGAGGAATGTAGTTTTCGCCCGGGGTCTACCAAGGCTATCCCAAAACTCAATAAGAGATTCAACATGAATGCATCCATGACACCACGCCTCCCACCACTTATGCCAGATTTCTCTAGAGAGATTACATAAGAAGAATAAGTGAGAAACATTCTCTTCATGCAACATATAGAGGGAACATATAGAAGGACCTTGAAACCCTCTTCTTTGGAGGTTATCCCAAGTAAGACACTTCTTTTGAGCAACCAACCACAGAAAAAAGTTCCATTTCAGCCAAGAGAATTTATTCCAAACCTTCTTCCACCAAGGAACTTCATTAATGCCATGACATTGATTATCCAGCCAAGCATAGCCTTGGGCCACACTAAACTTTCCTTTAGGACAAAGACCCCAAGCAAGGATGTCTTTGTCCCTAGAAGAGCTACACAGTCGACTAGAGAGGAGATTAGCCAACTCAGCCCGAATCTCCGTGGAACCCCCCAAAGGCCAATCATGAGGATCCTTCCAACAAGCCACATCCATCGAACCACACCTCTTAACAGTCTTGAAGTGAATTACCTTAGTCAATCCTGCTGCTGTAAAAATATGACATAGAGGCTGGAAGTGGGGGTAGTTGGAGAGAATGGAAGGATGGTCGTCCCAAGAGTCCTGCCAGAATAGTGCACTCAATCCTTCATTACATATCCAGAAAAGGCCTTCCTTGATAGGGGGAGCTCCCCTTTTAAGAGCATCCCAAATAAAGGAGCCATTTCCATCTAGAGCTAGTCTAGGAATATCTTGATACTCCACTCTCGGAAAGTACTTTTGGGCTAGAATCTTAGCCCAATCCCAATCTTGATTCTTACATCATCTCTAGTATAACTTAGCAGCCAAAGCCTTAACTCCAAGAGCCATGCATTTAAGGCCTAGACCCCCAACAAACTTAGGCAGGCAAACAGTGTCCCAGTTGACTAAGCTCCATTTAGAAGAGAGAAGATTGTCAGACCAAAGGAATTGTCTCAACAAAGCATCAAATTATTTCATAGTTCCAATGGGAGGAGTTTGCACAAGACACCTGTAAATAGGAAGAGCCTGAACCACAGTCTTAAGGAGTATAACTCTCCCAACAGAAGAGAGCCACCTATGAGTCTAGTGGCTCACCCTACTACAAAATTTGCCCAAAAGACCTTGCCAATATTCCTTCAGCTAAGTCCCTAGAGTTAAGGGTACTCCAAGATATATCAGAGGAAGAGAACCAATTTGAAACTTGAGGATCCTAGCAATCCTAAGCTGGATCGACTATGGAGTATTAAAGAAATAAATAGATGACTTACCTTCATTAATTTGCTGCTCAGAAGCTTTTAAATAAGTGTCCAAGATCATTCTAAATTTTCTTGCCTCATTAATAGTAGCCAAGCCCATCAGCCCAGTAACATCCACAAATTGGAGGTGCGTGTATGCTGGAATATTATTATGCCACTTCCACCCTTGGACAAGCCCCTGCTCAGCTTGAAATTTTATAAATCTACCTAAGCCCTCTGCCATAATGATAAAGAGATAAGGAGAGAGAGGATCCCTCTGTCGAAGTCCTCGAGAAGCAGAGAATAGCTCAGTGGGTTCTCCATTAATAAGAACGGAAAAAGATGGGGAAGTCACACAACTGAGAATCCAATCAACCCATTCCATATCAAATCCGAAAGCTAGAAGAACACAACCCAAGAACTCCCAGCTGACCCAGTCATATGCTTTTTCTAAACCCAACTTAATAAACATAGCCTTTTCCTTAGATGTGGCCATAGAGTGGATAGCCTCTGAAGCAATAACCACCCCATCAAGAATCTGTATGCCACCCACAAAGCCTCCCTATTCCTGAGATATCAAAGTGGCCAAATAAGGCTTGAGCCTTTCAGCAATCAATTTGGTGATAATTTTGTAAGTGACATTGCATAAAGCAATAGGTCTAAACTGATCCAAACTGTTAGCCCCATCCATCTTGGGAATGAGAGCTAGGAAGGTAGCATTCAAAGACTTGAGCATTTGTTTGTTCTGATAAGATTCCTAGACTACTTCAAGAAGATCAAATTTAATAATCTCCTAAAATTCTTGGAAAAATTCAATGGGAAAACCATCCGGGCCTAGGGCTTTACCTTTCTTCATGCCAAAAACCACTTGCTCAAGTTCTTCAAGCACAATGGATCTTAACAGATTCCTGTTCATATTGTTAGACACTAGTTGAGGAATGCAATCTAAAATACTCCTTGTCTCCACTAACACACAAGGTTCCTCCTTAGAGAAAAGATGAGAAAAGTATCTAATGGCCTCTAGAGAAATTGCCTCTTTTGAAAAGAGTTGATCTCCAGAAGCAAAAACCAAAGAAGTGATGGAATTACCAGACCTATGAGCTTTAACCATGTTATGGAAGAAAGCAGTGTTTCTATCTCCCTCTTGCAGCCAATCCACCTGAGACTTTTGCTTCCAAAATATTTCCTCCCAAAGCTCCCATTCCTCTAACACCCTTAGAGCTAAGGACTCTTTGGAAATTAAATCTAGAGTCATTCCTTGGTCTCTGATCTGGCATGTGACATTGTCCAGCCTAGCTTGGGCTGCCTCAACTGGTCTTGAAGGTTCCCAAAACATTGTTTGTTCCACTTTTTGAGCCTAAATTTCACATGATGGAGCCTCTTCTCAAAGGTGAACATGGAGGTGCCATGGGGAGGCTTACCCTCATGCCACCATGTTATCATAAGATCCTACAGAGAGGGATCCCTTAGCCAGAAGGATTCTTAGAAGTCTTAAAAGGAGTGACAGAGAGCTTAATAGGACAGTGGTCAGAACCTCTCCAATCAAGAATTTTTGATTTGGTAGACCATCTAATATCCATCCAAAAGCAAGAAACAAGGAATCTATCAAGCCTTTCTGAAATGGCCTATATTCCACACCTTCTGTTATTCTAGGTGAAAGTACCAGAGCCAAGTTTAACATCAATGAGATTCAAATAACCAATGTTATCTCTAAGCATACTAGAAGAGGAGCCCAAATGAGCAATCCTGCCTCTCTTTTCCTCCAAACTAGTAACAACATTAAAGTCTCCATCCACAATCCAAGGAAGGAAAGGATCTAAAGAGCGAACAAATGTGATTTGTGACCACATAAGAGATTTACCCAACAAATCATTAGGAGCATAAATATTAAAGAATAAGCATCTTTCTCCTATCTCAAAGTGAGAAGCCATTAAAGAGATAGAGGACCTACTTGAAATCCACCACAGAGGAGTCACCTTCCTAGGATTCTAGAGACAAACAAATCCACCCGAGCTACCTTAAGCACCCACTCCTTGCCAACTACCATGGGGCCACAACTTTGGCCCACAACTATCCAGTGCATCAACTGAAAGCTTTGTTTCCTGAATGAAAATAATATCTGGAGACTGGGAATCAATCAATCTACGAACAACCTTTTGTCTAGGGATGTTGTTCAACCCCCTTGCATTCCAAGAGAGAATAATCATTTGGAAGATTGCGAGAAGTGGGAGTCAATGGGTTTCACAAGCGTTGCCTCAACTAAAGTCTCTCCCATCATCTTAACTTTCTCCTGATCAATCTTCCTTCCACTCTTAATAGACTTCTCTGTGGTCCCTCTTTTAAAGGGCTTTTGCTGTAAGCCTAAAGAGGTTGCAGCTTTAGAGCCTTTTGTGGTGTCAAGCATCCCTTTTTGGCCAGGGGGAGGAGAAGCTATGAAATTTGACTATCTCTAGGATGTGATCCACTAGGAACATCACAACTTTTCACCTGATCCAATCCCTCCAAAAAAATGTTGATCTTGATCCACATTAGGAACCTGGGCACAATTCCTAACCTCCTCCACCTGAGGCCCCTAAAAAGAACCATCACCCAAGGGCAACTCAACTGGTATGCTTTCCTCTTGAACCAAATTATCCAAAACATTAAACCTGTTAAAAGTGTCATCATTTTGTCTGTCCATCCAAGTTCTTTTCTACCCCTTAGGATGTGATCCACTAGGAACATCACAACTTTTCACCTGATCCAATCCCTCCAAAAAAATGTTGATCTTGATCCACATTAGGAACTTGGGCACAATTCCTAACCTCCTCCACCCGAGGCCCCTAAAAAGAACCATCACCCAAGGGCAACTCAACTGGTATGCCTTCCTCTTGAACCAAATTATCCAGAACATTAAACCTGTTAAAAGTGCCATCATTTTGTCTGTCCATCCAAGTTCTTTTCTGCCCCTTTCCTTTATTACGCAACTTAACTGGGATAAAACCCTCCTTGTCTACAGTACCTTCTATCATAGGGGCCTTACCCTTAACATCCTTAGGGGTCGATACAGTGGAATTCAATTATTGAGAAAGTTTATTCTGGGGGCACTTCCGTTGTAAGTGCCCATACTCATGGCATATATTGCCTCTAAAAGGTAAAGTCTCATAGTCCAACTGTTGAATCCATGAGGTAGGGCCCAAGAAGATTTCCATAGAATTAGGTAGCGGATTATTAAGATCAATCTCTACACAAATTCGTGCATATGAAATTACCTTACGATCTTGGGTTTGTGTGGCTGACCCAAGCGGTTTCCCAAGCAAAAGCAAGATCGAATGAAGAATATCCTCTCTCCAAAATTCTAGAGGCAATCATGGAAGATGAATCCACACTGGGACCTGAGATGGGATCTCCTCAGCAGAGTTGAACCGATGTGCCAGGGTTTGATAAAAAGCCCAACTTGGTTAAAGAAATATGGACCACCTTTAAATACCTTGTTCCTATTTTCCATATTTGAAAAAATAACCATAAAATCATTGTTGGCCATTAGAAGGATCTCCATATCTCCTTCCGGATTCCAAATCCGATGCACCCACAATTCCAACATAGGAAGAGAAAGCCGAAGACCCAGAAAGTTACAGATGAGCGCATGCTTGCCCTAGTACTCTACATCCTCTGAAATCTACTCTGGATGAATAACCAATACTGGTCGATCATCAGATCACTCCAAACATCCATTCATCTTCTTAATATGGATAGAACCCTTCGACATTGAAGCGTTCACTCCAAATTGGAGGTTATCAATCTGGCCCTTAGGCCCAATTCGCATTGGTATGGAGGAATCAGCCATCTCCATATTAGCCAATAGAGTTTGAGATGTAGGGAGCTCCAACTGCCCCATGTCCAAATCCAAAAAAATGCTAACCCCAAGCCACAAAATCTAACCCACAACCACCAATACCTAGCCCTGTACAAAGCACCACCGCTAAATGGAGATCCCCCTCTCCAAGACTAGCCTTGGCCAGCCCCAACCCCACGGGTCCACGCAAAACCCCACCTAGTCCACATGCGCTCCACTCACACACCTGCTGCAGCACTCAACACCACCGTCTGCAACCAAAGTCGCGCTCCCAATGCCAATGATGTCACCAATTACACATTTAAAATTATTGATGTTTCTATTTTCTATTTTTTTATTTTATAATTTAAATTTAAAAAGAATACAAATGCTTCTTAAACATGTAAAAATTATAATAAGTTTTTATTAAGAAAATTTACTCTTGAAATTTTTAAAAGAAAAAGAAAATCTAAAACATATCAAAAAGTATAGAGAGTTTCTATTAAAATCTAGATTATACATAAAATCTATTTATGGGTCAATAATTTTTTAATAAAAATATTACGATAAAAATATTTAAATATGTTAAAAAAAAGAAAAAAATTAATATGCATAGAAGTATAGAAAGTATTAAAATCTAGATTTTATCATTTAAACATGCATATATATATATATATATATTTCTATTTAGCAATTTTAATTTTTAAATATGTAAAAAAAAGATATATTAAAATTAAGAATTAAAATAACTAAAAATAAAAAAAATAGTTCACGAATTAAGATTTCAAGATGTTTTAATAAAAATAATTTGTCAAATGTAAGGTATTACATTCTTTTATATGTAACTTTAATTACTCATTTATTATGAATAGAATACATGCATAAATTCATGCATCTCATTTAAACGTATAGAAAAACATTGTGCTTATTTACCATTGATTAAATTAATTTTTATGATGCTCTATGCACAATACATTACTGTCCTACAAAATAACTATATAAATTCAACTATCTTGTTACTCTAAAATTGAATATTTATACACATTACAAAACTAAATATATTTTTAAAAACATCTTGATTCTAATAAATACCTTGCTTTTCCATTTCCAAATGTTAATATATCAACAATTTCTACAAGTCAACTATCACTTAGAGTTTTTTATATTGATAAAATCTTTGTTACTCTTCATCTATTTTAAGGAATTAGATTTCAAAACTATGCATTACACTAAACATATCACCTCTTCTCGTTGCATGTACAAAAACATGCAACTGCTAGTTGTTATTTTCTCTTCCTATTTACCCATCGAATACATCCTAAAGAACTTTCCTTCATTGAAGTTCATCCTTTCTTTTCAAGAATTTATCTTCTTCACAAGTTTTACCAATGTTTTTGCATCGTTTTTCATCCATTATGAACTTGATAGACTCTTGGTTAGAATGGTTTGTGATTTTATTATCCTACTCTAAAAGAATGGGTACAACAGGAACATTGACATTGTTATTATAGAAGTTCAAACTACTATATTAGTTTCCATCATGATATGAGACATGAAGTGTGGGAGTATTTAATTTATATATAGAAATCACTCATGTCTATGGCAAGTGTGATGAACATATAATAAGATGTGTACCATATATCTAGACATGATTTCAATTGCGGCACTAATTGATACAATTTTTGAGCTCTTTCATGTTCACATGCATGCTCAGTTTAAACTGAGACATTTGTTATCCTTTTCATGAGCTTTTACCATACATAGTACTCTAAAAAAAAAATTGATCATGTATGTGTAGATTTGATGTGATTTTGATATATATTTATATTCATTACTTTTTGTCAGTCTATTTTAGCACCGATATCTAAGCTAGGGAACAATAGATACACTAAATTTCAAGTTACAAGTCACCTCAAGATTTATAGTTTCTTTAGTAACATAAACAATTTCAGTCAAATTTCATAAATAGAAGTGACATCACTTTACATTCCTAATGACAAGATAAGCATATTTATGTATCCATAAATATATGGTACTATTGTTGTAGCTATTATAGGCCAAAAAAGACAAGGCATTATAATAAATGAAGAACTAAGAATTAAGGATGAAAAATAGTGTGCTATAGAAAGAATCTAACCCTAAAATATGTTGGCCAAAATACTTGCCCAACCCTAATTTCCAACGCCTAAATTTAGAGCCCAAACAAATCACAAAAAGACACTTTAAAAAATCCAAAGAATAAGTTTAGATGAACTAAAAATATATGTTATATATATATATATATATATATATATATATATATATATATATATATATATATATATATATATATATATATATATATATATATATAGTTAAAATTGTACTTTTTTTCTATTTTTCGCTTATAAATTTATAAATATTTTATAATATCAATAAATTACTTTTATCATATAAATATACAAACATAAACATTAAAAAAGATTGCTATACTCTTCATCCTCTACTAATTTTATTAACTTATTTTTATGATTAAAAAATTAGATTACACTTTTCATTTATATAATTTCCGCTAAATATTTTTTAAATCAAATTTAAAATCATCAACTCTACTTTTTTGTATTTCACAAATATATATATATCCAAAATTATTTTCTCAAAATATCAATAGAATAACAAATTTCAAAAAATGAAAGCTGTCTCTAAGGAGCTCGAGAGCACATGCAACATTGATATCAAAGAAATTGAAATGCTCTCTTAGAGGATTGTGGATCTTGAGATGTAGTTTTTAGAATATATAGTCCGCCAATATAACTAAGAGGGGGGGGGGAGTCAATAATCCAACTATTATCACTATTATCAACCTTAATAAAACTTAACCATGTGAGAAATATAATTAGAAACCATAACAAGATACTCATACACAATAACACTAGATATGTTAACTAGGGAAACCCTTGATTAGAGGGAAAACTCCATTGGGGATGGTACCCACAAGATTATGCACTAATATAAATATTCCTTGTTAGAGGATGGACCATGTTAGGAGTCTTTAACAAAATTCAATACATATTAGACCCTATTAGGAGACTTTGAATCCCTATTAGGAGATTCCAACCCTATTAGGAGTTGTAGAAGGTAGATGGATCCACTGTCCAAATAGCTTCAAGGGCAAGACAAATGAACCCATTGTCTAAATGATCTATGTATTATACCTTGTAGAATAATAGAACTGAATTGTATTGCTTCATCCTCTTTCTCTGTCCTGTCAACCAGATCTCTGCTCCTTCTAATCTTAATACTAGATCACAAACTTTTCATCCAATAATCCCTTGGATCTCTTACTCACATTCACAAAACACTCTGCTCATTTTCACACTTCCTTGATTACTTCACATTCAATACATTGATCACACACTTAAAAAAAAGGAAAATATCTTTCCTTTATACCGTATCTTTAAATTAATTCCTTGAGTCAGCCTTGAGGCTTTTCCAATTAATTATAAGAAGATAATTAATTATTTTGTAATAACAATAACACTATTGGCTCACAGTCTATACAACTTCTCACATGTGCGATACTAGGGCTTGTGTACTTACTGACATCACCATTAGACTATCATCTATCATTGACTAACCATGCATCTCCAGATTATATCTCTATTAGAAGATATAATGCAATCATCATAAATTGCTTCTTAGGTACTTTGTCTCTGTACTGCTCACTGTAAATCAGGCATATCTTCCATACGTCTATAACTTACTTTACATGCATTTAACCTCCTCATCAAAACATAGTGTGGAACATGTCCTTACTTGCGCATCACCTAAAAATCAAAACTATGTCCATACGACCTTGATCTCTATCTGCTACTATGCCAGTCTTCACAGAATTACTGCTATGTTGACATCAATGACAAACATAGTCATCAATGCAACTTGTCAATACTACCACATTCTCAACAATGCTTAAGATACTCCCCCAAAGGAATACCATCAATATTCATGCTAACAATCCCTCCCTTTGGCATTAATGGCAACATAGATGAAAACCATCTAAGTTTTAAGAATACCAAACGTTCTCATCTTTTCAAATCCTCTGGAACACTTCTCTATTTTGTATCTTCTAGATCGACATCATAAGTTGTTCACTAAGCAAATTATTAGCTTCTCCCCCATTCATCAGAACTCTTAATGTTGCATATCTCCCCCATAGAGATATTCCTTTATCTTACTTACATGAATCTTTCTAAAACTCCTTAAAAACTATCTCTCCCCCATTCATACTTAGGAGATGTCCTTCATGTATTCTCTCCCCCATTGACATCAGTGGAAAAGGCATCATTATGCCAATTTACTGCTTCAAGTCTTCAACTAGCTCAAGTGTCCAAAGACATTGTTTAATACCAAATACCAAGAGTCCTCAATGACTTTGCTCATCATAGATACTCCTCCACACATGAAGCATCAACATTCAGTCCAATCAAACAATAGTTCTTTGTACCACTAGACTAATGCAATTGCTACATCATCTACTCTAAAGTAGGTAGGGGCATAACCCCAAGCATACCTCTCAAGTACTCAAATGTATCTTTAGATAAGGTCTTTGTAAAGATAACTACAATCTAATATTTAGTACTCACATATTTCATTATGATCTCCTTTTCTATTGCCTTTTCTCTCAAAACATGATACTTAATAGATATATGCTTAGTCTTATAATTCAATACAAGATTCTTAGACATACTTATTGTACTTGTGTTATCATAGTATATGATAATAGGTTCTGAAAGTTCTATCCTTATATCCTTTAGCATTTGCTTCATCCACATCACTTGATTACAATTATTTGTTGCTACTACATACTCTGCCTCAACTATACTTTATGAAATACAATCTTGTTTCTTGCTCAGCCAAGAAACCAATCTTCCTCCAAGAAATAATGCTCCACCAGTGGTGCTCTTTCTACCATCCATACTGCCTACACAATCTGCATTAATATAAACATATAGAGTGAAATCACTTAATTTGTCATATGATATTCCATAATCAGATGTGCCCTTCAAATATTTGCATATCCTTTTTACTGTTGCATAATGATACTCCTTAGGATTAGCTTGAAATCTACCTACAATCCCAACAAGATTTTCTATATCTAGTATGGCGTGAGTCAGATATTACAAACCTCCAATTATGGATCTATACTTCTTTTGCTCAACTATAGGTGTTTCATCTTTGCTAGATAACTTATGAATAGTTATCATTGGTGTGCCAACATGCTTACAACTTTCCAATCCAAATCTCTTCAATAAGTCTTTTAGATACTTAGCTTGTGAAATAAAAACACCATCACTATTTTGTACAATCTATAAACCTAGGAAAAACTTCATTTCTCCTATCATACTCATTTCAAGCTCATTCTTCATTTCTTCAGCAAACTTATCACTTGCTTCATCATTATCTCCAAATATTATGTCATCAACAAATATTACTATTATCAACAATCCATTCTCTATTTCTTTCAAATGCAAGTTACTATATGTCGTACCTTTAGCAAATCCAAAATTTGCCAAATAATTGTCCAACCTTACATACCCAATTCTAACTACTTGCTTCAAACCATATAGAGCTTTCTTCAATCTACATACCATATCTTTTTCTTCTATTAGAGGGAAACCTTGAAGCTTCTCAAATTATACCGCTTTTTCAAGTTCTCCATTTAGGAAGGTTGATTTGACATCCATCGGATGTCACTTTGAATTTCTTATTTTCTACATAAGCTAGGAACATTCTTACTACTTCCATTTTGGCTACAGGGGCATATGTTTCCTCATAGTCTATTGCTTCTTGTTGTGAATATCCTTTGCACACAAGTCTAGCCTTGTTTCTTACAACTTCACCTTGTTTCTTAATACCCTTTTGGTTTCAATAAAATTCGTGTCTTTAGGTCTTGGACCTAATTCCCATGTTTCATTCTTCACAATCTAATCTAATTCTTCCTTCATTGCTTGAATCCAATGATCATCTTTACATGCTTCATCTATACTCTTAGGTTCAAATTGAGAAATCAAACATATCTCTTCATTAACTTTGTTCCTCTTCATCACTCCTTTGTCTTTGCTTCCAATTATTTTCTCTAGAGGCTAATTCTTAGTCAGATTCTTGTTAAAGGTAGGAGTTGCTAACTCAACTCTTCTTCTCTTGGTTTAGATATTTCTCCTCTTTGCTCAATAATATGCACATCATTCTGCAGATTGTTCTTAGTCTCAAAGAAAAATTTCACATTGTGTCTAACAATTCTAGTATTATCTTCTTCTTCATCAGAATTGCAATCCATCATCTTTTCCTTAATTCCAAACTTTTCATCAACTTTTACATTTGCACATTCAACTATTTTCTTGTTTCTATGATTAAAACATCTGTATGCTTTACTTTTCAATGAATAACCAAGAAACATACCTTCATCACTTCTTGGATCAAACTTACTAATTTCATCATCTCTCTTCATATAAAATTTGCTTCCAAAGATTTTGAAATATGTTACTAAGGTTGAATGACTAAACCATAATTCATAAGGGGACTTGACTCTTATCCATACCTTTTTTGATCTATACTCTATTCATAGTGTACACTACTGTATTGACTGCTTCTCTCCAAAATGTCTTGGATACATCATTCTCAAACATCATTTCTCTTTCTACCTCTACTATTGATCTATTTCTTCTTTTAGCAATCTCATTCTGCTTCAGGGTCTTGTGTGAAGACAAATTTCTCTTGATTCCATTCTCTTCACAAAACATGTTAAACTCTCTAGAGGTATCTCCTCCTCTGTTTGATCTCAAACATTGTGTCTTAACACTAGATTCATTCTCAACTCTAATCTTAAATATCTTAAACTTCTCAAATGCCTCAGAATTTTCTTTAAGGAATGCTATTGACATTATTCTAGTGAAATCATCAACAAAAATTATGAAATACCTTTCTCCATAGAATCCTCCTATCCTTGAGGGGCCACTCAAATCTGTGTGAACCATCCCTAGCTTCTCTATAGTAGTGAACTTCTTGTTGGGAAATGATACCTTAAAGATATAGATTCACAAAACCATATAACCTGGAGAGAAAATGTGGTATATTTTTAATGATAAGCATTAAAAACCTTCTAACCTATCATGTTTATGAATATTAAGTTCTAGATTTCACATCCTCAAACATTGCTATTCATTTTTCATTCAAAATTGTACAAATCTAAGTACTCTAGAAGATGTAGGTTGACATTATTATATTACTTGAGGAGCAATTGTATTATAGAAAGTTAAGTCGAAAGAAGAAGAACCCATTAAAATGATGGAATTACCAAAGAGATGTTAATATCAGTATCATCTTGGGAAAAAGATGAGGCAATTTCGATAGACACAAGGCAACCAATCGATCCAAACATAGAATGCTCTATATAAATGCAATACATAGTACAGTCAATATATAGCCTAGTAGGCTACAACCTTCACAAAAATTTCATTTGTTTTGCACATTCAAAATTTTCATAATTATTTTTCCATATGATACTTGTACGAGAATCCCATATCAAACAATTTCTTTGATGAAAATTGTTACTACTAATTTCTTCTCCTCATCTTCTTCATCTTCATTCTTTTTTCACATAACAAAGGAAATTAGTCACCCATTAAATGATTACCTTGATTTTGAAAGAATTAAATATAGCTTGTCTAAACAAAAATTACTAACCCAATGGCCAAAGGGAATTTTTGATATTGTTTGCAAAGGAAATGAAACATTTGAGAAACAGTGACTAGATCCGAACAAAAAATGTATCGACCTACTACGGATGGGTGTTCCATCAAATGAATATGGGCACTAAAAACTATTGGGAGGAGTATGGGTATGGTGGTGAAGGAGTACAAGTCCACTATATCATACTATGGATGTGAGTCATTGTATGGTGAACATGCCATTGTTATGTATAGTGAGTGTGGGATATGGTATGTGTACATTGTATGCAACTAGTAGTGATGCTCTTAGCTAGTAACTGAAGTATCCACATGACCATGTGACCAAAATGTTTTAGAGTGACTGAAGCATCCGCATGACCAAAATGGTCTAGAGTGATTGAAGCATCTGCATGACTGAAACATTCCAGAGTGACAAGCATCTGCATGACCAAAACATCCACATCACCAAAGACGCTCATTGTGACTGAAGGATGGTAGATGATTTTGTAACATAACTATTTCTTTACCGAATTCTATAACAAATTTGTAGGATATATTATGGCTGCAAGATTCATAAAGAATACAAATGTTGAAAATTAGGTTGATTGTAAAGGCATTCTGAGCCTATGAAAATCTAGAGTTGTATGTAAATTTTTTACTGTAATACAAAAGTTTTCTTAGAGGTTTCGAGTGCTGGGGTTATTCCCGAAAGGGTTTCCCATGTTAAATCTAGTGTTTTCTCTGTGTCTTGTGTGTGATATTTTTTTTATCTACATGTCTCTGCAATTTTTTCTTGCATATTTCCCTGTTAATGCGACATTCGAAAAGCATTTCCACACTGTTTTTTTCCTAACAAGTGGTATTAGAGCTTGGCCAATTATGTTATCCTTGTCAGTTAGGGTTTGGTTTTTTGTGCCAACTTGATTTTAGTGGGAGTTTGCAAAAAAAAATTATGTAAATTGAGATGGCTAGTATGTCAAGATGAGTGAATGTTGAAAAGTTCAATGACACCAACTTTGAGTTGTGGAAACTTAAGGTAGAAGATTTGTTAGTTGATCGAAATTTGTGGACTGTCATGACTGGCATTAAGCCTTCAAGAATTAAATGTATGAAGATTAGGAACTAAAATATCGAAAGGTCAAAGGATTGATAAGACTGAGTCTTGTAGACTTAGTTTTATTGAATTTCCATGAAGAGAAACCTGCACATTCCTTATGGAAGAAATTAGGAGACATTTATTAGGGAAAATCCTTGGTAAACAAGATTTTCCTAAGGAAGAAATTGTACTCATTGAAGATGGATGGAGGAATGAGTATGGAAGATCATTTAAACTCATTCAATATGGTATTGCATAGTTAACATCTATTTTTGTGTCTGTTGATGAATAATATTAGTACATGTTACTATTATGCTCATTGCCTGATTCGTAGGATCATTTGGTAATGACTATCAGAAGTATGGCTACCAAGTTTAAAATGGAAAAAGTAGTTTCTACAATTTTATCAAAGGAGATTTGAAAGAAGTCCTTTGAGGTGGCCAAAGAAGCTCTGACTATACAAGGGAGATCTAAGGAAAGAAGTAAAAAGGACACAAAGTCAAACTCTCAAGAGCGATCTACCACTCTTGGAAAGAAGTCCAAGGTGAAGTGTTCAAACTATGGGCAGAAATGTCATATCCAAAGGGATTGCAAGGAGGAGAAAAAGAAGAAGAAGAAATTTACTTCTAACATTGAATCTTCTCAAAGTAATGTTGATGCCTTTGTAGTAGCCTCAGTAATGCCTACGTCTGACGATGTATGGTAGGTATATTTGAGAGCATCATTCCACATGACATCTCACAAAGAGTGGTTCTCAAAATATGAATTGTACAATGATGAAAAGGTTGTTGACATATTATTCAAGTTTGTTATTAGTGACACACACTTATTCAGATTCTATATAGCTATCGGGCTCATTGAATAGTTTATAGTGTCTGCCATGTAATTCAGTAGCCACTAATTTTTATAGTTGCTACCGAGTCCTTTGGACCAATTTCAGTGGTTATTGAGTAGATTTAGTTAGTGTGAAGTTTAACAATTCAAATCGAGTGTTTCAGTATACACCAAGTTTATCAGTGGTTACTGAGTTCGTAGTTCATGTGATGTGAAGCTAGTAGTTACTGAACATTACAGTGTCTACTGAGTTCTTAGTTCATGCGATGTGAAGACAGTGTTAACCAAGCCACTCCAAGGTAACCAAGTGATTTAGTGTTTGCCAAGTTGCACAATATCTACTGAGTCACCAGTGCAGACCAAGTTCAAGACTACTTAAAAGTGATCAGTATGGACCAAGCTTCTACATCTACCAAGAGCATCACGATGCCAAGTAGTGACAATGGATACTAAGTATCAAAACCTCACCGAGTCAATCTTCAGAAATCAAGTATCTTCATATGGGCCAGCTTTGCAATATTTGTGTTAACTTGTGTCATGGACGACTTTGTAATTTTGTAAATTGGATTGATATATATATGTGATGTATTGTATCATATCCAATGTAATGTAATGGAAAAAAGCAAGAGCAAGAAGGTGCAAGAATGTGAATGTGAAAGCATATATAGTAGATAAAAAATTGTAAAGGCCATATCAATACAAGGAGCAATGATGACAAATCTATCATAGAAAGGTGATCAATATACTAAGGAATCTCTATCAAAAAACTCAGTTGCAAATTAGAGATCTACTACTTCATCCTAATAGGTGAACTAGTCAAAATCCTCTAACAAGGTACACCTAACAGTCTTTTCTAAATCTCTTTACTGAGTACATACTTCATTGTATGTTTGTAAATCCTCTTACAAGGAGAACCTAGCAGTCTTATTTGCTCCTAACAGGGCAAATCATCATAAGTGATCAATGTAAGCCTTAACTAGCCAACTTTATTTTGTAGTATTAAAGTTTGTGAGTATCATCCCCATCCCAATTTTTTCTATTTGGAAGGTTTCTGGGTCACCAAATCATTGTGTTCAAGTGTTGTGGATGCTTTCATATTTTTAGTTTCTCATGCATGCAATTGAATCATATGTGATGAATTAAATGCTAAATGGTTTATTGGATTAAGAATTAAATTGGTAAAAGTTTTAGAAGTTACTGATTCACCCCTCTCCTCTCAGTAACTTAGCATAGTCTTGAATATTTTTAACAATTGGTATTAGAGCTTTGTGGTTCTTAGGAGAAAGTTTAACAACTTGAGCAAAGATCAAGGATATGGAGATATTTAGACTTGACAAAGTTATTGACAATGAAAAGTTGGATCTAGAAATGGCCAATGCCCAACTCAAGAAAGCTAAGGAGCAACTCTCCCAATCCCTAAAAAGAAGAAAGGAACTTGCAAATCAAACAAATGATCATATCTACATTGAAGAAAGAATTGAATACTTTCACCCTTCAAGTAGTTCATATGAAGCAAAGGATGCAATCAAAGAACTCTTGGAGAAGAATGGTTCCCTGCAAGAAGAAGTAAGAAAGCTAAAAAGAGAACAATAAATTCGGTCAGTAAGGTTATGTGAAGTCTTGGAATAGAGAAACAAGATAAAAGAAGAGATGGATGGAAGGAACAATGAGATCTAGAACTAATCCCTTCAACATGCAGAACTTATTGATTAGCTCTCTAATGCAAATGAAGAAATTATGAGCCAAAGAAAAATCAATGAAAGAATAAGAAATGAGCTGAGATCTAAAAAGAAAATCAGTGAAAGATTGAGAAATGGCCCAAAAATTGAGAAGAAAATTAGTGAAAGATTGAGAAATGACTTAAACACTAAGAAGCAAATCAATGAAAGAATGATGAAATCTCAAGCGGACATGGATCAACTGAATGAGAAAAGTCTCTATAGGAAAAAAAGAAAAGTAGGAATTGGATACAAAGAAGAAGGTGAATCTTCTAAAAAAGGTGCTCAAAAGAATCAAAGACCTACTTGAAATCATTGTGGTAAGATAGGTCATGCATCAAACAAATGTTGGAGTAATGGAAAAGAAAAATTCAATGGAAAATGCAACAATTGCAATTAGCATGGTCACAGGGATAATGAATGCAAAGAGAAACCAAAATTTGAAGGCAATTGCCATAAATGTAAGAAACAAGGATACAAGGCATCAAAATGCAAAACAAGGACATTGAATCCTGTAGAACAAATTGTGAAAGCAATATTTGGATGGGACTACAATACCTGGTGTAGATGTCATTATTGTGGAGAATTTGGACACATTAATATGAATTGTGTTAAACATCATATGAGGAAAAGAGATACCACTATGAGATGTTTCATTTGTACAAAACTTGGTCATCTTGCTAAGAATTGTATGAATACTGATAAAGTTGAAGATGAAAAGAAGGCAAAGGGTGATAACATTTGAAAGAAGATGAGACAGCAATGGATTCCTAAGTCTACTGAGGATATTGGTCTAAGTAATGAAGGTCAAGTCACTCAAGAATCGGGTGATTCTACCATTTCTAATTAAGTTCTTAAGGAAGAACTAGAACCAATCTATCAAAGAAGTCATCAAAATTAGTTCTAATTGAAAGGTAACAAAGATCCAAATCTGTATGCAATATACAAAGGGATCACTGAGTGAGATCTATATCAGTTACCGAGTTAACTTATTTACCGAGTAAGGTTGGGTCATAGACTCTACTGAGCAAGGTCGGGAGTAATAAGGCACTTATGGTTACCAAGTCATGAAGACTTTACCAAGTGATCAATATACAATAGTGGATGACAATCTATCAAGTATAATATTGAAACTCATCTATCTTCGTACCAAGAATTAATGACAAAAGGCATGGAAGTGAATTCATTTATTATCATGAGTTTTTGAGTGCTATTGCAAAGAGCAATTTTCTATGCGATCAAGTGACTTGAGAAAATTTCCTGCAAGAATTTTTCAAATTTCTCTCAAGCTACCGAGAAAAATGGCATCCAACAGTAGCAAGGCAAAGAAAGGTTCTGACATGTTGGTTCAAGGTGTTGAATGGAAAGGACTAGATTTTAAGCTCATGCCCATAGTTGCTGAAACCCAGACCCCAACGGAGCTCAATCTCAAATCCCTCCCAAGGTACTTCTTGTTAATGACATTCGAGCTCATTTTAAATGTGCAATTCAAGAAATTGGTACTCTAGAGATGGATGATGCCCTAGGTCAGTTATGCGTTGATGGAACCCTAAAACTCGAGCATCAACATTTAGAAGCAAAAGGGTTAACACATATTCCCCACATGCCTTAAGAGTTTAAAATTAAATGGATTAGGTGTATACTTAGTTGGGTGCATAATGGACAACTATGGTTAGAGCAGCCAATTTTGATAACCAAGAAAATGATTCATCGAATCACTGGCCTTACCATGCTCACCAAAGCCAAAACAACCAAAACCCTAGGTCAAGTAGAGTTGGAAAAGAAAACCCTAGCCGAGTGGGATGGTAGAGGCATAAAAATAAGTAGTGTTACTGATGCAGAGGTAAAGTTTGGAATTCATGTTATAGCTCATAAGATATATAATTCAAGCCATCTCAACAGTGTATCATGTGAAGCGGTGGATTTGGCGTATAAAGTGGTTAAGAACAACCTGTCTTATGACCTTGTCGAGTTGTTATTAAGGAAATTCAACAAGAATATGGAAAGTATTAGAACCTCCAATAATAACCCATGCAAATTTAGTTCTCTATTAACATGTTTATTCTTTTATGTTCAGAAGTTCTTCCCTTCCAAAGGCACCATAGTCTGGAGAAAAGATGTGCCTCTATTATACCAAATAAATGAATATATTGTAGAAATGGGAGAAAATTATGGAAGCATCATGGACAACTACTTCGACGTGTTCAAAGAGAAAATGAGCAATAGGTTCAAGATACCTAAGAATTTAGTTGAAGACTACAAGGATGATGTGTGCTTCATGGTTGATTGTGACAAGGTATACATCCAGGTAGTCAAGCCTAGAGTTGTGTGGGTCAAGCCTCTTGTTTATGAGGTAAACATTGATGAGACCAAGGATATCATTGAAGCCATTGTCAATGAACCTGTTGATCCCAAGGCCCCTTGTTTTGGTACTTGTGAAGAGGCAAAGACAAGAATAGAGCTAGAGATAAAGCTCCCTCAGGTGGTTGACAAAGAGAAGAGGAGGACAGCCAAACTGAAATCTAGTACACCTCTCATGTTAACTGAGGGAAAATGTGAGGATGAGAAAGAAGCAGAGGATGAAGAGGAATCTAAGAAAGAGGAAGAAACTTTGAAGAAAAAGGGCAAGTTGATCATCACCAAGCCTACAAAGGCATCCACTATAGTCTTCACAAGGAGGTCATGGAAGAAAGGAAGTGACATTTTTTTTAGCAAACCTCCACCCACCTTTCAAGAAAAATTGAAGCAAATGGAAGAAGGAGCTATTGGAAATAATCAAGACTAGCTAGGTTACTGAGAGGGGAGGGGTGAATTAGTAACCTTAAAAACTTTAAATTAATTTAGCACTTGATCTGCATAATCCATACACCATTAATTCATCTAATCTATTTCATGCATGAGAAAATGAAAGATAAGCATTCATGACACATGAACAACGAATTTGGTGACCCAAAAACCTTCCAAATAGAAAGTAAAACTGGGGTGGGGATGATACCCACAAAACTTCACTACTACAGTATAAAGTTGGCTTGTTAAGGCTTACATTGACCACTTCTAGTGATCTATCCTATTAAGAGCAATTTGGATTGCTAGATCTACCTTGTTAGAGGTTTTACAAACATACAATGAAGTATGCACTTTGTTAAGCGATTAAAGAAAGATTATTAAGTCTACCCTATTAAAGGATTTTAGAAATTGAATCACCTGTTAGGATGAAATAGTAGATCTGACTTACAACTTGATTGTTGATTAGATCCTTGAAGTACATATCACCTCTTGTGATAGATATAGCTTTACTGCTCCTTGTAGACATTGTTGAAGACTCTGCTATGCTCAGTAACCATACAGAATTGAATAAGTGTTGTCACTAATGAAAAATATAACTTAATGCCAACAAGAGATGGAATAACAAATTTCAAATCTTTGAAATATGAGACAAGGACAAAGGCAGAACAAAAACAAGTTGAAGAATTGGTGCTAAACAAAATGGGTAAATGGAAGTACTCACTAGACCAAATTGCCTCTCAAATCTCTAATGAATTCTTGGAGAAGATAAAGCGAAGATGGGATTTTTCCATGCAAATAGTAAAAGACATATATGCACAAACCCTAAGGTAGTTACTATTGAGTATATCAAATGCTAAGGTAAAAGAGTCTTTAAAGAAAATGAAGAGAAAATGACTCTAAGATTTAATACTTGCTTAATTTTGATTAAGGATATAGAGCCTGTAGTTAAGAATGCTACAAACACTTGGAAAAATGTTTATCATCTTCATAAATCAAGTGAATATCCAATTGAAGTAAAGGATATTGATGAAGAAGAAGATAAGGAAAAATATGAGGAGGAAAATGTTGAAGAAGTAACTCATTTTGATAACGAGGAAGAAGAAGAGGAGTAAGGTGCAGAAGCTACTGAGGAAGATAAGGAAGATGTTGAGGAGACTAACCCAATCAAGATAGCTGCTACAGTCATTGCCTCACTTCCTCGCTCCTTGAAAAATGTTTGACTACATCAAGTTTGGAGACAACATCAAAAAGTTTGGTTGTGACTATTACAGATACATCAAATGTCCAATCACTCTTTGGTCCAACATAGCTCAACATATTATTGACAATAGTGACTTCCACTTCATCAACCGAGTTGCAAACTCCCACTTCATCTGCTGAGTTGAGCTCTTCAGTCATCACCTCTCCAATTTTGACTTCTTTAGTTTTGAACTCATCTATGGTAAGCACTCCAATTTTGTCTACAACATTTTTGGATTCTAAAGTTTTGACTTCATCAATTTTGGATTCTTCAAGCATTTCTATAAGTCTTCCATCAGTCAATGCATTATCAATTTTTACTACAAGCTCGATTATGTCTACTGTTGATTCTATTCTAAGTACAAAAGTAATAAGTGCAAGGATAGTTGCGCCTAAGACTCAACGGAGTACAAAATTTTTGAAAGAAAAGGAGATAGAAGGAGATATAGATTTGGATGAGGAAATAGAAATTCCCAAATGGGATATCTACAATCCTTTTACAGAACAAATGCACATATTTGGTGAACTTCTTTAGAAAAAGGCCAAGTAGCAAAGATTGAGAGAAGAAAGAGATAGAGAGTACAAAATATCAGATGATGCCAAGAATATTTTTTCTAAGGCTATTGGAATTGAGGTTGATTCTTCTCAACCTATTTTGTTTCAACTTGGAGAGGCACTTGAAAGTCCAATGAGGACACTAAAGGAAAAGAAAAGTTGGTTGAAAAGGCTAAAAATAAATTCAATAACAAAGTGTTGGAGCCCATTGCTCAGCAAATTTCTATTTATCAAGTTGAGTTATCAATAATTTTGTTCAATCTTAAGGCATCTTGTTCAAATGTATCATCACTTTTTGCAAAGCTATGTGATGTCACCGAGTATACAAAGGAAGTTAAGGACAAATTGTCCAAAATTAATATTGATCTTAAAGCAAGTGCTCAGCAGCTGTAACTTGACCCTAATTCAAGCTCTGCACATTTCAAGAAGATTAGATTTTTGTCAGATATGCAAGCATGGTTATTAAGAGAAGAAGCAAGGATCCATTCAACATTAGTTGATATACAAAATATGATCCTTCTAGTCATGGACTCTATGCAAAATAACATTATTTATTTAAAAACCTTGATTCATGCTAACAACTTCTCTATTATTGATCACATGATTGAATTATCAGCAGAAGTGCAAATTTCCATTCATACATGTAAGGTACTTCAAGAAAGTTGAGATAAAACATTAGTAATTACTCTTAAGGTACACTCTAAATTCTTATCTAATTTTGGTGTCTCCATGTAAATATGGTGAATAAATCTATGACATTACTGTCAAAAAGGGGGAGATGAGATATGAGAGGAGATGAGATACGGGAGAAAATTTAAAAGGGGAGAAGAGAAGAGTTACAGGGGAAGATATGTCATATTTATATAAGAGAAAAGCTACATGTACATAATAGATCACATAGTATGGGGGAGAAATATGCTATGGAGAAGAACTACTCTATATATACCTTACAAAGATCAATTTTTAAAAATCTCAAAATAGACTGAGCTAGTATCACATGGTGATGAATACAAGGTATTCAGTTTTGGGCTAATAAGTGTTTTTGTCACTAATGCCAAAGGGGGAGATTGTTGACATATCAATCAGGTTTTTTTATTAGTGACACACACTTATTCAGATTCTATACAGCTATCAAGCTCATTGAATAGTTTATAGTGTTTGCCATGTAATTCAATAGCCACCAAGCTTTACAGTTGCTATTGAGTCCTTTTGACCAATTCCAGTAATTACTGATCAGATTCAATTAGCATGAAGCTCAATCGTTCAAACTAAGCATTTTAGTATGCACCAAGTTTATCAGTGGTAACCGAGTTCGTAGTTCATGTAATGTGAAGCCAGTAGTTACTGAGCATTGTAGTGTCTACCAAGTTCTCAATTCATGTGATGTGAAGACAGTGTTAACCAAACCACTCCATGGTAACCAAGTGATTTAGTGTTTTTTGAGTTGCACAATATCTACCAAGTCACCAATGTAGACTAAGTTCAAGACTACTGGAAAGTGATCAGTATGGACCGAGCTTCTACATTTGCCAAGAGCATGACGATTCCAAGTAGTGACAGTGGATGTTGAGTATTAGAAGCTCACCAAGTCAGCCTTCAGAACTCGAGTATCTTCATATGGGCTGACTTTGTAATATTTGTGCTAACTTGTGTCATGGCCAACTTTATAATTTTGTAAATTGGAGTGGTATATATATATGATGTATTGTATCATATCCAATGTAATGTAATGAAAAAAAGCAAGAGCAAGAATGTGCAAGAATGCAAATGTGAAAGCATATAGAACAGATAAAGAATTGTAAAGGCCATATCAGTACAAGGAGTAGTAGTGACAAATCTATCACAGAAAGGTGATCAGTACACTAAGGAATCTCTATCAGAAAACTTAGTTGCAAATCAGAGATCTACTACTTCATCCTAACAAGTGAACCAGTCAAAATCCTTTAACAAGGTAGACCTAACAATCTTTTCTAAATCTCTTTATCGAGTGCATACTTCATTTTATGTTCATAAATCCTCTCACAAGGTGGACCTAGCAGTCCTATTTGCTCCTAATAGGGTAGATCATCAAAAGTGATCAATGTAAGCTTTAACCAGCCACCTTTATGCTACAGTATTAAAGTTTGTGGGTATCATCCCCACCCAAGTTTTACTTTCTATATGGAAGGTTTTTGTGTCACCAAATCATTGTGTTCAAGTGTTGTGGATGCTTTCATATTTTTAGTTTCTCATGCATGCAATTGAATTAGATGTGATGAATTAAATTCTAAATGGTTTATTGGATTCAGAATTAAATTGGTAGAAGTTTTAGAAGTTATTGATTCACCCCTCCCCTCTCAGTAACTTAGCATAGTCTTGAATATTTCCAACAAATATTTTCTTGGTGAGTGATTCCACACTAGAGATCATTAGAAGAGGATGAGTCAAAATTCAATTCCCCGATGGCAGAGTAAAGGGAATTGATGGAGTACTTCACATACCTGGTTTGGCTTGAAACCTACTTTTTGTTAGTAAGTTGAATGATGTCAGAGTCTAGGTAACGTTTTAAATGGTGGTTTTAAGAAAACTAGGGAGTCTATTCTTTTAGCAAAGGGTGAACACATTAGAACATTGTATTAGTTAGATGCCAAACCTGTATGTTGTAATAGTTTCTCTATTAAGTCTATTAAAATCAATATGGAAACACATGGTGTAAATGCGATGGAAGTTAAGCTTCCTACTGAGAAAACAATTTTTTGTAATTCTAGGCTTTGAAATATTGATGAGAAAGATTTAAAAACCTTGAAAAATAAAAACTTGGGTGAAGGGTTGGCTAATTGTAACCTCAAATTTGATTTCTACGAATATTTCATCTATGGAAAGCAAAACTGTGTTTGGTTTTATTCTAGCTCTCAAAAATATTTTGGTTTGTTGGACTATATTCATTTTGATGTGTTTGGTCATGTGGATGTTCCTTTTTCTATCTAACTCAAGATATTATGTGTCATTTATTGATAACTATTCAAGAAGAACATTAATTTTATTTTTAAGAAGTAAATCAAAAGTCTTTGGTCAGTTTAAGGAATTAATTTTATTTTTTAAAAATTAGACTAGGAGAATGGTTAAATGTTTAAGGACGGATAAAAATGGAGAGTTTTGCAATGTAGATTTTGATAGCTTCTATGTAGGTCATGGTATTAAGAGGAATAAACTACAACCTATACTCCATAATAGAATGGAGTAGCAAAAAGGATGAATCAATCATTGATGGAGAGAGTAAGGAACATGATGGAAAGTGTTGGTCTTGAAAAAATGTTTTGGAATGAAGTAGTGGCAACAACATGTTACTTGTTGAATTGTTCTCCTATGGCAGTGCTAGTTGACAAGACACCTATGGAAGCATGGTCTAGTAAGAATCCCTCAATAAGACATTTATGTGTCTTTGGTTGTAAAGTATATGCTCATGGGTGAGTGCACCAAGATGGTGTACAAAAATTGGGGTATAAGTGGACACCTTTTTTCTAAAATTAGGTAAACCTAAACTTGGACAAGACATTTGAGGGACATCCACTAAAAATGAAAAGATGCGTAAAGTAGAAATAACTAGTTGTTGTGTAGCCAAATCTAATGAAGAAGGAAGCACTAGTTTCTTGGTAGATGAAGTGTTGATCACTTCGGTCAATATGGTACTTAGATGAACAGGTGCAGAGATTGGTTGTGTGCATGGATTTGCAATGGTTTCCACAACCAACTCAACAGAAGCTTTCTCTAAGCTTGATGGCATTAAAGCTTTGCTTGGAGAGTCAGGGAATGAGGCCATAAGAGCACTAGTGGTGGAGCATTATTTCTTGATAAAAGACTAGTTTCTTGGAAAAGCAAGAAACATAATTTTATTTCTTAGTTCACAGTAGAGGCAGAATATGTGGCAGCAATAGTTGATTGTTCTAATATTGTTTGGTTCAAACAACTGCTGACAGGTATTAAGATAGAGATCATGGATCCAATGGTTATATATTGAGATAACACTAGTGCAATTAATATATCAAAGAATCTAGTAATGCATACCAAAACAAAACACATTGCTATAAAATATCATTTTTTGAGAGAATTGGTACAACATAAAGAAGTAAGATTGGAATATGTGAACACTAAAGAACAAATTGCAAACATATTCACCAAGCCATTACCTAAGGATGCATTTTTTTATCTAAGAGGTAAGCTAGGGGTCATTTCCCTATATGAAGCTCACTAAATGAAGTCTAGTGATGCATCAACTAGAGCATGATAAAGATCAATCAGTTGATGCAAAATTGACAAAGGCATATTGTAAATGAATTAGTACATAAGGTACATTGATATATACTGAATATTGTCTTTGGCATGTAATGTCAAAGAGGGGGAAGTTTTATGTCATATCTCATAGAAATTTTATCACTTAAAGAGATGACAAAAAAGGAAATATCAAAGGCATACGTTTGTTGACAGAGGGAGAAATTGAAGGTAGAGGGAGTTCACACTAATAGAGGGAGTTCTCATGGGTGAGAATCAAAATGAAACTAAGGATATGTTTATTACTTTATTCTTGCTCTAAAATTTTATTGCATTATGACATGTTGTGTTGCCATCAATGCCAAAGAGGGAGATTGTTGGAAACAATTGATTAATTGTGTATTGTCTTTTATGTTACACAAAATGTCATATCATTGTCAGTTAGTGTATGTCAACCTCACTTGGGCATTGAAGATAGTTTTCTGTGTATGCCGAGCATTCTAGAGTTTGACTAGTTCAAAAGATAGTATCTACCGAGTTCACTCGGGCAACAAAGGAAAGTTAGCAAAAGTTTAGTATTAACTGAGATCACTTGGTTAATGAAGGAAACGCTAGATGGAACCAATGTTAACTGAGCTCACTCAGTTACCAAAGGAACTTTTTGAATATGCAGTGTTAACTAAGTTCACTAGGTTAACATAGTAAAATTGCTTTGAGTTAGTATCTACGAAGCAAGGTCGATTAACGAAGGATTTTCTTGTCTTGGCATATTGAGTTGAATTGAATTGTTTTTTGGTTCTAGCTTATTGAGAAGATGAATATTAATTATTTTAAGATGTATTCAAGCTGACTTGACAATATGTAAGATATAAATATAAGGTCAAGTTAAGGATTAGAAGAAGCAACATAAGTGGAACACATTTGAAGATTTGATGATGCTAAAAGGAAGTGAATTAGAAGGATAAGCATAATATCCTTGTTAAGATGCAAAGATACATTTGATCAGGAAGGATCAAGTATACAAGCCAAAATTGAGATTTGTAAGTAGCAATTTAGTTGCATCAGAAATCGGGTTATCTCATTGTTACTCTCTAACCATTGTAACAATGATCTAAATCTCTTAATAGAGTTGGCTTAGCAACTATTTGTAAATCCTTTGACAAGATGGCATTTCTATTGAATTGTCTAAAGACCTCTAACAAGGCCACTCCTAATAAGGTGATTAAATCCTCTCACAAGATCACACCTAACAATGTGTTTTGTAGCCTTTAACAGGGTTGGCTCCTAATAGGGCTTACCTCAGAAGAGTAAAAATTAGTAACTAGTTGCAATTGGTGTTTTTTCTCAAATTGGGTTTCCACGTTAAATCTTGGGGTCAATTGTGTTCATGTTATTTCTCTTATGTGTTTACAATTAAGTTAAGTAAGATTAACCATAGATAATATATTGAAGATTTTCATGTTAAAGCATTTACCAAGCTATTTATTGTTTACCGTTCTTGTGTGTTTATCGAGTTACAATAGAGTTCAATTTTGATTTGTACTGACATCTAAGGGATATGGGATTTATTTTAGTGGTCACTGATTCACCCCTCCCCTCTCAGTTACTCCTCTTATACTTCTAAAAAAATAAAACATTTAAATTATAGTAATCTAAATCTACTTTCTAAACTCCTAGAGTTTTTACAAAATGGATAGGATTAGGTGGGTCAAACCTTGTGCACAAGAAAAATAGTTCCTAATTTTTTAGAAAACATAAATAGCTATTTTCTTGTGCAGCACAAAAGACATAGTTATATTTAGTATTTTGCATATCCCTCTGGTAGGATGATAGTTGAGAGTCATATCTAGAATTTTTGTATTTTTTTGTAATTTTATGATGAGTATTTTTTTTCTTATGAATTATTGAATATACTACATCCTAAAATTTTGATACCTATTCGTGTGCTAAGCATAACTTGCATCAAAATAATTAAAAATGGAATTTTTTTTTAAATGTGTATATAATCAAGTTTGGAATAATAATATGTAATTTACTTTGAATTTGGTTAAGTATATTAAATATTTTTAAAATAATGGTAGACATATGTCTGCAAGGAATGTCAAGCATTGGTAAAATTAATTAAAGTTTACAATATTATTGTTGTCCAATAAAAGAAAAAATTATATGGTTAGAAAACTAAGAAGATGTGTAAGATTATGGTGGTGATTTTAGACATACCCACTTCACGATTAGCATACCTGATGAAGACAAAGATGATAATTCATCTTAGAAGATGAAAAAACATCTAAAGGAACAAAATGGAGGGAAAACAACCTCCCAAGCCTTTGGGTCATTCTCCTAGGCTATCACCAAGCCATAACCTAACGGGTTTTTTGGATTCAAATAACCCGATTGGGTTATAAAAATAGAAAATGCATTCCAAATTGATCGAGTTTTATAAAACCTGACCAATTTCTATAAAACCATATCAGGTTCTACAAAACCTTATCAGATTCTACAAAACCCGATCAGGTTTTGTATTACTATTTCACAAGGTTAGAGTGAGAGAGAGAGATTAGGTTATGTATTATACTAAACAAGTGTCTATCATATCCCCCAATCCTTATCTGCATCCCATCCTCTCTCTCTCTCTCTCTCTCTCTCTCTCTCTCTCTCTCTCTCTCTCTCTCTCTCTCTCTCTCTCTCTCTCTCTCTCTCTCTCTCTCTCTCTCTCTCTCTCTCTCTCTCTCTCTCTCTCATTTTTTCTCTTTATCCTATCCCTGTCTCTCTTTCTCATATTCCCTTCTCTCTCACACTCTTTATTTCATATCCACTAATCTCTCTATCTACCCTCTCTCTCCCTCTCCTATCCCCCTCCCTCTTTATCCTACCCCCTTCTCTCTCTCAATCTTTCTATCCTTTCCCAAAATCTCTCTCTCTCTCTCTCTCTCTCTCTCTCTCTCTCTCTCTCTCTCTCTCTCTCTCTCTCTCTCTCTCTCTCTCTAGTACAAGAGCACCTAGGAAAAAATCTAGGCACACCTTGGATGAAAACAAAAGCAAAGAATATGTGGTATCCTTGAAAGTGAATTGGAATGTATTGAAGCCAATAATGGAAAAATATAATGAACAATTTAATGTTAACTTGAAAAGTCCTAAAGGTCATGATAAAGGATTTAGGCATAAAAATGATGTAAGGGTGGCCAATAGTGCCAACAAGGGATCTATATTGGTCAAAGGGATCAAATAGGTCCTAGGGGGGTATTAGACTAAGTCCTAAGTGGTAGAAATCAATAAAATATGAGTTAAAACAATTTAATAAGGTTTTAAAATTCAAATTTTGAATCCTAACGACTATATACTAGATTAGGAAGGAAAATCAATATTTGAGTGTTTTAACCTTTGTTATGGATTCCAACCAATGGAATATGGTTTGAGAAGTAGTATTTCATCCTATATAGCCTATTAAAGGCATATTATAATCATATTGAAGGTATTGTACGGATACCATCAACATTGTATGGATTTGATAGTTGGAATGCAATAAAAACTTGATTTTTGAGCATTTTGCATTGGACCTTTTATTTGGATTGGTTTCTCATTGTTGTTTTCATGTTTTAAATCCATTGGAATGATATCTAACCATTTTCTAGTGCATTGAGGCAAGTAGAAGATCATTTAGCCAAAAGTGCTAATTGCAAGCAATTTTTGCAATAATTTGTGCAAGTTTTGAGCATTTAGAGATCATTTGTTCATTCCATGGATGTAGGAATTTGATTCCTATGGAATGAACCCATATTTCGGTGTAAATAAACCTTCTAATAATGATTGGGCAGGAGTTTACATGAATGGAGGATTTTAATGGGTTTTTGGTGGTTGTAGGTGCATGAAATGCATGCCTAGAGTGTAGCAGCTAGAGATCTATCCATTGGAGAGGCATGGTGAATCAACCTTCAATTGGTTGATATTGGCTTGGGAGGTCACACATTGAGAAAGCCCTAGATTTGGGGGTTTATAAGAGGCAAACTAGGGGTTATTTATTTTTAGAGGATGGGGAGTCAAATTGATTTGATTTTCCTTTAATTGGGGTCATTTTGAAGGACTATTGAAATCTTGAAGCTTTAGAAGTACAGGCAACATATACTTGATTTGTAAAATCACCATATTTTATGCTAAAAAGGGTGTCTAGTTTGGAGATCTGGTTGTTGGTCCAAAACAACCTATACTAAGTTTTACATATGCTAAAGAAGCCCAAAATAGGTATCTGAAAACCTTTTTTTTTTAATATTCCTTTGAAAAAATTTGGATAAAACTTGAAATATTTCTCGTTGGAAACCTAGTTGGGGGCAATTAGGCCTACTAGGCAATTTTGAAGGATATGAGTGCTAGGATTGGGTTGGGGGTCTAAAACCACTTGGAACCTCTTGAATCCATCTTAGATAAGTGAAATACATCCACCATATCCATTGGGAGGGTGTAAGAGTTGTATAGTGGATATTTTTTGTTTTCTAGGTTTGGGGAATGTAGCCTTTACCTTGCACATTTTCACCTTTGTGAACTTGGTTGGGCCACATCAAACTTGTTTGTTGCATTATTTGGTATTAGATATTAGGAGCATCCTACGCTGAAGGAAGAGAGGGTTATTGGGGTCATTTGTGTATTTGATCCTTGTTGAAGCCTAAGAGTGTCCCTTACCTTTTGAGCATTCCTAGTGGGTCTTGATACTTGAGGAGATGTCAGAAGGAGAAGATGAGGGGATCCCTTAGAGGGTCACTAATGCTGAACTTGAAAATCTTGTAAAGGAAAAAATAGAAGAGAATAGAAGGATAAGAGCAACCCTTGAACAAGAGAGAAGGGAAAAGATTGAGAAGGACAAGGAGATGAAATCCTTGATTGGTAGATTGATCATATTGGAAAACAAACGAAAAAGAAGATTAGAAGAGAAAGATGATTTTGAAGAGCAGGATGAAGAAGATGTCCCTTTGAGAGAAAAAGTGCAGCTAGATCCTAAGGAGGGTAGGATGGCTAGGTTTGTTAAAGCCATAAGGAGTGGTGATGCAAAAGGAAGATCAAACTTACCTTTGTGTGCAAGTAAGATGGATGATGAAGAACTCGTTGATTGGTTCAATGCTATTGAGAACTACTTTGAGTTTGAGAACATAGAGGACAAATAGATGGTAAGGATTGCTAAGACTAGACTGAAAGCGCATGCCTTACTTTGATGGGATTGTATAGGCAGAGAGGTGGAAGAATAGTAGACCCAAGATTACTTCTTGGTATACTATGATGGACAAAATGAAGGAAAACATTTTACCTAGTGACTACAAGGAGTATATGTACAAGAAGATGTAAAGTCTTAGGCAAAGAGACTAGAATGTACAAGGGTACACAGAAGAATTTCATAAGTTGGATATCAGAGTGGGTCATGATGAGGATCTAGAAGAGAAAATGGCAAGATACTTGGGGGGGTTTAGATTCAACATCCAAGATGAATTAATTCTTACAACCCATAGATCTATTGAGGAATGTTACAAGTTGGCCATAAGAGCTAAAGAGAAGTTGAAGAGAAGAGAAAATAATAGTGGTGGTAGTGGAAATGCAAACAAAGGTAGAGGAGGAAAATCTACTAATGAGAAGGAACAAGCTAATGAGGAGAAGAGAAACAATGTTGATTCAAAACAAAGAGGACATGGAAGATTTGGTTATGGTAGAGGTAATAGAGCATTCACTAGTAAATGATTTAATTGTAAAGGCATTGGGCATCAATCCTATAGGTATCCTGGGAAGGAGGCTAATCACAAGAAGGTAGAGAGACTTATTAGTGTGTTGACTCCTAGACATTCTAGAAGCATTCCAAAGGCCTTTATATTTAGGCACTCCTAGTGTGTATGTACATGCAATTACATCAATTCATTTTGATGTTATTATTCTGATCATACTTTGGTCTATTCTGTGGTTGTGCTTGAGTTCCTTGATCTTGGGTGATTTTTCCCTATGGTAAATTCTTACAATGTCCTTGCTGATTATTCAAGTTCAAGCTGACCACAATCAATAAGATAATTTAAGATGTTTTCATAGTTTTACATGCTTCTCTAATTGGGCTTTAATATATGAGATTTGACATCTAACCTTGAAACATAGTTTGAGATGACAAGGCCACATACAAATACATCATTCTAAGGGTGTTCTTGTTAGAAAAATGGTCTCTTAAAGAGTTCATTGTTGATACATGAAAAATTGTTGATACATGAGAGATGGGTTCAGAACTAGAAACCTCCACTTTGGGAATTTGAAAGGACAACCCCAACCATGGGGATTGCAAAAGGTTCTTAAAGGATATTTCATGCACCTTTTTTTGTGGGGATGGTTTTAAGTTTTGTAATACCATTTGATAATGTTCTATTTTATATCTCTTATTTATTAGGTTAAGTCACAGGATACATCAAATTTCAAGGACTTTTTATCCTTTCTAAACTTCATCTTTATTTTACAGTGAGACTTGGGCACTCACACCCCCTCCCTAATGTCGAAGTACCCATCTCTGAGACATCCCCGCAGCAAGTACTTGGAGTAGCCACCCCCACCTCTACTATTCCACAACCACACCACAGCTAGGATGGGTGCTTGAATTTCTATTTCTATTTTGATTTTTGAAAATTAATATTGGGTATGTAGTATGTCACTATGTTATATGTTCAACAATTCTAGTTTGTGTTGCAATTTTACAATGTTAAATTTGGTATATTATACCAAAACATCATTTCATAATAACTAGCATTTCAAAGTTCTATATGAGTAGTATAAAACACCCCTTCCTACCCCATTGTTCCCTCATTGCCATCCCCTATCATCCCAAAATTGAGGCCTATTTTCCACCATCCCCCATGCCCCAGCACTACTGTTAAATGTCAATTGTTTTTCCAAATTCGTACCCTTTCCTAATTTCATTCAAATTTTATGAATAGACAAACAAATTCAAACCTTGTGACATAGATATAGAGTGTGATACATTCTAATGATTTTTTAGAGCTTGATAGCTATTGAGGTACCTTGAAATCTCTGCTGGTGATATTCCTATGAAAAGCATGGTCTATAGATATTAATTTCTCAATAATGTATTGAACAACTTTTGAAATGAGGTTTTCCCCTCAAAAATATTTTCCCCACATAAATCACTCTGTTGTGATATGCATGTTATTTTGTTTATTTCTGTTTATTTCTATAAAGATCAGGGTAAGTAAAGTGTACCACTACTTAACTTACTTAAAGTACCTTCATCAAAGGAGATACAATTGTGTGTGTAGTCCTTATAGCCTTCATAAACTACTTTGTTTGTATTATGGGCTTCAATATTACAAATGAACAATAATATTCTCATGTACACTCGTCACTTTCCAACAATTAAGAATCCTTTTGTGAAGTTAACTCACAGTTCAGATAAATGGTTACAACACCAGGATGAAAGAATTCCTTCACATGGGAATGATCAAACTTAAAATAGGAAAATGAAAGAAACATAATTGAATCCAAATTAAAAAATAAATTACAATAACTTTTTTAGAAGAGCAAACAATACAAAACATATTGTCTATTAATTGATTGATGGCTTTGACAGTTCAAGCACTAAGAAAATTATTAATTTTCCAAGAGGGAACTGAAACAATGGCTACAATTTTGTTTAGATTTATAGCTTTAAAAAAAGCATTCAATTTACATCATATTATAGGTAGAGAGAACTATTGAATGAACACTGAAGAGAACAAGGCTTGAGCAACTCCTACCAAAATAAAATAGACATGCAGGCAACAAGGTCAGCTAGGCAGTTTGCAAAAAGAAATTATGAAATGCCAAAATCAAGTAACTGTGAAGGAAGGCATTGTTCGAGGGGACCTTTTATATGACATCAATATGTTGAGAGAAAAAATCATAGAAACTAGTGCAATAGCTAATAGGAGACAAGGAGCACTTACAAAATAACTACAAGCTAAATGTAGGAAAATGACCAAAACAAAAAGAAGTTACAGAACTAGAAGACAAGAAAATCTTGAACTCCACAAGCTTGTTAGAGGCACAAAAGAAGATGAAGAATAGACATAGCTCCAATAAAGAATATCTTAGTAAATGTAAATCGAGAATATGTTAGATTTTGATGGTTGTAATAACTTTTGTATGTCGTTCACTTTTTAATTAGTCCAATGCATTATAAAATAGGTTGAGTAAATGACAATCATATACCACATGGATCCTTGGCTTGGATTTGCTAAGTTACAAATCCTCAATTATAATAAACCCCCAAGGAGAGTTTTTATTTGTACTTAAGCATTTATTTTTCTTTCCAAGTTACAAAATCTAGAATGGAAAGTTCCATAGCTTGTGATAAACAAGATTATGTAAAGAATATTAAGAGACTTTTCTTCAAAAAAATGGTTGGTTACAGGGATTTCTGTCTGATTTTAGAAAAAGCAACTTGCATATAGCTTTGCATAACATCGTCAAGCCAGAAAATAGGCTTAGGCTATTAAATGGTCCCTGAAGGATTAGTCCCTCTTTAAGGTAGAATGACTAAATTGAGCTATGTTCCTTCAAATGCATGGGTCTGTGCATATACGAAACAATTTATGAAAGAAACAGAGAACTCATTTAAATTGATCAAAAAAACTTGAGCAGCAAAACAAAAATAGGAAAGATGAAGCTGATGTGAAGAAAAGAGATCAGTACAAGTAGAAAAATTTTGACCACCAAAACAAAATTTGGAAAGATGAAGTTGATGAGAAGAAATGAGATCAGTACAAGTACAAAGGTTGTTAGACTGGTTTTTCATATGTCAAAATTCAAAAATGTGAAAATTTGGCTAGTATCAATACTCACGTTTGAGGATTGCCATTGTATTGGACATATCAAAGGTCTTCATTTTTTAGTAGACATTGCAATAAGATCAAAATGACAATGAAACAATAAAATTATAGCAAGCATTGGTGACTCTCATAGCATCATTACATTGTGAATGGGGATCTCAAACAGAAAATCTAAATGAACATTTAAAACCATGAGAATGGGGATTCCACCAAGGCCAAGAACAATACACTCCTGGTATCATGTTGATTGAACACCACTAACAATCACCCAAGCTCAGTTATAAGACTATTTTTTATTAAATGTTGTGACATTAGCTATATGAATCACATTTCACACCTAAATATAAAGCATTGTAAACCAATCTCGGAGAAGGGTTAAGAGAGTTTTTAGTTAAAGCGTGAACTAATTTGTCAAATACCTCCCAACGTAAATGGAAATATAAAAGGAACAACCAAAAACACATTTATAGAAAAGAAAACAATTACCACAAGATTTTATGCTATCATTTTTGTGATGCGATAACCAGAAATAGAAAATACTTTTTATCGCAGAAATATAAAGATATATTAAAAAAAGCTAGAAACCCTCTGAAATTAGGAAGCAAGATAAAAGCGTACCATCAGACTCAATGAAATCATAGAATTATTTGTTCCTCAGACATCTCTTCAGTTCCACATTGATATTTCAATTTTTGGAACAATATTTTTAAAAATATCAAATGCCATCATCACAAGAATACTCGTTTCGACAAAGGTCCAAGTACCAACAATCTAAACAATTGAAATATATCTGTAATTCTGGATAATCCATATTTCTATTTGCCCATCGAAATCAATATAAAGAAAATTCAAAGATGTAGATAATCAAGTATATCTTCTGTCAAACACTTCTGAAAAAGTTCTAAAGGAAAATCATTGAAGTGAAAACAATCAGAGAGTAAATATGATTCTTCGACATTGAATCTTGTTTATATCAAGCCTAGAAGATTACCAAGACAAGTCAAAATTCTCAACATCTCCAGAACCCTAATCCTTTCACCTTCCTCCAATGATGGATATTCTACAAAATTTACCCGCGAAACCCCAATATTACCAGCAATGATACCCTACACGGGCAAGAATGAAATAAGATTAAACAATAATATCATATGACTATAAGCCTATATACATATAAGATTAACATACTTTTTATTTCTTATGACCCAAGTTGGTCAAAATTTTGACTAACTTGGGAAAACTTAATACATTTTCGACCAATATGGGGATGAAAACCAAAAAATAAAATAAATCATACCTTTGGTCAAAAATTTTGGTAGAAAAACAAGTGCAAATGTACTAGTGATATCATTCACTATCAACTTAGGCTTCTTTTGCCATAAACGGGATATCAAGGTGAACTCTTTTATATAGTTTAGTTTCTATGTACACAGTTGATTTTTTTTTGTCAATGACAATGCAATTGCAAATGAGTCATTCCTTTTTATTTGGTAGCTGGATTCGAAGGAGTGATTGTTCTTATAATTATGGGTCAATAGCTGCATGGCTTTTCTTTTCTTTTTTCTTCTTTTTTTTTTTTTTTGTGTTTCCACATTTTTCTTTGATGTTTATCAGATTGAACATGACCATGTAATACTTAACCTATAATGAAAAAGAGTAGGTATACTTGACCTATCAATTAGTCAAAAGAGCAATCCATAATATGTACTTATTAAGAAACCTCAACCTCAACAACGTCTATGTTTGATCTGCTCCCTTAGTGAGAGCTGATTTTTTTTAGATAGGTCTATACCAAACAATTAAAATTAAAATTAGTTCTTACCATCTTCTTTATCCATCTCTTCTCCGTTGGCGTTCTAAGCAGCCCAAGGACTTCCTATTGATAATTATCATGGGTGATCAGATATTAGGAACTTGGCATTGGTTGTTTTGACCAGTATTTTATATAGTTTGACCAGAATGTGCAGGATACGTGGAAAAGAAGCAACCGACAGTTTCATGTTGACTCAAAAGTGGGCATACCACAAATATTACAATACAAGAGACGTAAATCATAAAAGTCCAAGAGGCGTAAATCTGGGTAATGCATAAAATCAAAGTCGATGGGAAAATCAAAATCAAAAAAATCAAATCAAATCAAATCAGTCGTTACAATTGAGATATTTGTTTTTTAAATTATTTTTTCTATTACATCGACTATTTCTGCTTTCCACTTATCGAAGCTATGGTTGTGAGGTGGAGGGAAATATGGTTCAGTGACGTGCTTGGATATTATTTCTACCATCAATTTGCGTGATTCACCATCACAAAGTGCAAGGCTTTTTATTGTTTTGACGAGTTTTTAGATAGTTTAATTCACAAATGAGAAGATTTAACATTATGGACTGTGGAAGCTACATCACTCTAAGATTTTATTTTATTTAGATTTTGTCCACTTTTTGTATTGTCTCGGACAGTGGAAAATTCAATACATTACTTAATTGCTTTTTCTCGCCACTTTCCTGATCGAATTATGTCCACTTTCAAGTATGTCGTTAGTAGAAATGAGAAACTTAGTAGAAATGAGGAACTAAGCTAGAAGTGCAGTATCCCAACAATGGTGTATAGTCATCTCCTTGGTCAACATATCTATAGGATTCTTGATAGTGTATCTTCTCTAAATCAATTGTCCATCTTTCAAAACTGACCTAATGAAATTGTACAAAAATTGTATATGTTTCATCTTTGAGTGGAGAGTGAAGTTCTTTGCCAATTGACACATTTTCACACTACAAACTATTATTCTCTTATTCCTTTCCCATTTCAAAATCATGTTCAAAAGTTTTGACCTTAATCAAATCCAAATGTATAAATAGTATCTCATGATATTGCATAATGACATAAATAGAGTCACCTTCACATTTTAATATATTCTTTATCTATTACCTGACTATTTCATTTCTATAATTTATTGGCTAATTCTATATAAATGAAGTTATTAATTCTATGTAGAAACAATAACTTGACTTTAAATCCATCCATTAAATTAAAGGATTAAATATTACTTTGTCAGAATTGAAGTCAAAGCTTTGATAATAATCTTATAGGTTGCTATCGTTTTTCAGAATGTAGAGCTTATAAATTTATTAGGCTAAAGAATAAAGATGGCCAGTGGGAATACAACTTTAGTCAAGGAACTTTGACTTAACCGAGGTACAATATGTGTAGGATGATGCTGGGGAAGGAAGCAAAGATCATTGCCTAACATTTGTTTCCTCAGTTTTGTAATTATCTCTGTCTGTTGGAGATTGGTGACTCGGTTTTGAATTTCTGAATTTTGGTTAAAGGCTCTAGTGTCTTCTTTTTCCAAATTAGAGGTACCTCCCCTAGGATGGAGGTTGGCGGCTCTATTGAGGAAGAATGCCAGAAAGTCTTTCTTGCATATCAGGAAATTTTAAAGGATTAGGTTCCAACAAAAGATGAAGATACATCAAATCTCTTTATCTTCATCCCACCATTCAAAGGTGATCCCATCAAAGAAGTTGCTGAAGAAGTGGCCAAGCAAGTGAATTGGCTGAAGTCATTCTATGGTGCTATTCTCAACAAGAAGAAACCCCATGTGCAAGAATCAGCGAGTGAAAATGAGCAAAGTGATATCAAAGAGCTCGTAGACTCAAATGACAAGACTTTACTACAATCTTTCTTTAGCCTAGAGGTAGAATCTTACAAATCCATAGGTATGGAAAGCCATCTATATTCAAATGGTTATGATAATATAGATTTTCAGACTAGTATGCAGCAGTGTTGTGAAAAATCAAACTATTGCAGTCATTGATTATTAATCTCCTATCATAAATGATTATTAAACTACTGAAAACAAATTCTCAGCTAATATTGAAAAATAACACAACTGCAATTTCACTTATAATATGGAAAGAAATAAACAACACAATGAACACAATATTTTCGGACAAATTGTCCCTGGAAAAACTCTTAAGGGAAAACCAGTTCTACAGATGAGGAATTATATTAAACTTCAGCAAATCAAGAGATACAAAATTCCTTGCCTCTCACTAGCAGAACTCCAACAACCTCCTAATTTCTCCTGCTGATATTCCCCACTGCTATCTCCACGCTAACACTGCGCCCTTGCTAACACTGGAAACGTTTCAAAACAAAACTTCTTACTCCAAATGACCCAATGACCCCTTTTTATACTACTCCTGTTGGTAACCCAATGCCCGAGATTGATTTACAATCGACGGTCGAGATTAAGACAACTCGATAGCCAACAATAGAATTGGTTGCAAGGTGTCCAAAAGGGAATGTCTAAAATTAGTAAATAATAACCATTTACTAATTCTTGGCAAGTGGACAAGCAGCTGTCCAAACCACCCATAAATACAATTGCTATTCATAGATAAGGACGAACAGCTGTCCAAGCTACCCATAAATACTACTGTTATTTCCAGGTTAGAAATAACAGCTGTCCAACTAACAATAATTAACACTCCCTCTTAGCAAGGAAGTTGTTCTGCATGACACCCATCTTATCTCTGAAGAAGATAAATTTGGCCTTTCCCAAAGCCTTCGTCAGAATGTCTACTACCTGCTCATCTGTAGGTATGTATTGTAGTCAAACAACTCCCCTTTGTACACAATCTCTGATGAAGTGATAACTGATATCTATATGTTTAGACCTATCATGAAACACTGGATTCTCAGACAACTTGATGCAACTCTGATTGTCACAATGTATCACAGTAGTCTCAACCTTCTGACCAAACAAGGCTACTAACAACTTCCGAAGCCATATAGCTTCACATGTCACCATGCTAGCTGCTATGTATTCTACTTCTGCTGAACTTAGAGCCACAGACTTCTACTTCCTGCTGAACCAAAATACAACTCCTGATCCCAAGCTGAAACAACACCCTGAAGTGCTCCTTTTGTTTGTTGTACTTCCTGCCCAATCTACATTAGTATAGCCTATCAGCCTGATACCTTCACCTCGAACATATCTGATCCCATACTTGACTGTACCACGCAAGTTATGTAGCACATGCTTAGCCGCTATCTAATGCATTCTCTTTAGTTCAACCATGAACTGACTAAGAGAGTTAACTGCAAATGCTATATCTGGTCTAGTGTTGACCAAATACATAAGCAAACCAATCAACTGTCTATATAAAGTGGGATCTACATCTTTCTCCTTAGATGTATCTACCTTCCTCCAATTCGTGATCATGGGTGTAGACATGGCTTTGCAATCCTCCATCCCAAATTTCTTCAAGATTTCAATGCAATATTTCCCTTGACCAAGGAAAATCTCCCCATCTGTCTACCACACTTCCATGCCTAGAAAGTAGTGCATAAGTCCTAAATCCTTCATCTTGAACTCTTCTGCAAGGTTCCTCTTGCAATCCACTATGAGCCCTAGTGAACTTGTAAGAAATAGATCGTCCACATAAAGAACAAGAATAAGAATCTCACCCCTAACCATCAAGTAGTAGAGGTTAGCATCTGCTTCACTCTTCACAAAGCCCATTTTCTGCAAGCATGTATCAATGCGCTCATACCACGCTCTAGGAGCCTTCTTGAGTCCGTATAATGCTTTCTTCAATCTGCACACGTGGGTCTCTTTGTTGTGTGCTACAAAGCCTTCTGGTTGTTCTATGTATACCTCCTCCTTCAACTCACCATTGAGGAATGTTGTCTTGACATCCATTTGATAGATTTTCCATCCTATCTGTGCTGCAAGTGAGATTACAGCTCGTATAGAAGTATACCTGGCAATTGGAGCAAATGTCTCCTCATACTCTATTCCCTCCTTCTGAGAGAACCCCTTTGCCACGAACCTAGCCTTGTATTTTTCGATGCTACCATCTGCATCGTGCTTTATCTTATAGATCCAGTGTGATCCAACTACAACCCTATCTGTTGGTCTAGGTACTACCTCCCACACATCATTCTGCATTATTGAAGAATATTCCTCAACCATAGCATCTCGCGATACTTGATGTTCTGCAGCTTCCTGATAGCTAGAAGGCTCACTATCTACCAACTGACTAACTAATGCCACATAGTCATTGAACTTGGCTGGTTGTCTTCGTTGTCTAGTACTCTTCCTAGGAGCTCCCACAAACTCCTGAGTATCCCTTTGTGTATTTGGAACCACATGATTCCTGCTACCAACTGTAGAGGATGAAATGTCAACCTCTAAGTCTTCTAGATGCATTTCCTGTTGCACCTATTGCTCCATACTTTGTGAATCTTCACTAATTGAGTCTACATTCGTACTGGTAACTGTACTTGAGCTTTTCTGCCCTTGACTTGGTCTTGGAGCTTCTGTTGGCTGCTCACTCTGATCATCTGCTGGCAAATCTCTGGATCTCCTGAATGCCTTGTCCTCCATGAACTTGACATCCCGTCTGACAATAATTATTTTACTCCTTGGAATGAAAATCCTATATGCCTTTGAGGTCTCACTGTACCCAACAAAATACCCCCTCTCTGCAGTCTGATCTAACTTTGTACATGTATCTCCAGGAATATGACAATATGCCAAACTCCCGAATATCCTGAAGTGACTAACATCTGGCTTCTTCCCTGTGAAAGCCTCCTCTGGTGTCATCTTCCCTAGCACCTTGTGTGGAACTCTATTATGAATGTAGACTGCTATATTACACACCTCTGTCCATAAGTAATGGGGCATGTCCTGGTCATGTAGCATAGCTCTTGTTGCCTCCAATATAGAACGGTTCTTCCTCTCAGCAACTCCATTCTGCTATGGATTGTAAGGAACAGTCCATTCTCTCTTGATTCCTTCTTTGGTGCAGAACTCCTGGAAGACATATCCTTTGTACTCGCCTCCATTGTCTGACCGAAGAACCTTTATCTTCTTTCCTGTCGAGTTCTCCACAAGAGCCTTGAACTCTTGGAATCGACTGAAAACCTCATCCTTAGTCTTCAAGAAGTATATCCAGGTCTTTCTAGAGAAATCATCAATAAAAGTAACATAGTACTCATATCCTCTGAGAGATTTCGTCGACATTTGGTCCACAAACATCTGAATGTACTAGATCAAGAACACCCTTAGATCTGGTGTCAATCCTTGGAAAAGATGCTTTCACAAACTTCCCCAACACACATCCCTTACATACATCGTCATGCTTTGTGCTCACCTCTGGAACACCTGTCATGGTCTCACGAAGCAATCTAAGTGCTCCATGATGAATATGGCCCATCCTCCTATGCCATAGCTCTCCAAGATCTCTAGGATTATTGTTGCTCATAAGTGCCTTAGGAGCATCAAACTGCAATCTATAAAGGCGACCACTCCTAACTCCAATAGTTATGGGTGATTTCTAATCCTTGTGCTTAATCAACACATGTGTCCCTCTAAAGAGTACATTATACCCCCTATCCTGAAGAACAGATACATAAATCAAATTCATACCTAAGCCTGGCACATATAACACATCATGAAGTGGAATTATCTTTCCATTCTCCCTCTGAAACTGAACAGTCCCTTTCCCAACAGGGTTGAGTTTGGACAAGTTTCCCATAGAAATCTGGATGTTGGTGTCCTCCTCCTTGTAACTGGAGAAGTACTCTCTAACTCCTGTCATATGAAATGACGCCCCACTATCTATATACCAAACACACTATGAGGTTGACCTAACCATACAAGCTATGAGTGCAAACTCATCTTCCATTCTACTAGAGAGTTCTTCTGCACTTGCTGAAGCTACCACCTTCTTCTTACCCTTCTTCCTCTCTGGGCAATCACTGACATAGTGGCCAAACTCGTGACATCCAAAGCACTTGACCTGAGAAAGGTCCTTCTTCTTCTTTTCACTTTGTGAATTTGATCCTTTGCTAGATCCCTTCTTTGCTTTCCCTTTACCCGCTAGGGCAATGTTCTCTTGTTCCACCTCATTTTTTTTGACTCTTGTTGGCCCCATTGACAAGACTTAGTCTAAACTCCTCCTGAGTGAAATCAGTCCATAGTCTATCCCAACTCGGTAAAGTATCTCGTCCACTGACAACTTGAACAAAGACACTCCATTGTTTAGTGAACCCATTTAGGGCTATTCTCACTAGCTCATCATCACTGGGGCTATCTCCAACAGCTGCTAACTCATCCTTGACAAGTCTAAGCCTGGTGAGGTAACTTGTGACATCTTCTCCCTGATTCATCCGAGTATTCTTTAGCTCTCTCTGAGAATCAACTTCCTGTTGGTGGTAGCATTCTGGTACAGATTTAGAATGGCGTCCCACATCTTCTTTGTTGTATCTAGCTCCGAGATATGTGGAACAATATGATCCTTGACACCATCAAGGATAATCCTCCTCGCTTTGGCATCGTCCTTCCTATATGCTGCAAGCTGTGTTGCATCCGTTGGTACAGGTACACCACTGGTAGCATAATCCTTGATACCATTCTCTTCCAACAATAAAGAAATTCTGGCCTTCCAGACACCAAAATTTGAGGCAGCATCCAATCTATCCTGATCTCTCAAACCAGCTGAAGCCATCTCAAGTGTTTAAAGAATTATAAATCTAAAGAGATCAAAATTTCTTTCCTAGGGCAAAACTCTTCTACCCTTAACAATGCTCTGATACCATGTGAAAAATCAAACTATTGCAGTCACTGATTATTAATCTCCTATCATAAATGATTATTAAACTGCTGAAAACAAATTTCCAGCTAATATTGAAAAATAACACAACTGCAATTTCACTTATAATACGGAAAGAAATGAACAACACAATGAACACAATATTTTCGGAAAATTTGTCCCTGGAAAAACCCCTAAGGGAAAACCAGTTCCACAGATGAGGAATTATATTAAACTTCAACAAATCAAGAGATACAAAATTCCTTGCCTCTCACTGGCAGAACTCCAACAACCTCCTAATGTCTCCCATTGATATTCCCCGCTGTTATCTCCATGCTAACATTGCGCCCTTGCTAACACTGCAAGACTGTTTGCTAACACTGCAAACGTTTCAAAACAAAACTTCTTACTCCAAATGACCCAATGACCCCTTTTTATACTACTCTTGTTGGTAACCCAACGCCTGAGATTGATTTACAATCGACGATTGAGATTAAGACAACTCGACAGCTAACAATAGAATTGCTTGCAAGGTGTCCAAAAGGGAATCTCTAAAATTAGTAAATAATAACCATTTACTAATTCTTGGCAAGTGGACAAACAACTGTCCAAACCACCCATAAATACAACTGCTATTCATAGATAAGGACGAACAGCTGTCCAAGCTACCCATAAATACTACTACTATTTCCGGGTCAGAAATAACAGCTGTCCAACTAACAATAATTAACAAGTGTAACATTTCTACTCTCATTGAAAGGATGAACAATGATGATCCTTTACATTCTAGAATTTGTAATCAGCAAATTAAAGAATCTATCATTTGTGATAATGAAGCAATATCATATTCTCCACCTAGAGCTTGTGTCGATAATAAGATGACATATGCTAATGATAATGATTTGTCTAACTCTAAAGATTTGTTATGCAATGTTAATGTTGAGATGGAATGGAAACATAACCATGCCTATGCAGTACCATAGCAACAAGAAAGATTAGTTATCAAAGAAGACGACCTTGTTATGAAAAATTCAGAATGTGGAAATGAGGTTGAGCACCATGATGAAGCGGATGGGATGCTTGGTATACACAGCAATGATGTTTTTCTTCCACAAAGTGAAGCTGAAAATGATGTCCTATTGTGAAAATGGTGGTCAGCCCATTGAAGAGCCTTGTCACTCTAAAAATGGAAGTGATGTTTGTGATGAGATAAATATGCCTTTGGATGGAGCTTCTCACGATGAGATTCTGTTAAGAAAACTTGATGACTCAGTCGAAATGTTGAAAAACACTTTTCCCAATGAGGAAGAGGAAATTATATGCAAATTTCTATCATCACTCCAACTAGATTGTCCCTATGATGATGACCCAGGTATTCATTCAAATCAGGTTGAGAATGAAGCATTCATTGATAAATTTTCTTTCCATTCATCTACGTGTGGCTTTGCTGATTTGGATTGTGGAAGTAGTGCTGGAAAATGTGATGACATTTTGGGAAAGACAAAATATATTATGCATTGTATGCTTCATGACAGTTTGATCCTTGAGAGGGCTAAAGAGAACATATCCTTGAGAATTGACCCTATGTTGGATGAGGTGTCTCTATGGTTGGAAGTTGACCATGAACATGTGCAGGAATTGAATCTTCATGACAGTATTTCTAGGTATTGTGCATCATTTCTTAGTGAGATCTCTACATTTTATGTTTGCCATCATGAAGTGGAATCTAACCCTGTAAATGTGAAAGATCAATTCTTAAGTGAAGATGAGTACTATGATGAGTTATGGTTTTTCGGAAAGGAGAATTGGATCAGCATATGCATGTACACTGCCAATTTGAAGCTTGGCATTGAAAGAGTCATTAGCAAGGAATGGTTTGGAGTTGTTCAATTGAGGTACGATTTGTTGATTCGGAATGGTTACTATTTCTCCCAACTGGTAAATGGTTTCACGTGATCCTTTGTCTTTCTTCTGGATTCGTGGTAGGATCTTTTCCTACCTTTGTATATACTTTGTAAATATGTCTTTTTGGTGTGCATAGTGGTAGTTTGAAATAATGTGCAAGCTTCGTGCTTGCTGGTAGTTTAGGTGTGTTTGGTTTGTTGGCTTTGCCTTGCTCCCCTCCACCCTTTCTACAAGCAGCTCTCAGTCTTCTTTTCTTGCTGACTCTATCTGCCCAATGGATAAGGCACTTGTCTTTTCTAGAGATTGCTAGAGTTCTCTATTTTTGCATCAAAAATAGGCCCGCAGTTAGAGCCCCTGTTGATACACATATGGACCTAGATTCTAAAACTTCAAGTGCAAAGTTTTTGAACCACTTCGAACTAAAGTTCGAAGTAGTTCAAAACAATTCATTTGCTCATGCAGGTTTAATGATCTATTCTGAGAGGTTCATTCAAAGGTTCAGTGGTTCAAATGACTCATACTGCAAGTTCAACACAAGCAAAATTTGGAATGACCCTAAGGTTTCAAAGTGTAATGATTCAAATGCTCAATGTTCAAGCTAGAATTCGAAGCTGGAAGCTCGAAGATATGAATCAGTTTGAAAATAAAGGTTTGATAATTCCAAAATTTAAAATGTAGAAGAAAATATCAGAAACTTACATACTTCTTGTGACTTGACATAGATTGGTTTAAAAGTGTCAGAGGGCAGAAGCTTGAGGTGCAAAATCTGAAGTGCAGAATTGACAGGTTCAACTAGTTCGGATATTCCCGTAATGTAGTTTCAAATGGTTTAAGAGCAGCAAGAACAATTCAATGGTATTATAGGAGGATTTCAAGAGCATGGATCTTTAAAATATATAAAATTGGGATACCAATGGTTTACATATAAAAGTATCAAGCCTCCATGCAAAATTTGCAATCTCCCAATTCTAAGCCAATTGTGACCTCCAATGATGGTATTATTTATTCACTACTGCAATATATTCAAGTAGCCCGTGAGACACAGATAGACTGAGAATGAACAATGGGAAGCATTTTAAGTCAAAGAATCTTGTAAACTGTTTGATAAAGTGTGTTAAAGGTAATAAGTGGACATCTGCATATGTCGGAATTGTGATCGCAACCCGAGGAAAGCGAGTGTATTAATGCCCTAGTTTGGTCGACTCACACTCCCATGAAGATCAGCTGAGGCCAAGGATTGTGTTACGTATGCCAAGTTGGTGATGAACACCATATGCTCAAATCCCATCCTTTGTTAAGAAGGAGGTTAAATAAAAAAGGGCAAACCCGCAAGGCATTGGGCAATGTCATAATGATCTAGTTCGGGTGATAGCCGATTGATGTCATTGCTAGTAAACGCACCTTAATACAGTCATCAATAGTATTGATGCTCGGGGATGATCAAGTGCTAGTATACATGTTCTTCGAAACTCCCTCCATGCACCAGATGATGCAGATATTCCACCAGCATATAACTTGAAGTTTGTTAGTGACTACACTTCCATCATAAAATGAGGAACGCGGGGCTCCCGGATCAGTAAAGATGAATCAAAGGACTCGTACATTGAAAATACACACTGAGAGAGATCAGTTTTATCATTGTCAGATATGAGCGATATGCTCGGAACCTATGTAGCGGCTTTTTGTTAAAGATGATGGGTTAGTGACTGTGGCTTATTACGATATCAAGATAATGAAGATCGAAGGCGGTGATAGTAATGATTGAATCATATATAAGCCCGATACAGAATCGATGAAAATTCAAGTATCTTTACATGTTGCATGCCGCGGTCAACCAAGATCTTCAGACGGTGTGAAAGATAAACAATGTGAAAGGATTTAAACAAAGAAATTAAATGTCGCACTAAGAAGAAATACACAACACCGGATTTATCCTGGTTCACCACAATTAGTGGCTACGTCCAGACTGCAGAGTATTGAATTAATAAGAAAAAGTTGTTTACAAAATGAGCAGGAGCAGTATATAAATGGGCTCCAATAATATTACAAATGAAGAGTCTTTGGAAATCAAGAGACTCGATTATTGGAGGGAACAAAGATGACTGTTGGCCTTCACAATATCAACAAACTCCCACTTGAAGGACAACCAATGCTGCAACTGATCACCCAATACCCTGCTCAAAGAATGATCTATCTTTTCTTCACAAGCCCAAGAGAAGTTCTAGCACATTCGAACTTCTCTTTGGCAACAACCTTCATGAATATATCAGCCGGATTGATTTTGGTGTCAATCTTGACAACATTCAGCTTGCCCTCTTCGACTGCATGACGAACAAAGTGAGCATGTGCATCAACATGCTTGGAGCGACGTTAAGATGACTGATTATGTACCATGAAGATCGCACTACGGCTGTATCAAGAAAATCACCCAACACAATGAAGGGAGTTATGTTGCAAGAAAACCAGCATCCACCCAAGCATAATAAACTTTGTGTCTTAAGCAAAATATAGCCACGATGCCTCGTCATCAAGTATACTGGCTACTGATAGTTGGAACGTGCCCCAGTCATGTGTGAATGTGGTTAATATCAATTAGATCTGATCAAGGGGAATTCCTACGTGATAGGTGATAGAGTTCGACAAGAACCCGTGGCATCAAACTCAGCTAACTGTAGGTATTCAGGTTGCAGTAGTAAAATTGGAAGGCCTGAACTTGGCAATTCACCATTCTATCAGATCAATGCCTTAGAGAATGGATCTTGACCTTCATTGACTGCCTCAGATGTTTCCTCTGTCAGTCAAATCAATGGAAATGGAAGATTTGGAAATGGGCTAGAAATGTCTCATATTGGTACATCAAGAGAATTGCTGCCCGCTGGTTATAATCGAGTGGCAACATTTCACGACAATTTTGATTTTGGCAATGTCTGTTCACATGTGTCTGACATTTTTAAGCAGGGCTTTCGTTCAACTGTTCATGATACTGAGACTGAGACATCTATTTCACAGTGGCTAGCAGAGGCAGCAAACCTTCGACAACAACAAATAAACAACATTCAAAGTACACGTTTGCCAAAGACATGGACAGGAACACGATATGTTGAAGTTGAACAATCTCTTTCAGTGATGAAAGCTAGACCACGTGTGTTTTGTTTTGGTACAAATGGCATGCTCATAAAATATAAATAATGATCTCTCGTGCATACCTACCTTTTTGAGATCACATCCACATTTGAAAGGTGGAGAGCTTGTTCTCAGTGATACTAGACGCCTAGGAGTGCTCTATTTTTGCCACAACCATCATATGTCTGTAGCTAAATGTAATGAGCACGTAGGACAAACTTCTTGCAACCCTGGATCTGCTGTTCACATGGAGAATGGGGAGACTCTTGTTATGTGGCGATAAGCCTTTTTTTCCCAGTTTGGGGTGAAAGTGCGAGACACCTAAAGAATTTGTTTTCGTATATGGAAATTGCAAATTACATGGTATATAAGCGGGTTTAGATTTATCCAGAAAGGATTAATTTTAGCATCGTGGCCCACTATTAAATTTTAACAATACATTTTCCTATAATAAAGTTGTGATTATAATGTGAACAACATTATAATTATTAAGAGTATGATGAAGAAAGTTAATCTGAGGAAAGAGGAAGTTATTGAGAGACAGATATAAATACATGAGGAGAAGGGAGTTGATCGGATGTTCCAGAAGATAAAAAGATGGGTTTTCTTTCAAAGAATCAGTTATTTAAAACTGTTGGAAAATCGAAATAGAAGATTATTTATGGAAGATTCTCTCATTACCAAGGGGTTCCATTCTTCTGCTTCCGGACTGTAGACTATGTGCTCCAATAGGGGAGGAGGTTTTCCAAAATTATTTCATTTTCTTGTGAGGCTGCAGGAGGCAGAGCAAGTTTTCATTTTCCTGTTCTGAACTGTGCGTTAGCAATAGGAGAATTTTATGGTGGTTGTAATTGCAAATGTGTAATAAGGTCTTTGTATCTTTTATGCTTTAGGGAAGGGAGACTTGAAAGTTGATTGTATATCAAAACTTTGAGTTTGAGCGATCCTCTTTCCACTAATTGTGAACTTTGTGTCACTTTAGTTTTCTCTAAATGTGCTTTTACTATCGTTGTTTCCTGTATACATTCAGATTGCAAGACATGTTCATAGCTTTGTTTCTGCACTTTCTCAAGAAGATGGAAAACACATTTCTTGATTTCATCTTTTGTAGCATGTCGTGGTGAATGGACTTTGTGTCATTTACCATTTAATTTCTTGTAGTTGTTTAGTTTTCTTGCATCTACTTTGTGTTTACAAGTAGATGTTTGAAATCCTTTTGTGCTTTTTGGTCAAAAGCATCCACAATTAATTCATTGTATATCTTGCACAGGGAGTTGTACCCGATAAAAATTCAAAAGAGGGTTATCAATCCAATGATAACTTGTCCAACTGTTGGTGCCGATTAATCCTCCTACTCGGGCATTCAGGATCATATTTGCACGCACTTTCACGAAGGACAATTTGTTCACTAACTGATGAATACTTCTATTTATGCAGATTAAAAGATTGTTTTCTAATTAAAGAGTAGACCTAAGCATACCCAAGGGTTCAATGCATGAAAAACTTATACAACATGAAAAGTATCTAGAAAAAAAGATTTTATTGAATAAATATGTAAAACACATGAATAAATATGATATATAGAAGGAAGAAACACTTAATTCATAGAGTGCTTGGAGAAAAATGAATATGAGAAAAACTGACGAAGGAGTAGCCCTATATGTTAATACAGAGATGAAGATTCAAGAGGGACCTAAGGATGGTAGTATTCCAATAGAATTGAGAGCAATCTATGACCTAATGGGTTTTAATCAACCTTTGAGGATAGCAGAGTCAGAGGAGGAAGATGCATATTCACTATAATACTCTACAAATTTCACTGATTTTAAAGATGCAGATTCACTGTAATACGAATACAGATTCACAGTATCACTTACATATTTTAGTGATTTTAAAAGATATAGTTTCCCAAGTGGTATATAAGCTAAGGAACAAGTGTAGTGTATATTTTAATCCTGGTAGAAATTAAACAACTTCTAGTCTATCATGATTTTTAACATTGTGCTTTAAATTCCACAGCTCCAGAAATCCCCAAACACTTTGGGCATTCGAAACTGCACAAATTTCACCGATTTTATGGATGCAGATTCACAATATTACTATTTACTTATTTTAAAGTTGTAGATTCACATTACTGTATAACCCAGGGAGCAAATATGATATATTTGTAATCCTCTTAAGCATTAAAAACCTTCTAATCTATCATGTTTATGAACATTAAGTTCTAAATTTCACATCCTCAGACATCGCTGACCATTTTTCATTCAAAATTGTGCAAATCTAAGTAGTTTAGAAGATGCAAGTTCACAGTATTATATTAGGAAGTTCAGTCAGAAGAAGAAGAACCCATTAAAATGATGGAATTAGAATGCTCTATATAAATGCAGTACAGAATGTTGTCAATATACAGCCTAGTAGGCTACATCCGTCACAAGAATTTCATTTGTTTTGCACATTCGAAGCTGTCATTAACGATTTCCTCCATATGATACTTGTACGAGAATCCCAGATCAATCAATTTCTTGGATGAAATTGGTACAACTACTTTCTTCTCCTCATCTTCTTCCTCTTCATTCCTTTTTCACATAACAAAGGAAATGAGTCACCTATTGAGCAATTCCCCTGATTTCGAAAGAAATAAATATAGCTTGTCTGAACATTAAATTTCTTACCCAATAGCCAAGGGGAATTCTGGATATCGTTTGCGGAGGAAATTAAGCATGTCAGAAACAGTCACAGGATCCGAACAACACACATATCGACCTGCTGCAGATGGGTGTTCCATCAGATGAATATGGGCACTGGACACATCTTCCACGTGGACCAATGGCACCGATCCTATCAACTTTGTTCTTGAAACTGTGACTTGATAAAGTTCTCTGTTTCCTGGTTCCAATTCACATGCCAATTATATACGAAGAGAAGAAACCTTAATTGAAAATTGACAAGGCGCTGAAGTGGGCATGTGATACAATATTATTTACCTGTGAGTGGTGCAAACATGTATGGAACGCTCCGGGCAATAATGGGTGTTAGAGAATGACCTCCCACCATTCCTATCAACACTGTTACCACTTCCATCTCCTCGTCTTCTCCGTATCTCAGAGCTGCTTCCTCCGCCAAAGTCTTTGATTCTGCATAAATCTGAATATACAATCTACTAATCAAGGATGGACCAATTAATTATACATCTGAATATAACAATCGAGGAAAAACTTCAACACTTACTCCAGCAAAGCCGTCTTTTCCCTTGATGTAATTAAGAGGAGTCCAGCAGGATTCATCGAGGACCTCCTTTAGATGCCCGTCTTCATGAACAGGATAAGCTGCGACAATGGCAGACGTGTGGATTACTCTCTTCACAGTTTTTGATTTCTTGCAAGCTCTCATAATGTCCAGCGTTCCATCCACAGTAGGCTGCACAATATCGGCCTGATACTCCTCTCTCAAATCTCAAATCTCAATCTTTTTCTTTAAATATGAAGACAGGATCTACAAGAGTGGATGAATCCGGATTAACTGGAAATCGAGAACAGTGGCCAAATTCATGACGAAATCGCAGCCTTTAATAGCGGAATCGAAGCTTTCATGTTGCAAAAGATCGGCCTTGAACAGATGCAGCCTTTCTTTGGCTCCCGGAAGGGATAGCAGATGACTGTTTTTAGCTGGGTTTTCTACGGGAGATTAGAAACACATAAGTAGAGAGTATAAATGAAGAAAATATGCAGTTGATGAAGGAAGACTTGGGCAGTTGGGACTTACCAGGATCTCTCAAGGTGGCGTGGACAACAAAACCCCTTTGCAGCAGATTTTTGACAAGGCATGATCCGATGAATCCTCCCGCTCCAGTTACACACACTCTTTTCCTGTCATCCATCTCCATCTCCTCTCTGCTGCCGTTCTAAGATGCCCAAAGGCTTCGATTCCTAATTATAATTTCATGCATAACAAGATATCAGGGATATTTTATGAGAAGGTGTATACAATTTGATGAGAAGATGCATGATGGGCTGCAGTGGATCGGTGTACTCCCCTTGGAATCGAGCAGTATTGATTACAATAATTTTAGAGCCAATTATCAAGAGTATCGTTTTCAGGCTAAAGAAAAGAGTGGTAAGCGTCGTGCTTGGATTTACATCTACTTTATCATCGTCATAGACACACCTACTCTTATCTTATTTAGATTTTGTCCTCGCTTTCACATTGCCTCGAAGCCGGGTAAGAGAGTGCAAAATCAAGTATGCTTCTTCTCGCCACTTTCACAATTGTGTTAAAAATTAGATTTGACATTCAACAAGTTCAAACTTAGGCCTCGTCGCCCTAATCACAAATATTAAATGCAATCACAAAATAACTAGCAAATAAGCCATGAAAATTGCATTGTTGACATAGAGTTTAGATGGAATTGATATAGATAAAGTTTCAAATTTTCATAAGTTCTGAAGCAATGATTCTTGACTTTCAAATTGAAGGATTGGATTTTCTATTATTAGAATTTAAGTACATGTACAAATATCTAAATATTCTTATTTCCATCACAACTTTTTTTTCTTAAACGTTCTTCTTTGTACATTTTTTTTAGTATCCACGCTCATGTATACCACCTATGCAAGTTAGATGTGATTAAAAGAAAAATGTACTTAATTTGAAATATATATATATATATCAAAGTAAATGGTTTATTAGTCCCTGTCATTAAGGCAGGAGGCTAAAGTTTTCAAGTCACCTATTGCAATTAATTGTCTTCTTGAAAACCATGCTAGTGTTTATAACCTATAGTCTAACTATAATTAATTCATTAAACTGATTTTTACTTTAATTTTTGTTTTTTCTGATTGAACAAAGATTGCCTATAGTCTTTTTCTTTTCTATTCAAAAATTTAGTAAAAAATATGTAAGTTGTACATAACTATTATAAACAAAACACCTAACTTGTCAATGCTGAACCACATGTCATGGACATGGGACATGTGGCAGATGATGACTTTTCATGGTGTTATGCTTGCTATAAGATTTTAGCCCAACAAAAAAAAACGTCTCCTACATTCTCACATTACACCTATTGCAAGCAATACTCATCTGCATTGTACAAAAAAGCTCACCCATCTCCTCCTATTTATTTCAATGATGTTGTCTTTTCGTCCTCTATCTCATTCAGTGGAATTATTGCAATTAAAGAAGATATCGAGCCAAGTAAGTTTTCACGCACCCCTACCGAAATTAAAGAAGGAGCATTCTTACTTTTTCAATAAAAAATTGCTTGGTCAATTTCTAGCGCATATTTCAATCATGCTTCTATTTGAGTTTTCATTCAGTGGGTATTGGTTGAGATCACATTTCACATTTCTTTGATGTTGTGGTTTGTATGTGACTGGAATCGATTCCCAAAGAATAGGTTTCATTAGATTCTTTATCCATTGCCGGGTTTCAAAACAGACCTGGTGTATGTCAATTTGATTCAAGAATCAGTTATGGTTTAAACTGAACTGCACATAGCCTTTTGCTATATTTATGAACCAATTTATTGCAATCTCGTATTATTGATTTGTTGAATTGGGTTGAAACTTAAATGGTATAGGATTGCATTATTTTATAGGTATCTTATTAATTTCCTTTGCATGTTATCGACCTATGAATTACAAGAATCAGGTGACACGATATCAGTTACACATAAACTCTATTAAAAAATTATTTATTGCCAAACTATTGAATTCACTATATGGCATACATTTCTAAGTGGTCGGGTTTCTTAGAAGGAATGATATTGGAATCGGTTCATGAATAAATCTGATTATGGTTAGTATTCTGATTTGATTGAGCCCATGAAAATGCATTGAAATTTGAATGAGTTTCCATAATTCTGCAATCATAAACGATGTCTTGGGTATTGAGGCTCTATATAAGTTATTTGAGATTTGATAGAAGTCTTGCGGAAAGAATACGACATTATCTTCAGATATTCAAACTAAAATGTTATAGGAACATGTATTCCGGTAGTAATCTGAGTTTGGGACCTGGTTTAATATTTTCCTCTATTCTATCAATATTGTGACTGTAAGCTAAAGTGTTATGTCAAGGTTAAGACAATAAATGTAGTTTTAATATATAGATTTTGTGAAGTTTCAGGATGCTCTACATCACTAGACTTTAATTGGTGAATTGACATTTCATTTTTTTCCTACTATTGCAAGATACCGACTTTGTCTAGAAAATTAGTAATACCAGATGATATTTGAGAAATGGATGAAAAATTTGAGAAATTTAGCATACAAGCAAGAGGGTTTGAGTTTTAGAGTCAATATACATTTGAAACATCCACAAAGTGGTTTAGGGTTTTGAGAAAATAGAAAATAGAATATCTTGTATCTATCTCAACTATTTTCAAAGTGTTCCATACTGGAGGAATGTATTTCTTCTCTTTTAAAGTATTCAGTACCTAGTTAGGGTCCCATCAACATGCTCATACTAACCAAAAATTAAATCATTTGAATTTGGTGCTTGTGAATCTACACTCATCAATATTCAAAATGAGTGCCATGTATAAGAGCAGTCATCTATTTATTGTGAACTCACCCACTGAAAGACATTAGAAGCAGTTGAGCTAATAGATTTAAGCTCATTTTTGACCTCTCTTTCATGCATAAGAGAACTCAAACAATGCTTTAAAGATTAAGAATAGGCGCAGAATAGAATAAAACAAGAAATCTTCATTTTAAGTGTACTTGTCAAGAAAGAATGCAATTGGGTACAAAATAGAACTTCCCAAGCTATACGAGGCAAAAGAAAGAGGTAAGAGGCTTTCACCCTTAGATATTCCTTCTCCATGAGAACATCCATCAATCCAAGAGACCTGAATGCCCACTATTAAGGAATATATTTTCATAGCCTCTAAACCCATGATGAATCATCAAAGCTTCACAGATTTAAAAAATGTCAATGCTTCACAGATTAAATAATTGTTTATAAGAAAACCCATTTTTTGTAGAATTGTTGGACAAAAGTATGGATGCCAAAGTTGTAATGGCTTTTCTATTCATTTTTTTTAAAAACATATAATACAACCACCCAAGTTATTGGTTCTAGTTCTTGCCCACGCAGGATACTTATGTATTCATTTATGAACATATTTTTTTTAGTTGATTGATCAATGAACCAAGCACAAGAAAGTATTAAACAGGTTGTGAAATCAAAACATTATAATTGATTAATTATATTTATTTTTAACAATCAGAAAATATAATTTTTCTTAATTTTCATTCATTGGAACAATGAAAAAAAATCATTTTCCCTTAAAAATACAAAAAATTCCACATTACAATGCTTCGTTAGATACTATTCTAGAACTTTCAATGACTTTCTATTGAATAAAAAAAACTTTGTTAGATACATTCCATAACTTTCTATGACTTTATACTAGATATTTCTGAAAAGCTCCAAATCCCCCTCAACCATTGTGTTGAAATGATAAGTTTCTTGTTCCAATCTAGGTTATTCAACATATGAATCAATAGCAGAGGTCGCAACATTAAAGTTTGCAGTGTAGAAATGAGGAGCAAGGATTTGTGTGCTTTCTCTTTTGCAAACAAAATTTGATATTTAGCAGAGCAAAGATGTAGCCGACAAAGAACACAACGAAAACAATCACAAGGTATGCCTTGACCATGCTACACCAAACTAGTGTCACAACCCTTTGGAGAAAGGCCCCTATAATCAGTTAATTCCATTGTTTTCAAGATTTAAAGAGATTGTTTTATTTTTTCATAGTACATGAAAATGATGGCAAAAACTCATGCACACTTTAGTAGAGAGCTTTTTTTTTGCAATACACTACTGGGGCCACTCACACCCCATCAGTTCATTTGCCTTATCTATTTTTGTTGCCCACTATTGGGTGGCACACAGATGTAGCCATTAGGGCCTGAGCTAAATCTAGTCTGCTCTGTAGGTGCAGAACAAATATTAGAACAAATTCAAAAGTTTTTAATTTACATAATGTGAACACATGGAATACAGAGCTAAAGGATCTATATGGTCAACAAATATGTTGAAAATGCCTAAGAAAATTTCAATCAAATAACCCAAAAAGACTAAACAATTACTAAAATTTTACCTTTAAAATACTATAAATGACCTAGCAACACAAAAACAAAGACACCAATAAAACAAAAATAGTGCTAATGGGAAGACAACTTGAGATTTAAACATGCCACAAGGGCTTTGGTGATAATGAATACAAATCACTGAAAAGAAATGGAAGGAAGATCCCAAAAACCCATTTTCCCAAACCAAATGTTCCATAGGATAGAATATGGAATTTATACAAAATGTCACTTACCCTACAGGAAAGCCAACTTGTACCTCAAAGCAAGTGAATAGACATGTGTGATGGATGTTGGCACATGTCTATCCTAGTAAATTTTAATTTTAGGAAGTGGCTGATCAGTTTTAGCAAACAACCAGATTAACTAAAGACAAGGTTATAAAATCTTATCATTTTTTACAAACAACCAAATCACTAGTTGTAGAATAGGTAGCCAATTATAAATAAACTAGTGGGGTTTATAAACACCAGAGAATGTATGTTTGTGACAAATATCAATATCAATAGATATTAAAAGTACCACAAGAAATAATATTAGTGGGAAGTTGGTCCTATACTATAGGTAGTTTTGGTTCAATTGTTGATTTTTTGTGTCATTGTTTATATTTGACATTCTCTGCTTTTATAGTTGATATTTGCTGTATAAATTTCGCAAGCTTCCTTGTTGTTTGTTTTATGTATCTATAACATGTGACATTTCCCTAGTTGTCATGCTAGTTGCTCGTTATGTTGTGAGTATTGTGAGCCACGAATTCATGACTATGTACTTAATAGAATTAATTTTGCATTTTTCATTATTCATGTAACTAAGATGTGCATTATGATGTCACAAAGTAATTATTGCTAATCTAGTGACATAAATAAATTTTTATTTAAAACAATTGGTTATTCATATAAATCAATAGAAAACTCTATGGATTTACCAACACTAAGGAGCATCAGAGCAAAGAATTGATAACTCCATGCCTTAGCAAAACTAAACAACATCAGAGAAATGAACAATGATATAAAATGCATACAAAAGTCTTACCTTGGAATATACATCTAGAGTTATATTTGAAAATTTTATAAGAGTTCTTTTCTCCCAATAGAGGAGCAAGCAATGAGGCAAAATCAATCCATATTCATAGTATTATTGAAGTTTTCTTAGAGTTTTTTCTTTTCATCTTATAGCTGGCAATCATGTACAATGACTAACATGCAGCTCCAAAAGTGATTGTATGCATGTGTTTCATAGTTGTAAAGTTCTAAACTAGTCATAATTATTTTCTAGATATTGTTATCCCCCTATATTGTGAGGATATTATTACATATGATAGGAGAAATTGTAGATATATAAAACATTTAAAACTCTTTAAATTTTCTTCTATGGGGACATAGTTTTGTTTTAATTATGATTTAAATAATATTATGAATGTAAGTTGTGATAAGGCTATTATTGTTATATTCTTTCTTGAGATGGAAAAATTTAGAAATATATAATGTTAAAAAATCTTTTCTTTCCTATTGGCTAGAGGAAGAACAATCTTCGAAATCAATTTGTTTTTTCACTTTTTAGAATTTGAAATTTTGATTCTCTTTTCTTATTGCTAAGAGAAAAGAAGAAAATTAAACTAGTTTTACATAATACTATATGAAAAAGAATAATTAATAATTATTATTTTATTTAATATATTTTACATTCATAATTGTTAATTTAAGATGCTTTACATTTGTAATTTTTATTAATTTAATATATTTATTTGATTCATCTTTAAAATATTTTAATAGAAAAAGAAAACCTAATCTAAACTTGGACGACGATTAAAAGAAAGAATAATTTTTGTTTTTGTTTTTGTTTTTATTGGCACATTTTATGTATTATTATCTAGTTACAAATATTGTAATTTTTTCAACAATTAAATTTAGAAATATTTGAAAGCAATTGACATTGTATTTGTTTATGAGCAAAGTAAGATATCTAATTAACAATAAGACCCTCATTACAAAATATTTCAAACTAACTATAACTTTTGGTTTCCTATTGAGATCACAATTAAAAAACCCCCGACAACAAAGGTAGCAACTTTGGCACTTGTGCCCCTTGTTTTCATGTAGGATGTATTACAAATTAAGATTTTGCACTCAAAATTTGTGATCTTTGGATCAAAATTTGATCAACTTTATTCTAATAATGGCAAGGCAAAGGGACATTTTTTTATCCTATTTCCACAATCAGAAGAGGATTAGAAAATTGTTGATGACTTTGATCTATTGTAGAAGACTACATGTTTATGCAAAATTTGTGTGCATAGGGTGGTATTTGTTAAATCATTTTAGAACTTGTATAAGCATCATGACAACTTTTTTGGACTATATTATGTTGTAACTATACCATTCTTAAGCATTTAATTATATTGAGATCTTTGCCTTCCTTATTCTACATAGAATGAATTCCTCTCCAAACTATATGACTCTTTTTAGATTTGTTCATTTTTGTTTCATCAATTTCAACATTTATAATGACTAATATCTCTATTTGATTGATTTCCATAAACAGGACTAGTAGTTAGGCCATTATTAATTAAATTTGATACAAATTGTATTTTGTTTGAGATATTCATATCAAACTAAATCTATAGCTAGAATGCAAAGTGTGACAAAGCCAATTATTTGTGGATCATTTGGTAAACAATTTGAACTCTATTAAATGTTCATTTCTATATTTGGGTGTTTGTTGATATTAAATAAATTGGTTGTCTCCACTAAAATATTTGATGATTAACAATTGTACAACATCAAGTAGGTTATATTCACAAAAGTGCAAAAAACTATCCCCAAACCAATTGGATCATTGCAAGAATCAAAACAAAGTCAGACCATGGAAATAGAAGTCCTGCGTTTGAAAGGGATGGTTACTTTATCTTCTTGATGTCTACAAGAAATAGATTTTAGACAGTAATCAATCATGGATATATTTCTTTGTAATAAAAATTATATAATTGATAATGATTAAATATATCTGATTTTTTGATATCCTTTATAGGCTTTAACTAAAAATGCTTTATGTTCTTCCATGCGTGAATACACATTCTTTTCTATACATGAAATTGAGATGTTACTCTCTTTCCTAGCAAATGAAAAAATATAGTATTATTACATAAAGGAGTTATAGTTTTAATGCCATTTTTGCAATTATTTTCATTTGAATACATGAATGAATGTGAATTCTTGTCTTATTAAAATATTTTTATGTTTATTAGAATTATATTACTTTTAAAGAATGACATTTTGTATTCTTATTTGAAGCTACAACTTTATCTCACCTTATTTTTTCACTACATTCTAATAGAAACAAAAAGGTTCAACCATATGTACATTGAGAGTGGAGCCTATAGATAATCATTCATGACCATGATGGTAGGTGCATCATGGACTGACTAGATACTACTAGACACTATTGTTGTTGGAGGAAGGATTGCACAATATCAAGCATGGCCTTATAGATCTAGGTGTTTTAAGACTTTGGCTAATGTTTGCATTATTGTGACTAGTCTTCATTTTGACCTATAGATTTCAGAGTGCTTTTCGAAAACTTAAGTTTTTATGGCATATTTTAGTCTTCATGTTACAAATGTTTAAACACAAAAGTTTTAAATATCAGCTTCCTTTTATTTTTCCCCTAAGCTCATATCTTTCAATGAATATTCATTTAATTATTATTTTTTGAATTTATTGACTGTATCTATGTAATTTATGTTGTGTTTGAAGAAATGTAGAAAAAAAAATGGAAAATAAGATTTCAATCACAATAAGATAGTATGAAAATAAAATATTAGAAAAAAGAAATTCTTCAAGTTTGAATTCACTGCACCCGTATGAAATTTTAATTATGATTATATAAAAGTCTAAGAATTTTTAAGTTAATTATGATTTTTTTTTATAAGGAATCCTTTCATGTCTAAATTTTCAACATTATCAAAAACTATATAGTAATGGATAAAATATGAATGTATAAATAAGAAAAGATATCAAATTAACTTATTTTCAAGTTGTTTTCTCTTTGTTTCTTCTTTATAATGAATCTGCAAGGTGCTCATACAATAGCTAAGACAATATCTGGCACATTCAATGGTAGGCTTCAAAGTTTGAAAAATCCTAATATCATTAGTTAATAATGTTTTCCCTATGTTGTTTCTTCAAAATATACATCACTCGTTAAAAATATTCTCCTTGTGCTATTTTTTAATAATATCTTATGCCTTTCGATTTGGAGCTATACAGTAGGGTCCCATGCATGTGATTGTTAATCCTCTTCATATGGTGTCCCCAACAATTATCAAAATAATTGTATTAGTGGAAAAACTTATGAATGTTTTCACTAATTGTTGATGTGGGGTTGCATATATTTTAGTGATAAGATGTATAGTGCATCACAACTTATTTTTCATAATGTTAGTTTCAAGAAGAAAAAAAATATAATCTTTTTGAATTAGATATTAAAGTGGGGTTGCATAGGATTTTTAGTGATAGTATACATGGTAGTAAATTGTGGTTCATTTTTTGTAATGTTGGTTTAAAAAAATATTTTTTACATGATTCAATAATGTTTACTCTTTCAAATACTTGCAGCAAGGTAATACTTGTGGCCATGTATATTCTAAAGAATGTTTTGAGTAAAAATTTTCATGATAGTACATGAATTGTATTAGGGTGAATCACATTTTGAATAAGATAGAACTTGATGTGAATCAAACCCTTCACCCTTGAGAACATTTTAAACATGTCTTGAACTACTCTTGCTAAATATTGAATATGGCAGGAACTCTAGCTGTGCTCACAGCTCTTGTTTATAGTTTTTAAAATGTATCTCCTTCATTAAACTTGATGTTGAATGTTAAAATTTTATTTCAATAGTTATAATTATGTTTTAATAATTATCTTATATAAATTGATATTAAAATTTATGTTAATTCATAAGCTATATCATAGCATAGTTAATAAATAATTTCAACATTCTCAAACTCATTTTTCTTAAAAATAATATATTTATTCTTAAATATTTTATATTAAACTTGTGCACAATTATTTTATATTTAATCTTAATAATGTATATTATATGTTCCATTTAATAATCTTAAAATGTATGCATTTACTATTGTAAAACTTAAATATAAACTATATGACAACGTATCTTACATTTAAATCCAACCTTGCCACTTATTAAGAAAAAAGTATTTACTATGATGATTTGATCATTCATCGTAAGAGTATGACAAAGAGTGATCATGGTGATTCATTTTTACTACTTGGAGGAATCCAATAGCATTGAAGTCCCAAAATTAAGTTCCTGATGGTCTCATCACAACCCCAAAATTCATTCAATGCTCTATACACAAATTATGTGCATACACATATTGCCTCATCACATAGACCATTTCCTCTGGCCTAGGGTCTTCCTACCTTACGAGTTCACATTGTCCTTTGGATGGGGAAAATGAGGATATTCCTTATGATCACAAATGACCATGTACGTTATACTTAGATGCTCACATGGATGATGAGATGGACATGTGTTTTTACATGTGGGATCTAATTTTTGAATTATCAATCTCAACATGAAAATCATGTTGAGCTTAAGAAAATACATAAAATAAAATAAAATCTAAACTAAATTAGACAATTAAAAATTCAAAGAATTTGACACCGGGATTTATAGTGGTTCATCCAAAATTTCTAGACTACACCCACTCTTTGAACAAGGAGGGCAATATCTCTATTTAGATTAATTCAACAATACAAATAAAAAACATCATCAACTGACTTTACATATTATTTTCTAGTCACATCTAGTGGAATATGAAAAGGAAGAGTTGGCAATGATTGTACTACAGAATCAGAACCATTGCATATTCCTCTATCAGAAAACCATGTTACAATCTCCCACCCGAGGTCCAATCATTGCTACACATGGATATCCCCTACTTGAAATTCTTATGGCTATGTCATGACAATGCCAAGAGAATCTCTACATAATTCAAACTTCTTTTAGGATAGTACATTTATGAAAACATCAACCAGTTTAACCTTAGTATCAATATTTTCTAGCTATAATCTTCCATCTTCAAGAGCATGATAAATGAAGTAAAATCTGGTTTCTATATGCTTTGTGAGACTCCAAAAAGTTGATTTTTTTTGTCAAGTGAATGACACTCCTACTATCATAAAATAGAGTGAAGTTCAATTGTTTAAACCACAACTCTCCAAACAATCATGGTAACTATATCATCTCTTTGGCCCCCTCAGTAAGAGAAATGTATTTGGCCTCAATAGAGGAAAGAGAAACAACTTGTTGCTTAGGAGAAGTGCAGCTAATAGCTATCCCAACAAAAGTAAATGCATAGCCTATAGTAAATCTCTAGTCGTACCATTATCAAAATAACCACAAATATTAGGAGTCTTACTATTAAAATATAGAACATGAGAGGAATTACCTCTTAGATACCGAAGAATCCATTAGATTGTTTGCCAATGAGTTTTTCCCAGATTACTCATAAAACCACTCACAACTCCCATTGCATGAGCAATATCCAGATGCATGATAACCATTGCATACATCAAACTCTCAACTGTTGAAGAATAAGGAATACCATCCATATCACATTTTTCTTCTAGATTGGAAGGGTGCATCTTAGAGGACAAGCAAAAGTTATCAACCAATGGAGTAGCAACTGATTTGGCATTTGCATATTGAACTTTTCCAACACTTTAAGAATGCATTTTTCTTTAGATGATTTAATTTCCCTTTTATGTCTATTGTAGATTATGTCCATCCCAAGAGTACTCTTTTCTTGTTTCAAATATTGCATGACAAAATAAAGATCCAAATGCATTTTTATCTCATGAACAACTCACATATTGTTCCCAACAACCAACATATCATCAACTTAAAGTAGAAAAATCACAAATTCACCAGTAGGAAACCTCTTGTAGTAAACACATGGGTCTGATTTGCAATGAGTAAAACCTTGTTGTGTCATGAAATTTCAAACTTTAAATACGATTGGTGAAGAGCTTTCTTTAGTCTACATATAAACTCCTCTTTAACCTACAATGTAGATGTTCCTACCCTTGTTTAAAAAATCCCTTTGGCTGCTCCATGTATAAATCCTCTTCAATATCACCATGTAGGAACGTTAGTTTTACATCAAGTTGTTCAAGCTCAAGGTCCCAAGATGCTAAAATGCCCAGTACCAAATGAATAGTCCACACTTTAATAATTGGGGAGAAAATTTTATTAAAATCAATACCCTTTTTTTGAGAAACTCATCTTCACCACTAATCTATCTTTGTATTTTGTCCGTCCTCCATCTTCCTCTTTTATCCAGTATACCCATTTGTTTTTCAAATATTTGCGATTCAGCAGAAGCAATACCAAATCCCTTGTCTAATTGGCATGTAGAGACTCTAGTTCATTTTTCATGGTATCCATCCAATACACTGAATTAAGATCATCACGTGCTTGCTTAAATGTCTAAGGTTTTGCTTGATTAGAACACAAAGAAAATAGCAATTCATAATCATCATATTTATGAGGATATTTTCTTTATCTAGTAGATCTTCATAGCTAAATATCTCGTTCATTATCATGACTCTATATTTTATTTATGTTTTTGTGCATCATCAACATTTGAGTGTGGAACACTCCCTTTATTGCCAATAGAAAAATCAATGTGTGGAGTGCCCAATTGATTCTCTAGTATTTGAATTGAAGAAATGTGTGGGACATTATCAATCCCCTGCTCTAATACTTGATATGTTTGTATTTTTATAGAGCCACCAACATCACGTTTCTTATGAATGCATGTGTGTAGGTGAATAGATTGATCATGTTGTTCAAATAAAGTCTCTTGCTCTATGGGGCCACCAGTGCCCAACATATAATGGTGCACATGATATGGGGAATTTTTCATTTAAGGAGTTTATACTAAATAACCAACCAACAGGGATGGTGTTGTTGGCAAGGTAGACTATGATGATAATAGATGAAATGGCATGGTTATAATAGCACCCCCTAGTGCAAAAGAGACATGAGAAATTGAAGTATGCTTAGCATGTGTGTGGCCTTGTTCTTGTGTTTGGTAAAATAAGGAAGGGGAGGCATGTTGGAAGAATGGGATGGGTAACATCTAATGAACTTTCTTAATGGTAGCATCACATAGAGGACTACATAGAGGGGATATTTGGGAGAAAGTGGGAAGTTTTGTGGTGGGTTCACCACTTAGGGTGGATTGGGATTGACTCATAGGAATCATAACATTTGGAATTTGAACTGTAGCTATGTGTGGGGTAACTATAGGCATGGAGGAGAATGTTTAATAATGGGGAAAAACTAACAAATTTTCCATGTTGAACTTGGCCTTTTGAAATAGAATGGGTGTCATTATCAAACAAATCATATTTAAAGTAATCATGAGAAGTGGCATTCAATTTTTGCACACAATAAAATGATTTTTCATTGAAGATTATATTCCAACTACAGATCACTTTGTGCACAATTGGAACCCACAAATGAAAACCAAATTGATCCTCTCCATACTCCAGAAATACACATCTTTTGGATTTAAAATCCAATTTTTTTCTTTGCTCCTTAGGAATGTGGACATATGCCTCACAACCAAAAACTCATAGATGGTTAAATGAAATCCATTTCTTAGGCCACTACTTCTCGGGAATATCAAAATTGAGATGAGATGAAGGAGCTCTATTAATTAAACAAATAGTAGTGTTGCACACCTTTTTCCAAGATTCCTTCCCCAAACTAGCATTTGATAACATACACTAAGCTCTTTCCAATATAGTATGATTCAACCTCTTAGCTACACCATTTCCTTGAGGTGTATAAGGGACTATTTTTATATGTCTAATGTCATGATCTAGAAAAAAATTATCAAACACCAAAGTTAAAAACTCACCACCATTAGCAACTAATAAACATTTAATTTTCTTCCCAATCTAATTTTCAACCAAATCCTTAGAAGTTTTAAATTTTGAAAATGCCTCTGATTTCTTATTCAGCATCTAAATCAAAACTTAATGAGTACAATCATCAAGAAAAGTTACAAAATAATTAGAAATAGTGATCGAAGTTTTCTCCGTAGGACCAAAAACATAGAAATTTACAAGCTCTAATGGAGAAGATTTCTTCTCATGACTAGTCCTTACGAAGATGGCTCAATTTTTCTTTCCATAAAGACAATGTTTGCATAGCTCCAAATCAAGTGATTTAAGACCTAGGAGTTGTTCCATTCGAAGCATCACTTCAAGACCCTTTTTACTCATATGATTGAGCCTCTTATGCCAAATTTCAGCATTATTATTTGTAGCCACCATGGCTTCTCCCACTTCACCATTGCACTTTGAAATATATAAACTCCCTTATTTCTTTCCTTTAGCTAAAACTAACTAACCTTTTAACACTTTCCATGAATCAAGATCATAATTGACATTATAGCCTTATGTTGAAACATGCCTAAAAAAATTTTAAAAGCCATTGATTACCATTTTTTAGCGATAATAAAGTATCCATTTTGCCGACGATATCACATTCTTTGTTTTCCCTAGGAAAAGCTTTACCAAATGTACCTTCATGGTTATTTGTGAATGCATTCCAGCATAGAATAGCATGAAAGGATGCACCAAAATCAAGAACCCATGAACTTGCATTTTTGTCACCAACTGCAAGTACCAAAACTTTGTCATCTTTAACAACTATAGTATGTATGTCATCATTCACTTTATTTTGAGCCTTCTTGTAATTCCAATATTGTTTCTTTGTGTGCCCTAGTTTACCACAAAACCAAAAAGTGTCATTTCTTCCTCTAGACCTTGAATGATGATTCAATCTACCTCTTTCATGACTTCTACCTCTATTTCTTATGCTCAAAAATGTAAAAACATCATTAAAAGAGGGTTCTCGGTGCTTCATTTGCATGTCTTCACTAAGTAGCATGGCTGAAACTTCATCAAATTCCAGCTTATTCTTGGCTGCTACTAAAGTGCTCATGTCCATTACTACACTTTTACAGTTGTTTAGAACTGAACACAATAATAAAATGCCTTTTATTTCATCATCTAAAGGTATATCAATTGAAATGAGTTTAGTAATTAGTGTATTGAACTCATTTAAATGATTTGACATCACACCCCCTTATTTCATTTTCAAATTATATAATTTATTTATTATAAAAAAATTTGTTTGATGTTGAAGTTATGTCATATAATGAAGATAATTTCTCAACCAGCTCTCTTGTGGTCTGCTCTCCTAAAACATTAAACAACACATTGCTTGAGAGAGATAAGAAAATCATTGACCTTGCTTTCAAATCCATTTTCTCCTAGTCATCATCTGTCATATTTCCTTTTCACTTTTCTTTACCAAGTAGTGCAGGTTACAAAACCCACTTGATAAGAAAACACTCTATCTGCACTTTCCATAGCCCAAAACTTTGCCTATAATTTTTTTCAATTTTCCACTTATCCACCTCTTCCATGGTGCATGTAAATATTCACCAATTTATAGAAAATAAAATTGAGTTTCACCAACTCTGATACCAATTGTTGAGCTTAAGAAAAAAAAAATTTAAAAACAAAAAAAAAAATCTAAACTAAATCAAACAACCAGAAATGCAAAGAATTTAACACCAAGATTTATAGTGGTTTATTCGGAATGTCTAGACAACATCCACTCCTCAAGCATGGAAATATCTCTATTTAGATTAATTCTACAATACAAATGGATAGCAACATCAACTAACTTTCCATATTCTTTTCTAGTCACATCCAGTGGAAGACAAAAAGGAAGAGAAGAGGAAGAATTGGCAATGATTGGACTACACAATCAAGAACCAGTATATAGTCCTCTATCAGAAAATCATTACAAATCATTGCTTCTCCTATCTTTTTGAACTCTTTCACTTGATGAGGAACACTTCTTCCCATGTCATCATTGAAATCACTCGCAGTAGGCATGTGTCTGTGTATTGGATTAGAAAGGAACCCACATCTCTCACATGGAAGTTACACTCACATCGCTCTTGTGGTGGTCCATTTAATAAACAATAAAGTCATTTAGACTATATATATTCCATGTTTTCTTATTATTATAGGTCTTTGATTTTTTTTTATTCTATCTTTTGGGTTTAATTCTATGAATAGTTTGTAAGATAGAGAAGTATTAAAAAAATGGAGAGCTGGCATCTAAGAGTGGAACTTACCACCTTCATCTCCTTAAAGAAAAATGTGGAGATCTGGGGAATTTGAAAGAGGATAAATTAATCAAATTTTCAAGGCTATAAAATAGAAGGATGAATAACTGTCATATCAATTTATGATTAGTTGGAATGGTGGTAAGGTTCAATTGGATAGAATCATAATTCAAAGACCGCGAATAAATTATTTTCTCAAGTTACTAAATTAACCTATGAAGGATATATAAATTTTTATGTTAAACTAAGACACTGGTATATATTTATTTATAATCCACACACCAACATTTTAATTTTTATAATAAATAATATCAAAAAAATATAATTTGTTTAATGATTCAATCACTAGTAGATTAAAACTACATGGAAATCCTTTATTAGATCTTTTCTTTGAACATCTCACATATATATACATATCAATGCTACATTACCTCTAGCTTTTATATCTAATTATATTTCAATATTAAAAAAACATAGAATAGATGGGACCGCTAGCATCTAGTTTATGGGTGATGACATCGAGAGGTACATTATCATGCCAAATAATTACATGATCTCATCTGTAGTTTTCTATGGAATTCTCTCAAGGTATATTTTGGTAAGGTTTGCTTGGGAATGGAGCATTAATGATAGCTCTAAAAAGCCTTATTTCTATTATGTTGGCAATTTCTGAAATTTTAACTTTAATGAAGGGGCTTTTCCAAATAGCCTTTTGCACGTTCCAAATAATTGGCCTTAAGATATTTTTTATCATACTTGGAATAATAATAAAGGTGACAGTACACTTTTCAATCAAGGCACTCAGAATAATAATTAGCATGTCAAAACCATTTGGAAGGATTAATTTAACCCTTTCACTAAACTTAAACAACTTAACAAGTTTTTTGTTTTCAAAGTGAAAGATACACTCTATGATTCCCTTAAGTTTTTCTTGTTGAAGGAAATAGAGGAGCCTGAGTTTCTGCTTGATATAGGAGGGTACAAAGACATAATTGAGCCCTGGAAAATTGTAAGTGAATAGCGAAAGAAGGAATGTGCCTAGATGCATATCACTGAGGGTGGTTTCCTATCGTTCATGAACGTCATGGAAGGCTACGATGAGTTGGTGTCCATGCAGTTGGTTAACTCCTAGAAAGACCGTAAGGTGACCATAAATGATATTAATTTTGAGGTTAATGAGGATGTTATTTCTCAAGTTATTGGTCTTTTTTTGGAAGGGAAAAAATAGAAAAGGATGACTAAAGTTGTTGACGATAAAAGTACGAATGGTTTCTTCAAGGAGGATGAAGAGACAATTTGGTTGAGAAATGACTTTAATAGGGAGAAGCTTTCAACCCCATGAAACAATGTCTATTTTTTTTTTATCATGAAACACCTAACTTTGGAGGGTCATCACAAAGTGAGTTACTATTACAACTTTCCTCTATTGAAACACTTTCACTATCATGATGAAATTTCTTTTCCTTTATTTTTACTATATGATTTAGAGGCATCTATCATAGATGTTAGGAAGTGTAGGGAAGAAGGTAAAAGTTATACCATTCTGCACCAAGGATTCATTTTTAGCTTTACAACTTTTATTGTGCCATGTGCCCTCCTTGGAATATTATTTTTCTACAACCCCCAACCCCCAATACCTCCCATGTGGTGGCTTCCACCTATATTCCCAATTCCCCTATTATTTCTCAAGACTCTCCTTCTTCCATTAGTAGGAAATCCTCATACAAGAGAATTGGGCTTGGATTTTGTGGACCCTATGTTTATTTTGTTAGGGTTATGTTCAAGGCATATTGGTATACTTTGTTCGGCTATGTGCTCATAATGATTGGATGGATTGCATTGAAGTTAGAGCTCTTTTTGGGGTTGTTGGTAATGTGTTCCTTATTTCTTGGGCGAACTTTGGAGATTATTTCCTCGAGCTTTGATTTGTGGGAGTTGGCTTGTGTGATCTTAGATGTGGATCATTGGATGGTATGTGGACCTATATCTAAGGACACATAATATTATTTTATCTTATGAGTTAGTTATGGTTGTAAACTTGGGGCCTACCCTAAGTATTATTTAATCTACTAAGACAACTTGTGGCTTGAGTGTTTATTTAATGTGATTGTTTTTTTAATATAATCTATCAGGCTGACCTAGGGCTTGGTTTGTTATAAGTAGAGGGTCTTGTAATTTCTAGATTTGGATTCAATTCAACATGGAGTAGCTAGGAGCATTTTGAGGGATGATAGCTAGAAGGTGGATCTTCATATATGAGGATTGATTTGTATTCCTCTTTATATTGGTCATAACCTAGAAGGCCTCACATCTAGGCATGTTGGATATAAAGATTATGATTCTATTATGAGAACAAATGTTACAATTTATCTAAATAATTGTGTTATTATTATATTTCCTCTATGTTGTTGCTTGTTCGAGGCTAGGTTATCTCCTTTGGAGGTACACTTGGCTTTGCACTGCATCAAGTGGTATCACAGTAGATTTTTATCTTGTGATAGTTGTGTGGTGGATTGATTGTTTGTGGAGCCCTGGATCTCTTTGTTATGAGGTGGAAGATCGTGGGTCTAGCCCACAATTGTAGAGGACTCATGGATGACTAGTTTTGATTGTGACACATTGATGTGAGAAATAAAGTTTTCCTTGAGTGAATAGATCATTGGATTAAGGCAGGTTGTGAAGATGGAAAGAAGATCTCTAAGTGGGGGGTAGCTAGAGTCTTGCAATAGAATCATTAATGTGATGTAATTACACCTTAAGAGGAACATAATGGATAAGTTAGATTAGTTATGGTCTAAATTGAATCAGAGAATTGAAGAGATCATGAAGTCTTGTTTGAGTTGGAGTCTATCAATTAGAAGGAGAGTTGTATGTCTAGTTAAGAGGATTATTTAAAGAACAAGACACTTTTCTATTGAGGAAGAGGTAAAGGTCATCTTTGTTGAAGTTGATAGATGTATCTTTTGGTTTTTATGAGTAGATGGATATATCTAACATGAAAAATTGAAGAGCATCTTATTGTAAGCAATGAGATTGTTGATTTTGAGATTTTCACATGTGGTAATGAGGATTTACATATGGAGGAGGACTTGCATATGGTTGTTGATACATATCTAAATTCATGTATGTTGCTAAAATTGAGGATGTACCATTTTTTGTTGATATGATTAGTTTGGATTTCTGTATTGTTGTTGATATGAATATGGTTTTGGATTCACCTGATGCTTCTTATATGGTTGGAGATTATATTATTTCTAATATGGGCATGGATCTACATGTTGATTATATGGTTTTTGCTACTAATGTAGAATCTGATTTACATGTTGCTGATATGTATTTATTTTTTGTTGATGTGGTTGAGGATCTATATGTTAAAACTGATTTTCATTTGCATGATGTCAATTTACTTGTGGTTGACATGGCTAAAGATCTACATGTTTCCACTATTATTTATTTGGTTTTACATGATTTTGATGACATGGATTTCATGTTTGAGTACCTTACTATTACTAGTTCTGATCAGTTGGAGGACATGTTGGTGAAGCATTATGTTCAGTTTGTTCCTAGGAGTGAGCATGTTTATTGGGTTGTTGAGGTTCATATGAGTTTGATGTTTGAATGGATGAAGATGAGATGCTTGATGTGCAATTTTTTTCCTTTGTCTGAGAGGAATTGGAAGCCTTTGGTGAAGATGAATTTGAGTATAGATATTTATTCTAGCATCAAAGTGCAGGATACACTTTTCTATTTACCTCAAGAGTCTGATGCAAGAGCATCAAGTCTAGATTTTGTGAACCTTATGTTTCATGTTGTTAGGGTTATGTTTGAGGCTTATTAGTGGACATTTTCCTATATGTGCATATGATTGGATGGATCATATTGAACTTAGAGCTCTTTTGATGGTTGCTAGTAATGTGTTCCTTAATTCCTAGGTGGACTTTGGAGACTATTTCTATGAGTTTTGATCCATGGACATAGTTGGCTTGTATGATCTTAGATGTGGATCATTGGATGGTGTGTGGGCCTATGTTTAAGGCCACATACTTTTATTTTATCGTATGATTTAGTTATGATTGTAAACTTGGGGCCTATCCTAAGTATTATGTAATCTATCAAGTTGACTTGTGCCTTGAGTATTTATTTAATGTAATCTATTAGGATGACCTATCACTTGGTTTGGTATACGTAGAGGATCTTGTGATGTCTAGAGTAAGATTTAGTTCAGCATGGAACAACTAGGAGCATCTTGATGGATGATATATAGGAGGTGGATCTTTGTAAATGAGGATTGAGTTGTATTATTCTTTGTATTGGTTGTAACCTAGAAGGTTTTATATTCAAGCATGTTGGATGCAAATCTTAGATTCTATTATGAGAATAAATATTGTAATTGATCTGAATCTATGTGTTATTGTTAAATTTGTGCTATGTATTTGTTGGGGTCTAGGTCATCTCCTTTGGAGGTACACCTACCCTTGCATTGTATCAATATCCTTTAAACCTAAGATGAAACTTCTTGTTGACCTTGGTGAGACAGGTATTAATTCCTCTAGGGGAAGGTGAATATCTAATAGGATTGAACCCACAATAATGGGTTACACTTTTTTGGAGGAAGAAATTCCTCCAAAAAAGTGGACCCACATATGATAGTTTTGATCGTAACTATTATGACCCAAGTGGGATTTAAAAACTCCACCATTCGACCCCACAAATTGCTTTCGCATAGAGGAGTGATGAGTTTCTATCAGAATAGAGGTAAAATGCAACATCTAACTCATCAATAGTCGAATTAGATATGAATTTTTATTTTTCCAACCCTCTAATGTTTTTAATTAGATTTTATATCATTTCTTTGTATTTTTTTGTATATATACATGCAATTTATATATATAGGTATATGTATTGTGTATATATATACACTAGTATGATATGTGTATATGCATATACATGTGTATATGCATATATATAAATATGTGTGTGTATACATGTATGTGTATATACATATATGTATATATGTACATATGTGTATATATATGTGTGTATGCATATATGTATGCATATGTGTATGTATATATGTGTATATTTGTATATATGTGTACATCTATATATATATATATATATATATATATATATATATATATATATATATATATATATATATATATATATATATATATATATATATATATATATATATATATATATATATATATATATATATATATATATATATATATATATATATATATATATATATATATATATATATATATATATATATATCTCTGTGTGTGTATAGGTATTAGTTCATCCCCTCTCCCTATCATATATATACATGTATATATATGATAGGGAGAGGGGATTGACTAATCACTAGTTCACGCTTCTAGTTTGCCACTAAGAGCTAAGGTAACTTCCAAGTCCACCAAATGAATCTATAGGATCCCTCTTATGTAGATATCCCCTAATCCCAAACCCAACTCTTCTATATTGAACAAAATCCTCTTCTTACCACTTGCTAGGTTCTCATGCTAGATGGAGCATACTCAAGGTTCCTAAACTGTTCTAGATCTTTCTTGGCTAATCTTTACACACATCTTGTAGGTTCATGGAGATGATGTAAGACCTCTCAACACACTTCTTTCATTTCCCAAGGCAACTCAAAGAATTTATCTTCCTTACTAATTCCACACTTTTCCACCAAAATACAGCTACTGGAAAAGAGCCCCAATTAGCCCTCGTGCTCTGAGAAATTAGGGATTTACTCAAATTTATTCCACTAACCAACACAAAATTCCTTCAAATACTTCCAATAATTTCATTAGTACTCATAGATTTCTAGGTTTTGGGTCTCAAAAAAGATCGTACAACACCTCTGCACAAATTGAGGGTTTTTAAGGGTTTCTTGGCCTTTCCTAGGTCTGTCTATTGTATGGGTTGGTTTGGTGCCTTAACAGACTACTATTAATCATTCCTTATTCACAAGGAGTCTTAAATCACTCTCCTTTCTACTCCATACTTTTTTTCTTGGTGATCTTTAAAAACCTGCTTTTCGTAAGCTCTACAACATTAATCTTCCCTAGCCAAGGATGCACTAGCTCGCTTAGGGAAACAACTTAAAAATGCTTCCATGGTTTTTAAGGGCCCTTCCTTTTTTAGGAAAGAATTAAATAGAGTGAACTCACTATCCCCAAGAGGTTGTACTATTTCTATAGTGGGATGGTGAGTTACATGTTTGTCAATGCAAACAGAATGGTTCAGGATAGTGAACTAGCAAAAATAAAAAGATTTACAAACTTGAAAGGAAACACGCACACACTGCTACTTTATTGAAACAAAACTACTCTACACAAACCAAAATACAATGCTAAGGTGTTACAGTAAATTAATTCAGCACACAAAAGCTGTCATTGCTCTCTATTTTTTCCTTTTGCATACAAATTCCACTCCACAACATAGTGTCCATACACTAACACCCACACACTAGCAACATTAGGGTTTTGCAAGCTTATATACTACCTCTTAGGTATTTTCCCATCACAACTAGGGATTCCATCAGTCTCCACTATGTTTGAAAGGATTTGTGCAATTTTGTTCAGCAACATTTGAAAATTTGCAACTTTGTACCTTGCAACTTTTTTTGTTTACATCTTTTTGACATCTTTTTTTTCCAAATTGGATAACTCTTAGCTTTCCAAGGCTAGAGACCTATCCTAGGACTTCATAACAAGGAGTACCTTACTAATTCTAAGGTTCCTCCTAGGACTTTATGACTTCCTATCCCCTAACCAATATTGCTAAAGTACACAACTAGGTCAATAGACCTTTATTCTATTTACAAAGCTCTCTTAGAGCATAGCATATCAAAATTTATAATGGTGAGGGCACTATTTCTCAAGGTGCCCCTACACCATACTCCCCACCAAATAAGCTAAATCCCCTCTAGAGACAAAAGGTGGAGATCTATGCCCTGAAGTTTGAATTGATTCTCAAGGATCCAAGTAGCCTCTAAGTCTAGCTTACCTTTCCACTTGATAAGGTGTTCCTTACAGGTACCATGCCTGGTCCTTGTATGAATCTTGCAGTCACATATCTTCTTTTTCTAGAGCTTGGGCTTATGGGGAAAAGTTTTTGCCTAAGCCTCCTTCTCAAATTCTACCACATTCTGATCTATCTTAGTAAGAGGTCCTTTGTACTTAACTAGATCTACCACATTGAAGATGGGGGAGATGGCTAGATCATCTGGTAGCCCAACCTTGTAAGCATTTTTCCCATACTTGGCCAGTATAGGAAATGGTTCATGTCTTCTAATTTGGGGATTTGTGGAAGTTCCTTTTTCCATTCTTGCTTTGTTTAGGTGGACCATGACCAAGTCCCCTACACCAAACTATACCTCTCTTCTCTTGAGATCATCTTTCTCCTTAATCTTCTTGGTATTGTCAATGAGAGATTGATTCAATTGATCATGCACTTCTTTCATAAATTTACTAAAGTCTTCAACATAACCACTATTAGAGACTTGACTATCCATAGTTCTTAATTCACATACACCTCTAGGATGTATCCCATAGATAGTTTCAAAGGGACTCTTGCCAGTAGTCCTATTATTGCTATCATTATAGGAAAACTCTACTTAGTGAAGGAATAAGTCCCATGTCAAACCATATTCCTTGGTTAAACACCTCAACAAATTTCCAAGTGTCTGGTTGACCACCTCAGTTTGACCATCAGTTTGAGGATGGTAGGCTAAACTAAATGCTAGATTGGTACCTAGTCTTTGCCATAAGGACCTCCAAAAGTGTCCCATATATTTGCTATCCCTGTCAAATACAATGCTATTTGGAAAGCAATCAATCCTCAAAACTTCTTTGAAAAAAAATAAGTAATATGACTTGCATCATGGGTGACTTTCCATTAGATGAAATGACTCATTTTGTAAAATATATCCACTACCACATAGATGCTATCAAAGCCACTCTTTGTTCTAGGCAAACCAACCACAAAATCCATACTTACACATTCCCATGGTCTTTTTGGTATTGGAAGAGGCTGATAAAGTCCTACATTTTTAGAAGTGCCATTTTCTCTTTGACATTTGATGCATTGCTCAACATAAGTTTTGACATCTCTTTGCATTTTAGGCCAAAAGTAGTATCTTTGGATTGATTCTAAGGTCTTTTTAAAGCCAAAATGGCTACTCAAACTCCCATTATGTTTTTCTTTAATGAGGCTCTCCCTCATGGATCCTTTTGGTACACACAATTGCCCTCGTTTAAAGATTAGTCCATTCTGCAATGTATATTTTGCAAACTCACCATGAAAGTGATTTAGATGTTCTTGACACACCTTGTATGCTACTGTAAAGTCTCCATCAATTTGGTATAGTTCCTTGAAGTTATCCAACTCCTTTCGTGGATTTCTTGAATAGTGAGTAGCCTTCTACTTAGGGTATCTGCTACTTTATTGAGTTTCCCCTTCTTATGCTTTATGGTGAAGGTATAAGACTAAAAATACTCTACCCACTTAACATGCCTATGGTACAATTTGTCTTGGGAGTTGAGAAAACTCAAAACTTGGTTATCAATAAACACTATAAACACCTTAGGCAAAAGATAATACCTCCATTTTCTAAGAGATTGAACAAGTGCATAAAGTTCTAAGTCATAGGAAGATTATTTTTTCTTTTTTGAATTTAAATTATCACTAAAGAAAGCCACTAGTCTATTTCTTTGACTTAAAACTCCTCCCACTATTATGTTACTAGCATCACATTCTACAACAAAAGGTTTATTAAAAGTTGTTAACCTTAGGATAGGCATAGTAGATATCTCTATATTCAATGTCTCAAATCCCTTTTCTATTGCATATGTCCACAAAAAATTGGTTTTCATTCCACCCTTGATAGTATGCATCATGGGAGCACATATCCCACTAAAGTTCCTGATGAATTTTCTATACTATTGAGCTAGGCCATGGAAACTCCTCACTTCACTGACATTCTTTAGACTTGGCCAACATGATATTGATGCAACTTTAGTCTCATCCATTTTAAGATCTCCTTGAGATGAATAAAGCTTAAATAGACTATTTCCTACTTCATGATATCACACTTGCCTAGATTGATGGTTAGGTGTTCCTCTTTTAACATAGACAACACAATCTTATTATGCTCTAAATGTTCATCTTTTTTCATGTTTAAAATTAATATATCATCTAAATAGACTACCAAAAACTTACCTGTGAAGTCTTTCAACACCTCATGAGCCTCACGAATGTACCTAGAGCATTGGAGAGGCCAAATGACATGACTAGCCATTCATAGAGTTCTTGACTGGTTTTAAAAGTTGTTTTCCACTCATCTCCCTCTTTTATCCTTATCTAATAATAGCCACTTTTAAGGTCTATCTTGGTGTAATACTTATCCCCTCCTAGGAAATCCATCAGGTCTTCAATCCTTGGTATGGAAAACCTATACCGGATTGTGATCTTTTTAATGGCTCTAGAGTCTATGCACAATCTCCATGTTCCTCCTTTTTTAGGTGCCAAAATAGTAGGCACAACACATGGATTGATGCTCTTTCTTATTAACCCTTGATCCATCAACTCTTGTACTTTCATTGCAACTTCCCTATTTTGTTCAGGAGTCATCTTGTAAGGTGCCTTGTTTGGTAAAGATGCCCTTGGGACCAAATCTATTTGATTGATGATTTCTCTCTAAGGTGGCAGGGTTATAGGTGCTCCATCTGATATGATGCTCTTGATTTCCTTCAAAAAAATTTGCACTTCATGAGGTATGTCCTCCTTATTATTCTCTTTCTCCTCCTTGGGTTTCACTACAATAGCATAACCCACTCCTTCTTCTTTGTCAAGAGTTTTCATGAACTCTTTTCCCTTCAACATCAATACATTAGGTCCACTTCCTTGGTTGTTTGATTGAAGTAGTGACTAAATTTTATAACTCACTCCATCCTTTTTAAAGGTGTATGAGTTTAGCTCACCATTGTGTATGGCCTTTCTATCAAACTCCCATGGCCTACCTAGTAATAGGTGATAGGCATCCATGGGTAAAACATCACATAAAATCTTGTCTTTATATCCTCCTATGGTGAACTCGATCCATGCTTGCTCATTCACTAAAACATATTGCTCTTTGTTTAACCAAGTGACTTTGTAAGGAGTGATATGAGGTATTTTGGAATCTTGAGCTTAGCTATGGCCTCTTCTACGATTATGTTATCAGTAGACCCTAAGTCTATGATAACTTTGTAGACCTTCCCCATAATCTTACACCATACCTTGAAGAGTGAACTCCTTTGCTTGGGCTCTCCTTTAACTAGTTCCTTAATTAGAATCCTCTTTATCATCAAATTCTCAACACTCTCTAAATCCAATTAGATAACAAATGACTTCACACTTGAAGCATCTTCATGTACATATGGTACTTTATTTTCACCTTGTGATGTTAATCCATTTTTAGGACACCTATAGGTAGGGTGCCCCAATTGTTGACAATGGTAACACTTCATAGTAGCAAAATAAGATGGTCCCCTTCCTCCTAGTGATCTGCCTCTTCCTACAAATCCTCTATCTCTACTTGAACCACTTCTTTGATTGGTCTCTCCACTTTATCCAGTTAGCTTGGACTCACCTTTGGACCTATTTTCATTGCTTCTGCCTCCATAGCTTCCCCTATGCCCTCTGTTACCTCTACCTCTTCCTCTATTCTTTAGGTCTGATCTTTCTTCCTCTTTCCCTTCTCTTCCACCTTTAGAGAAATTTGGTAGCATTGATGGACTATTTTAGGGGTGAAAAGACTCATTTCTTCTTGGATGGACCACTTGATTCCATTCAAGTACCTTGCCAATTTAATGCTTTCATCTTCCACCACCTTGGAGCTTAAGCATAATTTTTGAAATTCTCTAGTGTAGGAGGATACATCCATCTCCTTTTGTCTAAGATTATGCCTTCTCCTATGTAGTTATATCACATAGTCTTCAGAGATATAAGCCTACTTGATTTTAGCCACCATTCCTTTCCAACTGATAATGGGGCTCTTTCCTTCTTTTTCCCTTTTTGTTTGGAAAAATTTCCACCAAGTTAGAGAAATACCTCTTAACCTTGATTTTTCCACCTTGAACTTTTGAGCATCAAAGACACCATCAGACACCATCACACTCAAAATGATTCTCAATTCCTTCAATCCAATCCATGATGAGATCAAGATCCATCTTGCCACTGAACAAAGGAATGCCTTCCAAGGCTTTTCTATTTATTGCTTTTAGTGTCTTCAAGAAAGGCTTCTCTAGTATAACAAGGTCTGGTGTTAGGGCTTCTTCCTCCAACTCAATCTCCTTTTTGGTTTCTGGCTCCTCTTTTTGTTCCATCTTGTCCTTAACTTTGTCTATCATGTCTTGGTCATCACTTAACAACTGTTCAAGTTGTGCTAATATTTCCTTCAATGACTTATTGTCTTCCTTATGTTCTTCTACCTTCTTGGCCAATTTACTATTGGTCACCATATTTCTAGATCTACTAGATTCAGTAGGTGACAGCATTCACCTTTCTATTCAATTGATTTTCCCACAACTTTATAAGGCTCTGATACCACTTGATAAGGAGAGAGGATGAGCTAATCACTAGTTCATGCTTCTAGTCTACCAATAAGACCTAAGGTGACTTCCAAGTCCACCAAATGGATCTATAGGATAACTCTAATGTAGAGATCCCCTAATACTGAACCCCACTCTTCTATCTTGAACAAAATCCTCTTCTTACCACTTGTGAGGTTCTCATGCCTAATGGAGAACACTCAAGGTTCCTAAACTATTCTAAGTCTTTCTTGGCTGATCTTTACACACATCTTGTAGGATCATGCAGATGATGTAAGACCTCTCAGTACATTTCTTTCATTGCCCAAGGAAACTCAAATCATTTATCTTCCTTATCAATTCCACACTTTTCCACCAAAATAGGGCTACTAGAAAAGAGCCCCAATCAGCCCTCTTGCTCTAAAAAATCAGGGATTTACTCAAACTTATTCCAATAACTAATACAAACTTCCTTCAAAGCCTTCCAATCATTTCATTAGTACTCATGAATTTTCTAGGTTTTGGGTCTCAAAAAAGACCGTATAGCACCTTTGCACAAATTAAGGATTTTTAAGGGTATCTTGGCCTTTCCTAGGTTTATCTATTGTATGGGCTAGTGTGGTGCCTTACAATATTTCTATTATATCCTTCTTCCCAAGGAGTCTTAACTCACTCCCCTTTCTACTCCATACTTGTTTTCCTGTTGATCTTCACAACCCTACTTTTTGTAAGCTCTGCAACATTAATCTTCCTTAGATGGGCATGCATTGGCTCACCTAGGGAAAGAGCTTAAAAATGCTTCCATGGATTTTGAGGGCCCTTCCTTCTATAGGCAAGAAATACATAGAGTACAATCACTATCCCCAAGAGGTCATACTATTTCTATGGTGGGATAGTGAGTTACCTATTCCTCAATGTCAACTGTGTGGTTCAAGATAGTGAACTGGCAAAAATAAAAAGATTTACAAACTTTAAAGGAAAAACACACACACACACACACTCCTACTTTAATAAAACAAAACTACTCTAAAAAAACCCAAATGCAATGCTAAGGTGTTACAGTAAATTAATTCAACACACAAAATCTTTCATTGCTCTTGGTTTTGTCCGTTTGCATACAAATTCCACTTCATAGCATACTGTTTGTACACTAACACCCACGCACTAGCAACATTAGGGTTTTGCAAGATTATATACTACCTATTAGGTCTTTTCCCATCACAACTAGGGTTTTCATCAGTCTCCACCATTTTTGGAAGGGTTTGTGCAATATTGTTCAACAACATTTGAAAAGTTGCAACTTTGTACCTTGCAACTTTTTTTGTTTACATCTTTTTGACATATTTTTTGCCAAATTGGCTAACTCTTAGATTTCCAAGGCTACAGACCTATCTTAGGACTTCATGACAAGGAGTATCTTACTAATTCTAAGGCCCCTCCTAGGACCCTTATGACTTCCTATCCACTAACCAATATTGCCAAAGAACACAACTAGGTCAACAAACCTTTATTCTATTTATAAAGCTCTCTTAGAGCATAGTACAATAAAATTTCTAATGGTGAGGGCCCTATATTTCAAGGTGCCCCTACACCAGTATATATGTATATATTGATGTATATATGCAAATATGTATATATACAAATATATATTTATATTTATATATGTATATATATACATACATACATATATATACACACAAATATCTATATGCATGTATATTGTGGATATGCATACTCTCTAATTTTTTAATGTTTATGTACATTTATTTTTATGTATGCACATATTACATGTATATTTTTTTTTAATGTACATATATTATGTATGCATGTGTTTGTAATATATTAATTTTAATGTGTGTGTGTGTGTGTGTGTGTGTGTGTGTGTGTGTGTGTGTGTGTGTGTGTGTGTGTGTGTGTCTGTGTGTCTGTGTGTCTGTGTGTCTTTAAATTAATGTATTAGCTATATATATAAATGCATGCATGTATATATGTATTCATATAAATTATATATATTAACTTATGTATGCATATACACACACATGTATATATGTGCACATGTGCATGTGTATGTCACACACATAATACATGTACATTAAATTTTTTTTTTTAATACTTGACCTAAATTACACAACTTAAACTAAAAAATTGAATAATAACCCAAAATTAACAAAGTGAACATAAAATTATAACCCTAGAAATATAAATAACTTGCACATACCCGTAAACTCCATGAAAACATTTTAATGAACTATAATGAATAACATGACCCTAGGTCCCTATGACCCTAACTTTAAATGTATGCATATATAAACTAGAGACTATGACACTTGTAGTTTAGAAATTCATGTGATGGATTGATGATAGATTTTGATATTCTCCCCTTAAGCCATCATTTTAAGATTTCTTTGAATATTTTCATATAGAAATTTCAATGTTTGATTATAGATTCTCCTCTGGGTAAATGAACATCATAAACTAGGACCACTTTACACACATGTATGAACTATCTAGACATGACCTCTAAGTTTAAAAAATTATTATGGATTAAGGTTTGATTTTAGGTTATCCCATTTTAGTACACATCTATTAGAACCATTTAGTTTATTATGACCTCAATAAATACATGTTCAATTTTAGATTCTCTCTTTTTAAGTCATCCTATTAAGACCCCTTCATATATCCTATTATGACCCCTTCAAATATATCCTATTAGATTCTCTCTTTTTAAGTCATCCTATTAAGATCTAGTTCTATATGACCTATCTATGTATCATAGTCCACCCATGTGATCCTACTTAATCAACAATTATGACCCCATAGAACCCATTAATTTATACACCTCTTATTACCCTTTTATCCTACCCATAATTTTTTCTTGGAAGGGGTTTTAATGGTTCATGGGATCATTTATGATTGATATAACTTGGGTTTTATTGCTTTAAGATGATCCCTTAGTAAGGCCCTTTAAAGTAGATCATACCTTTAAGGTCCTAAAAATTAACTATAACAAATAACATGACCGTAGACCTGCCTAGGCCCCTACATCCATAGGACCCCTTTAAATGTTCACATGCATGTGTATTTGAACTATAAAACATGACACTTGTAGTTTAGAAATTCATGTGATCTAGATTGATGTTCAATTTTGCACATGTGCCATCTTAATTATGACCAAAAATTACCACAACTAGATCCTTATATGTAAACACGCACATGAAGTTACCACATGATATATTATTTAAAGATAATTTTCTTAAGATGTCCTAGATTTCATATGTTTGATTTTACATTCTCCCCAAGTAATTCATCATTTTATATTATCCCTTTAAAACATCCTATTAGGACTCCTTTATGCATGTATGTACATGATATCAATATGTTCAATTCATGTTTAGGACTTAAGATACTGTATATGTTCATTTCATGTATGCATATGACTTATATGCAAGAACATGTTCATTTCAAGTTTAAAAGTTTTTGTACACATTATGTACATGCACATATGTATATGTTCATTTCATGTTTAGGACTTATACGTGCATGCTCATTTCATGTTAAAAAAAAAAAAATTTGATACATGTGTATGTTCATTCATGTTTTAGGACTTACATGTTTAAAATTAAATTTCATACATGTTTATGCTCATTTCATGTTTAAAAATAAATTTGATTCATTTGTATATGTTCATTTCATGTTTACCTAAATTTTATATATATATAAGTACGCTCATTTCACATGTACATATGACTTGCATGCATATTCATCATTTCATGTTTATGATTTCTAGTTTCTTAAATGTCATTTTAATAAATTTCATGTTTACACATACACACATACTATAGAGCTTGACACATGATGGATCAACAACATCCTATCCCCCCCCCCCCCAGAAACAACCTGTCCCCCATGACAGAAGACTATCCCCCCAACAATAGCCTATTCTACCTTATGAGCTATATGACCACACATAATCAAGAGATTCAGAGACTTCAAGAATCCCTAACTAGAGGTACATTCTCTAGCATGTATAGTGGTACATGCCAGAGTATTTTATATAGCCTTACCTATATTTACGATGAGATTTATGGTGCTACTCCATATGTTGCACATACCATATAGATAGTCCTCAAGAGTAAGAGATGAGAGGTCTCTTTAGGTCTTTCTCTCCAAAAATTATAGGGCTTAGTGCCTAAAGAGACCCTAAAGAGGGAAATTTTCCCTCATTATCTTTTACATGTTGGATTATGTTCTAGTATTTATAAACATTTGATGACTAATGTATACATATGTGACTAGTTTTATTTTATGCAAGTGATATTTAGATATGATTAAATAACATTTGAGCTAGAATATGCATGTGTATGTATGATGGTATTTTTTGTGAAACAAGTTTTGTTGGAAATAATTCTTTAATTGTATGTTGTTACTGATGTTACACAAATGTTAGTATTCACTGAGCAATGAAGTGTTTGCAGTATTAACCTTGTATATTTTAGTATTAACTGAGTAGTCAAGTAAAGAAGAACTTTCAGTATTAACTAAGTAGTTGGTTAATGAAGGGTATCCTTCTTACAATGTTAACCGAGTGGTTGGGTATCAAAGGACTCGCAGTATTAATTGAGCATTCAATCCTAGTATCAACCTAGTGAGAATAGAATGCAATTGTCTAATAATTAATTGATTGAGGCCAACTATTTCGATGGTTATTGATTATTTGGAAGGGCTAAATTTCCCTAGCTTGTTATATATAAGAAAGGTCAAGTTGTGAGGATAAAATATACAAGTGGAATATGAAATAATATGGACATGTGAGTGAAAGTAAGAGTAGGAAAATGTGGAAGATAAGTTGCAAAGAACATTTTATCAATAATGATCTAGAGGTGGTGCAGGGGCACCTTGAGAAATAGGGCCCTCACCAATAGAAATTTTGTTGTGCTATGCTCTAAGAGATATTTGTAAATAGAATAAAGGTCTAGTGATCTAGTTGTGTTCTTTGGAAATATTCATTAGGGGATAGGATGTCATAAGAGTTCTAGGAGGAGCCTTATAATTTGTAAGGTACTCCTTATCATGAAGTCCTAGCATAGGTATCTAGCCTAGGAAAGGGTCTCTAGCCTTGGAAAGCTAAGAGTTAGCCAATTTGGCAAGAAAAAAAGATGTAAACAAAATGCTGCAAGGTACAAAAGTTTCAACTTTACAAATGTTGTTGAACAACATTTCACAACCTCTTCCAAATATGGTGGAGACCGATGGCAACCCTAGTTGTGATGGGAAAATATGTAAGAGGTACTATATAAGCTTGCAAAACCCTCATGTTGCTAGTGTGTGGGTGTGGATAGTATGTTGTAGAGTGGAATTTGTATGCAAAAAGATAAAATAAAGAGCAATGAAAGTTTTTCTGTGTTGAATTAGTTCCTACAACATCTTACCATTGTATTTTGGTTTTTTTAGGGTAGTTTTGATTTGTTAAAGTAGGTGTGTGTGTGTGTGTGTGTTTCTTTCCAAGTTTGTAAATCTTTTCATTTTTGATAGTTTACTATCTGAAATAGGCAGTTGGCATTGAGAGACATGTAACTTACTATCCCATTGTGGAAATAGTACAGCCTCTTGGGGATAGTGAGTGTACTCTATGTACTTCTTTCCTATAGGTGGAAGGGCCCTCAAAATTCATGGAATTATTTTTAAGCTCTTGCCCTAGGCGAGCCAGTGCATGCTCGACTAGGGAAGATTAATGTTTTAGAGCTTATAGAAAGCAAGATTAGAAGATTGTTAGAAAAAAAAGCATGAAGTAGATAGGGGAGTGAGTTAGGACTCCTTGGAAAAAAAAAAGAGATCGGTGGAAATCTTGCAAGGCACCAAACTAGTCCATGAAGCAGACAAGCCTAGAAAGGTCAAGAAACCCTCAAAAACCCTCAATTTGTGTAGAGGTGTTGTACAACCATTTTGAGACCCAAAACCTAGAAAATTTGTGAGTGTTGGTGAAATAATTGGAAGTCCCTAAAGGTAGTTTGTGTTGGTTAGTGGAGGAAGATTGAGAAAACCCATAATTTCTCAAAGCGAAAGGGCTAATTGGGGCTCTTTTCTAGTAGCCTTATTTTGGTGGAAAAGTGTGGAATCAGTAAGGAAGATAAATTTTTTGAGTTACCTTGTGAAATGAAAGAAGTGTGTTGAGAGGTCTTAAATCATCTCCATGGCCTGAAAAGAATTGTGTAAAGATTGGAAAAGAAAGACCTATAAAAGCTTAGGAACCTTGGGTGTTCTTCATCTAGCATGAGAACCTAGAGAGTGACAAAAGAAGGATTTTGCTCAAGATAGAAGAGTGGGGTTTGGGATTAGGATATCTCTATATAAGAGGGATCCTATAGATCTATTTGTTGGACTTAGAAGTCACCTTAGGTCTCAATGGAAGACTAGAAGCATGAACCAGTGATTAGTTCATCCCCTCTCCCTATCAAGTGGTATCAGAGCCTTATAAAAGTGTGCAAAAAGAAATTGAAGAGCAAGGTGAATGTTGTCACCTACTAAATCCAATTGATATAGAAATATGGTGACCAATATTGAATTGGAAAAGAAGGTAGAATAATAAGAGGAAGACAACAAGTCATTGAGGGAAAGACTAGCACAACTAGAAGAGTTGTTAAGTGATGTCCAAGACATGGTAGACAGAGTTAAGGAAAAGATATAACAAAAAGAAAAGCAGGAAGCCAAAGAGAAGGAAATTGAATTGGAGGGAGAAGCCCCAAAACTAGACCTTATTATACTAGAGGAGCCTTTCTTGAAGGCGCTAAAAGAAATAAATAGCAAAGCCTTGGAAGGCATTCCTTTTGTTCAATGGCAAGATGGATCTAGATCTCATCATGGATTGGATTGAAGGAATGGAGAATCATTTTGAGTGTGATGGTTTCTTTGATGCTCAGAAGGTCAAGGTAGACAAGTCAAGGTTGAGTGCTACTGCTCTAACCAGTTGTAAATTTGTCCAAATAGAAAGGGAAAAAGAAGGAAAGAGCCCCATTACCACTTGGAAAGGAATGGTGGCTAAAATAAAGTAGGCTTATATCCTTGAAGACTATGAGATACAACTACATAGGAGAAGGCAAAATCCCATACAAAAGGAGATGGATGTACATTCCTACACTGAAGAACTCAAAAACTATGATTAAGGTCCAAGGTGGTAGAAGATGAAAGCATTAGATTAGCAAGGTATCTAAATGGACTCAAGTGGTCCATCCAAGAAGACATGATAATTTTCATCCCTAAAACCATCCATCAATGCTACCAAATTACTCTAAAGGTGGAAGAGAAGGGAAAGAGGAAGCAAAACCAAACCTCAAAGAATAGAGGAAGAGGTAGAGATAGCAGAGGACATAGGGGAAGTTATGGAGGTAAAAGAAATGATTGTAGGTCCCAAGGTGAGTCTAAGATGACTGAGCAGAGTGGAGAGACCAATCAAAGAGGTGGTTCAAGCAGAGGTAGAGGATTTGTAGGAAAAGGTGGATCACCAAGAGAAATGTGACCATCTTATTTTGCTACTATGAAGTGTTACCACTATTAGCAATTCGGGCACCCTGCCTATAGGTGTCTTGAAAATGAATCAACATCACAAGGTGAAAAGAAAGTGGCATATGTACATGAAGATGCTTCAAGTGTGAAGTCACCTACTATCTAGTTAGATTCAAAGAGTGGTGAGAATTTGATGATAAAGATGATTCCAATTTAAAAACTAGTTAAAGGAGAGCCCAAGAAAAGGAGGTCAGTCTTCAGGGTAAGGTGTAAAATTATGGGGAAGGTTTGCAAAGTTATCATAGACTCAGGTCTATTGATAACATAATCTTAGAAGAGGCCATAACTAAGCTCAATATTTCCAAAATACCTCATAGTACTCCTTACAAGGTCACTTGGATGAAAAAAGAGCAACATGTCTTATTAAATGAGCAAGCATGGATTGAGTTTACCATAGGAGAATATAAAGACAATATTTTATGTGATGTTTTACCCATTGATGTTTGTCACCTATTACCAGGTAGGCCATAGTATTTTGATAGAAAGGCCATACACAACAGTGAGCTCAACTCATACACCTTTGTAAAGGATGCAATGAGTTATAAAATTCAATCACTACTTGAATTAGACAGCCAAGTAAGTGGACCTAATGTACTGATGTTGAAGGGAAAAGAGTTCATGAAAACTCTTGACAAAGAAGAAGGAGTGGTGTTTGAAATGGAAAAATAAATATGTAAATAAGCAATACCAGGAAAGAATCTAAGCGAGTTAATGCATGAAAAGATATTACCATAAGATAGGAGAGAGAAAGCTTCAAGATCCAACACCATGAGACAAGATATTTGAAAAGGGGAAAGCAAAGAAAACCCCTTGTGACATTATGAATGAGGCATGAAAAGCCTAAGAAGAAAGAAAGAGAGAGCAAGAGAGAAATTGCTCATACAATAATCAAGAAGAGGAAGAAACCTCATTAGAAATGAGAGAGGAGGGTCATCTCTTAAATAGAGATGAGAGAGAGGAGTTAGAATGTAACTCCCATGTCTATGAATGCCACCATTCATAAGTGTGTGAGGCCAAGTGTGAGATTCCTCTTAAGGAGGAATAATCTAAATTACAAATTACAATAAGTATTTGTCCTCACATATTCCACTAGAGGACAAAATAAGATGTAGTGGAAAAAGGAAAAAAATGAAATATATTAGGATACCTTGGCTTATATCCTAATATATTATAACAATAAAGAAAGGAGGATTAACCTTGGTTTATAAACATACCAAGGAAAGATTATAACTTCTAAAAAGTGGGTTATTCTATTGTGGTAAAACCCAAAGAGGAGAGAGAGAATAAGAAGGAGGGCATACCTCATGAAGTGCAATAGATTTTGAAGGAATTCAAGAGCATCATATCAGATGGAGCACTTGCAACCCTGTCACCTCAGAGAGCAATCAGCCATCAAATAAATTTGGTCCCAGGGGCATCATTACTAAACAAGGCACCTTACGAGTTGACTCCTAAATAGAATAGAGAAGTTGAAAAGAAAGTACAAGAATTGATGGATCAAGGATTAATAAGAAAGAGCATTAACCCATGTGTTGTGCCTACTGTTTTGGCACCAAAAAAAGGAGTATGGAGATTGTACACAAACTCTAGAGCCATTGACAAAATCACAATTCAGTATAGGTTTCCCATACTGAGAATTGAAGACCTAATGGATTGTCTAGGAGGGGCTAAGTATTACACTAAGATAGACCTTAAAAGTGGTTATCATTAGATAAGGATAAAAGAGGGAGATGAGTGAAAAACAACTTTTAAAACCATTGAAGGACTGAATGGCTAGTCATGCAATTTGGCCTCTCCAATGCTCCATGTACATTTATGAGGCTCATGAATGAGGTGTTGAAAGACTTCGTAGACAAGTGTGATTTCATGAAATAGGAACTAGTCTATTTAGGCTTTGTTCTATCTCAAGGAGATCTTAAAATGGATGAGACTAAAGTTGCAGCAATATTAAGTTACCCAACTCCCAAGAATGCCAGCAAAGTGAGGAATTTCCATGGCCTTGCTCAATACTATAGAAAATTGATTAGGAACTTTAGTGGGATATGTGCTCCCATGATGGATACTATCAAGGATGGAATGAAAACCAAATTTGTGTGGACACCTGCAGCGGACAAGGGATTTGAGACATTGAAGAAAGAGGTAGCTACTAAGCCTATCCTAAGGTTACCAACTTTTAATGAACCTTTTGTTGTGGAATTTGATGTAAGTAACATAGCAATGGGAGGAGTTTTAAGTCAAAGCAATAGACCAATGACTTTCTTTAGTAAAAAGCTAAATGCAACAAATCAAAAATACTCTTCCTATGACTTAGAACTATATGCACTTGTCCAATCCCTTAGAAAATGGAGGCATTATCTTTTTCCTAAGGATTTTTTAGTGTTCACTAATAACCAAGCTTTCAGTTTTCTCAACTCCCAAGAAAAATTGAACCATAGGAATGTCAAGTGGGTGGATTATTTGTAGTCTTATACCTTCAACATAAAGCACAAGAAGGGGCAGCTCAATAAAGTAGCAAATTCCCTAAGTAGAAGGCTACTCACTGTTCAAGAAATCCAAGTGAGGAGCATAAGATTGGATAACTTCAAAGAACTATACCAAACTAATGGAGACTTTGCAGTAGCATGCAAGGTGTATCAAGAGCATCTAAATCACTTTCATGGTGAATTTGTAGAATATATATTGTAGAATGGACTACTCTTTAAAGGAGTTCAATTATGTGTACCAAAAGGATCCATGAGGGAGAACCTCATTCAAGAAAAACACAATGGGAGCTTGAGAGGCCATTTTGGCTTAAACAAGACCTTATAATTAGTCCAAAAATAATACTATTGGCCTAAAATGCAAAGATATGTCAAAACTTATGTTGAGAAATGCATCATATGTTAAAGAGCAAAGGGAACTTCTACAAATGCAGGACTTTATTAGCCTCTTCCAATACCAATCAGACCATGGGAATGTGTAAGTATGGATTTTGTGGTTGGTTTACCTAGAACACAGAGTGGCTTTGATAAAATCTATGTAGTAGTGGATAGATTTAGCAAAATGAGTCATTTTATCCCATGTAAAGTCACCCATGATGCAAATCATATTACTTATTTATTTTTCAAGGAAGTTGTGAGGATTCATGGCTTGCCAAGTAGCATTGTATCTAACAAGGATAGAAAATTTATGGGACACTTTTAGAGGTCCTTATGTCAAATCCTAGGTAGCAATCTAGCATTTAGTTTAGCCTACCATTCTCAAACTGATGGTCAAAAAAAGCTGGTCAACCAGACACTTAGAAATTTGTTGAGGTGCTTAACCAAGGAATATGGTTTGAGATGGGACTTAATCCTCCACCAAGTATAGTTTTCCTATAATGATAGCATTAATAGGACTATTGGCAAGAGTCCCTTTGAAATTGTCTATGGAATACTGAAATGTCCCTTTCTCTGGTTTTATATGATATTTCAAGCCTCTAATCAGATCTTTAAGATAAAACAACCAATATTACAAAGGTCCACCAATTTCTCAATAAACCCCAAATCAGGTATGTCCGAAATAGTGCCAAAAACTTCACAACTTCACAAATTATTAATAAATTTGAAAATGGACATTTTTACAAAAAATTTAGCAGAATAACAGCCTACAAAATGACATTTCCAGATCTGTATAGTATTTACACAACATCTCACAAATGTAGGACAAAAACTATGCTCATCGAGCTCCCGAAAACAACACAAAATAGCCGAAAATACCACAAAAGCATTGATAATCTATCACAAAATTATAATCACAAAAAAATACATATATTCAACTCTATTTTAACATCTACAAGTCTGAAATATAGCAGCAACCCAAACTGATATGAAATACTCAACTGGAAACACCAAACTCTTACAAAAAACACACCCAAAAATCCACAAATCTGCACCGTTCAGCACAAAGGCAAACTCTGTATGAGCATGCACATGGAATGGCTTCAAACTCCCATCATTAGCCTTCCTAGAAACCTGAAAACTCCCATTCTTGGGTCTCCTTCTTCACAGGTTTGGCAGCCTCTGAAGAACAACAAAGCAATGCGCAAAAATCAAGTTCTGGAATTCACCCAAAATGTCTCCAAACCCCTTAAAAGAGGGCATAACCCTAACTCACATCCAAGAGGGGTTAATAAAATATATTTTAATAATAATATTCATTTATTAGTCCATTAGCTTCCAAAGATTATCCCCTTTTTCTGAAACTTCACCTTTTTGGGCCTGCCTGCCTTAGAAAAGATTATTATTTTTAATTATTTGAAAAGGGGACATGAAAAGTCCTCCCCTTCCAAATATTGCTTATCCTCAAGCAATGGCTGAATAATAAACCAATCAATCCACCTGGATCCCAAATGTAGTCATAAACTATACTATTGTCAATTAACATAGGCTCCTGCAATATCCTCTGCAATATAACCAAGAGGAATCCATAATCAAACTGACAATTATTGCTCAACCAAACTCCAAAGTCAAAACTTCCACAGTCAGAAACCCACGAGACACAAACTCTTAGAACATCAAAACCCAAGTAAAGTGGACAAATCAAACTACCAACACAGTAAATACCATCAATGCATCCTACTGGCCTATACAGAATGTACAATCCACCTCTGCAACAATGGTGAATGCTCCCGAATGAAACTGTACCAAGTATGGAGAATCCACACACTGTACAACTCCTACAATCAACACAACTCTGCAGATCAGGACCACTATCTCATAACCATAACTCCCATGCACCCCTGATGGTGAAAATCCATCACAAGATAAACAGTAAGAAATGGAACCCAAACCTAATTTTCCTGCCATCAACTCCTCAACACAAGGATCAAATGCTAACTGATGTACATACCTTGCAATATAATGTTGATAAAAAAAACCAACCTTAGTCAACAGGTCACCATGAACAAGTGATACAACCCACTGTGACTGATCACCAGCTAAGTCAAGAGATGTCGTAGCCAAAGGAGTAGAATCAATAACAACACCTGCTGAAGCATCACTCCAAAACTCCTGCTCTAAGTCATGTATTATCAAGTTGTCAACTGCAAAACCTATTGCCATGTCATGCCCATCACAAATCTCATCCCGAGGTGTCAAACTATCCCACAACTGATGATAAGCACTGGGAACCAAAGTACATCTCTGTATCATCATCTCATCAACATGGTCATCAAAGGTAAATTGATGAGCATACCTCACAATGTAATGCCGATAGAATGCACCAATCTCAGTCAATGGCTTAGACTGCAATTTAGATGTAACTAACTACAATCGATCACTAACCAAGTTGGAACTGACTACTACCTCTAAAGACATCACCAAGGGAGTTGTATTACTAGCAGGAACCATGCCAACTGTCAGCTCACCAACATCACACATGGTCTTTGATACAACATCTCTAGTCTTCGTGCCATTAGTATTAGAGGTCACCACCATGTCAGGCATACCACAACAATCTTCTGTAGCACCCAACTCAACTAAACTTGACTCTAATGGGGACGAACCCAATATGCAAATGTCAGTATCAAGGATGGATGCATCCTCATCTCCACTATCTTTGACAATCTCAACCATGAACATCCTTGGCTCACTAGACACCATAGCTTGTGACTGTACAGAATCTAGTAAAGACGGTAGTTTCTCTAACTCCATGGTCACCTTAGCTAAATGAAACTGTGACTCCTTGAAATCCAACTGTGTACTCTCAAGAATCTTAGAAGTCACCTCAAGCTGCTGAGTAAGCTCACTCACCTCATCTTCTTTGTCCAACAATGCATCATATGTTATACTGCCCCACTCCATAAGATAATCTCTAGCGGCTACCAACTGCATATAATCTTGTCTCAAAATTTGGATAGCCTCCCATAAAGAGTGGAACTCTGTCAAGGAAAGATAACTACCTCCTTGCTCATCACTAGTAGGAGAACCCCATCCATAAACTGCTAACAATTGACAAGCAGCATCGAAATGTTGGCAAGCGATAGCAATGTCTTGCTCACTAACTCTCAACTGACTAGACACATGATGGCACTAGCTAGACTGTATCCTACAAACCTCCTCTGACGCCCTGTCTAAAGGAGCATTCTCAAGGTTACTGGTCTCTAGAGTATTACCATCCATATCATGCGAATCAACTCCAAAACTCATATCAACATATGGAGTATCAAAAACTATAGCACTACTATCCAACTCCTCTGTACCAAAAGAAACCACCAAGGAAACTAAGTCTTCAAAACTACCCACTACATCCTCCTAGATGTCATCAATGCCAATATGATCCAGAGACTCATCTGTACACACTGCCAAATATGAAAGATCATCAACACATTCTAGCAAAAATGGTCGACTGGATATATGAACAAAGCCCAACACCGGTGTATAAAAACTAATACCAACATCAGATAAGCTCCTGGCACAAGAAAAGACAACACCATGCAATCTACTAATCAAATCCATGATAGCACCCAAACAATCACTACTACCAAAAAGTGTTAAATATTTCTAGTCAACTGAATCCCAAACGCCAATATAACAATCTCGAGTCCATATCTGTAAACTATAATCAGCTGGTAACTCAAGAAAACTCCACACCTGAGTAATATGACCAATACCAACTAATTCCACATACCTATCTGACATTGTCCCTATATCCTAGATGTGAATGCAAGATGAACTCACAACATTATCAATGACCACATATGATCTACCATTCACAGAAAGCTGAGTATCAGGAGTGCAAGATCAAACTAAACTCAATTCCATGCCATGCTTATCCGCATGTCTCTCCCAGTCTTGTAATTCCAATGGAGTATTCACCAAAGAAGCTCGAGTGTCCTCAAGCTCGTGAGAAAGCCTTTCAACTTCCTCCTCCTTCCTCCTCAAGGCATCTGAATAGTCTCCAACAAGGCTAAGAAGATGGTCACAATCTGATAGAAGATGTAAATAACTCAACTTCATCATTCCCATTCCTTCCCTAATCACTTGTAAGTCAACACAAGAAGACTTTTCTTGAACTCCCTTATGTCTACCTTGTAACTAAATCATTTGAATGTGTTCCTCTATCATATCTCGCATCCTGTCATGATGAGATAATGAAGTCACAATACTATCTTTGTTCACCTTCAGCTGGTTGGACAGATCATGTGAAGTACTACCTACCTCAACCTCATGTGATGAAGCATCTAACTGTGCCTGGTACTCTTTCTCAGCAAAGTCATGAATGCTCAATGTCTGCTCATCTCTACCAAGTATCTCACCATCATGCACAACAACATCCTCATAATCATCATCTAAACCCACTACCTCCTGTGGCAGAGTAGAATCTGAGACCTCTGCCTGGCTATAAGCTAGTTTCTCAAACTCCTCATGCAAGTTCTTGGTAATTGTGTCATCTGCCCTATGAGAAAATCTGCCAAATAGAAATCCAGTCAACTTATCCACCTTAGTTGGGTCGGGCAATATGTCATTCATCATACGGTGGTGCTCAACCAACTTTTTAGACATGTCATGGCTTATTTTTCTAAGTTTATCTCGAATGTCTAAATAACCATCCTTTCTACTATTCTGACTCTGGATATCAATTGTCCAAGATCGTGTCCTCTGAGACTTTGTACTATACTTGTCCATTTTGGATAAAGTAGAGTGTAACCCCAATAGGTTATAACTTCTTAAAACACCAAGAACTAACATGCAAATGATTAGAAGTAGTATGCAACAATAAATTTTGACATGCAACTAATTAGAAGCAACATGCAACCACCATATTCACCAAGAACTAACATGCAAATGATTAGAAGTAGCATGCAACCATAGATGTTGACATGCAGCTGATTAGAAGCAACATCCAACCACAAAATTCACCAAGAACTATCATGCAAATGATTGGAAGTAGCATGCAACCATAAATTTTGACATGCAAGATTTGGGTAGTTGTCAAAACTGACATGCAAACTTCTACAAACCCTCAGGCTAGAAAGATCATGGCTCTGATACCACTGAAATGTCCTTTTCTCTAGTTTTATATGATATTTCAAGCCTCTAATCAGATCTTTAAGATCAAACAACCAATATTACAAAGATCCACCAATTTCTCAATAAACCCCAAATCAGGTATGTTCGAAATAGTGCCAAAAACTTCACAACTTCACAAATTATTAATAAATCTGAAAAATGGAAACTTTTACAAAAATTTCAGCAGCATAACGGCCTAAAAAATGACATTTCTAGATCTGTATAGCATTTACACAACAGCTCACAAACGTAGGACAAAAACTATGCTCATCGAGCTCCCGAAAACAACACAAAATAGCCGAAAATACCACAAAAGCACTGATAATCTATCTCAAAAGTATAATCATGACCAAATAAATATATTAAGCTCTATTTTAACATCTAAAAGTCTGAAATACAGCAGCAACCCAAACTGATATGAAATACTCAACTGGAAACACCAAACTCTTACAAAAAACACACCCGAAAATCCACAAATCTGCACTGTTCAGCACAAAGGCAAACTCTGTATGAGCATGCACATGGAATGGCTTCAAACTCCCATCCTTAGCCTTCTTGGAAACCTGCAAACTCTCATTCTTGGGTATCCTTCTTCACAGGTTTGGCAGCCTCTGAAGAACAACAAAGCAATGCGCAAAAATCAAATTCTGGAATTCGCCCAAAATGTCTCCAAACCCCTTAAAAGAGGGCATAACCATAACTCACGTCCAAGAGGGGTTAATAAAATATATTTTAATAATAATTTTCATTTTTTAGTCCATTAACTTCCAAAGATTATCCCATTTTTCTAAAACTTCACCTTTTTGGGTCTGCCTGCCTTAGAAAAGATTATTATTTTTAATTATTTGAAAAGGGGACATGAAAAATACATCCTAGGTGTGTATGTGAATTGAGAAGTCTGGACAGTCAAGTCCCTAATAGTGGATATGCTAAAGATTTTAGTCAATCTATGAAAGAAGTGCATATCAAGTGAAACAGTCCCTAATTGACAACACCAAGAAGATTAAGGACAAAGCTGATCTCAAGAGAAGAGAGGTACAGTTTGGTGTAGGGGACTTGGTCATGGTCCACCTAAACAAAGCAAGGATGGAAAAAGGGACTTCCACAAGCTTCAAATGAGAAGACTTGGACCATGTCCTATACTAGCCAAGTATGGGAAGAATGCTTTAAAAATTGGGCTACCAAATGATCTAGCTATCTCCCCCATCTTCAATGTGGTAGATTTAGTTAAGTACAAAGGACCTCTTACTGAGGTTAATCAAAATGTGGAAGAATCTAAGAAGGAGTCTCAGGAAGTAGATCAACCCCCATAAACCCAAGCTACAAGCAGAGAAGATATTGGACTCCCAGGTTCATACTAAGACAAGGCATGGTACCTATAAGGAACACCTTGTCAAGTGGAAAGGTAAACCAAACTTAGAGGCTACTTGGATCCTTAAGAATTAGTTCAAGCTTCAGGGCATAGATCTCCACCTTTTTTCTCTAGAGGAGACTTAGCTTCTTTGGTGGGTAGTATTGTGTAGGTTCCCCTTGAGAAATAGGGTCCTCACCAATATAAATTTTGTTGTGCTATGCTCTAAGAGAGATTTTTAAATAGAATAAAGGTCTAGTGACCTAGTTGTGTGTTTTGGCAATATTGGTTAGGGTATAGGAAGACATAAGAGTTCTAGAAGTGGCCTTAGAATTAGTAAGGTACTCCTTGTCATGAAGTCCTAGGATAGGTCTCTAGCCTGGGAAAGGATCTCTGGCCTTGGAAAGCTAAGAGTTAGCCAATTTGGCAAAAAAAAGATGTCAAAATGATGAAAACAAACAATTGTAAAGTTGCAACTTTACAAATGTTGTTGAACAACATTGCACAACCCTTTCCAAACATGGTGGAGACCAATGGCAACCCTAGTTGTGATGGGAAAATACCTATGAGGTAGTATATAAGCTTGCAAAACCCTAATGTTGCTAGTTTGTAGGAGTCAGTGCACAGACAATATGTTGCAGAGTGGAATTTGTATGCAAAAAGACAAAACAGAGAGCAATGAAAGCTTTTTTGTGTTAAATTAGTTGTTATAACATCTTAGCATTTTGTTTTTGTTTTTTAGAGTATTTTTGGTTTAGTAAAGTAGGTTTGTGTGTGTGTGTGTGTGTGTGTGTGTGTGTGTGTGTGTGTGTGTGTGTGTGTGTGTGTGTGTGTGTGTGTGTGTGTGTGTGTGTGTGTGTGTGTGTGTGTGTGTGTGTGTGTGTGTGTGTGTGTGTGTGTGTGTGTGTGTGTGTGTGTGTGTGTGTGTGTGTGTGTATTTGTGTGTTTCTTTCCAAATTTATAAATCTTTTCATTTTTGCTAGTTCAATATCCTGAACCAAGTAATTGGCATTGAGAGACATATAACTCACTATCCCATTGTAGAAATAGTATGACCTCTTGGGGATAGTTATTTTAAACTATGTACTTTTTTCCTACATAAGGAAGGGCCCTCAAAATCCATGGAAGCACTTTTAAGCTCTTGCCCTATGCAAGCCAATGCATGCCCCGCTAGGGAAGATTAATTTTTCAAAGATTATAGAAAGAAAGGTTGTGAAGATCAGCACCAAAACAAGCATGGAGTAAATAGGGGAGTGAGTTAAGACTCCTTGGGAAGAAGGAGATATTGGTGGCAATCTTGCAAGGCACCAAACTAGTCCAAGAATAAGATAGGCCTAGAAAGGTCAAGAAACCCTCAATTTGTATAGAGGTGTTGTACGGCCTTTTTGAGACCCAAAACCTAGAAAATTTGTGAGTGTTGATGAAATTATTAGAAGTATCTAAAGGAATTTTGTGTTGATTAGTAGAGGAAGATTGATAAAATCCATGATTTCTTGGAGTAGGAGGGCTAATTAGGACTCTTTTATAGTAGCCCTATTTTGGTGGAAAAGTGTGAAATTGGTAAGGAAGATAAATGCTTTGAGTTGCCTTAGGTAGTGAAAGAAGTGTGTTGAGAGGTCTTAAATCATCTCCATGACCCTACAATAAGTGTGTAAATATTGGAAAATAAAGACCTAGAAAAGCTTAGGAACCTTGAGTGTTCTTCATCTAGCATTAGAACCTAGAGAGTGACAAAAGAAGGATTTTGCTCAAGATAGAAGAGTGGCATTTGGTATTAAGGTATATCTACATAAGAGGGATCCTATAGATATTTGGTGGACTTAGAAGTCACCTTAGGTCTCAATGGCTTACTATAAACATGAACTAGTGATTAGTTCATCCCCTCTCCCTATCAAGAGGTAAAGCGAGAACAGAGCTTTGAATGTACAAAGGTAATTGCTTCATAAATAAGGTCAAATTGTAATTTTTACCTTCTAACCATTGTAGTAGTAATGAAATATCTTACCAGAGTTGACTCAAAATTCATATTATAAATCCTCTAACAAGGTGACATTTCAATATTGAAGTGTTTGAAGAGCTCTAACCAGAACACTCTTAACAAATTGATCTAAATCCTCTAACAAAATCATACTTAATAGTATGTTTTGTAACCTTTAACAAGGTTGGCTCCTAATAGGACTCACTTAAAAAGAGTGAACTGTATTGTAACTAGTTGCATCATTGTTTTCTCAAATTGGATTTCCACATTAAATCTTGGTGTCATCTGTGTTCATGTTATTTTCTTTATGGTTTATGTTTTTTCAACTAAGTTACTAAAGGCTAAAATAGTTCAATAGTCATAAGATTTCTTTGTTAATCAAGTTGGATAGTATCGCATGATTAGTGGGAAGTTTGAATTGACATCTAGGAAGAGAGAATTGTTTTTGTGGTAACTGATTCACCTCTTCCCTCTAAATTACTATCTACATTTCTAGCAATTGGTATCAGAGCATTTTGTGCTTACAAGAAAGGTTTCAAGGACCTAAGCTAAAGATCAGGATGTCATATAGAAGGGAAATTCCCAAACTTAACAGAGACAACTTTTCAGCATGGCAAGGATTGATAAAGCTACACCTATCAAGCATTAGTGAGATTGGTATGTTCTACTTAGAAAACAAATATGTGCAACCACCTAAGCCTATGACTATGGAGAAGATGAAAGAAGCAAAGGATCACAATATAGTGATGATTGATATAGTTTATTCTCTCAACTATTATAAATTTTATGAGGTTAAAGATTGTCCTATTACATTTGAAATGTGGGAAAAGATACAAAGAGTCTATGGAGGTGATAAAAATGTGCAAAGAGCCAAGGCATAAAGCTTGAGAGGTAAATTTGATCAAATGAAAATGAAAGAAGGTGAGAAGATTGTCCAATATAATGAAAGAATCAAAGAGAGTGTGAGTGTAATCAAAGATACAAAAGGAGACATAAATGATGAGACAGTGGTTAGTAAGGTACTAAGAACTTTTCTTCCTATTTATGCAATTAGAGTTTTAGAAATTCAAGAGATGAGATCCAATCCTAAAAATAAAATAACCTTCGATGTACTTGTGGGAAGATTAACTTCTTTTGAGTTGGATAACTTTGATAACTATGCTCCTACCTCTAGAAACCTTGAATATACATTCAAAGCCAAACTAACCCTTGGCAGAAAGGGAGGAAACTCAAAAAGAAAACAAGTTGATAGTGAAGAAGAAGATGATTTAGATGAAGACCTTGAAGTCATTGAAGCCCTACTTGGAAAAAGAATATCAAAAGGGAAAGGAAAATTCAAAGGAAATATTCTATTGATTTGTTTCTCATGTGAAGAGATTGGTTATATTGATGCAAGATTTCTGACAAAAAGATAAAGATGAAAAAAGAAATAAGAGGTTCAAAGGCAAGAAAGACTTCAATAGATACAAGTACTACAAAGAAAAAGGTAAGAACCTTGTTACATTGCTAAATATTCTGATAATGATGATAGTGAATAAGTAGTTTACATTATTGTTAAGCATGAATCTGATAATGAGGAAAATGAAATGATGGCACTTATTTCTCATGTTATCAAAAATGATACATGGATCATAGATAGTGGTTGTTCCCATCACATGGCTGGTGACAAAACCAAGTTTGAACATTTAGAATACTATGATGGTGGAAGTGTTGGATTTGGAAACAATGAACCATGTTATATAAAAGGAAAAGGAATCATAGCATTAACTAAAGGTATCAAATGTGAAAATGCCTACTAGGTTAAAGGATTAAGACATAGCCTACTCATTGTAGCACAAATAAACAACATAAGATACAAGGTAGAATTCATGAATAATGCAAAGATAAACTATTGGATGGAAAAGGAAACCTAGTTGGGATTGGAAGTCAAACAAGAGGTAAATTTTTTTACCTAGATCTCACTGAAAGTACATTTTTGTTAGCTCAAATAGAAGAAATTTGGCTATGATGTAAAAGGATGTGTCATATTAATTTTGATAACCTAGTTACCATATGTAAGAATAAAAGAGTAAGAGGTATACCTTATCGAAAGAAACCTGAGATGGGCATGTGCAAACAATGTCAAATTATAAAGATGAGCAAAAGAAGTTTTAGAAGTGAGTCCTACAATTGTGAAGAATTTTTGGAACTAGTTCATACATATATTTTTGGGCCAATAGGTATAGAAAGCTATTGTGGAGACATATATTTTATTCTATTTGTTGATGATTATTCTAGAATGATGATTGTAATGTTTTTGAAAGATAAGTCTGATATGTTTCAAAAGTTAAAATGGTACTTGGCTAGAGTTGAGAAATAGATAGGGAAGAATCTAAAATGTCTTAGATCAAATAGAGGAGGAGAATTCATCTCAAATTAATTCAATGAGTTCTACAATGACAAAGGAATCAAAAGATAGGTATCAGCACCTAGAACTCTAGAGAAAAATAGTATAGAAAAAAGAAGGAATAGATCCATCATGGAGTGTGCAAGAACACTAATGACTGAGAAGAATGTTGCACCAAAATACTAGAGAGAAGCAATGAGCATAGTCATTTATACACTTAACCAAGTGCAACTGAAGAAAAATATAAATAAAACACCTTATGAATTACGGTATGGGTACAAGCCTAATGTCTATTATCTCAAAGTATTTGGAAGCAAATGTTATATCTTGAAAGATGTAAGGAAAGAAAAAAATGATGCAAAAAGAGATGAAGGTATATTCCTAGGTTACTCCAACAAAAGTAAAGCATACAAATGTTTGGATCTTGCTACTCACAAAGTCATCGAAAGTGCACATGCAAATATTGATGAGTTTGCAAAAAGAAGTGAAGAACAAAGTAGCAAGGATCGTGAAGACTACAAAAAAAAAATTTAGAATGAGGAGGAACCTGAGACTTTGCTGCAAAAATTTGAAGCCAATCAGTAGAAAATTGAACCTAGAAAAGCACTAGCAGTACAACGCAAGTCACAGAAAGTTCAACCCAAGTTGCAGCCATAGGTAGTGCAACTTGAGTCATAATTAGAGGAACTCAAGTTACAACCAAATCAGCTAGTAAAGCCCAAGCATAAGGAAGAAGATCATGGAGAACCAAGTGAACCAAGTTTAGAATCAAGAAAAAAAGATCCAAGACTTGCGAAATATGTCAGGAGACATCATGCACCTAATCAAATAATTGGAGGAGATTTTTTCTTAGTGAATTTGAGCCTAGATCTATAAAATTTGTAGTAGAAAATGAAGGTTAGATAGAGGAAATGAATGAAGAAATTGAGCAAATAGAAAATAATAAAACCTAGTCTCTTGTACCTAGACCTAAGGACAAGAATGTGATTAGTAAAAATGGATATTTAGAAATAAGTTGAATGAGAAAGGAGAAGTAACAAGGAACAAGGAAAGGATAGTATGAAAAAAGTATGCTCAGGAAGAAGATTAGGAAGGAAGCATTGATGATAGAAAAAGCACGAGTGGAGGAGCAATCTTTCTTGGAAAGAGATTATTATCTTGGACAAGCAAGAAGAAGAATTGTATTTCTCAATCAACAATAGAGGCAAATTATGTTGTTGCAGAGTGAATTGTTCTAACATAATATAGATCAAGTAATTAATGAAAAGAATGAAGGATTAAATGAAGGAACCATTGGTTATATAGTGTGATAGCACAAGTGCAATCAATCTATCAAAAAATATTGTGATGCACATAAAGACAAAACAAATTTCAATCATGTATCATTTCTTAAGGGAACTAGTTCAAGACAAAGAGATGAGATTGGAATATGTGAACACCAAGGAGCAGATAGTAGATATATTTAATAAGTCTTTACCTAAGGATGTGTTTATGTATCTAAGAGGTAAAATAGGGTTTATTCCCCTATCTAATGCTCACTACAGAAAAAGATAGTGAGGCGCCAACCAAGCTTCATTGAAGATCTATCAAGTTGATGTAGATTGTCACATTTCAGTTGTGAAATGTAGAGTATATTGCATATGAATCAATACATGGGGTACATAGTAAATTCAAAGTTTGTATCTTTTGGAATTTGATGTCAAAGAGGGAAAGTTCAGTGTCAACAAAGAAGAGTGAGGGAGAATTTAGTGACAAAAAAAAAAAAAAGATTTTTGTATCTTAGAAGGAAGGTATTCCAATAATAGATTGTACAACAAAGAGGGAGAAAATGATAGTAGTCAATAGAAGAGTGTTGACAGATCTAAAAGGGAGAATTCATGTGAAAGAAGCTAATACAAATCCAAGAAGAATCACAGAGGCATTTGGTATGTGTTTAGTTTTCATTTTGCATGATGCTTAATGACAGGAATCCTTTTGAACTCCTCCCTTGAAAAGCTAATCTAGGATAACTATAACACACAAAAATAACACACTCTGGCAACAATAACTATACTCAAAATGAGAGCACCAATAGCATATATTATTGCATCAAAATAATGGCTTGGAGTACATATTACATCCATGTATTTATAAGAAATCATCTCCTCTCTTTGCTTTAGGAAAGAGAGTTTCTTAAATGCAACTTATGCTGAAAACTAATAAAATAAATTTAATTATATACAAACTAACTCTCTAAATGGTGCGCAGTAGGTCTTCACCCTTTTTTATATCAATTAATGGATGTAGGAGCCCTTACATGACTTAAAATAATAAAAGAAGAAGTAGATAAGAATAAATAAGATGTAAGATGATCTGGGAATCTGTGGAAGCTCTAAAACTACAAGCACAACAGTCTCTAAGTGTTTATGGGAGTTGAATTATCGTCACAATGCATTTCTAGTACATGGAATGCTCTAAATTAGGAAATGAAAATTAACTATCAGTGCACTACTCCTTCTTCAAAACTATTAGTGCACCTCTATGAAAAGTGCACCTACGTAACTTGATGGCAGGTTCCAAAAATGCAAAATTTTCCCAAGTGTCAAAACTAAATTTCCAACATCTGGATTTTCTTCCCCTTTATACCAAAATGATTTTTGGATATTTTCTCTTGAATTTCTCTATTATCTCCACCACTTGGGTAGCTTCTAGAAAATGCAAATCTCTTAATTTATCCTTTACTAAATGTCAATAGTTGTTGGCTTCTATTCAGGTTGTCACAAAATCCTCAAGTTTAGTGTCCAGCTCCAATAATATCTCTTTAGTCTTGAATGCTTTCTTGATATCTTCATCTAACGAAGCATCTTCAAAGGTTCCTCAAAATTTTTGGACTACTGATTCCATCGTATTGAGCTTTCTCTTTGACTCATCTTCAAAAATCTCAAGGCAAGTAGCATTGTAATACCTTTCTACTTCTAAATTTTCTCTTGAGTTTGGTCTCTTATTTTTTAAATACCTTCATGTAGACCCTCCATGACTTTATTACCAATAGATATCTACTCTATCCAGTCATCCAACTTATCAAGCTCCTCAATGGTGAATACTTCCATGAGTGTATGATACCATTGGCCTTTTATTGATTAGAGCACTTGTAGGTCTTTAGCCTAGGTTATATGTACCTCATCCATCAATCCAAAATCATGGTTCAATATGGATACCAGATTATCTGCACCTGACTAAATATGGTGCAACAAGTTCAAGTTCCCATGTATTATTTGTACACCTTTCTCCTCAAAATTATCATCTCATTGTTGCTATGCCTCCACAAATGGGTCTAATTATACATTCCCCTTTTATTTCCTCTCTAATATCATAGCAAGAGTGATCTCTAGATTATATGTGTCTATAGGGCCCACAAATCCATGCAAATAGCCTCTTAAAAGCTCATTATGTTTTTGCAACGCAATCAATTTAGACTCATCTTGGTCCATATGTCTAAACACATCTTTCATCCCCGTGGTGATCATCACTTTAGAAATGTCTACCATGGGTCTATCTAACATGACCTCCTTTATTTGATAGTCCTTAGGAGTTAGTTTTTTGGCGTCAACATGCAGAGGAGGAATACCTATGGGCACAAGCAACTCCTGATCTTGTTTCTTCATTATGAAGGCCAGTGTTTGTGCATCACCCATAAGTGGCTTAAGATTCTTGATGGCTTTGACCAAATCTCTCATTGCCTCCTTGGCACTTAAATCTAGCTACTTCTTTTTTTCAAAACATAACCTCCCACTTTAGCCATGTCGATGTAGTGCCCATTGGAGACATGTACTTGACTAAAGAGGTGGTTTCCACTGTAGGCCCCTTTCCCTTATTAGTCCTCTCTAAATTCTTTTCCCATAATAAAAGATCACCAGTTGGAGTCTTTTTTATTTTCTTGGGCTAAGGTCCTTGCCTCTGTATCATTAGGATTTTGTTGAGGCTCTTTAGGTATTTTCCCTTCCTTTGACACTTCATTAGCTTATAGTTGTTGGGGCTCAGCTTCCTCTATTGTTTGTTCTTATATTTCTATATCCTGAGGAAGTGGTGTGCTTGAGCCTTTATCCAAGAATGTTAAGTCCTGAGATGGTCATGGTGGAATGCCAAGAAGTCCTTGACATAGAGGTGGAAATTGATTCTAGTCCTCTACTAAGGATTCACTCCTAGGAGTATCTTTAATATTCTTATCCACCATATTAGTACCTACTGGAATGAAATCAAAATTGGAGAGGTCAAAGACATTAGTTTCTTGACCCTCCATGTCAGTCATCCACTTGTATTGCTCATCTTCTAATGTTGAAACCTAAATAGGTTCTTTTGGAGAAGATAGAGGTGTCACTATTGAGCTTCTTCACCTTTCCTCTTCCATTTTCCTAGTTGTACATGTCCTCTGGCTTAAGGGGGCATATTCAATTTTCTCCCTTTCTTCTTCTTCTGCTTTAGCTTTTGGGATTGTTTTAGGGACTTAAAGAGATGAAGTAGTTTTCTTCTTTAACTTTCTCCTCCTTATTTCCCCCACCTGTGATTCAATTCTTTCTCTTTTGGGAGATGAGGGGGAGGCTTCTTCCTCTTTTGTAGCTACCATTGGCACCCTCTTCTCTTCCTCCTACTCTTGTTTTGCATGTTCTTCCTGCACATGTTCTTCATGTGGAGGCACTTGTGTCTCTTGGCTAGGCTCTTGTTTGAGCTCTTGAGCTTCAAGCTCTACTTGTGCAGGTTGCACCTATTCTTTTTGAGGTACTCTATCTTGAGCCATCTACTTCTTTTCCTTTACAAGAGCTCTCTTCCTTTTGACACCCCTATCTACTGCAAAATACTCAACCTCCCACTCATATTGATGCATCGTTTCTAACCTCACAAGAGATTGAGCCAAGAAGGTTGGTACTATAACTTTTTCACCTTTATCCTTCATAGGGCTTATTGTGGCTTGAAGAGGAATAGCCTGAGGAACTAGATCAAGTCTAAAGGGTTTCTTGATCCAGTTCTTTGTTAATTGAACTATGTGTCTAGCTCTATGATTAATGATTGTGTTTTCATCTCTTCCAATATCTGCATTCATTATAGGCCTTTCATATATCTTGTCCCTATTGTATAGAGGATCTAAGATGTCTTGTGTATCTTTCTTGACAGCCTTTAATAAGATCTTCTTTTTGAGTGCCTTCTCTGCCAAATATAGTCATCCTACAATAATCCCTTATGCAGATATCATAGTCGTCTATTCTATTCATCCAATGATCTTCTAACACATCCTAATGTACAAATTGCTTCTCTACCAAATGTTGTATCATCCCTATGTTTTTGAAGTAGGTACGAGAGGATTTGTACTCTTCTAGTGGATATTAGTCCCACTCATAATCAAAAGTGGCAATATCTTTCTTTTTCTTGACCTTAAAAGCACCAGTTTTAATGGGCCATACCCATGTCTTCTTATGTTATTTCCTCACTCTGTCATATGCAGAAGTGAGTTGGTATGCAATTTCCAAAAGGATGAGCCTATCTGACAGATATCTTGGGAGTTTCTTCTAGTTTTCAAGAGTTTCGTCCACCCTAAGATATGTGAATGTCTTGAACTGGATATAGTATGCATCAATCTTTGTGATCCTAGCCGCTGCTTCTACCAACATCCTTTTTGAATAATCAACCTCAATGAACCTAATGATTGTGAATATGAACCCTCATTTACTACCCTGTATTCCACACTTTGTAGTGGGAGCTTCTTTTTCACCAGTTTTGGATGTACCACATAAGGCCAAGCATTAGGATCTTGCATGCTTCCCTTCTTATAAAGTCTAGGGTAGTCAATAGTTCTAGCAGCCAATAAGTACACCAAATATGATGTCATGTAGAAACTTGTATTGGCTTTGATGGCTACCAATTGCTCATCTAAGTTATCATTTAGAGTAGTGGCCCAGTCAATTGGCATTCTTGTTGTCTTGATTGTTTCTATGAAATGGACCATCTAAGTTTGAAGATGTCTTGTCAAAGGAAGTCACATTGCTCTACTCAAAAGTATAATTGCATATCCTCTATCATCTTTCATGTATCTTTGTGTCATGTCCACTTTTCTAAATTTTTGGCCGACTGGTGTTATTTCCATTAGGAAGGAGGATCGAATAGTTTCTTTAGCTTCCTTTTCATTTTCTTTGTGCCATTTCTCAGCTCCTTCATAAGAAATTTGCAAATATTGATCTTCCCTTGGGAGATGAAATATTTTCTCAATGTTATATGATCATAGGTTGAGGACTATTTCTCCTATGACATTGTTAACGACCTTTTCTTCAAACACATAGTGTCCTACCAAGGTCATTATTAATTTCAAAGACTGGATTGAAGTTGGGTGTGAGACTATGTTTACGAGGCTTGAACACATAAGTGCAGATACCATTGTAGATCATTCTTTAGGCTTATTGTAGATCATTAGGAAGGTGTTCCAATCTATATGTCCAAGCTCTATGTCTTTGATCTTAGCATGCCTATCTTGAAATTGGGATTTTCTGGGTGCTCCTTAGTATTTGATGTTACTAGTTTTGGAGCTATCTTTTATGCCATTGAAGAGGATTATGACACCATCTTATCTGCATAGGAAAAGAAACATTAATTTGGAAAGATAAGGTTTGACCTAAAACCAAAAACCCTAATTGACCCCAAATAGAAGAAAACCTAGAAAAAATAAACCCAAAATAATCAATTTCCCCCAAAATCCCTATTATGTTGCTTAGTGTACCTAGTGCACCCTTAAAGGTGCCCTAAAATGGCCCCTAATTGGCCATTTGTGTGTAGATGTTCACCTATGCACCTCGGTAAGGTGTGCACATACACAGTTGTGCACATGCATTGTGCATGTGTTGAATGGGGAAATGAAGTTGGTTTTTTTAGCTTTAGGCACAAGGGTGTGCACATGTGCACCTTGATGAGGTGTGAACACCCTTATATGCCTTTAAGTGTTTTGTGATAGCAAAAAGGTGTGCACATGTGCACCTTTAGGAGGTGCAAATGTGTGCACCTTCACATTGACACAGGTTCTTTTAACATTGCTTTAGGTTTGATGCTTAAAAGGTGTGCACATGCATGCCTCATTAAGGTGTGCATGTGTGCACCTTCTTGTGTCTTAAGTGTTAAGTCCCTAGGGTTTAGGTTTATGTTTTGTGTTTTAAGTTTAATAAAAGGTTTGAAAGAAGGTGTGCACATGTGCACTTGAGGATGTGCACATGTGCACACCTTCTTAGTGGTTTCTGACCTTGTTTGTGTTGGTAAGTTGGGAGCAAAGGATTTGGGATGCACATGTATGAGGGTGCAGAGGTGCGGGAGTCTGGAGAGTGTGGAGTTAAATGTGATGAAGCAGGGGAGTCTAGGTTCTTGTATAGACCTCAGGCCCTAGTGCACACCTCCGTGGTGTGCACCTTCATGGGTGCTCACCCTTTAGAGGTGCACACATGTGCAATTTCCCATGTGTGCATCTCCAAAAGGATATGAGTGCACACTTTCTCACTAAGTATACTTGCGCACCTTGAAAAGGCACACATGTGCACTAGTGTCCTAGTGCACATTTTAGCACTTAAAACACCAAGAACTTCATTTTTTCAAATATATGGCTCTTTGGACTTCCCTAGTCAAAGACTATGGATTAACCCAGACTCCTGGGGGAGTCCAAAAATGACCCAGACCTCAGACTAGAGGTTTGGGAGACAAAAAAATTGCTAGGGGATCCACACTTCTAGTAGAAATGGGGTGTGTGATGTGAAACCACAACAATATGGATGGGAATCAGAATGAAACTAAGAATATTATCTAATTGCTCATACTCTTATTAGTTTATGTTGACATGTGTTTCCATCAATGTCAAATAGGGATTTTGTTGGAAACAATTCTTCAATTGTATGTTGTCATTGATGTTACACAAATATCAATATTAACCGAGAAATGAAGAGTTTGCAATATTTTTCCTTGTATATTTTAGTATTAACTGAGTAGTTGGATAAAGAAGAAATTTCAGTATTAACCAATAAGTTGGTTAATGAAGGGTGTCTTGCTTGCAATATTAACCGAGTGGTCGGGCATCAAAGGACTTGTAGTATTAATCGAGCATTCAATTCTAGTATTGACCAAGTGATAGAAGAATGCAATTATCTAATAATTAATTGATTGAGATTGACTGTTTGGATGTTTATTGATTATTTGGAAGGGTATTCAAAATGACTTGACCTATATTGTGATATATAAGAAAGGTCAAATTGTGAGGATAAAATATACAAGTGGAATATGAAATAAGATGTATATGTGAGAGAAAGGCAAAGCAAGAAAGTGTGGAAGATAAGCTACAAAGAACATTCGATCAATAAGGATATAGAGGTCAAGCTAGAACATAGATTTGGATTTGCAAAGATAGTTGCTTCATAAATTAAGTCAAATTATTTTTACCTTCTAACCATTGTGCAATAAAGAAATCTCATAACAGAGTTGACTTAACAATCATATTGTAAATCCTCTAACAAGGTGAGGTTTCAAGATTGAAGTGTTTGAAGACCTCTAACCATGTCACGCCTAATAGGGCGATCTAAATCCTCTAACAAGGTCATACTTAATAGTATGTTTTGTAACCTTTAACAAATTTGGCTCTGGTTCACTTCAGAAGAGTGAAAAATATTGTAACTAGTTGTATGGTAGTTTTCCCGAATTGGGTTTCCATGTTAAATCTTGGTGTCATCTGTGTTCATGTTATTTTCTTTATGGTTTATGTTTCTGCAATTAAGTTACTAAAGGCTAAAGCGGTTTAATAATCATAAGGTTGTTTTGCTAACCAAGTTACAGTAATACTCTAGTGTTAACTGAGCTGGACAGTATTGCATAATCAATGGAAAGTTTGAATTAACATCTAGGAACGGGGAATTATTTTTGTAATAATTGATTCACCCCTCCCTTCTCAATTTCTCTCTACATTTGCAACATGTTCAAGATGATCTTTAATTTAATTACATGTGTTTGATTTAATTTAAGTTAAATACATGTTTGATAATTTCAATTATGTCCTAACTTGGATAATTACTTTAGATATTTAGATATAACATATATAATTTGTGTCCTAATATGAACAAGTTTCCTAATTAGTTAAATATATCCTAATTAGTTACATAAATCCTAAAGAGTAAAAATGAAGCTCATCCCCTTAAGCTTGATGTTCTATTTTTTTCCCCTTAAAACACATATTCTAGTTAGTTACATGTGCTAATTTGAATAATTTAAGGATACAAAACACAAATTGAACTTGAGTCTAGTTAAATTAAAGAGTAAATATATAAGAGTAAAAGTTCAACCAAATTTAAAATTAGCTCTAATAAAAAAGTAAAAGTTTAATAATTAGTTAGATATCATAATTTGGACTTGACAAGTTAAATAAAAGAGTAAGAATTTAATTTGATTGCAATGTATGTCATCCCCTTAAGACAACTTCTCCTGACAAATGTATGAATTTCTTCCCCTCAAGACACATGTCCTAATAAGTTTAAACAAATTAGTTCCAATAAATGATTAAACATTTAATAACTAGTTAGAGAACACAATTTGAACTTGACATGTCAAATGAAAGAGTAAAAGTTTGATTACAATGTACGTCATCCCCTTAAGACAAGTCCTAATTTCATCCCTTTAAGGCAAATGTTTGAATATCTTCCCCTCAAGACATGTGTCCTAATTAGTTCAACCAAATTTCATATTAGTTATAATAAAGGAGTAAAATTTCAATAATTAGTTAGAAATCACAATTTGAACTTGACAAGTTAAATGAAAGAGTAAAAGTTTGGTTGCAATGTACGTCAACCCCTTAAAACGAGTCCTAATTTCATCCCCATAATACAAATGTTCAAATTTCTTCCCCTCAAGACACATGTCCCCATTATTTCAACCAAATTTCAAACTAATTTTAACTAGCTTATATATACCTATATATATTACGCTGAGAGTAATCATTCTTGAGGTGTCTATTTTCATTTAATCCCAAGGTTATTTTAATAGAAGTTGGGATTTATGAAAATAGACACCTCGAGAATGATTACTCTTGATGTAATATATATGGGTATGTATAAGCTAGTGGCAGTTGTGGCACAATAGGAAAAACATTTACTTTTTATGTATATTTTGATAAGGTTAATATAAAATTATTTATTAATTTTTAATTATAGTTGTATAAAGTTACTATAAAATTATGCTTCAACATTTTTTTTAATTTAATATATGGATTTTAATTTAGATTAAGAAAATTAATTTTATTTTTGGGATACTGTAAAGTAAAATGTTGGTCAAATGTAGATATATGATTAGGGAGAGAGTTACCATTACAGTTAATGTTAACCTTAGGGATAGAATTAGAGTTAGGTTGTGAGTTAGGGTTAGGGTTAAGGTTAGGGTTAGAGTTATGGTTATGGTTATGGTTAGAGTTACGGTTAAGGTTTGGGTTAGGGTTAAGGTTAGGGTTAGAGTTATGGTTAGGTTATAGTAAGGCTAGGATTAGGGTTAGGGATAGGGTTAGGGTTTGAGTCAAGATTAAAGTTAGGGTTAGAGTCCAATTATGGTAGTTAGATTTAGGGGTAGAGTTAGGGGTAGAGTTATGTTTATGGTTAAGGTTAGGTTTAGAGTTATAGTCATGGTTAAGGTTAGGGTTAGAGTTACAGTTATAGTTAGGGTTAGGGTTAGGGTTAGGGTTATAGTAGGGCAAGGGTTAGGGTTAGGGTTTGAGTCAGGGTTAAGGTTAGAATTAGGATTAGGGTTAGGGTTTGAGTCAAGATTAAAGTTAGGGTTAGGGTTAGGGTTAGAGTCCAATTATGGTAGTTAGATTTAGGGTTAGAGTTAGGAGTAGAGTTATGTTCATGGTTAAGGTTAGGGTTATAGTTAATATTAGGGTTAGAGTTATGGTTATAGTTAGGGTTAGGGTTAGGGTTATAATAGGGATAGGGTTAGGGTTTGAGTCAAGTTTAAGGTTAGAGTTAGGATTAGGGTTAGGGTTTGAGTCAGGATTAAAGTTAGGGTTAGAGTCCAATTATAGTAGAGTTACATTTAGGGTTAGAGTTATGTTTATGTTTAAGGTTAGGGTTAGAGTTATGATCATAGTTAAGGTTAGGATTAGAGTTATTGTTAGGGATAGGGTTTGGGTTATAGTAGGGCTAGGTTTAGGGTTAGGGGTAGACTAAGGGTTTGAGTTAGGGTTGAGGTTAGAGTTTGGGTTTGGGTTAGGGTTTGAGTCAGGATTAAAGTTAGGGTTAGGATTAGGGTTAGAGTCCAATTATGGTAGTGTTAGATTTAGGGTAAGAGTTAGGGGTAGAGTTAAGTTTATGGTTAAGGTTAGTGTTAAGGTTAAGGTTAGGGTTAGAGTTAGAGTTAGGGCTAACATTAGGATTAAAGTTAGGGTTAGGGATAGGGTTTGAATTAGAGTTAGGGTTAGATTTAAGGTTATTATTAGGGTTAGGGTTATAATTAGAGCTAGACTTAGGGTCAGGGTTAGAGTTATAGTTAGGGTTAGCATTAGGGTTCAATTTAGAATTACAGTTAGAGTTAGAATTAGGGTTATAAATATAGTTTAGGGTTAGAGTTAAGGTTAGGGTTAGGGTAAGGATAAGAATTAGAGTGAGGGTTAGAATTAGGGTTATAAATACAATTAGGGTTAGGGTTAGGGTTTGAATTAGAGTTAAGGTTAGAGTTAGAATTAGAGTTAGAGTTAGAATAACAGTTAGAATAAGGGTTAGAGTAAGAGTTAGAGTTAGGGTATTAGTTAGGGTTAGAATTAGGATCAGGGTTAGAATTAGGGTTATAGTTAGCATTAGTGTTAGTTTTAGGGTTATAGTTAGGGTTAGGGTTAGGGTTACAATGATGCAGGAACACCCTAGGTTGCACTTCTATCCTACATGTTTTCAATTTTATTTTGTTGCTGAAACTAGGTCTTGTTGAAACTGCATTTTTTGATTTCTAGGTGTCTGTTGCAAACCATGTAACCAATTTTTCTTAATGGATGAATGGTTTTACACTTTAGGGATTCAAGAGGGACTAGAGTAATATCTATTTTCTAGATTGAAAGTTCTAACTCCTTATAGTTTGAGAGATATGGCAATTCTCGCGGAAGATCAATTTCTAGCAGTTCTATGTGAGAATTTCCTATTCCTGACTTTCAAAGTGGATGTGCACTTTTTCTTAATGAATCAGACCTTGAGCACTTAAGGGGTTATATAGGACCTATATATATACCATTAGTTTGAAGCATGAGTTCTAACTCAATTGGAGCTAGGAGATATCACAATTTTTCCCAGACATCAATTTCAGGATAGTTAATTGTTGATGCAGGTCGACTTGTGCATTTAATTTTGGTTTATTTTCATTTAATATTTGTTGAGAACTGACTTGTGGCTTCTCCATGTTCTAGAATGATCTACAAGATATTTTGGCTAGTATAAATAGAGTTTTTAGGCTTATAGCTAAGTAGTTTTTAGGCAGTTTTGAAGAGGATTGCAAAGCAAAACTAGAAAGTGTGAATTTGTTGATGATCTTTGTGTATGAATGTAATTTGTATTTGATTGTAACCCAGAAGGCCTTACAGCTAGGTATGTATGTTGAATATTTGAAGAATCAATGAAAGCATTTTACTCTTCTTCCTCCTTTGGTTGTTTTTCTTTGTGTTTGCTTTCGTTGTGTTAACTCTTGCAGGGTGGTTCAGAGAGATGGGTGTGCCATTGGCCCTAGTTTTCCCCATCCTTCCTTGCACCAAGAGGTATCAAAGCTTGAGGTTCATTCTTGTGGAGACTGGATCATGTAAAACCCTGATTTGGATTTGGTTGTAGGGTGGAAGATCTATGAATTTGGCCTATAACTTGCAAAGCATTATGATCTTGTGGGAACCTGCTTTATAAAGATGGTTCATGGTAGAAGAAATGTCAGTGATGTCATATTGGATTAGTTGAGATAAATTGCAAATAGATTAGATGTTGTGTATACAACCCAGAGGAAAGGAGCACATATTGATGATGTAAGTGATAATGAAGTAGCAGCACCAAACCATAATCTAGAACTTGAAGAAGATCAAGATGAGGAAAGATTGTTGTGAGTGTTGTCTAGGAGAAATTCACAGCCTATTGTAGAAGTCGTTCGTTATGATGGAAAATTAGATACCAATGTTGTGTTGGATTGGATCTCACATATGGAGAAGTTCTTTGAGTATGAAAACACTCCTAATAATAGAAAGGTGAAGATTGCAGTCACTAGGTTGAAAGGTCATGCATCACTATGGTGGGAGCACTTGCAAACTGATAGACAAAGGAAAGGAAAGGAGAAGATAAAAACTTGGCCAAAGATAGTGAACAAGGTAAAGAACAAATTCCTTTCTGTTGATTACCAAGTTAGCTTGTTGAGAAAGATGCAAAATTTGAAACAAAAGGACATGACTGTGAAAGAGTATACTAAGGAATTCTATAGATTGGACATGAGATCTAGACATGTGGATGATGATGTTGAGAAAATTGAAAGGTACATAAATGGATTGAAATCTAGAATTCAAGATGAAATATTTTTTGTGAAGTGAGAAAGTGTTGAAGAAGCATATCAATATGCCTTGAAAGTTGAGGAGATCTTAGCAAAGAAGCATGAACAAATAGAAAGAGGTAGAGGTGGTAGATTCCAAAGAGGCAGAGGTAGATCTTATAATGAAGGTGGCAGATCTGAAAGTTTTGTGTAGGATAAAGGTAAATCAGAATGGAAGAATGATGACAAAGACAAGACCGAGTGGAAAGGTGGTAGCTCATATCGAAGAGGTACTGGATCTTACCGAGAAAGAGGTAATTCTTATGCTAGAGGTGGTTTCCATAGTAATTGTTTTAGATGTGGTAAAGAAAGGCATAGATCCTTTGAATGTAGATCTTCCAAAAGTGGGCAGAATAATAGAAATGTTGTGATTCAAGAAGACATTGAGGGTTCACCAAGTGGACCTGAGGCTGGAGAAAATTTGATGGTGAGAAGAACCTTATGTAATAAGGGAAGTGATGAGGAACCTGTCCTTAGAAGAAATCTTTTCAAGACCAAATGTAAGATGAATGGAAAATGTTGTAAGGTAATCAATGATAGTGGAAGTTCTACAAATTTGGCATCAGAAGAGCTACTTAAAAAGTTGCATTCGCAGAGGCTGAAACATCCCAAACCTTATCATGTTTCATGGATCAAAGATGAACATAAGATATTGGTAAGTAAGCAATGTCTTGTGAAGTTCAAAATTGGACATTACTTTGATGAAATTTTGTGTGATATTATGCCTATGGATTGTTGTCATATTTTTTTGGGTAGACCTTGGCAATATGATAGATATGTTGTGCATGATGGAAGATTGGATTAATATACTCTTTAGGTGAATGGGAAGAAACAAACATCGGTGCCTTTGATTGAAAGTCTAGATGAGGTCAGTTGTACTGCAATAAAAGTTTGCATGGTTAATGGAAAGAAATTTGAAAAGGAAGTAAAGAATAATCAAGTTTTTTTTGGTATAGTTCCTAGAGGACCAAGTGTTGATAGCAATGACCAAGTAGAAAAAGTTGGTATGACAACAAAAATTATAGAATTGCTGAATGACTATAAAGATATTGTTGCTGATGACATTCCTAATGGTTTACCTCTAGTAAGAAATATAAGTCATTGTATGGATGTGATTCTTGGAGCTAGTTTTTCAAACAAAGCACCATATAGATTAACACCTACAAAGAATGAAGAACTTAACAGGCAAGTGCACGAGTTACTACAGAAGGGTTTAATCAGAGAAAGCTTGACTCCATGTGTTGTACCTATTGTATTAGCACCTAAAAAGAATGGAGAATGGAGAATGTGTATTGATTCCAGAGCTATTAACAAGATCACAGTGAAATATAGGTTTCCTATGCTGAGGATGGATGACATAATGGATTGCTTGAGTGGAGCAAAGTATTTAGTTATTGATTAATCTGAAAAAGTGTTCTTTTATGCAAGAGGAGATTGTGTGTTTGGGATTTTTGATTTCAACTAATGGATTGAAGATGGATCCTAAGAAGGTTAAAGCAATTTTGGAATGGCCTACACCTGAGAATGCGAGTGAGGTAAGAGCATTTCATGGTTTGGCTAGTTTTTAAAAAAAGTTTATAAAGAATTTTAGTGCTATTTGTAATGCTATGACTGAGACAATGAGAGGAGATAAAATGGAATTCAAGTGGACACATGGAGCTGACAAGAGTTTTAAGACTTTGAAACAAAAGGTCATTGAATTACCTATATTGGCTTTGCCCGATTTCAACAAAGTATTTCAAGTTGAATGTGATGCAAGAGGTAATGCAATTGGAGTTGTGTTAAGTCAAGAAGGTAAGCCTATTGCTTTCTTTAGTGAGAAGTTGAACGATGCTAAAAGGAAGTAGTATGTGTATGATCAAGAGTTTTATGCTATTGTTCAAGCATTGAAGAAGTGGAGACATTATTTGATTCCTACGGAGTTTGTGTTGTATACTGATCATAAGGCTTTGCAATACTTGGGAAGTCAACATAAATTGAATCAGAGACATATGAAGTGGGTTGAGTATTTGTAGAATTTTACATTTGTCATTAAGCACAAGAGTGGAGTTACTAATAGAGTTGTTGATGCATTGATTAGAATACATTCTTTGTTGACTGAAATGAAGGTTGAAGTTCTTGGTTTTGATGAAATGAAAGAGTTGTATGATGTTGATCTTGATTTTTCTGAAGGATGGAGAGAGTGCAAAGCACCAAATCTGACCAATCACATCAATAAGTATGATGAGTTTTTCATTCAACAAGGTATGTTGTTCAAAGGTATTCAGTTGTATATTCTTAGAAGTTATATGAGGTTGAATCTGATTAAGGAAAAACATAGTGGTGCATTAGCTGGACATTTTGGAATTGATAAGACATTGAGTTTGCTAAAAGAGAAGTATTATTGGCCACAAATGTATAAGGATGTTCAGAAATTTGTAAAGAGTTGTGGAGTTTGTCAATTTGCAAAAGGAGTGAGTCAAAATACTGGTTTGTATACACCTATTATTTTTCTTGAGAAACCTTGGAGTGCCATCAGTATGGATTTTGTTCTCGAATTGCCTAAGATAGTGAAGGGGTATGATTCCATATTTGTTGTTGTGGACATATTTTCTAAGATGGCTCATTTCATACCATGTAAGAAAACATCAAATGTTGAGAATGTTCTTAAACTTTTCTTCAAAGAGATTGTGAGATTGCATGGATTACCAAGAAGTATTATATCTAACAGGGATAGCAAGTTTGTTGGTTATTTTTGGAAGACTTTGTGGAAGAAGATGGAAAATGAACTAAAGTTTAGTTCTACATTCCATCCACAAATAGATGGACAAACAGAGGTTGTGAATATAAGCTTGGTTAATTTACTAAGATGTTTAGTTGGGAATAAGCCAAGTAATTGGGAGATGGTATTGGCACAAGCTGAATTTTCATATAATAATTTTGTGAATAGGAGTACAGGGAAGACACCTTTTGAGATTTTTACTGGAATGAAGCCTCGAGGGGTATTAGATTTGAGAGATATTGTTGGTGAAGAAAAGAGAAGTGTTGTAGGAGAAGAATTTTTTGATTTTATGGAGTCTTTGCATAAGGAAGTGAAATTGAGGATAAAACAAAGTAATCAGAAGTATAAGGAGAATATGGATCAGTCTAGAAGACATCATGATTTTCAAGTTGGTGATGAGGTGATGGTTCATCTAAAGAAAGGAAGATTTCTAGTTGGAACGTATAGTAAGTTGACGATGAAGAAGTTTAGACCTTGTAAGATCTTGAAGAAATTTGATAGTGGAAATGTTTATGAAGTTGAGTTACCTAATGACATGGATATATCCCTTATATTCAATGTTGTTGATTTATAAAAGTATCATGAATCAAATGATGAAGTTACTGTATCAAAGGACTATCCTAAGAAGTAGATTGAATAAGTTGAATAGGTATTGGATCAGAGAATTGGTAAGAGCACAAGAGGAAAAGATTACTACGAATATCTGGTGAAATGGAAGAATAAACCTATGGAAGATGCTTCATGGATTTCTCAATCTGAGTTGGATTCAGCTCAAGTTGTGACACCTCAATGATTTAAGAGAATTATTTATTCCAACCCTGGTTGTCTAATACAGGGGCATCCTGGGTTGCACTTCTATCCTACATGTTTTCAGTTTTATTATGTTGCTGAAACTGGGTCCTGCTAAAACTGTATTTTTTGGTTTCTAGGTGTCTTTTACAGACCGTGTAACTATTTTTTCTTAATGAATGAAGGGTTGTGCACTTCAAGGATTCAAGAGGGTCAGAGTACTATCTATGTTCTAGAGTGCAATTCCTAACTCCTTATAGTTTGAGAGATATGTTAATTCTCCTGGAACATCAATTTCTAGCAGTTCTACATGACAGTTTCTTGTACCTAACTTTCAGAGTGGATGTGCACTTTTTCGTAATGAATCAGACCTTGCACACTTAAGGGGTTGTAGAGGACCTAGATATCTACCATCAATTCAAAGCACGAGTTCTAACTCAATCAGAGCTAGGAGATATTGCAATTTTCCTAGACATTGATTTCAAGACAGTTAATTGCTGATGCAGGCTGACTTGTGTATTTAATTTTGGTTTATTTTCATTTAATATTTGTTAAGAGCTGACTTGTGGCTTCTCCATGTTCTAGAATGATCTATAAGCCATTTTGGCTAGTATAAATAAAATGTTTAGGCTTAGAGCTAAGTAGTTTTTAGGCAGTTTTGAAGAGGATTGCAAAGCAGAACTGGAAAGTGTGAGTTTGTTGTTGATCTTTGTGTATGAATGTAATTTGTATCTGGTCGTAACCCAGAAGGCCTTACAACTAGGCATGTATGTTGAATATTTGAAGAATCAATGCAAGCATTTTACTCTTCTTCCTCCTTTGGTTGCTATTCTTTGTGTTTTCTTCCGTTGTGTTAACTCTTGTAGGGTGGTTCAGAGAGTTGGGTGTGCCATTGGCCCTAGTTTTCCCCATCCTTCCTTGCATCATACAATTAGTGTTAGAGTTAAAATTAGAGGTAGTGTTACTGTTAGTGTTAGTATAAGACTTAGAGTTAGAGTTAGAGTTAGAATTTGGGTTAGGGTTAGGGTTAGAATTAGAGTTAGACTTAGAGTTAAATTTAGAGATAGAGTTGGGGTTAAGGTTAGATTTAGGGTTAGAGTTAGAGTTAGGTTTAGATTTGGGGTTAGGGTTAGAGTTAGCGTTGGAATTAGGATTAGAATTAGGGGTAGGGTTAGAGTTAGAGTTATATATAGTTCTAGGATTAGGATAAGGGATAGGGATAGGTTTATGGTTAGAGTGTGGGTTAGGGCTAGTGTTAGAGTTAGGGTTGCAATTAGAGTTAGAGTTATAATTAGGGTTAAAATTAGGAGTAGGGTTAGAATTTTAGAGTTAGAATTAGGGTTGGAGTGAGAGTTAGATTTAGGATTAGAAGTAGAGTTAGAATTAGGGTTAGAATTAGTGTTAGGGTTAGTGTTAGTGTGAGAATTAGAATTAGAGTTAGAGTTAGGGTTAGAGTTAGGATTAGAGTTATAGTTAGGGTTAGAATTAGGTTAGGGTTAGGGCTAGAATTAGGGTTAGGATTAGAATTAGGATTAGAGTTAGGGTTATATAGGGTTAGGGTTAGGGTTAGAGGTAGAATTAGAGTTATAGATAGACTTAGGATTAGGGTTAGGATAAGAATTAGGTTTACAAATATAATTAGGGTTAGAGATGGAGTTAGAGTTAGGTTTAGGGTAAGGGTAAGAATAGGGTTAGGGCTAGAATTAGGGTTACAAATATAGTTAGGGTTATTATTAGAGTTAGGGTTAGGGTTATAATTAGAGTTAAGGTTTGAGCTAGAGTTAGAATTGAGAGTTAGAGTTAGAATAAGGTTTAGAGTTAGAGTTAGGGTTAGAAATAGGGTTAGGATTAGCAGTAGGGTTACGGTTAGAGATAGGGTTAGGGTTACAATTAGTGTTAGTGTTAGTGTTAGTATTAGTGTTAGGGATAGAATTGAGGCTAGGGTTAGGGTTAGTGTTAGGGTTAGAATTAGAGTTAGAGTTAGGGATCAAGTTAGAATTAGAGTTAAAGTTGGAGATAGAGTTGGGGTTAGCATTAGATTTAGGGTTAGGGCTAGAGTTAGGGTTAGAGTTAGAGTTAGGGTTAGGATTAGGGTTGGGGTTAGGATTAGAATTAGGGTTGGGGCTAGAGTTAGAGTTGCATATAGTGTTAGGGTTAGGATTAGTGTTATATATAGTTTTAAGGTTAGGATTAGGGGTAGGGTTAGATTTAGAGTTAGGGTTAAGGTTAGGGTTAGGGTTAGGGTTAAGGTTACAATTAGAATTAAGAGTTATAGTTATAGTTTGGGCTAGAGTTAGAGTTAGAGTTAGGGTTAGAATTAGGGGTAGGGTTAGGGTTAGATTTAGAGATAGAGATAGAGTTAGGGTTAGGGTTAGAGTTAGAGTTAGAATATGGTTAAAACTAGGGTTAGGGTTAGGATTATAATTAGTGTTAGAGTTAGAATTAAAGTTAGGGTTAGGATTAGTGTTAATGTTAGAATTTGTGTTAGGGCTAGGGTCGGGGCAAGAATTAGAGTTGGAGTAAGAATTGAGTTAGAGTTAGGATTAGAGTTATAGTAAGGGTTAGGGTTAGGGCTAGAATTAGAATTAGGGTTAGAATTAGGATTAGAGTTAGGGTTATAAAGGGTTAGGGTTAGGGGTAGAATCAGAGTTAGAGCTAGAGTCAGAGTTAGGGTTAGGGTTGGGGTTAGAATTAGAATTAGGATTAGGCTTATAATTGAGTTTGAGTTTGAGTTTGAGTTTGAGTTCGAGCTTGAGATAGAGTTAGAATTAGAGTTAGAGTTAGGGTTTATGTTATTATTGCGGTTAAGGTTATTTTTTGGGTTACTAATCATATTACAGCTTATGTTAGTGCTATTATTACACTTTAGCTTAGTGTTAGGGTAACTTTCAGGTTACATTTTTATGTGGTTAGTTCTATTATAATGCCCATGATTAGTGCTATTGTGACACAAGTTATTAACTTTTTTTATAATGTACTCTCTCTCTCTCTCTCTCTCTCTCTCTCTCTCTCTCTTTATATATATATATATATATATATATATATATATATATTCTCACTTATAAAAAATATAATATTATTTCTAGTTACTAGTACATATAGGGTTAGGTTAAGGTATATAATTTACTAAATGCTTATCACAGTCATTTATAGAGTAAGAGTTAGAGTTAGGATCCAAGGTTTACAATTTCATTTTTATGACACTTGGTGTTATGGTTAGGGTTAATACGTGGTTAAATGTTACACTAAAATAAGGGACATGGTTAAGGGAAGTATCAAATTTAGGTGTAGTGTTGGAGTTTTTGTAGTACAACTATGGTCAAATTTGGGATATATGTTATAGAAATGACTTGAATAGTGGAGAAAAATTAATTGTCTTGTTTATGAAAGGGAAATTATAAGTCCCAACACAACTATTTAGATGATGTAAAAGTGTGAAAGAATAGATAAGAATCGATTTTATGGAAATTATTTCTCCATGATGATATGAGAACATTATATATTGTTGAAATTTTAATAATGATAATGCAAGTTTTATCGCAATGATTAAGAATTGTAATCAATAAATATGCTTATCATCAAGGACATCTATTTAGACTTTGATTTTCTTTCTTAATTAACATATTGTGTAGCCACATTCATTGAAGAAATCTTTTGTACAACAATAAATTTATTTTTTCTAGTTCTCTTTTTCATGAAAGTTACATGGAACACTGGAGAAACAAAACTGCTAATACAACTAATTAGAAGTAAAATTCTAAAACCAGAGACCAAAATGCGATATACAAAAAAAATCTTTGTAATGGTGTAAATACATATCACATTCTTCAATGATTAGGAGTCTTTTGCTACCTTTATTTTAACAATGATTGTGAAAGACTTATTTCATCGTTGAGGGAAACCCATCCACTTTTGGAGATGTGTCTTGCAAGAATTTGTATGCATCTTTCATTTGCATTACTTCTATTTCCTCAACATAGTCAATTGGCAATATTGTTTTCTCCACAACTTGAACTATAGTTGTGTGCGACTCTTTAATTATTTGTAGGCATTTGTCAAACTCAGTCTCAAACAAATCATTTGAGCTCATTGAAGTAGTCAGGCTAGTATCAATAATGTTTGATTCTTTGTTCGAGACATCCATAACTCAAATAGTAACCTGCAAACTTATAAACAAGCATCAACGTATAGAAATAATCAGAATAAAAAGGTAATAATAATTAACATAAATTCTTTCAAATGAACAATGTTCAAAATTAGCACGAATGGGCCCTTATTGAGTTCCTAAAAAGTCTATGTGGTGGCCTTCATTGGTTGGTAGCTTGTAGGTTTCATGCCTTGTTGGGTTGTCTCGTGGGTCTAAACCCTCCATCAAAAAAAAAAAGTTAAAAATAACATAAATAAAAACAAAAACTATTTCAAATGAAATAGTTAGATTTTAATGTTTAAAATATGGTGTCATTGTCTTCCACTTTTCAAACATTAGAAAAATAAATATTAATAAAAATCTATATATATACTATGAAAATTATTTAAATAAAACACATATATAATCTAATTAAATAATAATAGAATATAAACTAAATATATGATTTGATTATTTTAAATTAATCATTAAATTTAATAAAATACAAGTTTTATTGATAAGGCTACCTTGCCATTCACATTAATGATCAAATATAAAAAAAATTGAAACATGCAAATATAAAACTATTATAAAATACACAAATCTAAAACATGCAAACCAAAAGCATTTTAAACTATGTAAATCTAAAACTAATATGAAAAATAAAAATCTAAAACTAAATTGAAACATGCACATTAAAAATGTGCAAATGAAATGTATTATCAAATATATAAATCAAATAGATTTTGAATCAATTCGAATTCTAAATCTAGATCAAACATGCAAGGCTAAACTATTCCATGCAAATCTAAACAAGTTTGAATGCAATTCTAAATCTAAGATGAAACTTATTGAAATTGAAATATAAATCAAAGGAGAATATTATAATTAATTTTGAAGTTAAATTTACATTTAAATATTAATACATAACTAAATCTAAATATAAATGCAAAAGTAAATTAAAAATAAAAAATAGAAATAGAACATGCAAAAATTACTCCAAAGCTTTAATCTACTCCTCTTCAAAAACTTCAATCTACTCCAATAATCTTCACCTCTTCCTCACTCTGAAAATGTAATGGGCACCCCTGGATGTCCCAAAAAACTAAACCAAATTGCTGAAAGGAATTATGTCAAACAGTTTGCATTCAACTTCTTAAAACCCCTTATAACTCCGGAAATCAAACGTTTATTTGTTTGTTGTGTTTCGTGCATGGAATTGGTATCATACAACATAAACAAGAAAGAAACTACAATAATATGCAAAGTGGAAATGAACGGCTGCTAATAAAATGTTATTTTCAGAATTCATAAAACCAAATACATGGCAGATTTATCAACTCACTAATTACTTCAGCAATATTGTCATAATATTGCAGCCCATGCTTACGAACTTGCTGCTACAATACTTTGTCCTCCAATCAGTCCACTGCCTTCATAATACCATTCCCTCCAAGCGGCATAAGCGTCGAACAAGTAGTGAAGAAGATATGAGCAAAATATCAAATCTGCCTGTAGCCGGAAATGCAACTAAACTGCCTGATAATGAAGCCAATAAGAAAGAATTCCAAAGGCCAAACCCCAAGGGAATGACGTCTAGAATGTTACAAGAGAGGATAGACATCCTCAAATGCCAAGAACGGAGCTGCAACTCACACACCAATTTCTTCTCATATTCAACCTGCCTAATGAAGCCACAAATGCTTCCTTTTATTATATTTCCAATGGTCCGCTCAACTCATATGGGCAATGTGGGATAAAAGATGTGTAATATATAAAAAATATATTAAAATACCCCTTATGTCTCCCTTGGGTACACATCACCATAAAATAAATATTAAAGTAACACTTTAATATTTTACAATTAAATTAGACGTTACTTTAATAAAACTTCAGGCATTAAAATGTATTAGCAATCGGACTCTGAATAATGCGAGTGATAGCTCATCGAAAAGCTCTCACCGAGGAGTATCGAATCCAATCACCAAAATTGACCTGCACTGTGTCCTGCCGACTTACTAAAAATAGTAAGTATGCTTGAAACTGAATAAATCAACTTCGTTTTGGCCCAAACTGGAAATGACTAGGCCAAAACATTCCAGGATCCCATTAAACCCTTCGTTAGCCCTTGGGACCATGTAGAACAAGGCTAACACACACACACTTGGTCAACTGCTAAAATGGGGACATTATAGTCCTCCCCCCTTGAAATTGCTTGTCCTCAAGCAATCTCAGTCCAGCCTGCTGAATAACCTGCTCACTCTCCCATGTAGAATCTTCCTCCGACAGGTCTTTCCATCTGACCAAATACTCCTTCACTATCCTGTTTCTAAGCTTCCTCTCTCTGGTGTCTAGAATAGCCTTGGGTACTAACACAAGCTTCCCCTCCTCAAGCTCAATAACATGTTCCATCCCTCTGTCAGGAGGAACCCCATGAGGAATATCGTTAAATACTTTAGCGTGTCTATCAAGTATCTTCTGGATATATGGTGGATGACTCTTTTCTTGTGGCTCTGGTGAAGGTTGCATAATGTAGCATTCTGTCACCCACTCTATGCCATCATGACGAGAAAGTCTTTGCATTCTCCTCAAGGACACTACTCTGCAACCTCCATCTGAAAGTCCTCTAAGTACCATAGTTCTGCCCTCATGCTGGAATCTCATCTCCAATTTTGCTAGATTGAGTGTGAACTCAACTAGTGAAGCCATCCATGTCATGCCGAGGATGACATCATACTCTCCCATGTCCACAACATAGAACTCATCCTCCAACTCGTAGCCATCTCCAAACCTGATGCGAAGATTAGATATCTTCCGAGTGCATAATAACTTATCACCGTTAGCCACCATGACTCTAAACCCATCATGCTCCTCTGTCTGTAACCCTCTCTTGGCTACCAACTGTGCATCTATGAAGTTATGTGTAGCCCCAGTGTCGATAAGAGATATCACTTTCTGCCCCTGGATAGTACCCCTGACCTTAAATGTGATTGCCTTTTGGGCCCTTGTCAAGCGTGCCAATGATCTATCATCCTTAGGAATGTTGCTCTCCTCTATAGTGTTACCCTCATCTGAATTGGAGTGCTGATCCTCCCCTTCTGACTCTGACTCTTCTGCTGAAAAATACTCCATTTGATTTGCCTTAGCCTTGAGAGAACATTTATGAGATAAGTCCCAAGGCTCTCTACAATGGAAGCATAGCTTCTTCTTTCGAAGTTCATTCAAGGTTTCATTGTCTAGTCCTTTTGATCCTTCTTTGGGTTTGCTATACTCTTTCTGAAACGGTTTTTTGTCTTTGTCCTTGCGGTAGGAAGAATCTGTTGAATGGTTTTTTCCTTTGTATACCGAAGGGGCTAAATCTCGTGCCTTTTTAGTTGCTTCAGCTAAGGTGAGTGGATCATGTCCCTTCACCCAACCTCGTAATGGATCAGCAAGACCATCACAAAATAACACCACCAATCTCCTAGGAGAGATATCAGTAACAAGTACAGACAAGCGTTGTAACTCGGCAATGTAAGCATCCACAGAACCTGACTGTTTTAACTGTGCTAGCTCCTTGAAATGTAACTCGGGATCCTTAGTGTCAAATCTCCCAATCAATGTTTCGGTGAATTCCTCGTAGGATGTAATCTGATTATGCCCCAAAGTCACCATGCCATGATGCCACCATTCATGTGCAACACCATCCAAGTGCATAGCCGCATACTTGATAGCCTCCTCCTCAGGCATAGGATTTAGCTGCAAGTATGTATCTACCTTCTGCACCCAAGCTCGTGCAGTCATCTTCCCTGAAGCATCATAATAAGGTAAAGAAAGTTTTCCAACTTTCTTCCTCAGCTCAAAGTTTTGATTCCTCCCTCCTGCTTTAGGCATGTGTCTCATCCTCAAGTCCATATAATCTCTAAGAGAAATATCCACCTAAAACTCCAGTCCACTAGCCTCCCAGCCCCTCCTGAACTGATCCTGTAACTTGGTAATCTGCGGTTCGTTTACTGGTTGAACCGAATCTCTGGGTGGGAAAGTGGGTAGAAGAGGTCTCGAGCTCGCAGTCCGCGCTGGGCGTGCAACGTGTCTAAAGTTATCAGCCTCATTCCCATTGTTGCCGTGTCCATTATTACCATTAATGTTATTCTCAGGACCATTGTTGTTGCCTTGGCCTCCATGGTTATTGTTTCCCCCGTTGTTATTGTTTCCCTCGTTGTTATTGTTTCTGTTGTTAGCATCCCCTGGATTAATATTGACACCCATCTATCTAGCCATGAGTTGCAACATCATGTCCATTTGCCTATTTTGCTCCTATTGCATACGCTGCCCCTGCTCTAATGTATCCAGTAACTGTCTGAATAGTACCTCCCCCTGATCTGGACCAGCATTTTTGCCTCCGCCTAATCCTGTATTCCTGTCATCTCGATCACCCATATTATTGTCCTGATCAAAGAATATCTCCTCTGTGTCTGTATGGTTGGATTCAATGTCCACCTGTACGGATGTACTAGACTGTTTGCTTTGCAAGTTTGAAATCCTATTTTGTCTTGCTCTGATATCGCGGAAATTATAAGACCCCTGTCGCATGCTCAAACATAAATGCTTAGCCTGTGGTTTTTACTTACTTTTTCCCTCTATCCGGCTGTTCCAAATTCCCTATAAGACCTCCACAGGATGGCAGGACTTATAGCTCTGATACCACTGTAATGGGCACCCCTAGATGTCCCAAAAAACTAAACCAAATTGCTGAAAGGAATTATGTTAAATAGTTTGTATTCAACTTCTTAAAACCCCTTATAACTCCGGAAATCAAACGTTTATTTGTTTGTTGTGTTTTGTGCATGGAATTGGTATCATACAACATAAACAAGAAAGAAACTACAATAATATGCAAAGTGGAAATGAACGGCTGCTAATAAAATGTTATTTTCAGAATTCATAAAACCAAATACATGGTAGATTTATCAACTCACTAATTACTTCAACAATATTGTCATAATACTCCAGCCCATGCTTACGAACTTGCTGCTACAATACTTTGTCCTCCAATCAGTCCACTACCTTCATAATACCATTCCCTCCAAGTGGCATAAGCATCGGACAAGTAGTGAAGAAGATATGAGCAAAATATCAAATCTGCCTGTAGCCGGAAATGCAACTAAACTGCCTGATAATGAAGCCAATAAGAAATAATTCCAAAGGCCAAACCCTAAGGGAATGACGTCTAGAATGTTACAAGAGAGGATAGACGTCCTCAAATGCCAAGAACGGAGCTGCAACTCACACACCAATTTCTTCTCATATTCAACCTGCCTAATGAAGCCACAAATGCTTCCTTTTATTCTATTTCCAAGGGTCCGCTCAACTCATATGGGCAATGTGGGATATAAGATGTGTAATATATAAAACATATATTAAAATACCCCTTATGTCTCCCTTGGGTACACATCACCATAAAATAAATATTAAAGTAACACTTTAATAATTTATAATTAAATTAGATGTTACTTTAATAAAACTTCAGGCATTAAAATGTATTAGCAATCAGACTCCGAATAATGCGAGTGATAGCTCATCGGAAAGCTCTCACCGAGGAGTATCGAATCCAATCACCAAAATTGACCTGTACTATGTCTTGTTGACTTACTAAAAATAGTAAGTATGCCTGAAACTGAGTAAATCAACTTTGTTTTGGCCCAAACTGAAAATGACTAGGCCAAAACATTCTAGGATCCCATTAAACCCTTCGTTAGCCCTCGGGACCATGTAGAACAAGGCTAATGCACACACACTTGGTCAATTGCTAAAATGGGGACATTACAGAAAACCTATGAGAGACTCCTCATATCCCTCAATTGATGTCTTTTGACATTCTAGAATTTGTTTCGAATTCCCCCACTCCCCACAAAAAATAAGCATGAATGTGCATGTAAAAACATATTTAACATAAAGAAAATATTTTATATTTAAAATTTTAATAAAATTATTTGAGCCCTATTTTTTTGGGTTCTATTTTTTTGGCTCTACTTTTTTGCATCCTATTTTTTGGGTCCTATTTGTTGGCCCTTTTTTCGGGCTCTATTATTTTGACATCCATTTCGCTTCATATTATTTTGGCTAGCTATTATTTTGAGAATTTTTTTTATTTTATAATTTAATAATGATAAAATATATACTAAATATATGATTCATCTACTTTAAATAAATGATTAAGTTTAATAAAATACAAATTTTATTGATATGGTGTCATTGTCATCTGCATTAATGATAAAATTTAATTATAAAACATGAAAATATAAATAATTTGAAACATGCAAATGTAAAACTATTATGAACCATTCAAATCTAAAACATGAAAACCAAAACTATTTTAAAATAAGAAAATCTAAAACTAATATGAAACATGGAAATGTAAAACTAATTTGTAACATGCACATTTAAAATATGCAAATGAAAAGTATTATAAAATATATAAATCAAATAGATTTTGAATGCAAATCTAAATCTAAATCAAGCATGCAAGACTAAACTATTAAATGCAAGCTTAAACAATTTTGAATAGAATTCTAAATCTAAATGAAACTAATTAAAATTGAAATCTAAATCAAAGTAGAATAATATAACTAATGTTGAATCTCAATCTCAATCTAAATCTAAATCTAAATGAAAATCCAAATAAAAATAAAATTAGAAATCTCATCTACAAAAAAATTACTCCAAAACTTCAATCTACTCCTGTTCAAAAACTTCAATCTAATCCATCAATAATCTCCACCTCTTCCTTCTTACAAAAACATAAAATGAAAATAAAATGAGGAACCTTTGTTTTATAACTTGTGAGAGGCTCATCATATCCCCCAATGGACGTCTCTTCACATTCCATGAATTTGTTTCAAATTCCCCCAGTCCCTACAAAAAATAAGCATGAATGTGCATGCAAAATTATATTTAACAAAAAAAATATCATATTTAAATTTTCAATGAAATTATTTTGACCCTATTTTTTCAAGTCTTAATTTTGTGGGTCATATTTTTTGGGCCCAAATTTTTTGGATCCTATTTTTTTGGGCCTTATTTTTTTGAGTCTTGTTTTTTTGGGCCCTATTTTTCGGCCTCCATTTGGCTTCCTATTATTTTGGCCAACTATTGTTTTGGAAAATTTTTTTATTTATGATTTAATAATTTAATATTTAATTTAAAAGTTTGTAACTGCTCCCTTTTCTTTTTTATTGACAAGGAATCTATTTTGGCATATTCTTGTATTGGGCATTTGTGGTGCCATTGTATAGAACGTCTATTGGCATAATAATAGCGCAAAAGTTTAATAATTAGTTAGAAATCACAATTTGAACTCGACAAGTTACATGAAAGGGTAAAAGTTTGATTGCAATGTTCATTATCCCCTTAATACAAGTCCTAATTTCACCCCCTTAAGACAAATGTTTGAATTTCTTCCCCTCAAGACACATGTCCTAATTAGTTCAACCAAATTTCAAATTAGTTCTAATAGAGGATTAAGAGTTCAATAATTAGTTACAAATCACAATTTGAACTTGGCAAGTTAAATGAAAGAGTAAGAGTTTGATTGCAATGTATGTCGTCCCCTCAAGATAGGCCCTAATTTCATCCCCTCAAGACACGTCCTAATTAGTTCAACCAAATTTCAGATTGTTCAACCAAATCTCAATCACCATAGTTTTGATCTATGCTATTAGGATCAAAACATGAGTATTCTCTAGGCAAGAGCCTACAACACAATGGTAAATTGTGAGCCTCTTATCCAAGAGGTCTTGGGTTCGACTCAACACAAGCTTAATATTAATAATTGTTGATCACATCACAAAATAATAATGAATCTTGGCTTCGGCCTCTTACCGATCCAAAAAAAGAAAAAGAGTATTCTCTAGTGTATAATGACCACACATTACTATCTGTACTCATAACTGAATACAAAAATTGTGTCTTATCTACCCTCTTGCATGCATGCATTGATCTTCTATCGACACCTGAAAGTAAGGTCCACACATACATGTAAAAAATGAGTTAAATATGTAGACATTAGTTATCACCTAACATATTAAATACAAATTTAATTCAATTTAAATATTATAATTAATTTTAAACATGTGATATCTGTACCTGATACCTCCCAAAACACTCTGAATGGTATGACTTGATTTGCTTGTGATGATGTGTTATTTGTATTTGTTTGCACCGTAAAATGCATTTTGCACCACTTAACCACATCATGATCATTATTAATGTGATATTCTTTATAAGTCCATCTGATACTTTCTTAAAGCACGTTTGATACAAGCTCCTGCACCATCATGCTCACCTTCCATGTCCACTCTCAAAAAAATCCAAATGTGTGGTATATTTAAATATCAATAATATCGAAATAATGCATAAAATGTTCTAGCTGATTTATATTGTGGTGCACATCCAACACATCCATCTGACCATACAAAATGTTTATCTATTTTTATGCCTTTGCTTTTCAAATATTCAAAAAATGTCATAAAACAATGTTCCACAAAATGTGTGGCGTGCTCTTAATCATCACTAATATAAAGGTGATAGTTTTTTTTTTAATGAATCGTGCTTGATATGTACTTTCTACACCATCCAAATCGATTTGTGTATATCAATAAGACACTTGGACCATAATAGTAACCTAGTCTATAAAGTGGTATTCCACTTGAAGTTGCTTTTGAGAAATGACAAAGTAATTCTCTACAAAGTCAACAACAGATTAAATTGTTTCGAGTGGAAAAGTTTCTCTTAGTGTTTGAAATTGTTTCGCTTGCCATTTAGCGAAAAAGGCATGATGTATGGTTGAATCAATTTACAAAAAATTGACATAAATTCTTCAACAAGTATCTTGTCCTCTACATATTCCAATCTTGTTGATTCTTTTCCAAATTTATGTACTTATATCACTTACATTTTACCATCCTCGTTGTAAGCATGTTTTTAACACCCGAGTTTTAAAACATTGAAAATTGGCCTGGTGAGAAAATATTCTTAAATTGTTCTAGTTTCTCATTGATTTTTTTTACTAATGATGTTTCTATGAAGAGTAAATTGTGAAAAGGCAATATATTGAACTTAAACATTGAACCCAAAAGTGAGAAGTTCAAGTTCAGGGTCAAGAGCATGAATGATCAGTTCATGTTCTAAGTTCGAGTTCGGGTCTCAAGCAAAGCTCGTAGGTCCACATGTTTTGGTTCAAAATGCAGATTTTGAAGCACAAGCACACCACTTCAAGGTTCAATTCGGATATTCTTTCGAACCCAAGCACATATGGACCAGGTTACTGGGTCCACAACCATCATCCAAGGTTAATGGGAAGGTGCCAAATATTATGGTTCTAAGTTCAGTAGTCTTGCATAGGTGGATTCATAATGAGAGGTACACAAATAGTGGAGACATTCCATTTGAAGTCTTGAAGAGTCTATCAATATTCTAGGATGAGAAATATATAAAACTGTGAAGAAACAAATTGCATTCCATGAACCCAATCACATGATATCAGTCTTCTTGGATACCCTGAGATCCATAGTTTTGCTTAATCAAACTACAATTCCTTGTAACTAAAATGATAATTGGAGAAGTCCAATTGAATTGCTTCATAAGAGAAATGTCATTCATCTACTTTATACAGTTAGTTTTGGGTCCATTGCAATAGGTGTGATTCACGGCATACATGCAGCCAATGTGATAGAATGACCGTCCAAGGACATCATTCATCTCAAAAGATAGAGATTTTGAAAAGCCAACACTACATGTGTCCCTTTTGGATTTGCGAACATCCATGCAAATTAGTCTCCAAAGTGATCATGATGAAACCCTGATGATATCATGGGTTGAAGAGAAATTATGAGCAAGATAAGGGCCATGGATACATTGAACATGTCCATGAATCATTGGACAAAATGATACTATCACCCATCACCTTTGTGCAAATATTGACGATGTAGAGGTCGTGTCATGGGCATATTTGACTAACTCTAGGCTTGGATAGTCTGAGAGCCTGAACCTCTAATCCCTCGATGATTCATCCATGATGTTAGTAGCACAGGCATAGACATAAAGCATTGAAAGGAATTCATGCAAACTGTTTGACAGAATGCTTACTAGGTGTTTGGCAATGTCACATGCCCGAGGAGATACACGTCAAGATAGCCTGAAAAGTCGTGGTAATGAAAGGCATGTGTGAATGTGATCGATGATTAATCAAAGAATTTAACTCTAAAGGGCGCATGGCTCGCATATTCAAGGTCAATAGTTTTGGCATTGAACTAATGCTCATCACCAAACAGGGCGAGAGATGTGGTCGTGGAATATGCATTCTCATCATCAAAAGCTCAACTCTCTACAATACAATTGAGAATGATAGTTAAGTCAATTGTAACTGAAAACCAAGTCCACTTTTGGCAGAATGGCGCTGTTGGACAAAGGCACTCATTCATTTTAAAAAGGAAAACAAAAAGAGATTTTGGCGAGAGTATCTTTGCTTGGTCATAGTTAATGAAAGCAATGAATTTGTATTTCCATTGGCAACATTCATGTATGTGAAGTGAATCAATGTTCATGGTCGTGATTAATTCCCCAAAGGAAATTGATGATTAAAGTGCCTATGCAATCAGGTGAAGTCATCTCCCATGCAAACCAGTCTGGGCTTGAACCATTTCTTCATGATTGGGATCCATCACCACGTTCTCTCCCAAATGAGGAAGACCATCTATATTGATTAAAGACAAAGTATGAAATTTACACACAGTCATGACTTCACATTCTACATATGAATGGCCAACATAGCGGAAATGGGAGAAAAGTAGAACTGGTCTAAGGTAAGCCAATTAGACAGCAAGCAACACACAAAGAGGTCACAGCTAAGCCTAAACACTATCCAAAATCTGGCATCATTCAAAGTTCATCGTTGTGAAATGTCTACATCTATAGAGGAAGCAAGTCATAATAACAATTCTAAAAATAAAAGTGCAGAACTGATTCCTGAATGAATGAAACAAGAAAACATAACAGTTGACACAACAATAGAGAGAAGCTTATGTATCTGGAAACAATTTTGTTTTATTTGTTCCTGTACATAATAAGAGTAAGATGTCATGTCTGGTTATGGGTTTGAAAGGATACAAAAACACTGTCAAAGGTGAAGCATAATCACCTTCCTTTTGACACTTTACCATGTTGCAATGACGGGGACTAGCCACTACAGAGCATTTTTTTACATGTTCCACATGCATTAAGTTGCAACATCAGAACTTTACCTTCAACTTGGAAAATGTAGTCTAGTCAACCACATTTCTTATTACCAATTAATTTTTGTATAGTACATGTTAATAAATAAGCAATATTGCATGCTTTTACATATTTGCATGGCAATGGCTACACAACTGTACATTTCTAGCAAGAAGAAATAAACAAAGAATAAAAGTATATGATTAAACACTGAAAGCCTTGATTAAATTACTGCTCCCTTTGTTTGTTAAAGCTCAGAAATGCTAAAATCCCATTTTAGATACAATGGACGTTTGGAACCAGGCTCTGGAAGTTGATTCTCATGTGATAAACATATTGAAAGCCCTTCAGTGTACTGAGTGAGTTCCTGTGCACTTCTTGACAGCCTGTTGCATGCTGATAGACATTTATCCCTAGGCAGACCATTGTCAAAAGTAAGATGTCTCAGTTTAAGCAACTTCCTTGTTTTTGTCTTCATCTCTTCCAGGTGTTTTTCTAATTGCTTGAATCTCTGCCTGAATTCCAGTGCTTTCTCTCCATGTTTCTCTATAAAACAATATATATTTGTCAAGTTCTCCCAAACTGGAACTGCTACAAATCCCATGGTATCATCTACTTCAAAATCTGCCATATTGCATATTTTTTCTCCTTCAAAATATTCAAGTTCATTTGGACTGCCTGTGACTTTAACAGGTAGCTCATAAAATTTGCCCCCACCCACAGCTCCATGTTGTAAGGCACTCTCAGAAATCCCATTGAGGAACCGTGAGTAATGTGGGTGAATTGACAAGGAGTCATGCGTAAATATCATTTCTATCTCCATCAACTTAGCCACTTTTAGCTCCAAAGCACGTCTTAATGTTGCTTCCCTCTTATATTTCAAGGCTGTCACAAGGTCAGCAGCTGACAAAAATGCAGACCACTTCTCTTCAGCATCTTCATGATTTAACCAGAGATTCCCAAGATTATCAACTCCATATCGGTCACCAATCAAAACTGAATGTCCTAGCAATTTTATCTCTTTGCATAAATCAAAGGCTTTACCTAATGTATGCAACAATGCTAGTTTTTTCTCTAGAGTTAAGCCTGCCAGTGCTGAGCAAAATGAAACCCTAACTCCACGTCCTATGCACATTGCATTTTTCACAACCACCAACTTCTGCTCCATGCCCAAAAGAGAAGTTTCATTATGCCTTTGTATTTCTGATGCCTGCTGCAACAGATCAGAGATTCTTAGACCTTCCTCATCAAGCAAACCACCTTTAACATTTTTTGACAAACCACAGGCAAATAGAAGGTTTCCAAGAGCTGCGCGTGTGGCAGGCAGAATTGTTGCCCTGTTTGGGGAAAGATACCGAACCTGTGGACGTGGTAGTGAAACCTCAACTTTCTCAAGTTTTTCATTTGGAGTGTCACCATGGAGATAAAACACAAAATGATAAAAATGTTGTTCAGGACTGCTAAATCCTTTTGCAGCATTCAAGTATTCTTGAAGAAGTTGGAAAGAGCGCTGATTTACTGCCTGCAATCAAAATATAAAGTATTAATATATGAAAATAGCCAATAACGGGAAACATGACAATGAGAAAGTACTCAGAATAGCATATTTGAATTCCCAGGGCTATGCAGTACTGCATTGGTCATCACATTCATGGTTCATGATCAATAGCAGATACAACTTGCAAGATGGAAGGTATGTAGAACATCTGAGCTAACATAAGGTGACAGCAAAGGGATTCAATTTCTCTCTTCATTATGCTTTAGCTGGTATTTAATATCAAGATGGATATAACAAACCATTCAAGACACGGCAGCCTTATGGAAAAGAATCAAAGATATAATCATAGGCTATGCACCTGAAATGTCTTTAAATACTAAGATACAAATGCTAGCAAGAGTACATGGCTCAGCCAGAGGAGATTGCCCATGCATCCCATGTACAATCCCAAAATAATATGGAACTTGAGATTGTACCAGATATGAAATGATCAAGCCTATCAAAATCATTCAAAAAGGAGTATAATTAAGCAACTGAAAGTGAAAAGTCTCAACAATGAAAAGTGACACCAATGAAGAGACAGACAAAAAAAATGTTTAGTGTACTTCAGAATGTTTAGAGATTGTACTTGCTTCACTTTTGAGATGTTTTTGGTTAAAATTACTTAATTGCTCCCTTCAAAGGAATGTTCTACACTGTCACCTTGAGGCCCTTAATTCAGGTGACAATGTTAGAATCATCTGGTAAGACATTAAGAAGTTATACATCCAGGGGCAGATGTAGAAAGATGTGTACCTCAAGTGGCCTGTGTCACGAATCTGACCAGCCAAAACGTCCTGATCAAACTAGATTTGGTAATTATGATGCCATTAATCACAAATGAAATAAATGCAAACAATGCCTTCAAAGGAGTGTGCTACACTGTTATCTTGAGGCCCATCATTCAGGTAGCAATGCTAAAATCATCCGGTGAGACATAAAGTAGGTACACATCTAGGGGCAGATGCAGAAAGATGTGTAGCTCAAGCAGACTGAATCAGACAAATCTGACCACCTGAAAAGTCCTAATCAAACTACGATGCCATATATTAATGTTCTAGATTGTCACCATAAGGCCCTTCATTCAGGTGGCAATGTTAAAGCCATCTGGTGAGACATAAAGCAGTTATACATCCAGAAGCAGATTCAGAAAGATGTGTAGCTCAAGTGGGACTGAATCACACATATCTGACCAAAAATATGCACACACCCAGAAGTATAACAGAAACATTTTATGGATTTTGGAAATCTGCTATAATTAAATCTGACCGGCCAAAAAGTCCTGATCAAACTAGATTTGGTAACTATGATGCCATAAATTGCAAATGAAATAAATGCAAACAATTCCTTCAAGGGAGTGTTCTACACTGTCACCTTGAGACCCTTCATTCAGGTAGCAATGTTAAAATCATCTGGTGAGGCATTAAGCAGTTATACATCCAGGAAAAGATACAGAAAGATTTGTAGCTCACAAACTCTAAAATAAATCTTGTGTGGCAATGTCAAGAGATCAACGCAATAAAATTCATACTTTGTTGTGAAACGCCAAAAAAAATTCTCAGTCTTCTAAAAATTAATACAATAAGATAGTGTAGAAGAATCCTACATCGATAAAAAGTGACTCCAAATGCAATTTTATGGATTTAAGATTCATAAAAACAGAGAATAAAAGGACTTATCTTGTTTTTTTCTGCTGCAATCTTCCTTCAAATTTACAGCCATGAATGTGCTTTCATGATCATGGCTTTGTCAAAACTGTAAACTTATAATAATATTCAGTACAATATCATGACATAATTCTGAAAATAAACCGTGTATTGAAATTCTTTGGAAATGCTTTCAAATCTGCTGAAGCAATGGCTTTTGTTCCTTAGTCAGTAGTGACAAAATCAAGGGGAGTATTGAAGGGTTTTTGTCCTTAGAACTCTTAGTTCACCTTGGAGGGTTTTCACCCTCATTGATCAAGATTTGAGTATTCCTCCTCAAATATCATATGAACTTTGAAGGGGTTTTTTCCTACATATTTGAAAGTCGCTTCCTCAAATTCAAGATTGTTTGCTTGATTGATTGATTGCTGATCACTTGATTGATCTTTGCTGATTGATTGCTTCATTGGTTGTCCACGAACTGTATCCATTTCTTTATGTCATGGTTTTGGGCCCATTTCTCATGGATCTAGTTAACAGGGTTGTTTGCACAGGTTCCCCCCCCCCCTACGCCCACACACACTTGGTCCAATCATATTATTCAACTGATTCACAAGGCTGGGCCTATGTCAAATCCCAACAAATATAGGATCATCAAGGTGGGACACACTTTCTCTAAACTGTATGCCACAGTTTTATATGACATCCTTTTCCATGAGCTTGATCGGCGACATGCTCAGGCTAGGGGGCGGATGGGCTCTTGTCCAGATTTTCAAACCATGGACCACATTTTGAGTTTTAGAGCTACTATCAAGAAATTATGCCATCACTCCTTGAAGGTCTACTGTTGCTTCGTAGATTTCTGCAAGGCGTTTGATTTGGTCCCCAGTATTTCAGAGACTCAACGACTCTCTTGGGTGCCATCATGACACTTTGAGTATGTCGTCGGTTGCATAAGAACCCCTCATGGGTTGTCAAGCTTCAAGACTCTCTTGGGTGCCATCATGACACTTTGAGTATGTCGTCGGTTGCATAAGAACCCCTCATGGATTGTCAAGCTTCATCCATAGTACTATTGGGGTGAAGCAAGGCCGTCCTTTGTCTCTCGCTTTGTTCAATCTCTACATTGATGAGTTAGAGGGGTTCCTACAAGCACACTCCCTACCCAAGGATGGTTGTTACCTACACCACATGTTGATCTCTATCCTACTCTTTGTTGATGTTGTGGTCCTCGTGGCCTCCTTTTCTAAGGGGCTCCAAAGACTCCTTGACGGCCTTGCTTCTTTCTACAACCTGTGACAGCTAACAGTGAACCTAAGTAAGACTAGGGCAATAGTCTTCAATTGCTTCAAGACCTCTCACCCCCGCTTTCTTTTTGAAGGGGAGTTGATTGAGATTGCTTCCTCTTACACTTATATGGGGGTTAGGTTCTTAGGGCCTCACTTTAGTTTGAGACCGGTGGTTCAGCCTCGCATCAACAAGGGCTATGTCTCTCTAGCCCTTGTTGAGAGACAATTCAAACATCGTTTCCAAGATTCAAAAAATCCAAGTAGACTTTTTTGGATACTTAGATTAGACCAACTGTGCTTCATGGTTTCGTAGTTTACGAGTCATCTTTACTTAAGTTGGATTGGTACCAAACTGTGTTTCTTAGTTAGATTATCAGATGCAAACAGTCTACTCTGCACAATATTGTTATGGCCAAGTTTAGGGCCCATCCTTTCAAACTTGGCACTATTTTTTATTTGGTTTGGTTCTTACATCATCTGCAGGGCTTCTCAGACTACTTGGAGGGGACTCAAAGATATTCTTACCCGACCTACTTGGAGGTTATTACATGCTCAGACCCCATTGGTTATGCCCATTGTTGGTTCGCTCAAGCCTCATCTCTTTTGGGATCCATTGGGATCAACATTGATCGCCTCCCCCCATCCAATACTCCTTGGATGCCTCACCTCATCTTTTTCCATCTCAACAAGAGCTAAACATGCATGTCAGGATAGATAACAATAGACAATATATTCATACTACTTGGGCTTGTCCCCATGGGGGGCTCCATCCTAAGATGGTTTTCTATGTAGAGCATTTCCTTGAGTTATAGACTTGATCATTGTGTGTCCCTCATACCTCTCTCGTGGTCAGTCACATGCTCTTCTTGTCTCTCTCAATTCTTTCAAAGTGGGCTCCAATCAATTCCGCATCCAGACTGACCACCATTTGGCTAGAGAGAACAAGATTTGCCAACTTTGTGATCTAGGGGAGGCCAAGACGAAAACTCACTTCATTTTTCATTGCCCCATTTACTAGGTGATCAAAGGGAGATTCTACTGCTTATTCAGAGCGGTCCAGTCTCTCCCAACCCCCTTCACATATATAGATCAAAGATGTCTTTCACTTTATCTTGATGTACATAGAGACTCAAGGACCTCATCCTTCACGGATTCCCCCCCCGAGGTCACATTCCGACAAGCTCATCACCTCTTACTACACACTTGTACCCTCTACTCGGGGCACAAGCGAGCGCACACTCAGCAATGGCTTCTTTCTTCTTCTAGGATTTCCAGAGGTCTTCGCAGGCATCTTGGGATTTCTTGTCCTATGGCAAATCCTTCGATTATGGAATTTTTCTAGGTGGACCAGGGCAGCTAGTTTGTAGGGTTGTTCTTCCCGGCTTGGGGATTTCCTCTTAGTTTGGATCTTTGTCTTTCATCGGGCACCAATTGGTGCTCCCGCTATATGTTGGATTGTTGCTCTATTTTCAGAAATCTCTTAGGCCCTCTTGTTGGTCATTTGTTAGACATTAATAAATTTATATTATCTTATCTTATATAGTGACCAACTTTCCCTAAGAATGAGTCACCGCCCTTCGTTGCTGCTTTCTGTGAATAAATTGATTCCTTGATTGGTTGATTCCTTTCTTCCATTTATACCTTTGATCCTTCAATAGTCACAACTCTATTATTTCGTGCCTTTTGACCATTCATTAAACTTATTTAGAATTAAAATTATATTTTATTTTATTTTAAATTTTAATTTATTATTAAATCCCATTTCAAAAAGTACACATTACACTCATTAATACTGATCTGATTATGATGCGGAAGGAAAGGAAACCACTTATTTTCACCAAGTTTCTCTTTCACATTAGCCATATCTAGGAAAAATCTCTTTTAACATTGTTAGATAAAGCTTTAGCCATCTTTTTAAGACTTTTTAAAAATTTATTAGTGGGTAAATAAATCTTGAATAGTACCTATTGCTTAGAGCTCCATATAAACAATCTAGATAAGAGCTAAAGAAAATAATTATAAATGACCAATAGGAAAAAAATTGCAATACTTCTTTCATAATTGTTGAAGTATTGGTACTAATGCCGCAAAGAATGGATAGTCAAGATTCAATGCTGAATTGATCGAAAGCTTTTCCGAGCCTTAACCTAAGCCTTCGTGTAAATGCTCAAAGGAAAGAGAAATCTAGATTGCTGATGAAAGAAGTGATCAATGGTTAAATTTTTCTTTTTGAAAGTTTTGCAGAGCTTTTAATATGCCTGCATCTAAACTTGCCCCAAATAACCACCATCACCATTAAATGCTGCCAATATGGATGGTTGAGAAAGGTTGCTGAAAAGGATGTTTTGCTTGTATAGCAACCAAGCTCAAATAGCTTTCTATATGTAGTGGCCTTGAATGTCTCAGCCTTATAGAAAGCAATGGAAAAGATGCAAAAGAAATGAGCTAAAGACCTTCCAACAACACCTTGTGAAATGGAAATTTGCATATAACAAGTGTAACTGAAGCAAACTGCAATTCAAACAAGACTGCCATCCCTCACAAAATAATAAGTTATTTGATATAGTAAATGAGCCCAAATACCAAATAATTAATAGCTCACCACAAATGGGGCTCAATCTATAAGTTCCCTTCCCATTTTGGCCCTATGGCCTTCATTGCTCGATCCACACAAAGTCAATATCAAATGGAGAAAATTGTAATACAGAATTTGATGTAGACATCACCACTACAAAATGGAGTTTGCGCAATTATCACTTGGAGCAAGGATATTCTCTCTTTACCTAAAACATTCAACTCATCCCATTGTTTTCAGCTAAAAAGAATGGTTTGACCATTCTTCTATTAATTCTCTTCCTTATTTTTTCAGAAGCTTTCCATATTACATCCCAAATTTTGCGTAATTTAAAAATGTTCTTAAGCTATTGAGATTTCATGTGAAGTTAGTTGACTAGAAAAATTAGTCAAACAATATGATCATGTGAAATGTAAATATGGTTATTCTTTATAATTTCAGATGAAGATGACATGTTAGTTAATCGTTTATGATATTATAATGATTATTTGCTATCTTGAAAAGTTGGTTACTCATTATAAATCCATGGCAAGTGAAATGATGGTTACTCATTACAATATTTTATAAAAATGATAACTTTTTATAGTAACTTTGATTTATATTGAGGAATATGTTATTATCATGGAAAATTCTCTTTTGCAAGAGCACGTTGAAGGGGGAAAGCATTGCCAGGGACGGAATTGGGTAAGGGTCACCAATCTGTCTATGGGTCGGCAAGTATGAATACGAACCACCAAGGCTAACGGATAAACAGCTAGGCAAGCAAGAGTATACTATGGATTACCATGAGCTACCCGGACAATATGTATTACTAAAGAAAAGATCACTAAGCATTAAATTAAAAAAAACTAAGATCTAATATGTTGCCTTATAAACTGGATGATCTCAAAGCTTCCTTTGACATTTGTCATGTCTTAATATAACAATACCATAGTATCTACATATGCTTGCATATGTATATACAAATATATGTATGTATGTGTCATTTCAAATGAGATGTAAGTATATGCCCACTTAATTTATGATGTATACCTTGATACATTGTTGGAATAACACGCATATGTATATATGTGTGTACATACATACACAAGCATAGGTAGGTATAGTATAATCCTTTTTTATTGAGACATTAGTAAGAGTTATTACTCCTTGGCAATAGTTTCATTATTTTATCTTGAACAGCCATATTTCTATACTATTTCATCAGGCCTTAAAATATTCAGTGCCTATTTTAATAAAATCGCCACATATGTGCCAATGACTTTTGTTTGCAACTCCCTACCACCTTCACACTTCTTGCTCATAATTGAGCATGCAGCCAAGAAGGCAAAGATATGTTTGTGTGATGGTTCATATTGAGCAACACGCATCATCGGCAAATCTATTACCATCTCTTATGGCCTGCATTGTTTATTTTGACACTTTGCTTCACATATTCTCTATGAATCCTTCACATTTTTCTTGCAGTCACATACTAGCTGCTATTACCATATTGCCATGGATAGTTCTTCCACTTTAAATATTGAATCACGTCATTAAAATATTTCTGCTTAATTATGCTCTTTAAATTTGATATAATGAGGCTCGCAATTTTAGCCTGGTATTAGAAGGCAACATTAACATTGATAGAGCCTTGATCTGAAATGATCTAATGTTTTCCATTTGTATAAGAATTATAAATATGCTCCAAATCAAGCAAAACTGTGGCACTCTGCATATATACAGTTTCTTTTTGGAATTATATTTAACTGAAGTAATATCCGAAAGTGCAAGCTTATATAGAGGTTTCTACCATACACTCAAGATAAGAGACAACACCCTAATGAAGTCAAGAATAAATTGCAAGAATTATAAATCTCTTTTAATGCCATGGGCCCAGGTCGGGTGGAATGCAATGGTTGTGATTATATAATGCTTATACAATCACCCTAGAAATTCATCAAGGAAGACCAGCATGGTTGAGATGAAGGGTATGAAACAATATCCATTGAACCACGGGTTGTCCCTACATGATAAGAGAAAGAACAATCAATATCAAATAAGCAAGTAATAAAAGGTGTTCTAAACTGAGTCAGCTCATGGTACTCCATTTTATAGGTCTTGCTGTCAAGTCGAGTGGTGGGTGATCGAGTGCATAGTGCCCAGACATATCCAAGGTAGGTTAGTGGCATGCTTGCTGCTGTGATCACTAGAGGTCAGGGTTGCTAGCAGTTGGCAGATAGGTGCATGGAAGGTATCCAAAGCCTAGCTGGTTGTTTAACTGACACTTAACACCAAGATGCTCAGTGGCTAGATGGTGTCCCAAGCCTATTCCCGAGGTAGGGAGGGCCTTTTCTCAGTAAAGATTGTGTGGGGATATTTAAGGGTTTGCAATTGGGAGGTTAAGCCCTTGGCAATGCTTCTTCTCTCTTCCAAATGCCAAGGCTTGCACAACTCAAGGATAAGATCTACGTGCAAGATAACTACATTTCGGGTATTTTACTTTAATATTCTTTGCATTTTAATTTATGTATTGTAGATGGTTATTACAGTTAAGTTAGTTTCTCTTTCATTGGGTTAAGAATCAGTTAAATATGTTATTCTTTTTTTCTTGAATATATAAATTGAGATGAAACGGTATTTCATGTGTTAATGATACTATGGTTGTTATCACTGCCCTTCTTGTGAATGTAAAAGGAAGTGTTATTTTGTTATATTAATCCATTAAAATAAGTTTGGAAAATTGAGCATGTTACATTCCATAATTAGTTTTCTTGTGACCATTGTCACAACACCACCCATTTATATCAGACCCCTATCCTTCTTATCCCACTTGGCCCTTTTGTCTTTTGTTTTTGTCTCTCTCGGTGGATACAATAGAGTTGCTCGAGAATGGCAGAGACTATGGAGAGGCCTCTGCTTCTCCCCGCTCACCAACTGAACATCGATTTTTTTTCATAGGTGGATTAGAATGCAATACAATTGCCTCCTAGTGAAGACCTCAGCATTAAGAGTGATGATGAAGAATGAAATAAATTATGAGCATTAAAGAAAGAATGAAACCTAATACTAGGGCCATCACCAGTGCATGGAATTACAGCCAATGAAGGGTTGCAGTCCACTATGGAGTCTTGCCCAATCATCGCCAAGTGCAGTTAAACACTCCCTGTGGAAAAGGAAAATTCAAACTATATGCCACAAAGATAAAAGCCCGCCCACAACTTTGTCTCAAGCGCAAAAAAAGTTGGTTGTGGATTTCATTTGCCTTGGATAAAATCTACGACTCAGCCAAAACCTTGCTCTCGCTCACCTTATGAGCGCAAAAAACACAGTAATGGATTTCTTTTTTAAACAAAATCCGCGAGGTCAAATCCCCACCCGAGCCCCTTTGTCGAGCACATATTAGACATTGCCATGGAATGTCTCCCATGGATAGAATCCACGACACTCCTAAAACTCCATCCATGCATTTATCAGAGCATTTTTTTAAGGTGCCATGGAATGTTTCCTGTAGATAGAATCCACAACATCCTCAAAATCCTACCAAAGTCCTCTTCTCAAGCACCTATTTATGTTGGTCATAGAATTCGTCCAAGGCAGCCAAACTCCACAACGCCCTAAAAAGCTTGTCGATCCCCTTTGCCAAGTGCGGCATTCATATGGTTAGTGAATATGCAAAGGGAAAGTATTCCATAACAAAGCTGAAGTGCATACCCAATGCAAATGAATATTGGTGGGACCCAATTTTATATGGTTCTATATACATAGAAAGGAAAAAATGCGAAAATCCTAATATCAAGAAATCTCAAGAAACTTCTCACAACCTGAAAATCTCAAAAAATTAAAAAAGTTTGAAAACTTGAGAAAGTGAAAATTTGGATTTTTTTTAAAATTTTGGACATTGCATTAAAAATGAGAACTCTCCAAAATAGAAAAGTTCAAAAAATTCGAAAGACTTTATAATTCCCAAAACTGAAGTTATGAAAAAATTCTAACAATAGAGAAAATCTTGAAAATCCAAAAGATTGTGAAATTCTAGAAGTGCAATGTCAGAAAATCAAAAAAGAATATAGAATTCTTGGAAGATAGGAAAGATGAATTAAAATTGATTGATTTAATTAAATTTTAAATCAATATTTTAATAATTTTCGAAATAAAAGGGTGGCTTTTTGGATAAGGTGATAATGAAGTTTGCTTAGTAATTTAGAGTTAATTAAATATTAAAAGCAAAAAAGGATTTCATGGTTATAAAATCAAAAAAATTAATAAATATTGATTTTCATTAATATTTAATTAATTAATTTTCATATAGTCAAAATTAGACATAACTTCTTCATGAAGTTACAACCATTAAAATGGAAATTTCCAAATAACTGGAAGAAAAACAACAAGTGGCACAAAAGCCCTTCCAAAATGGAATCTTGGAAACCAAGTAGATGACAAAATTTAACCTGTAATCATAATGGTAGTTTTAATGAAAAGGGTTTGTATAAGAAATTATTTCATTCTCACACAGAAATTTGAAGAGGAAATTGAGAACAAAAAGTTTGGCTTCTAGGAAAGCTTGTGGGAGAATTTGGAAAAGGATTGTGAATTTCACAAAAGGAATTTCGTTCAGTAAGTTGAAAAAGCGCATGTTTCTTGAGAAGTGAATACTCTGGAGGAATATGGATAGATTCTAACAAATTACTTAAATCTTCTGTGTTTGGAGAAATTAACTCTTCTTTTTTCTACTTTTTGCATGCTCGTATGTATGAGTGCTTTCTATTTTCCAAGGAGGAGAAATGGCAGAACCTTGAGGAGTAGGTGAAACTAGAGGACAACTAATAAAGAATTAAAAGAGAGGACTCTACCCCAAATTAAAGATCATTTCAAAATGGGCACAAATTGGAGATACAAACTTCGCAGCCTCGATATGGATTAGTTCAACAGGAAAATGCTTGGATACAGAAATCATAATCCGATGCATTTGGCCACTAGGATCATGAACAATGGAATTGTTGCTGCAGTCAGTTTCCCTCCATCTTTTCAACATCCAAAATTGATTGTGGAATGTGGAAAACATTATAGCCCAAAGATAGAACAATCAAGGATTCAAATGGAAACATCCTTGCAGGCTTTTCTCCAACATCCATATCCGTAGCATTTGGAATTCCTTCACCCCCAAGGATGGTGGCAAAAACGCAACAGGCACTCAGAGTCTACACTATCGAGACATATTTTTGTAAGGAAGTCATCAATAAGAAATGGTTGAAAAAGAATAGGTCTACCATTCCAAGATACCCAAGAAAATTGGCGTTGCTTGACTTGCAGCGAGAGTATAGCAACATGGTCATAATGGTCAATCTTATTTTTGGGATCCCCCATTGCTAAAAATTTGAAGCTTGGATGTGGTACTTCATTGAGCAAGTGACTGGAGAAGTTAGTAGGATAGATTGGGTTGGACTCATCAATGACTATGAATGAGCAACCGATAAATTTGGAGCACAAAATGAAATTTTATATGAGCTCCTACGTCATTTATATGTTACCTTGAAAGATGAAGTATGATGGAGTGAGATGCAAAGGCTCAATCACGAGCGGAGCTCAACATTTGGAATTTCATGAATGCTACCCACAGTTGCATATGCATTCCAGGGATGACTATGTCAGACTTAATGATGTCTTTTCCATTCATATTATTAAGACTCTACAAAGGAGTTACATATGAGATTGTCGATTGGATCAATGAAGTTGGTAGAAGATTATGAAGTCTGGTTCATTCAATTCCCTACATTTTCATACATCTGAGTTGAGAGCTTTTCTTTGGAGACATACAAGCTTCCGAGCTACTCAACGGATAAGGTCTTGTTGGAGCTTATTCGACTACTTACAATTTATGACACAATTCAAAAAAGGGAAAAAAAAGTTGGGATTGCATTTCCCAATTTCCATAGAAGGAAAAACTGAGATATGCCCGTGTCTAAAGGCAACAGAGAGATCATTGGATAAACTTCACTTTTTCATCTATCACTTTATCCGAAAAGGTCTAATTTCAATCCCTACAACAAGATCAAGTCAGTAGTGGGATCAAAATACCAACATAAAGTTCACCTTGAGGATTTTTGGGCAAATGTTACAAAGAGAATGAAATCAGAAAGAGAATGCATTCAAGATTGCCTCTGAATATGATTAGAACATGCCACATTCCAAGTTCATGATCAAATGGAGAAAGACCCAAATGTAGTGCAAAAGGGATTCAATTCGGAAAAGGCAATTTATCCATGCGAATGGCAAAAGAAAGAAGTCACAGATCTTAACCTAATATGTAAGCCAGTTTTGGATTTTGCAAAGTGGTTGATTGATCGTAAACTCAACAAACTATCAGTGCCAAAAAATGGATTCACATATCGATTGATTGGCCATCAACCACTTAGGATGAGAGACCAAGGCAAATATCCGAAGGAAGTACTGAAGAAAGGAAAACTCCATCGGAAAGTGTAGAACACAGGAAAGGGAAAGAGGTATCTCAAGAAAGGAAGTCAAGGAGTGGACTAAACATTCAAGAACTTCAATAGCAGAAGCCGAAGTCTAGAAATGTTCCTCTTCACTGAGTCACATTCCTAGTGTACAAGAGATAGAAACTTTTGAGAGACAAGAAGTGGCGACAAGTGTAAGGAGATTTGAGCAAGAGCAAAATTTGACAAGGCCAATACAGGATAGATTAAGTATAAATGCATATGAGAAATTTGCACCAGGGAAAGGTAAAGATCAAGATATGGCTATAGAGGAAAGTCTTGTTGCAATCTTGGAGCAATATATGATGGAAACTAAAGCCAATCCAAAGAAGGAAGAAGCTCCTGCAATAAAGGCAGAGTTCCCAACCATAGAGGTAGTAACTCCTGAAGCAACAACAAATAGTCGAAGAGGCAAAGAGGAGATCAACATTCGAGCAGTCCAAGGGAAAGAACAATTGGTGATCTAGGGAGATCAGAGTATACCTTTCCAAAATGGTTAAAGCAACGGATTCAAAAAAGTCAAATAAAGAGGTTGACCTGATAGTTGAATTGCAAGAAATTTTGGATCGAGTCAACCAATCTAAGGAAAAGGGGAAAGCTAAAAGGTTCACGAAAGTTGTAAGGGAATAATTGATATGTAGAATATTGCAAATTGCAACTCCTATGATCAATAAGACAAAAGAGCAAATCATTCTAGATGAGTACCATGTCCCAGAAAGCAATCTTGGTCATGCCTCCCGTGAACAAGTGATAGACTTTGATGATTTCACTTAGACTTTGAAAGGAAGGATGAAGAAGTTAGAAGAGGGATATCGGAAACATAAAAGAGAAATCAAGACCCTGTGTCAATTCATAAACAACTTACCTCGTCCAATGAGAGAAGACGGTTCATCCTTTGTCCCTCTAACGGGTGTTTTAGCTGAAGCAATAGATGATATTGACAGGATCAAGCGAGCTACTTAGGGTGCAATGGTCTAGGTGGAAAGAATTCAGGAAGAAGCCTTCAGCATGTAGAAGAATTGGTCCAAGTCCATAGTAGGGTGTTAGTTATACTCTCCAGGATCCAATGCATGGATGAATTGTGGGAGGATGAGTGCATTTACCAAGATGAGGTAATCTCCGATATAGAGAATCTGATGGAGACCCCCAGGCAGGCATTGATCGACAGTGGAGTAATCGATGAAGAGGATGTATGTGACTTCCTTCAATGGTACAGTGTAGTGATCACAACCAAGGAAACGTCTAAGAGCTTCACCAAGGAATATGCTCGATGGAGAAAGACAGACGACAACATCAGGCAAGGGATTTCCAATACAGTTGCATTCTTATTGCCATAGAGATTGGTAGAGGATGAAATAACAGTGGACAACTTGAAAGGCAAGTTGGAAGAGATCTTTCAGCTAATTATTTTCGAGAGGTATGATTTTGAAAACTTCTCCATCTTCTTTAGGAAAGGTTGAAAGAACAGTAGCAGTTATGGAGTTCAAGCAAGAATTGGCACCAAGCATCAACATAGAAGAATTGGAGACAGTGTTGGATTGGTTCTATGCCTTCAAGCAACAGAATCGAGGATAGACGCACTTAATGCATAGTAGGTGTGTACAAACTGGCCATTTATTGCACCCCCCTCTTCTTGAGCAAGCATGCATAGTGGGCATTTATTATCCATTACAGTAGTGGATTTTATCTTGCATTAATGTAGACTCCTTTTCTTTTCCCTAACCCTAATTAGGGTTGATGTGGCACGATCTGGGCCATTGATTATTATTTTCATCAAGGCCACCAACTGTAATCGAGGACCTATATGAAGGCCTCACTTCTCAATTGTATAGGGAGGACTTTGAGATTGTTGCTATGAGCTACTAAGACAATATAGTTTTCATTGAAGTTTGGTGAATACTTGATGTGTTTGAGTGCTTCCTTATTCCCTTAATTCCTTCATTTAGATTAAGTTTATTAAACAAAGCATTGTGATTGCAATGGAGAAAATGATGGTGTTTTAATGAATTTTTTTGGTTCATACTTTTGACATTTTAGTGATTCTAACTAATTGTGCAAAGTTAGTCTGAACCCAATTAATGCAATGTTCAACTTCTAACATTCACATACATTGTTCTCTATGATGGTGTATGCGATGGTATGAAAATCTATTGCAGAACCCTTGAAGATTGCCCTAGTTCACATGTAGTTTAGTATAACTCGGCAAAGTGGAGCTAGGTAATTAAGCAATTAGTTCACCAAAGTACTATCTATTGTTGTCATTGCTCTTAGGATTAGAATAGAATTCCTAAACCCTCTCCCCTTTCACTCAGCACATTTCGTGAAAATCCAAAAACGATACTTCATTGCAAAACCTTTCAATAGCTCCCATATCCAGTATGACTTGAAATGAATCTAAGCAAGTATGCATAAGGCCCCTTGTGATCATCAGCAAATCACATCAACCACCAAGCTTATACAAAGTCAAGACCTAACATAGAAAGAAACTTGGAGTCATTGTATGCTCTTCTCGCAATCTTATAGCATACACAAGACTTTGTTCAAGAGAGGATAAGATACCTCAATATTTTGTTCTACTGCTTGGTGGGTCATAAAACACGCCTCAACAAGTTTCTCTTGTTATATGCTTACTTTCATCAAATATGGTTGGCAGCCTCAATTTCAGTGACTCAATCAAGTCTCATTTCCTCTTAATTACGAAATTCATAATTCATATAAGCACTGAGTTTCTGAGACTAGAGAATATGTTTTCTATGCATTTCAAACTGAGAAGCAAACTGGTCTCCATTTGAGATCACAATAGGCTGCAACTCTTGTTTGATCATCCCGAGCAATTTTAAAAAATAGGAAAAACCTTTTTCCCTACTTAATTGTTATCTTTGTCTGTCTTCTCCAATTAAAAGACCTTTGAACTTAAGTTCATGCATGCATTCCAAAAAAGCTCACTTGGTGATCCAAATAAACCATTTTAGCCCACCAATACTTATTAAGTTTATTGCAGCATTAAAAAGGACTCTTTCCATCATCTCATTGAGCTTTTCCTGCAGATTGAATAGTTTTGAAGTCTTCCATAGAAGATTTTCAATAAGCTTATCCTCAGTATCTCCTACATTTAGTCTCCTTAATGTCATCATGATAATGAGCTTTGCAAGAGAATTCCAACTCTGGAACTATTATCCTTTTTAAGTTCAAAAGCACCACATCATTTAATTTGTCTCCTTTGAATGTCTCTTAAATCTTTGCTTGCTGACAAACTTTGGTCCTGCAAAGTCCTAATATTATACATTTGAGAAATATCCTAGCAAGCTCATGAAAGACATTCAATGTCTCCAAAAATAAGATAAGATTTCAGAGGGCCAAAGAAGCTGTTTTGTGCAAGTAAAACACATTAAGATTCTGCAATTGTATACTCCAAGGGTGTTTAAGATTTCAGTTTCAAAGGCCTATTGGCTCCCAAAACCGCAGATCGGAATCCTACAAGTCTTGCCAACTCGATGCTGGGATATTGATGCAAAGAGCACAAATAAGAAGTTTCAAATGGGCTTCCCACTCTTGCAATCAACCAACTGGCTATCAACTCTTCAACCTTCTGACAAGGTTTCAGCACAAAGAAACACACTCTCCAATAGTCTCAAGATCAAGACTAATGATAGTAGTGTCATCTTGTTCTTTGATGGTTCATGAAGCTGCATCAAAGTGTCTTGCACATGCAAGAATGAATTCTAGTTCGTGTGCTGCCAAGGGAAAAGTGGATAGAAAATGAATATGATTCTACTTTGATCCACCGCCATATCTTCAATAGCTGCAGCATCAAGTCTTGCAAAGAAGTCATCAACATTCATATGAGAAATATCAGTATCCCGTACTTCATCACAGTACTTGTGATGAAGGGATGGAGTTATGATACTGATCGTATTGGTACTTCATCTTCTTTTGTCTTTGTCGTTTGCTGGAGTAGGTTCTCTTGACATTGCAAAATGGTACGCCTGCACAATTGTTACATGAAAATCCCATAAAATGAGAACGTTTTCATGTGAAGGATCCATAGCAAGATTTTGACGGGTTTTGGACAAAATATGGATGGGGAAAATGGATGGAATGAATAAGGATAAATAATGAATAAATGGGTCAAGCTCAAAGTGGCTAAATTATGAGTAAAATTGCCTAAAAGGGGGTTTTAGAATGAATTACATATGCAACCAGCAAGCTTGGATTTAAGTGAGGAGAAAAATGAATAACACATTGAGCACCTCATGTTTTAATAAGTGCAAAATGTGAAATTTTATCCGGCGAGCATGTGGGAAAGACTTCAACCATACGGCAGCCATACGGGAAATTTTATGCGTAACGGTGGGATTTTAACTTGCATTTGCATGTAAGGGAAAAGCAAGCTTATCTTTCTTTTAAAAAATGAGACTTTACACCCGACTGCATATGCAAGTAAGATGAGACCTTGCATATGCAACTTGGATAAGAAGCCAGAAGATAGAAGGAACAACTTTAAAATCAAAAATATGCAAATATGAAAATGGAAATGACAATGACTTGCAAGAACATTCAGCAAATATATACAAATGCCTTAGAGAAAATAACCAAGGAAAATTATCTCAACTTCACCAAAAATGAGAAAGACAAATCCTCATCCAAATCTTGGGCAAATCTGAAAAGAATTCAAGAGATTTTCGGATTTTAGATTTGTCCAAAGCCAAGATTTAATAGATTCTGAAATCCTCATAACATGGCTCGAATTTGGACATGTGGATATGGTTAGAGAAATGCAATGCCCAAAATGTGGAACAAATTTTGACTTAGTATCTCCAAATGCAAAGGCATACAAAAACGGCACCTAGGGCATCAAAATAGCTTGCAAAATGATGAAAAACAGGCTTGGAATTAAAACCCCTTACCTTAGTAAGCCTTTTGATGAGATTTGATACAAAAACACCTTAAAATGGAGCATCTATGTAGTGAAAATCATGCCCAAAACGGGCTGTTTTTTTCCAAACGCACGTGTTGAGAATACATGTGAAAGCTTTTAAAATCGTTGCCCAAGCCTTGAAAGGAAAAAACGCAAATTACAAACGGCCTTTAGGAAGGCATTAACATGTTATGAAATGAATGCAATCCCACTAAAAATAGCGTTCTAGAAGAAATATGACATTTTTAAGTCAAAGCGTGTTTCTTGGGATGATAGCATATTGAGAAATATATGTATTTTCTTACAAAATCGTCACTCAACCTTATGGACGTGTTTTATAAGAGCGAATACATGTAATCAAATTCATGTATTCTCTAAGAAAATCGCCACTTCATGATCTTATAGAAGAAAATGCATAATGAGAGGTCAATAACATATGTTTTAAAACATGTATTTCTATTAAAAATCGCCACTTTTAAAATCAAGGCTTTAGTTAGTGTCAAACGCACTTTTTAGGGGCTTTCACACATTTCAAAATACATGTATTCTCATGGAGAATCGCCACTTGCTTTGAGAAAGAGTCTACGTCATTGAAGAAGGGGAATTTGAAGCCTTTAACATGTATTTAAAACACATGCAGTAGCTTTAAAAATTGCCACCTTCAGTGGACTTGTATTTTGGACTTCTAAAACATGCAATAGGGCCCAAAATCGCCACTTCTCATTAAGCTTAGTGGAAACAAGTTATTTTCAATCAAATACATGTGCATTTGGGTCCAAAATCACATCTTTAGCTTGATGTGAGTGGAGAACTCTCTTTAAATTTGCATCTACATGTTAAAATGACATGCAAACATATTTCAAAAACCCACTGATATTAAAAATGAACTTTTAATGCAATAACATATGTAATCGCATTTAAAAAGTACACTTTTAATGATGTTGGGACTTAGAATTTATTGAAAGTAGATTTTAATGGAGTATTTGCATGTGGATATATGCAATATGAAATAAAAATCCCACTTATGCACTTAAGTTGTCTCATATAATTATATTTAATATTTAACAATAGTTTTAATAAAGTAACATGAAAAATAACCTTGAAATAAGCTATTTTCATAAAACATAAAAAACTATGGTCAAATCAACTCAGAACGAATTGAAATTTTTAAATGGACCACAAAATCCACTATAAATAACAAATATAACTTTATATCATGCAACCATATACTTCTAATTGCAACGAGAGTTGGAGAGGAGGCGGGAATCGAAGCGTTAGGTGGTGGAGTTTTGAATTTGGAGAGCAAGAAAAACTCAGGCAATTGTGTGGGTGCCTCGGAGCAGGTTAGTGCCCATTCGGATGGGATTGTTGGACAAGAGTCTGATAGCAAAAAGGATGGGGACCAACAGAGTTTCCAGAGAGACCCTGGGAAAGAGGACAAGCATATAAACAAAAGTGTGTTGGAGATTCCCCAGTCAATGCTTCTCAATCCCAAGAAAGAGAACTGTTAGACGGATCCCCTTAGACCACGATATGAACCAGTGTGTACACAACCCTCAGCAAAACTTTTCAGAGTCAAACCAATCAGAAAATCAAGTTTTCCAAATATTAAGGTCATCTCCAACAAGGAGAAAGGGAGTGTTGTGATTATGGTGCCAGACGAGCTAGTAGATCAGAATACTGCTTTGATGGCCATGACTCTAGTGGGTATGTTCATTGGACCCAAACCTAACATTGATGTAGTTAGATCTTTTGCCAAAAAGAAATGGGATCTCAAGGGAAGTATGGAAATCTCAGCCATGTCCTTTCTTTCCTTTTCTTTCGCCTGTCGTGAAGATTTCTCCAAAATCTTTTGCGGAGGTCCTTGGATCATTGGTAGAGCCACCCTAGTTCTTCAAAAGTAGTCTCCCCAACTTGATCTGAACAATTTTAATTTTTTGTTCAAGCCCCAGTCTGGGTTAGACTCTAACAACTCCCTCTGCAGTTTTGGTATGAGGACTTCTTCAGAGGGGTGGCTAGCTCTTTTGGTGAACTTCTACCCTATTACTACTTCACGTAAAAGACTAACCTATGCTAGGATTTGCGTTGGAGTTGAACAACGTAGAGATATGCCTGAAATCATTGAAACCCACTCTAAATTGGGAAAACACATTCAAAAGGTGGATTTTGAAAGTCTATATTTTGCTTGTTTCCATTGCAAGAAGGCAAGACATGTTGCCAAATCCTGTCTATCTTTCATTGCCAAGGAAAAGGCGAGAAAGGCCCAAAAAAAGGAATGGAAGAAGAAGTATAAACCAGCAAGTATTAAGGAAAACAAGTAACGCGGGATGGACTTTAATGAACCAGTAGAGGTTCCCAAAGACAGTAGGGAGAAAGATAAGGATATTCTGTGAGTGAGGTATTGGTGAATACCCAAGACAAGTAGAACGAGGTTATTAACCTGGCGCAAGGAGGGTACTCCAACTCACCATCAGAGGACTTTCTGAATGTGTCAACAGCCCTAAATTTTGTGCAATACCTCTCACATAAAGGAGCAAATCAGAACAAGGAAGACTCCATGGAAAGTGTTACCCCAAGGATGTCTATACAAGATGCCCAACCCTGCGCTATATTGGGAGGATCAAGTAACATCATCATAGGGGATAAAGATCATATGGCTAAGAATATGGAAGAAATATGTGATCAATGTGCTCCGGAGGAGGGACCTAATAAAGAAGGGTGGAAAATGATTTCCAATAGGAAAATGAAAAACACTAGAGATCTTTCTCATGTCTCACCAGGAGCAACTAGAAGTAAAAGTAAGCTAGATGTAGGAGCAAAACCAAAGACACTTGAAAGGAAAAAGGCTAGTACTGTCAAAGATGAAGCATGTAAAAATATTGTGGATGGAATCCAATTGACCATCTGGGAAGTTTGCTCCAACAAGAATATTGCGAATGGAACCTAATGGAAATGGACCACATAAGCAGGATGTAGTTAGGAACTTAATTAGAAACCATAAACCTGATTTTGTTTTGATACAAGAAACTAAGATCACCAAGGATAGAGTGGAAACCATGAAAGTTGGAAAATTTAATATAGTGGGTTCTAGCTCTAAGGGAGCCTCTAGTGGGTTTGCTATTCTCTGGAATGCCAACAAATTCAAAGGAGACATTATTTATGTTAGTGATAACATAATTTTGAGTAAATTCTCTAATGTCAAGGATGATGACAGCTGGTTAATTTTGAATATTTATGCTTCGAATTCTGAAAGAAGTAGATCACGGTATTGGGACCAAATAAGGAATCTTCTTGGAGGGATGCAGGTTAAAGGGATCCTAATGGGGGATTTCAATGCCCCCCTTAAGAACCAAGAGAAAAAAGGTGGTATGGAGATTGATCTTGATAGCAAAATGGACCTCATGAATCTTATTAATGACCTGGCCCTTATTGATTTGGACCTTCAAGGAGCGGATTTCACATGTTCAAACAGTAGAGTTCGAAAGGAGTGCATCCAGGTGAGACTTGAGAGATCTCTCATCACAATGGATTGGTTAGCCAATTTCTCTTCTACTTTGACGGCCATGGCTAGGATTGGATCAGATCACTTCCCGATTGTTCTAATGATGGAGCAAATGGATAGAATGAGTAACTTCCCCTTCAAAATTGAAAAAATGTGGATGGGGCACCCCAACATCAAGGATAAGAGTAATGAGTGGTGATCAATTCATGTGGAGGGCAAAGCAATGTTTAAAGTGGCTAAGAAATTAAGGAATGTAAAAGACAATATCAAGTTTTGGAATAAATCTTCATTCGGAAATATTTTTTAATCCAGGGCTACACTCATGGAAAAGATATCTCTAATGCAAGATTCGGTATAGAATATGGGATATGACACCGAAAGCTTGGAGAAAGAAGCCCTACTAGCTTCCTACCATGATATTATCGGTAAAGAAGAAACTTTCTAGAGACAAAGGTCTAGATCTATCTGGCTTTGGGAGGGTGATCGCAATACAAGGTTCTTTCATCTTACAACCCTAAAGCATAAGAGCGGTCAACAAGATTTCAATAATTATAAAAAATGACAAGACTATTGTTAATAAAGCCAGCATCAATATGGAAGCCAAGTGATATTTTGAAGAGCTCCTTTCTGCTGAGCCAACCATTTCTTTTACTGAATAGGAGAGGATTTTGGGAAATATAAAGCACGTTATTGGGGGAGCTCTCAACAAGAAGCACAGTTCAATCCCCTCTGAGAAGGAGGTTGAAAAGGCTACTTTTTCTTTTGAAGGTGATAAAGCTCTTGGCCTTGATTATTTCCCCATGTGCTTCTTTCAAGTTTACTGGCATATAGTTAAACATGATGTGATCAAGGTTGTGCAGGAATTTTTTGGCTCCAAGAATCTGTTGAAGAAGCTTAATACTACTTTCCTGGTCCTTATCCCTAAAGTGCCTGGGGCTGAGACTATGGACAAATTTTGACCTATCAATCTATGTAATTCTTTCTATAAGATTATCTATAAGGTCCTCACTCTGAGAATGTTAGAGATCTTGCCTATCTTAATTTCCCCACAACAATTTGGATCACTCCTAGAAGGCAGATTTTAGATTCCATCATGATGGTTCATGAAGTCATCCACTCCCTTGATGTTGCAAGGAGTTGAGGATTCTTGCTCTAAGTGGACCTCTCCAAAGCTTATGACAGATTGGACAGGTCTTTCTTGCTCAAGGTTTTGGAAGCTTTTGGATTCAATAAAAAGGTATGTAGAATCATCTCCCAATTAATTTTTTTTGTCTCTATGGCTGTTATGGTTAATGGCACTCCATCCGGAGGCCTCAGATAGGGAGACCCTCTTTCTCCTGTCCTTTTCATCATAGCAATAACATATGTGATCGCATTTAAGTACACTTTTAATGATGTTGGGACTTAGAATTTATTGAAAGTGGATTTTCATGGAGCATTTTGCATGTGGATATATGCAATATGAAATAAAAATCCCACTTATGCACTTAAGTTGTCTCATGCAATTATATTTAATATTTATCAATAGTTTTAATAAAGTAACATGAAAAATAACCTTAAAATAAGCTATTTTCATAAAACATAAAAAACTATGGTCAAATCAACTCAGAACAAGTTGAAATTTTTAAATGGACCACAAAATCCACTATAAATAACAAATATAACTTTATATCATGCAACCATATACTTATAATTGCAACGAGAGTTCGAGAGGGGGCAAGAATGGGAGCGTCAGGTGATGGAGTTTTGAATTTGGAGAGCGGGAAAAACTTAGGCAATTGTGTGTGTGCCTCGGAGCAGGTTGGTGCCCATTCCAATGGGATTGCTGGACAAGAGTCTAATAGCAAGAAGGATGGGGACCCACAGAGTTTCCAAAGAGACCCTGAGAAAGAGGACAAGCATGTAAACAAAAGTGTGTTGGAGATTCCCAGGTCAATGGTTGTCAATCCCAAGAAAGAGAATTGTTAGACGGATCCCCTTAGACCACGATATGAACCAGTGTGTACAAAACCCTAGGCAAAACTTTTCGGAGTCAAACCAATCGGAAAATCAAGTTTTCTAGATATTAAGGTCATCTCCAACAAGGAGAAAGGGAGTGTTGTGATTATGGTGTCGGACGAGCTAGTAGATCAGAATATTGCTTTGATGGCCATGACTCTAGTGGGTGTGTTCATTGGACCCAGAGCGAACATTGATGTAGTTATGATCTTTTGCCAAAAAGAAATGGGATCTTAAGGGAAGTGTGGAAATCTCAGCCATGTCCTTTCTTTCCTTTTCCTTCGCCTGTCATGAAGATTTCTCTAAAATCTTTTGCGAAGGTCCTTGGATCATTGGTAGAGCCACCCTATTTCTTCAAAAGTAGTCTCCCCAACTTGATCTGAACAATTTTAATTTTTTGTTCAAGCCCTAGTCTGGGTTAGACTCTAACAACTCCCTCTGCAGTTTTGGTATGAGGATGTCTTCAGAGGGGTGGCTAGCTCTTTTGGTGAACTTCTACCCTGTTACTACTTCACGTAAAAGACTAACCTATGCAAGGATTTGCGTTGGAGTTGAACAACGTAGAGATATGCCTGAAATCATTGAAACCCACTCTAAATTGGGAAAACACATTCAAAAGGTGGATTTTGAAAGTATGTATTTTGCTTGTTTCCATTGCAAGAAGGCAAGACATGTTGCCAAATCCTGTCTGTCTTTCATTGCCAAGGAAAAGGCGAGAAAGGCCCAAAAAAAGGAATGGAAGAAGGATAAACCAGCAAGTATTAAGGAAAACAAGTAACAGGGGATGGACTTTAACAAACCAGTAGAGGTTCCCAAAGACTGTAGGGAGAAAGATAAGGATATTCCCAATGTGGTGAATGAGGTACTAGTGAATACCCAAGACAAGCAGAACGAGGTTATTAATCTAGCGCAAGGAGGGTACTCTAACTCACCATCGGAGGACTTTCAGAATGTGTCGACAGCACTAAATTTTGTGCAATCCCTCTCACATAAAGGAGCGAATCAAAACAAGGAAGACTCCATTGAAAGTGTTACCCCAAGGATGTCCATACAAGATGCCCAACCCTACGCTATATTGAGAGGATTAAGTAACATCATCATAGGGGATACAGATCATATGGCTAAGAATATGGAAGCAATATGTGATCAATGTGCTACAGAGGAGGGGCCTAATAAAGAAGGGTGGAAAATGATTTCCAATAGGAAAATGAAAAACACTAGAGATCCTTCTCACGTCTCACCAGCAACAACTAGAGGTAAAAGTAAGCCAGATGTAGGAGCAAAATCAAAGACACTTGGAAGGAAAAAGGCTAGTACTGTCAAAGAAGCATGTAAAAATATTGTGGATGGAATCCAATTGACCATCTGGGAAGTTTGCTCCAACAAGAATATTGCAAATGGAACCTAATGGAAATCGACCACATAAGCAGGATGTAGTTAGGAACTTAATTAGAAACCATAAACCTGAATTTGTTTTGGTACAAGGAACTAAGATGACTAAGGATACAGTGGAAACCATTAAAGTTGGAAAATTTAATATAGTGGGTTCTAGCTCTAAGGGAGCCTCTGGTGGGTTTGCTATTCTCTGGAATGCCAAAAAATTCAAGGGAGACATTATTTATGCTAGTGATAACATAATTTTGAGTAAATTCTCTAATGCCAAGGATGATGACAACTAGTTCATTTTGAATGTTTAAGCTTCGAATTCTAAAAGAAGTAGATCATAGTATTGGGACCAAATAAGGAATCTTCTTGGAGGGATGCAGGTTAAAGGGATCCTAATGGGAGATTTCAATACCCCCCTTAAGAGCCAAGAGAAAAAAGGTGGTATGGATATTGATTTTGATAGCAAAATGGACCTCATGAATCTTATTAATGACCTGGCCCTTATTGATTTGGACCTTAAAGGAGAGGATTTCACATGTTCAAACGGTAGAGTTCGAAAGGAGTGCATCCAAGTGAGACTTAATAGATCTCTCATCACAATGGATTGGTTAGCCAATTTCTCTTGTACTTTGACGGCCATGGCTAGGATTGGATCGGATCACTCCCCGACTGTTCTAATGATGGAGCAAATGGATAGAATAAGTAATTTCCCCTTCAAATTTGAAAAAATGTGGATGGGGCACCCCAACATCAAGGATAAGAGTAATGAGTGGTGATCAATTCATGTGGAGGGCAAAGCAATGTTTAAAGTGGCTAAGAAATTAAGGAATGTAAAAGACAATATCAAGTTTTGGAATAAATCTGCATTTGGAAATATTTTTTAATCCAGGGCTACACTCATGGAAAAGATATCTCTAATGCAAGATTCTGTATAGAATATGGGATATGGCACTGAAAGCTTGGAGAAAGAAGCCCTGCTAGCTTCCTACCATGATATTATCGGAAAAGAAGAAACTTTCTAGAGACAAAGGTCTAGATCTATCTGGTTATGGGAGGGTGATCGCAATACAAGGTTCTTTCATCTCACAACCCTAAAACATAAGATCGGTCGACAAGATTTCAAAAATTATAAAAAATGACAAGACTATTGTTAATAAAGCCAACATGAATATGGAAGCCAAGTGATATTTCTGTTGTCGGTAAATTCTATATTATAGCCCACAGGTAGAATAGTATCTATACGGGCGCATGACGATTGAGTCAACCCTTTGGGAAAGTATATGTACATCCTCCGGAAGGGACTTTGGGATCATCATTGTAATCAATCATATAAAATATTGTAGTATCTTTTGTATACATGCATATAATAAAAGGAATACTTCTGTGTTACATGTTCTTGTCTATTATTTGAATGCATTAATAAACCATTTACCCTGTACAATAAACATTTAGCATCATTGCCTATAAGGACAAGGTGCTATGAATGCCAAGCACATTGAATAAAGATAGAAATAAGAATCCAGAAGATGACGACATAAGCATGGCACGAGAAGTATTAAACTGCACACAGCAAAGCGATCAGAGGCACAAACTCCAACAACTTGCCGAAGGGTACGGCAATGGTGCCACAAGAGGTGACCACGGTACCACAGAAGCCTTGTCGAACAAAGTGCAACCGCCAAGTCGATTAAGGGAAAGGTTGATAGAAGAAGCCCGAGAAAGGCGAAGGGTGATTGAAGGAACAAAGGAAGAATTGGTAAATTGGTATACGCCCAGGGGGAATCCGAACGAAAGGGAAAGGACCAGCACGGCTCAGCGTGTCGAAGGAATTCGAGCATGGGTTGAACTCTTCGTCCTTGATACACCTGACAAGCAAATACAGTTTGGTCAAAACAACCAACTCCTTGACGAAGCCTTCACGCCACTTGAGAACATAGGTGCCCGTAACGCGGGTGTTCAAAGCAGGCATGAAAGTACAGAACAATGAGGAAGTCCAAAACAACACAGGTACAAACAACAACGCACAACAAAAGAAAGAAAGGGTACCGATGGCCGGTCCAAAGGAAAAGTTACAATAGTTCAACGAGGATGGCATGACTGACCCGATCAGACACTGCAAAACTTGCGAGACGATTTGGACAGCAAATGGAGAAAATGACCAAGACGAATAGACAAGGCAATTTCCAACCACCTTACGAGGTGTAGCAATCGATTGGTTTTCTAATACCGATCTGGCAAAGCTAACGACATGGGAAAACATAAAGAAGGAATTTATTACAGAGTTGCAACTACTACGAGACGACAATGAGATAGTAGCAGAAATCTACACCACAAAACAAGGGAAAAATGAAACTATCCATGTATATGCTAGAAAGTTAAAAGAACTAGTAAATAAGATGGAAAGTAAGCCAACAGACAAGCTGAAAAAGAGATGTTTCATAGAAGGACTACGCCCGAAGTTAAAAAGGAAAATGAAAATTGTACCGCCATCGTCGTACACTAAAGCACACAATTGAGTGATGGACTTAAAAAGTGAACCGAAAACAAAGAAGAAGAAGGGAAGCAAGTTATCTGACTCGGATGAATCCTCTTCTGAAGATAGTAGTGGTGATGAAAAGGACAGTAAGAAGGTCCGTCCTCTCCAGAAGGATATGATCAGGATGATGAAAGAATTTAGGAATATGCAGAAAGGAAATAGCCTGACTAAAGAAAATGAGCTATGGTGCACAGAATGCAAGGCGAAAGGTCACACTAAGGGAGCCTGTCCAAAGAATCAGTTTTGTGATATATGCCAAATCGCGGGACATTCCACAAAGAAATGCCCATTCAATATGAAAACAAGAGGGCATCAACAAGTGCTCCTAACACAAGAAGCATCCACGTCGGGAGGAAACGGAAACACAAATAATGACGGTGCCACCTTAGGTGGGTACAGAAACAACAGAAGGGGATAGAACAACAACAATAATAACGGAGGCTGCAGTCGGATTCAGTATGATGCAAACGGCCGACCGATGATTCAGTGTCGGGCACGCAACTTATGGGGCCACTTTGCACGAAATTGTACAACGATGAACACACCGAAGTTGTTATGCAGATGGTGTGGTCCCGGAGACCATGAAGACGCCAACTGCCCGAAATCGAAATCAAGAGTGAATTTGATTAGCATCGAAGCAGAAATGAACAGAGAAGAAGTCCTGCCAATCACGTGTAAACAGGCAAAGCTATACCCAGACCCAACGGAAGAAAAAAAAGAGATTGGAAGAAGCACAGGCAGAAATTGAGAAAGGGATGCAGTCAAAGAAATCACAAACGGAAAAGGGGGATACTGTGGGTACCTCAATGAGGAACTACGCAAAACGAAACATCATAAGGCGGATATTACAAACTGAAGTGCCAGTAAAATTAAATGATCTAATCCTCACAACGCCCCAACTACAAACAGCACTAACAAACATGGCTCCGGCTGCTAAACTATCAGAAGAACCCAGGAAGGAGAAGGAAAGCGGAACAAGTGCAGCAAACCCGATGCCGCTAGCCCTCACATTAGCAAGGCATCCGACGGTCATAGAAATGGGTATATTGGGAACGATCCTCTCAGACACAATTGTGGACAGAGGTTTGAGGGTAAATGTCCTACCAAAAGATACCTAGAAGAAGTTGGGACAGCCGACATTGTGGCCACCCACGTTCCAATTGCTAACTGCAGACCAACATGGCATTAAGCCTCTAGGGATCCTAACAACACAACCAGTATCTATTGGAACACAGTCGTTCTTGCTCGACTTTGTAGTCATCCCGCTAAAAAGAAGGGGATATGATGCCATTCTTGGACGAGGATGGCTCATACAAGCAAAGGTTAAACATTACTGGAAGAAGAATACGCTATCAATGGAGAGTAGAGGACGGAGATTTATTATTGATTTACACACACAAATCGTGGGAGAAGACGGATCGTCCGATTTAGAAGGAAAGGATGAAGGTAAGAAGCAAATGGAACCCGATGAGGAAGGAGTCCTACGGTTGGAAGGTGGATCGAAGGACGACGATCTGGACTCATTGAACGGCCTATTCCATTGGCAAATGGAGGATTATGAGCTCTTTCCAAGCTATAATATGTTAAGGGTTGATGAAAGTGAGAAAGGAGAGGAAAATGAATGTCTGAAGGAATACAGGGAAGCAGAAGAAGGGAAGGCGGCTACGGCTGAAGTTGAAGGGAAGAACATACTGTACGATCCTAGCAAAAGGAAAGATTCCACTGTACGGTACAGCCAAGCAGAAAGAAAATGTTACGCCGCACCACGGATTTAGTAGAAAGGTACTGGCAGCAAGGAAAACACATTGTACAGTCTGCATAAGAAACAAAGAGGAAGAGCTTAATAAAAACTTCAGCAGTACGGAGTGAAGGGGCAAAACCAAAGACACTTGGAAGGAAAAAGGCTAGTACTGTCAGAGGAAGCATGTAAAAATATTGTGGATGGAATCCAATTGACCATCTAGGAAGTTTGCTTCAACAAGAATATTGCGAATGGAACCTAATGGAAATGGACCACATAAGCAGGATGTAGTTAGGAACTTAATTGAAAACCATAAACCTGATTTTGTTTTGATACAAGAAACTAAGATGACTAGGGATAGAGTGGAAACCATGAAAGTTGGAAAATTTAATATAGTGGGTTCTAGCTCTAAGGGAGCCTCTAGTGGGTTTGCTGTTCTCTAGAATGCCAACAAATTCAAAGGAGACATTATTTATGCTAATGATAAAATAATTTTGAGTAAATTCTCTAATGTCAAGGATGATGATGGTTCATTTTGAATGTTTATGCTTCAAATTCTAAAAGAAGTAGATCATGGTATTGGGACCAAATAAGGAATCTTCTTCGAGGGATGCAGGTTAAAGGGATCCTAATGGGGGATTTCAATGCCCCCCTTAAGAGCCAAGAGAAAAAAGGTGGTATGGAGATTGATCTTGATAGCAAAATGGACCTCATGAATCTTATTAATGACCTGGCCCTTATTGATTTGGACCTTCAAGGAGTGGATTTCACATGTTCAAACAGTAGAGTTCGAAAGGAGTGCATCCAGGTGAGACTTGAGAGATCTCTCATCACAATGGATTGGTTAGCCAATTTCTCTTCTACTTTGACGGCCATGGCTAGGATTGGATCAGATCACTCCCCAATTGTTCTAATGATGGAGCAAATGGATAGAATGAGTAATTTCCCCTTCAAATTTGAAAAAATGTGGATGGGGCACCCCAACATCAAGGATAAGAGTAATGAGTGGTGATCAATTCATGTGGAGGGCAAAGCAATGTTTAAAGTGGCTAAGAAATTAAGGAATGTAAAAGACAATATCAAGTTTTGGAATAAATCTACATTTGGAAATATTTTTTAATCCAGGGCTACACTCATGGAAAAGATATCTCTAATGCAAGATTCTGTATAGAATATGGGATATGACACTAAAAGCTTGGAGAAAGAAGCCCTCCTAGCTTCCTACCATGATATTATCAGTAAAGAAGAAACTTTCTAGAGACAAAGGTCTAGATCTATCTGGTTGTGGGAGGGTGATCGCAATACAAGGTTCTTTCATCTCACAATCCTAAAGCATAAGATCGGTCAACAAGATTTCAAAAATTATAAAAAATGACAAGACTATTGTTAATAAAGCCAGCATCAATATGGAAGCCAAGTGATATTTCGAAGAGCTCCTTTCTGCTAAGCCAACCATTTCTTTTCTTGAACAAGAGAGGATTTTGAGACATATAAAGCACATTATTGGGGAAGCTCTCAACAAGAAGCACAGTTCGATCCCCTCTGAGAAGGAGGTTGAAAAGGCTACTTTTTCTTTTGAAGGTGATAAAGCTCCTGGCCTTGATTGTTTCCTCATGTGCTTCTTTCAAGTTTACTGGCATATAGTTAAACATGATGTGATCAAGGTTGTGTAGGAATTTTTTGGCTCCAAGAATCTATTGAAGAAGCTTAATGCTACTTTCCTGGTCCTGATCCCTAAAGTGCCTAAGGCGACTATGGACAAATTTTGACCTATCAATCTGTGTTATTCTTTCTATAAGATTATCTCTAAGGTCCTCACTCTGAGAATGTTAGAGATCTTGCCTATCTTAATTTCCCCACAACAATTTGGATTCACTCCTAGAAGGCAGATTTTGGATTCCATCATGATGGTTCATGAAGTCATCCACTCCCTTGATGTTGCAAGGAGTCGAGGATTCTTACTCAAAGTAGACCTCTCCAAAGCTTATGACAGAGTGGACAAGTCTTTTTTGCTCAAGGTTATGGAAGCTTTTGGATTCAATAACAAGGTATGTCGAATCATCTCCCAATTAATTTCTTTTGTCTCCATGGCTGTTATGATTAATGGCACTCCAACCTCTTTCTTTAAACCATCCGGAGGCCTCAGACACGGAGACCCTCTTTCTCCTGTCCTTTTCATCATAGCTGTTGAATGTTTGGGGAGGCTCATTTCGTCGGGCATTAACTCCAATTTTCTCGATGAGGTTAGGTCGTCCTCGGCTTCTGACAATTTCTCCCATCAACAATTCATTGATGACACTATTCTAGGAGGGGCTTCCACAATCAAGAAAGCAAGAAATCTGAAGGAGATGCTCAATTGTTACTGTCAAGCCACAGGCCAACTTATCAATTGAAATAAAAGCTCTTTGTTTTTCATTAACATGCCTGCTGACAGATAGAGGAGGATTGCAACTATTTTGGGTAGCAATATCGAGAACTTGCCATCTACACATTTGGGCTGCCCCTAGGTCTTAAGCCGCCAGATAACTTTTGGCATTCCCTAGTGGATAAATTTAATAGAAAACTTGCAGGATGGAAAGGGATCACACTCAGTCAAGCTGGTAAGATCCAATTGCTTAAGTCAACCTTGCAGAACCTGCCCACCTATGCTCTTAGCCTATTTCAAATTCCTTCCAAACTTGCGGAGGCTATTGAGAAGATCCAAAAAATATTTCTTTGGTTAGGCGCTGAAGAAAAGAAAAGATTGCCCCTGATATGACTTCTGGAGATCTAGGATTGAGGAAAATTAGGGTTTTCAACTCTACTTTGCCAGCCGAACAAGTTTGGAGACTTTTCCAAAATAATGATGAATGGAGTAAAATCTTGATTGCCAAATACTGTAATTATTCTTCTTTACAGGAATTTCTTATGGCTGATAACATGCCTAATGAATCCTTCATATGGAATGGTACTTTGAAAGCAAGGAAAATGACATCTTTGAAAGCAAGATGTAAACTTAGCAATGGAAATTCAATCCAGTTTTGGGAGGATAATTGGCTCCCACCTACACTGCTAGAAGATCAGGAGGGTATCAATAACATGAAGGACTTTTGCATGGAAAGGTTTGGGAGTAGAGTTGCCGACTATTGGAGGAATGGTAACTAGTTGATACATGGCTTTCCTAAACTTCAACCCTTGACTCTTATGCTGAATTCAATCTTTCCAATGACCAATCTAGAAAGATTAATTTAGGATGCGTCTTCCTCTAGGACTTTTTCAGTGGCTTCTACTTACCAGGCTTTATCCAATTGCTCCCTGACTCCTCCGCTATGGGTGAAAGCGTGAATTCCATCCCTTAACCCCAAGATTAATATAATCTTTTGGATCCTTCTTCAAAGCAAAACTCTCACTATTGATAACCTTTGTAAACAAGGTTTCCACTTGCCAAACATGTGTTTTGTGTTGCTCTGAAGCAGAGACTATCAACCACCTCTTTTTGCACTGCTCCTTTGCAAGTTTAATCTAGTCTAGACTATTCAATAGACTGGATATCTCTTGGGCTCTTCCTGCTTTTATCCCTAACTGCTTCTCTCAGTGGATCCCTCCTGCTCTGAGCCCTAAAGATTTTTCTTCCTTTTGGACTCTTGCTCTGCCTCACATTTCCTGGGGTATCTAGAAGGAGAGGAACAATAGAATATTCAGAAACAAGGAAGCTCCCCCTTCAATGGCCTTCTCCAAAATTATCAATTCAATCTCTGAGAACCTCAGTCTGCTCAAATCTAGAAATAGCAGGAGCCCCCCTAACAACCTTTTAAACCATAATGTCAAGGCCAGAATGGAAAGTAGATGGAGTTTTCCTCCAAAAGGATAGTTCAAAGTAACTTTGATGGGGCAGCCAATGGTAACCCCGGGCTGGCAGGGTGCGGGGGAGTGATAAGAAACCATTATGGCCGAAGCATTGCAACGGTGGCTCTCCCCTTTGAATCACAGACCAACCACGTCGCTGAGGCAATGGCCGCTCTCCAAATAACCAGATTGGCCAAAAACCAAGGCATCTCCAATCTATGGTTAGAAGGAGACTCAATGAGCATAATTATCTGCCTTAAAGGAATAACTACACCTTCTTGGAATATCGAAAACATTATATTGGAAACCAAAAATATTCTAAATCCCTTGGATGGCCACTATATCTGTCATGTGTACCATGAGTCCAATACAGCGGCTAACATGATTGCAAATTAGGCAGTGAGGTGTCAAGGGACCGTAACCTAGTAGAGAAACAAAAGCCTCCCTATGACCATCATATCTTAAATTGATTATGATATAATCAATGGTAAGGAAGGGGTAATCATGAATAAGGATGGACACGCCTAGAAAGATTGTTTCATTGATTTCGAAATGTAAGGACGCCCAAAAGAAAGGCAAGTTTTTTAATGATCCTATCATTTCGCATGCTTGCTGGGTGATTTTGAGAACCACTTCTTCAATTTTAGTGGTGATTGTTTTGGTAAGTTTTTGCAAGTATTCTCTGCAAGTTGAATATCATAGAACCAAGATGGGAAGCCAAAGGAGGCGTAAACCATCTAACTATGACAAATGGAAGAAAAATTCAAGGGTTTGGGAAATTTTGGAGAATGGGCACCACACCACCTTCATGGTGAGACTTCATGGTGAGACTTCATGGTGGAAATCTAGAGGTTACTAATCTTTTCCAGAAAAAGTGGAGTGATGGTTCACTGAACCTAGATGGCAAATTACACCATCAACAAGGAGCTCATTTCAACGGTTATTGGTGTTCCGATTGAAGGAAGTTCTACAAAGACCGGAAGTTTTCTAATGTGGCTATTGATGATTTCCCCAAGAAGCCAGACAACCCTTGTGAAAGACAAAGGTAAGACCTACTTTCGGCCAAAATGTATCAAAAAACTTTGGAGGTTTGTCCTACATGCTATCATCTATTATGTCACTCTAGATACCAAATTTTCTAGAATCTGTTCCCACCACTTTGTCTTGTTGAACCATTTTAGGCATAATATCAAGGTTTCTATTCCTTTTTACCTTGTCTTCTTTAAATGCTGGAATAAAGGACATTAGGGAGAAAACTGTTGCAAATCCTCCTTTACATGAGGGTCTCATGTTGCTCATTTACGAGCATATTTAAGCCCATTCAATTGGGAAATTTCCCTAAGTTGAAGGGCAAGGAGGATATGGGCAGTGATTATGATTACTCTCATGGTTCTTCGGACACTGAAGATAGTGAAGGGCTACACTCTAATGATGAGGACTTAGGGACAAAGTTCAAGGGTAAGGGAAAGCATTCCACTCACAACACTCCTGGCAAATCCCCAAGGAAATATGGACGGGCTTCCAAAAAATAGAAAAGAAGGTGGAGTCGAAAGAGTTTGTACGAGGAAGACTCTATGGAGTCGGAGGAAGATGTAGAGCTAACCCAACGTAGGGGGACTCCCAAAAAGAGAAACCCTGTTTGGAAGGCCAAACCCCTTAAGTCAAAAAAGCAAGCTAAGGTGGTTATTTCCTCTAATGATTACGAGGAATGGGATAACATGGACACGGATGGTCACGAGAATGTGCCTTCTAAGGCAGAGCTGAGAAAGAAAACCACAAGAAAAGAGAGTGTGAAAGAGGGCTTGGGTGATGCCTTCCCTTTGGACTTCATCAAGCACCAATATGGTGGATCTCTCTCCCCTGAGGATAAAGATCATGCCCCCCCAGTCTGCTCATAAAACATGTAAGGACGAGCACCAATCTCAAGGGAAAGGAAGAAAAATTGCCTGGAAAAACATGGCCTTAGATTCTATGAGACTGGGGATTGCGAGGGAAACTATTAATTTAAAGGTCAAAGAATCTGATCTGGGTAAGGTGGACCTCCAAACTCTTATTGATCCTTCTCTAGTCATTCTTAGTGATAATAGCAAAGAGGAAGATATGGACCTCAACAATGTCAGGAACAACGTGGTTGACAACTTCAGGTCAATAAGATGGATGCTTCATTAGATTTTGGACTTGAAGGACAAGATGACCATGGTTGAGATGAGGGTTGGTGGTAACAAGATGCAGGATGCTAAGAACACAGACAACCCCCCACTGGGTCCCTGATTGAAATGGACACTTTCTATAGGTTGGAAGCCCAGGTGATGGAGCTAGAAAACAAAGTCAATAGGATTGAAAGTATGCTCCGGAGTATAACTGAATAGGGCTATAATATTCTCAAAGCCTCCAACGAGCATGTCAAGATTCTGATCACCAGGATGGAGGGAAGCTCGAGGGAGAAAGCCATCATTGTTATGGATGAGGATACTGGACCTGCAGTTGAGAACAAGGAAGGTATGGGAAGAAGGACTAGGGCTACTACAACGAAAATAGTTGTTGGGGCTTCCTCTGAAATCAAACAAATCAAAGATGACGCTGAGAAGATGGACGTGCTCCAAGAACAAGCAACGGAGATGATTAAAAGAATGGTTTTAATGTCCAATTGCCCCTAGCCTGTTCTGTGTTTTTCTTGTTTTCTAGCTTTTCTATGCTATCTTTTGGTTGCTGGCTTTTTCTAAGTTAGCTTTGTCGTTAGTGTGTTGTTCCTTAATGGGCTTTAATGTTTAATCTCTAGATATTTTGTACAGAGTTTTAGGGCCCCTTCAAAACCTATTTTCTTAATCAAAATCGCTATATCAAGCAATTGCCAATAAAAAGCCCACTTTTATGAAGTTTTTAATAAAAATATGCAGTTGACCTGAAAAACCTCACTTTTTCCCTTATAACTTGAGCTAGATAACTCTAATTTGGACCTAAGTTAGCTCTTATTGAGCAGAATTCCAAGGGCTATTCACCTAAGGCTATTACAAGACCAAAATCTATTTACAACACAAAGAAAAACAAAGAAAAGACAAGAAAGTTAACAAAAAATCGAGAATTTGTAGTGAGAGAAGGAAAACTATTACCTACAAACAATTAGGGATAATCTCGACAACAAACTTTCAAAAAAACACATAAACAAGACTACACAAAGGACAATTCGGGGATAATCAATGCCTTATGAATGCATTAATCAAAGAGGATGCATCTACAAATCCATGAGAAATTGCATAGGGTTGCCTCAACTTTGTGATGTCAAAATTGAGGACAAGAAGAAGATAATTGCAAGATTAGAGAGGATTGTTAATAAATCAACTTAAGCTCTCATACTTCTCTTGGAATGGGCCTGAGTTAGCACCCATAACATTTCAAATTTTGCAAAGTGTTAATATTATATTCTATGTTTGACCATTTCTTCAAACCTATTCAGGATGTTCTTTTAGTAAGATCTCGAGAAATACAATTAGTAAACTTCATAAATTTGAATTTTCTAATTATAACTTTGTAGATGTGAAGGCCTCTTCTCATGCTTCTTTAGACCTTGTGTTCCAGGATAAAATTGACAAGTATATCACTAAGGAGAGCTAAAATTATTAAATTTAATCAACATGGCCTAGCAAACCATTGCCTACTTTTGAGTTCCTGGAACTTTGTACTTAGTTTATAGGCTGACTTTGTACAAAGTCACAAACATTATTTGTAATTGACATTTGACAATTGTCTCAATCTAGTTATCTTTTATGCTATTGTGGTTGTTTTGCACAATGAAATCAGCAATATCTATATAAAATTATAAACAATAATAATTTATTTTGTACAATCTACTAGCTTAACTCTATAATTTATTTAGTCTCAATAAATCTACGATGTGGAACTGCCCCTTATTTAAAAAATATAATAAAAAATAATTATCTTACTTCAAGTTTTTACCTTTTTTGCAAATCTGATTTTTTCCCAATTTTATCCCATTTTTTTCAAAAAATCTTTTTGGTTTGTCAATTTTTTCCCAAAACAATTTTCGCTTCTATGAGTTGAATAACACGATTCATAAAATGTAAGCCTTGATCACAATTAATCTAAATTGGGATTTCGTACCTTGTGACAATCTGCTCATAGATGAATCTTAACATACTGATGGCAATATTGTTCGATAGTGCTCTCGCCTCCATCCACTCAATGAGTTACTATGTCCCTACCACAATGTATCTGCATTTGTGTGCCTGAGTAACCTTCACTGGACTAAAAAAGTTTAAACCCCACCTTTCAAACAATTCTTGGGGCTATGAAGGGAAGAGTGACATGCAATCAAGCTTCAATGATTTCCTAACACCATCTAGGTGCTTACGCCATGGACTTTGCATTAAACCAAGTGCCCTTTGACATGTGTCACATCCTCCTACCTACTCTTGGGCATGAGTATGCATTGTCGGCAACAATTATCATGGTAGTAAGACCTTGTGTACATTGGTGTCTAGTCCCACATGGTCGTCAACCAAGTCCTCATGAACTTCCTTCAATACCCCTAGAATCTCTTCATGCATAATGCATTGCCATAATACGTAGTCGAGCCCCATTTTGTAGAGCAACCCATTAATAAGCTGAAAAGTTCAGATTTTTAGTGCTAACTTATTCCTTTCTCTTGGTGGCATCTTTGTCAAAAGGTCAAGGTGGACAAGTATTCTCTACTGCTTTCATACCATAGCGATAATGCTATGATTTGGAAGCAATGCACAATTGTGAAGTCTTTATTTGCCCCTTTAGCTGGCTTGCTCAATTTGATCCCGAATAACTGATCGACGATAATATGGTTTTTCCCTAGCTTTGCGATTATTGGGAATCTTGCAGTAGAAGTAACCATTGGCTCACATGCCCTTCAATGATGGGCTTGAAAAAGATGTCGCTAGGAGGCATTGATGTGAGTTTTATCCACTACAACATGCAGAATCAAATACTCAATGTTTCAAGACAAAACACCAACTCAATCCTCTTTTGATATAAAGTCACGTCATATGCCAGGCTTGCAAGGTAAGTTCATTAAATGACTTCAAGGTTCATTCAATTGTGGACACTTACTCAATTGAAATGATCAAATTTGTTGGATCATTAAGGGGGCTTACACTCTTCACTAAGACTTATCAGATTTCTAAAGATTTGGCTTTCCAATGTGCAAATGCAAATATACTTTGACTTTCTAACTTTTATTTCAACTTGAACTCAAACTCTACTTCTAAATAGGAATGGAAGGAAGTATAAATGAAGTTGGACTCTAATAGATGTAGCTTATTCAACGACTCCACCTACCTAGTGCAAGCTTCTAAGGGACACTCAAATGGTTTCAAATCAACCTCCTCTTAAATCCCATCAAATAGATGCAAACTAAAGATTCAATACCAATTGAAGTTAAGTACTTTCATTTCATCGAGTAACCACACAAGGCACACTTACAATCAGCAAGAGGCTAGTGGCCCAAATTTGTTCAAATCAAGCAAGTGAACATCCACAGTTACTTTCATAACCAAACTAAATTACCTACAAACAAATTCTATTCTAACAACTTGAAATGAAATTTAATCTAAATGAGGGATGTAGATCACCATGCAATAATGCAAACTTAATGACAACAATTCACCAAAGAAGACATGATAATGAAAAGCAAAGAAAATTTGCCATTATATTAGAAACAATTCTCAAACAAAATCCTTCACAAATGAGAGGATGGGGTTTATATATGAGCCCCAATTAGAATGGACAGCCAAAATTGATTTGAAATCAATGGCTCAAATTAATCCATTACAAAACCTAATTAGGGCAACCAAAAATAGTCAATAGAAATAAAGCACCACAAAATGAATCAATGAGAAAATTCAATAGCTTAAGTACTAATACGAAGCATGGAGGCCGCCTAGTCATCATACAATTCACCATTTTGAACACAGATGCCTTTTCCTCTTGCAATCTTTATCTTAATTCCAATTCCTTATCCTTAGGAATTCTTTCTCGTTCTTTGACTTCTTTCTCTTGGATGTCTTGACTTTGTAATACTTGAATCCTTTGTATTTCCACCTTCATTGTTTGGAATTCTTCTTTGTCTTTTCATCTTGGGATTTGATCCTTAAGGCAATCACTTGAACACATTGACATCTTCCTTGTCATATTAAACCTTCCTTAGTTCATTTCCTTGTATGACTTGATCATCACCGGAATCCCTTGATGGGAATCCTATCCTTGAGTTCTTCTTTGCTCTCGACCTCAAAGTTGTCCTTATGTTCCTAAGCTCATTTTGGTGTTAGGATCATCATTGAACAATCCTTGGTGCACTTGTTTGGAGAAAACTGGTGTAAATAGGGACAAGTTGATCTTCTTGTAAGGTAGTCCTTATTCTTCAAGCATTTATTTGGGCAAAAGCTGACTTGCATAGGGACACATGAATGTCCATGAACTGAATCCTTGAACTTGTTCATTAACTCCTTTAATTCTGTACTCATCCCATGTTCCTACTTAATGAAGGCTAGATCTTGGGATGATTCCTTCATCTCAATCCTTGAATTTTCTTTCCTTTGTCCCAGCTTTGAAGTGCATTATCTTGAAGTGTTGTACTTTGATCTCAATCGCTTTACGCTAGCTATCCTAGGTTTTGAGCTGAACTTGTCTTCCATCTTCCTTTATTTATTTCCTTGTGACTATCCCTGCCTTTGATTTGAACATGATTCCTCGCACAAAGCTTGAAGTCAGTATGGCACTTTAGGAACTTAATCATAATATTAAATTTTTGGACCTTTAAATCCTCAAATTCGTCCTTTAATTTCAATGCAATGAAAAAAAAAATTCTATCCAAAGAAGGTTGTAAATTGAACAAGCATTTGGAGGAGAATCTTGGGACAATAAAATGATCAAGGTTAGCCATCAGAATGACAAAATCAGACCCTAAAGACTCCTGTTTTTTCCAAGGACAGTTCATAGCAAGTCTGAAGACAATACAAAATCAGTCCTAACATCCCATCCCATTAAGTTCATCAGAAATCATGATCCATGGATTTAAATGCAAATTATGAATCAAAATTCCAACCAACCATGGTCAGAATTCATCTTTTTCCATAAAGACAAACTTAAGACTTTCTGAGGACAAATCTGAAAATTAAATGCAGTATTAGTCCTAACATCTCATGAAATTTGTTACTTCATATGTCCATGGATCAATTTGTGAACCTTGAATGATACTCATGAGTTCATAAAGCATTATAATTACCCCATTGTCCATTTGAAAACTGAAGACGCCCTTAAATCAGTCCTGATACTTGATCAAATTCTTTTCCAAGCATAATTTGAGTCATCAAAACAGATTAGGAATCAAAATGCAAATCAAACATGGTAGCAAACTAGCTTTCAATCATTTTGAAATGTTTTTACTTATGAAGACAGGTCTGAAACTCACCTACTTCTAGATGATTTTGACCTTTAAAGTTGGTGTGTCGATGCAAGGAAACCCTCTTAACACTCAGCACTGACACTTACGATGATTGGTCAAGATGGAAAATTATATGGATTTTAACAAAAATCACCCCTGTTATAGAAGTCTGCAGACTTGCGTCTGAAACTTGTGTCTTCAGACTTTAGAAAGGTTGCAAAATGACCCCTAAATGTTGCCCAACAAGTCTGCAATATGGTTAGGATCAGACTGCAATTAAAATATGTAACCCAGATTTGACAAAAAATACAAACCTCAGAAATAGTTTTCAGAATTTAGCTCATGGCAGCCTTACCTTAACCCCCTAGTAGCTGGAATCAATTGCAAATGGTGAGTTTTTCATCAAGGAAAATATTGCAAACAAGATTGGCTGACTCGGCTCAAAAATTGTTTTATATGATCTTCATAAATAAATCACCCATCTGAAAATTATTCAGATTTGGACCTATATACACCTCTGATTCAACCTTGGGATGAATGCAAAATGGTGCCAAATGATGGAGATCAATCTGGATGGAATGTATTGGCAGCCTCGATCACTAAGAAAATTAGTATGATTTTTCAAAAAAAAATCATCCGTCCAACTCCAGGTATATTGCAGATTCAGGTCAGAATAAACCTTACTTTCACTCTTTTAATGGCTTCCAAAGTCTCAGAGAATATACTCCTTAGGTCTGCAATCATGGTGGAAATTTTGTGAAGTAGAAGGAATCATGATGATTTTGGCAAGAAATCAATATCCATGGGAGATCAATATCCATTGGGCATTGCTTCAGATTTAGATCTGCACATACGACTTACCTCAAGCTTGCAACTATATCAGACCTCTTGTCATGGCTAATACTTTTCTTCATCTAACTTTCAGCCTCCATAGGCTTTGGTAAACCTTCACATTCAGCCCTTGGATAATTGCCTTCGCCGCCTTGCTGTTGTCTTCATAGATATTCATGGCTTTCTACGACAGCAGGCAGCCTTTCAAAGGAGTCTTGGCTTGCTGTTTACCTCTTAAAGGAGAAATTGAACTCAAGCCCAGAGAATCATCTTCCACACTTTTAAAAAAAATCCATTTCCAAAATCACTCGAGGGAAAAATGACCCATGTGTGGATAATTCCCAACTTCAACCTCCAAAATTTGGCCGAGTACAGAACCAAGGGACATTTGCCTCATGTGTGGACTCTTCAAAAATTCATCTTGTCTCCGAATTCTAGTTATAGGGAAATTGACCCATATCTGGATAAAAGGGGAAATTCATTACAAATTCAGATTTGGATCAAAATAAGTGGGGAAATTCATAGTAAGTCTAGATTTTGATCAAAATAGTGGGGAAATTCATTGTAAGTTTGAAATTTGATCAAAATAAGTGGGGAAATTCATTGTAAGTCTAGATTTTGTTTATGCCATATAGCCTCATCTTCAAATTTCTCTCCTCCACAAGTTTTAATTCCTCCAACAATTTCTACTATTCTACCAAAGTAACTTCTTACAAATTCATCTTCCATCATTTTAGCATCTTGATATAAGCATATCCAATTTTGTAATATCTAACCTTCTGAGCATGATTATCACCTTCAAACGTACTTTGCAAAGCTTTCCAAATTTCACGAGCTAATCTTAAAGATTTAACCTAAGCAAATTCAGTTTTAGGAAGAGCTGATAATAGTGCTTCTCTAACAAGCATATTGAACATGAATACATCTTTCTGAGCTTCATCACAACCTTCAAGCTTGTCTTCTTCAATCACAATCTGTTGACTTTTAGTAATCAACCAACAACAATCTTCATAGCAACTGTGTCTTCATATTTTCCTTCCAATTGTCATAGTTAACTCCATCAAACTTCAAACTTTCTTTCTTGGAATAGGCTATAGATCTCCTTAAGTTGTTAAGTTTTTCCTTCAAGGACCTGAGGCCCTAATACCAATTGTTAGAAAATAACGTCCACCAAGATAACTAAGAGGGGAGGGGGTGGGGTGAATCAGTTATGCAATTAAAACAACTCTCAATATCGTTATTAATTCTGAAAAATGTAAACAGTGGATGCAACAACCACAAAAAGATAACCATACACAATAACACCACATTTGTTATCTAGGGAAACCCTTGATCAAAGGGAAAACCCCGATGGGGATGTACCCACAAGATGATGTACTAATATAAAAGTTCCTTGCGAAAGGATGGACCCTGTTAAGAGTCAATGAAATACATTCAGTATATATGAGCCCCGATTAAGAGATTCCAACCATGTTAGGAATTGATAGGAAGACAAAAGGACCCACTGTCAAAATAGCTTCAATACTATCCTCACTGAATAATAAAAATGTACATCAACAACTGTCCAAAAGCAACTTCTCTTACCAAATACAGCTCCTTGTAAGCTCATCATGCCTCAACTGCACCAATCAATTCTCTGATCCAAAACATGTTCGCATGTAAGTTCGCACAATACAATATCTCATTGATTACACAATATCTGCACTAGATGATTACAACCAAGGAAAACATCTTTCCTTTATACCAAGTCCTAAAACAAATTATTGAGTCCACCTTGAGGCTTTCTCAATTTTCAATAATAATATAGGACCAACTTAAGATATGGCATTTACACGTTACATTACAACATTACATCTTTTCATAATTACAAACAATCTATCAGCTGACAGTCTTCATAACTTTGTACTTGTTGCTCTTCTAGATGTGTGTGATTATCCATAGTATCTTCAACATGTCTTCAACCTCTATCCAAGTCCTCTTAACGAAATTCCATATCTGTTAGGAGATACAATCCAAACAACGGTACCCTCTTTCAAGAAACACTGTCTGAATGTTGTCTTTACCAAATCCATCATAACTCTATCCAGCCTTCATGTTTCCATACATGCTCTTTACAATGGCATCTAGACACTCTATAGAACATCTCTTCAACTGCACATAAGCTAATCTTCAATCCTCGAACTGCGTGATGCCAAACTCTGTCTACCGCTCTACCAGTCTTCACACAATAACCAATATGTTGTCATCAATGACAAACTCTGTCATGAATGCAACACACAACATCTGAATCTACGTCTCCAACACTGCTAGGATACTCCCCCATAGGAATACCATCAGCATTTATGCTAACATCAATATCCTTGTTTAGGGTATTCTTTGTTGAGTGTCTGCAGATTCAAAGGAGAAATCATTATTACTGCAGTTTGTAATGTAAATCAGCCTCATGGGTTTTACTCCCTCGAGTACGAGGGTTATCCTAAAGTAAATAGTGCATTCATTGTCTTACATATTGCTTCTTTCTGATTGCTTACATTTCTGTTCCTAAAAACTTACATGGTATTAGAGTTTGTGTTAGAGATTCAAGCAAAGCAGATTGCCTATGAGCTGTCAATAAAATCTTGAAGTATGTATCAAATGTTGGTGGGTGTTCCTGCCTATGTTGTTGGCAATGGGTTGGAGTAATGCTCCTGTGGCTTGTGACTCAGACTGTCAAGCAAATATTGAGTGGAGTTTAGGGAGACCAGCTGATGATTTTTTCTTTTTCTGAGTGCTAACTGCTATGACTGTGTGTTTTATTATCTGCAATTAAACCATTTTTTATTCTGAGAAATTGAATAGACAAGGTGTCGGTGTTTTTTAGCAAATTTTCGAGTTGTTTCAGAGTAAAACAGGGTACTTTTTTTTCTAGCACAAGTGTTTTTCTGTCTCTGGTGTTGTGGGTGGATAAGTTTGTGAAACAATCAGTAAAACTTGTGCGGCTTGAGGGTAGTTTGTAAGTGCCATTTTATTTTTGTAATGTGATTCTTCAGTTTGAAAGTGCATTTGATAAAGAAATGCATAGAGAGGAGATCAGTTTGGAATGGTTCAGATATTCAGAGGAGCTATCTTAATGATATTCTGATCTGCAGCTTCATTTGGCTTTTAAAAATTGTTGAGTTTGAGGATTGAGTGTGCAGTTTAGAACTGTGAATAGAGAAAGAGCAGGATGCAGTAATGAGTTTAGCAGAGGAGCTGATTGTTGTGGAATTTTGTTGTTGGTGCATTCACCATCTCAACATACTTTTTGTTGTTCCTATTCTGGGCATATCTAGAGATCTCAATCTTTAGGTGCAAAGATCAGGAAAAAACAACTGATGGATTGTGAGGAAGATTAGAAAATAAATCATTTATGTAGTTATTAACCCATACATTAGAATACTGAATCATGTATGCTTATAGCTGTTAAATCTAGAGCCCAGAAATCAATGGAGATAAAACAACAATAAGAAGAAGCCAAAACTGAACTAATAAACACCAGAAATATCCTGGGAAAACCCTTCGAAAAGGAAGGAAAAAACCCGGCCACACAACAAAAATATATCTTTATTGATAATGAAATGTTCCAAGTGTACAATATTTTTTGCTTGATGCAAATATATAACAATAGAAGAGACTCTTCACATCATAACCAAAGTTCTCTTGATATACCCATAACTCCTATAATTAATTATAACTCTTCGGATATTCATGCCTCAATCCATGTGAATGACACATGTCAATTACATTTAATATTACAAATTAAACTTAAATGACCTTTTCAGCTGAAGATGCAGATTTTGAGAGATAAAGATCTCTATTGCAGCTACAAACTTTAACACTCCCTCTTAGCAAAAGAGAGATCTTTTAGCTGAACAATCACACAAAATTGAAACCAAAAAAAAAATGTCAATGATAAATTCTGATCATACGAATTCAAAACATAATTCATGGAGTTTCTCAACATGAAAACCTGTAACAATTACTCATATTCATGGAATCACTCAACATGAAAAGATTTGTAAGAAGTTCACAGCTAAGTCTTTAATCACGGATTCTCTCAATGTGAACTATCATGGAATCTCTCAACATGACATCTAACTCCCATCACGGAATCTCTCAACATGATGACATCGTGGACTCTCTCAACATGATGTTTGTGAACTCTCTAAACATGATGACATCATGGACTCTCTCAACATGATGTTCGCTATCGCATAGTGAAAGAGTTATCATAGCTGATCTTACAATTTCATTTATTCACACAAGAATAAAATAGGCAATAACAAACTAAGACTTAATTCCAGTTAAGTCTCAAATTTTATAAATACCACAAGCATCACAAGCATCTATGAGAGTGATGGGGATTCCATAAGTACTCCCTCTCAACCTCAATATCTCCCTCTGGAGTTATAATCCTTGTGTTGTTGCATCCTGCAAAGAGAGATTAAAAAATTCATAGATTTAAATGCTTTTCCAAAAATAAAAAGATTTTACTCATAATACTTATATGATGTATCGTAGTTTCTTTAACACGCAGAATCAAAACCAGTGTTTATATATAGGACTGTATATAGAAATAATGCATATAGTACTCCCAAGTACCCGTGTACCATAGTGACCATTATACTTATCTCATATTTCCTGCACAGAGGCGACATAACCTTCGAATACTACAATTGCACCCAGCTTGTCGTTCCTAGAAGAATCTCCAAGAGCTGCTAGCCATGGCTCTACAACAGAGGCTCCAAAAACCGTCAACAATTTGGCAATGTCCATCTCCTTTGTAAGGACCCTTAGGGGCATGCATAAGAGACTTGTTGCATTCGACGAGATTAGCCTGTTTAGCCAACCACTTGACAGCCTCAAAACCATCTTCAAAGAGTGTTGGATACTTGTTCTCTAGAGCAAGCCTATATCCTACAGCAATAACTATTGCATCCAACAGTTTAACCATTCTACGGCAAAAGAAATCATTGGAAGCAAAATCCTTGCTTCCAGCCACAAACCCTCAGCTATGAAATTGCTGCCTCATCCCCATTGGTGAGTGGCGTGAAACCCCTTTCTTTATCACCAGTGCTGCCATAGTTGCTCCTCCCGATGTTGTTGATTCCCTCGCGGCGTGATTTCAATTGCCCCCGCATAGTTGCTTCTCCTATTGTGGTTTATACTACAATTGAATTCCTCTGTTCCATCTGCATCTTTCATTGAATTTCCAAATAAACCAGATGGAGGGGGATTGGATGCCTATCTTAGAGGTAGAGATGACTTTGGGAGAAAAATCCTAATCGAGAGATTGATGAAGGTATTAATGTGTATGTCCTTGGTTGCAATCCCATCGACAAATGCAGCATTTGCAGGCACAAAAGCCGATCTAGAGCTTGACATAAACTAGGCATTTTCAGCAAATCTACCTACTCCTCTCTCAAGGGGGAAATGGAATTTGATCTGGGCGATCTGAGATGATGCTAGTGACTACCTATGTTTACATGATTTCTATCCATCACAATCGGAGATACCCCATGGTTATGCTTTTGGATCTGACAAAGCATCACCCGAAAAGATGATTTATCCTTTTTAAAAAATCGGTGACTTGAAATGGTAGAGGTCCAACATCCACACTCGATCCAATATTTAATTTGGAACCTAGCGAAGCAAGTAGAATATTGATCCACGAGACGTCTCTTGTCAATCACGATGATACTTTTACAGCCCACCATTACAAACTTCTCATGCCATTACTACTCAAATAGAATGTGACTCTACTATATACATCATTTATACATTAAGATTTCACAACACAGAGGTCTCATCAAAAAGAAAAAAAATCACCGTAAAGGACTCTACAAAGTCGAATATCCTACACACGATATGCAACCAAAAATATATAGAAAAAAAATTCTCTCTATATCACACAAGTGACAAAAGATATTTGTATATATCGCACCCGATAATTCAAAGAACTAAAGCACATAAAGAGGACAGACGATAGGAGGAGACCAAAGATGAAACATGGTAGGTGAGACATAAAAAGAATATGCCATCATACTAATGGTGCTAGGTCATAATTCCAGCAATAACACTCTATGAAACACCCTGCCGCTACACCAAAGAGCCACAAAAAAAATATCGATGCAAAGATGCCACAAGAAAATTCCCATAGAATGAAATGACTTTAATAAATTGGAGATACCATAAGGATAAAGCGACTTTGCCAGTTTCAATAAGAGAGAAAACGACAGTGTCCAAGAAAAAATGGCATATGATGAAAAAACTTCCAAACAAGAAACATAAATGATGATATGGATCACTCCTCCGTATCAATAGGACAGGTGCCAAAACACAGAGAAAAAAAGGTTAGACACGGGCTTCATAATAGCCTTGAGTCTAGCACAATTACTTTGTTTTGAAGGATCATCATCCAACATATCATTTTTGTCGCGATTCAAAGCCATATCTAGAAAATAAATAAATAAATATGACCAATGATAAAACATAGCTCAAACACTCAAAACAAATTATTGAAGTCTTGATATCTCTGCAATCTCATACAAAAAACTATTTTGAGGGTCATAGAGAATGATGAAGACCCATTTCATATGTAGACTTAACTTAGAAAATTGCTACTATCTAACCTTGCTCTGATACCATGTTAAATCTAGAGTCCAGAAATCAATGGAGATAAAACAACAATAAGAAGGCAAGAGCGAACTAATAAACACCAGAAATATCCTGGGAAAACCCTTTAAAAAGGAAGGAAAAAACCCAACCACGCAACAAAAATATATCTTTATTGATAATGAAATGTTCAAGTGTACAATATCTTTTGCTTGATGCAAATATATAACAATAGGAGACTCTTCACATTATAATCGAAGGTCTCTTGATATACCCATAACTCCTATAATTAATTATCTCTTCGAATATTCATACCTCAATGCATGTGAGTGACACATGTTAATTACATTTAATATTACAAATTAAACTTAAATGACCTTTTCAGCTGAAGATGACAATAACAGTAAAAATGTCCAGATTTCGAGAGATAAAGATCTCTATCGCAGCTACAAACTTTAACAATAGCATTGGTATTTCTCTTCAGGTTAGGTTGATCCTAAGAACTATTAGTAATTTCTCTAAAATGCTTCCAGGATGGAACGAGAAAAATAAGGATGATGAGAGATTGCATTCAAGGGAGTAAAAGCTTGATGCATCCTATGAGGAAGTCATGCAAGTTGAAGAATGAAAACACAGCTCGTTGTCATAGGAATGAGTTGGTGGCACGTAACTAGAGATTTCTTGTAGAAGAATAACCTATTCAAATTGTCCTGTGATCGGTCTCTTCTAAAAGGACGAAATGAAATTGTGGTCAAGAGGTTAATGCAAGTGCTTGGAGCTTCAAAGGGAGACACCATCATGAAGATTTGTTGTGATCTATAATTTTCTGTAAGAGAGAAATATGAGGTGAAAGCCCTTCTAATGTATATTTCTTTGTGAGATAAACATAATGTGAAAGCCCTTGTAGTGTATATTTTTCCTGTGAGAGAGAAATATGAGGTGAACACCCTTTTAATGCATATTTGTCTAAGATAGAGAAATATGAGGTGAAAACCTTTGAGAGATGTGTCCTTTTCACACATGGGAGTAGCCATGGTGGATGCCATGTCGAGAGATTTCATGATAACATTGCATTGAGTGATTTGAATAATGGGCAATATTTGCTTCTTTCCACACATGTGAATAGTCATGTTGGACGTCATGCTAAGAGATTCCATGACGACATCAGATGAGTGACTTGTGATGTGAGCTTGCGTATATGTTTATTTCCACACATTGGAGTAGCCATGGTGGATGTCATGTTGAATGATTCCATGATATAAATCTTTTCCACAAATGGGTGTAGCCATTACAGGTGTCATGTTGAGACATTCCATGACATGGATATTTGGATGGATACCTCTCTAACTAAGAGCGAGTGTTGGAATATAGCTTTGGGAGATATCTTTCTCCCAATTTTTGTGATAGTCATCTCTCTTTATAACTATTGATCACATGTTTCTAGTTCATCATTAGTGGTTTCCTTTTTTCAATGGGCACTTAAAGACAATGAAGAGTCTTTGTCCTGGTGACAACAATCTCTTCAGTTGGCTTTACAGACTCTTCAAGTGTTACGACAGACTCTTCAAGTCAAAGATATACTCATTATACTAGATGACATTTAAATCTTTAGGGGTTACCGTTTTCTTATGTTCCTTGTTGTGATGATCATTTGTGGTTCAATATTTTTGTTAGAGTATTCTTTGTTAAGTGTCTACAGATTCGGAGAAGAAATCATTATTGCTTTAATTTGTATTGTAAATTAGACACTTGTTTATCATTAATTAATTGATTTTTGTGATTGGCTTTTTATCCCTCGAGTATGAGGGCTTTCCCAGGATAAACAATGTGTTCATTGTCCTATGTATTACTTTCTTTCTGATTACGTACATTTATGTTCCTAAAACTAACAAATAGTTTTGCTCAAAGACACTACATGGGGTCGTCGTATAAGAATTTAATGCACAATTATTTATAAAACTAAACAAGATGTATGAGCAAGATTGGCACTCCTTGTAATTGACCACTCCAAATCTTAATTATGTTTTATCCTGGCTGCCCTTGCATTATTTCTAAGTTACCGGTTCAAGTTCGGTTTCAAGTTCAAAGTTCAAGAACCAGTTTGCAAGTTTGTCAAAATTTTGGAAAGGGGTTTGGGTTCATTTGGGTTCATTAGTACAAAACATATAAAAATTATTAAAAATAATATGTATATATACATATTTATGAAGTATGAGTTAAATTAAGAATGTAGCATAGTAGCATAAACACATTTAAATAACAAAAACACCATAAACTTGTAATCATAGTGATCTTACCATCATATAGTCATAGTGCTCATACCATCATATAGTTCAACATCAAAGATTCAAAACATTAAAAATAAATTGTAGCATCGAGTCCAAGTATCATTGTTTCACATTCATTGTTCAACTAATGGAATAAAATTCTATTAATATTCTACGTTCTTCAATCTTTATCTTCTTTATATTCATCTTCTTCTCCTTCTTCATTTTCTTCTTCTCAAGCATTAGTTGACTCAGCAATAGAGCTAAGGCCAATGGGATCAGCAGCAGCAACAATGAGAGGCCATCAAAAGCATTTCGTAACAACCTTTTAGAGTTGTGGATGCCAACAACTTACTAAATTTTGCAAAAAAAACACTAATTTGCCATCCATGGAGCCCAAAAAGCATGTGGTTCCAACTGGGTTCAAACTTGGTTCTATTTTTTTGGCCCGGTTCACCCAAGTTCAAACCAGATCAAATCAGCAAGCAAAAAATGGAACCCTGGTCAAAGCAAGTTCGAACCGGACCCGAACTTCGACCCGGTTCAAACTTTTGTAGGTCCGGGGGTGGGAGAGGTACCCTTGCAACTTAGCATTATTTAATCACGCGCGCTTATAAATTTGTACCTAGGTTTAGAATTGTTGTGTCCAAAAATCTAGTATATTGCAAAAGGGTTCTATTACTGCACCAGCCATAGAGCATGATAATCCACCCTTCCCAAAATTGCTTGTCCTCAAGCAGTGATTGTTTTAACCAAATCCTTTCCAAATGAGGATCCCTAACCCTCCCTTTGATCCTCTTTGTGATATAATTGGCTTAGGTTGCGTACCCCTAATATTATCTCAAGGCATATATCTTTGTCTTTAATTCAATGTGAGTTATCTTGAACAATGATTGGAATTTGCAAAGTTTGTAATTATAAGACAAGTTTTCTCTCATCAATTATAATCATACAAAACTGTTTTGGTTGGTCTTATGGATCTCTTCCAAACAAGGCAAAGGCAAACATCCCATATATTGAGATAAGAATGAGAAGCATGACTCACACAAATGACCTTAATTGCAATGCTCCTTCCTAAATAAATTCATATATGTTTTGGTTCACCAAAAATAGAAATCTCATGATGATAGGAATATTTTTACAATAATCATAGGTATTCATGGAGTAGGCATGCTTAACACATTAGGTATAAACCAAACACACAGCATACACATGAAAATGCGAAGCATACATATGAATATATATTTAGACACAAAGCATACATGTGAATATATATTTAGACACAAAGCATACATGTATCGTTAGATCCCTCTTTGTGACTAGAATGCATTCATTGATTCATCTTTACCTTGTAGATTGACAAGATCAAAGCTCTAATACCAATTGTAATGTCCCCTTTTCTGATGCCCTAGTTTTTGCCCTAAAATTACAATTCCAAGCAAAAGAAGAAATAGAGTAGAGTTAGCGATATCATTTAGCAAGTGTGGAACAATACAGATCCTAGTTGAGACCTTGTAGTTATGTTAGATATTTATTGAAGCATAATACATAAAATATATCTTTTGTACTAGAAACAGTTTCCAAATCAAAGGATAGACCTTACCTACTAGGTTTAGGAACATTAACTCAATCGTATGAAATTACTAATTTCATTGATGGAGTTCCTTGGAAAATCATGTAAGGTACCTCAAGCTTATTCCTTTCCATTAAGCCCAAGAGCACGGAATGACACCAGCCATTCATCCTATTGGCCCCACTTGAGGTGGTTCTCCTTGAATGGAACTTAGGTGCTACTTGCATCCTTATTATGTATTCCCCTAGAACATCATAGAAGGCACTTCGAGCTTATTCATTTCCATCAATCCCAAGAGCACAGAATAACACTTGCCATTCAACCTCCTAGCCCCACTCTGGGTGGCTCTACCTGAACAAAACCTTGTAATAATTGAATCACTCATGTGTGCTCTATTGCACCTTCCAATAGATGGTTCATGTGTTAAAAAATCTTTAATATCTATTAAGCATTAGCCACAGTAGCATAACTGCTTATTATTCCTATTGCTTATCAAGTGGAAGGTAAGATAACAAATCAGCCAGAACAGAATTCTCTGTATTATGCATCATACCAGACACCTATGTCTGTTGATTTTCCCTTAGTAATTCTGAAATCAAATACTCAGTTAAGTCCCTCAAATCAGATAGTTAAGATTGATTGACTTGCTGTTTATTTCTCTCCGAAGACCAATTGCTTGATGCCTTCCTTTTAAATCTTTGATTGGATAGGGTCATGGCCATCAGAAACATCTCCTTACCATTAGCAAGAGTTGCAATCTAATAATATTTGAATATTGCTAATGACCTACCTTAATCAGGTCAGCCCCTCAATCATGATCTAAATCAGTTCTGTAATTGATAAATATTTTCCAATTATCACTTTCTTACTCCTTTCTTTGTTTCATATTAAATACCACTTACAATTTCACGGTTGATAACTATCATCTCAGGCTTCTGCCTTATTTTCTAGTTGATATCATTTCTGATTAAAACATACATGTCATTTCCTCCATCCTTTCTGATTTATTTCATTACTATTTCTGCTTTTAAATGATCTGCTCTGCTTCTGCCAAATGATGTGGGCCGATCCCCTTGATTCCTTCACATAAACTGTTTTATAGCTTCCAAACACCCCTTCAACTAAAGCAGGTGATCTTTCTAAGAGTCAGCTTGGCTTATAAACAAATTTTTTTTTCAATCTTTACCAAAGGCCGCGCTCCCGAGGCAGCTCAACCAACATTAACAGTGTTGTCTCTTCTTCTAAGAACACTAACATGAGGTTGGTCTATTAGAAATTTAAGCAAATTTATTTATTAAGTGTACAAAGGTTATGAGTGTGGTCGGCCCCTCTTTGTATTTGACCATTCCAAATCTTAATTATCTTGGTCAGCCCCTTGCAATATGTTATCACTCATGCTTATAAATCTGCGACTAGGTTTGTAACTGCTGCATCTAGGGCTTTAGACTGCTGTGATTAGGGTTCTAATGCTGCTGCAACCAGGGGGCATGACAGAGGGAATCTCACAGGCTGACAATATCCAGCTTTGATATCAACTATACATCCCCTTTTTAATTCCCTTAGTCTCAATCCCTAGCACACACTATAAACGTGCACAATCATTTATTTAATTATTTATAAGAAATACTGATTTTTAACTTGCTGGTTTAATATTTTCAGTCAAATTTATATTTATTAAATTGCTTTGGATACTCAGAAATCTGCCGAGACTTATTCTATTCTATGGTATTGTTGCAGCAGTTTAATACAATGGGTGGCTCCAGTAAATACTTTCTAATCTGCCTAAGCCAACATTTTTTGTCCACAAACGTAGAAAGGAAAATAATAGGATTTTCATCCTTTATTTTTCAGGCCTTAAGAGGTTTCTTCCTCGGATTGTTAAGATATTGTCCACCCTACATAAAAGAAATAAACAGATTAAAATGTACTCAATGATGAAACAATTCTCCTAGCTTGAACTTTCTTTATACCCATCTCCCACAAAAATTGCAACTCCTCTCATGCCTTTTTATTTACAACCAACATGTCACTAACATCTAATCTCCCTTAAACAAGCACAGCTTCCCAAATAAACCTACCAACATGTTGGGGATTGTTTTTAAGAAAGAATATAAAGAACTGCAGCTGGGGAGATTGTTAATGCCAAGGGCCCAAGATAGATACCCAACAGACTGGCTACCTGTAGAAATTGATTCACAGGGAATAATATACTAATAAATTTAAGGAGAGGGCATTACACTATAATTTCCTATGATAACCAAATTGCAATAGATATTAAAGGTGAAATAATTGTAAGTACGCAAAAATCATGTCATTTCTCATTCCCACTTGTTATTCCCAAGAGCATTTTCTGTTCCATGCCCACCTCTGACAAGAGGACTTCCCGTGCTTGCCTATAAAGTTGGATTTAGTTCCCTATTGTTCTCTACTAACAAATGAAAACTCGAAACGATTTGAAAAGATTCTTAAACTACAATGGATAATAGTCCAAGTTGACTTGATTTTAGTTCCCTATCGCTCTACTAACAAATGAAAACTATAAACAATTCGTAAGGATGCTTAAACTACAATTGATGACATTACAAGCTCACTTGATTTCACTTGCTACAAGCCACTCCCATGAAAGAAACATGCATGTTACAACAATGGAAAATAACCAACCATCTGCCAATATTGTGATCCTAGCTTACTTTATCAATTCTCGCTCGAAGTTCTTGCCACTTTCTTGCTTGTAATGTGATCCAACATGTTCCTTCACTTTCCACACCATCATATAAGTGGGTCTAAGAAGCAATCTCAAATATGAAACTGTAAACGCAGAAAATGGTATCAACTCATACACGTATATGCCCCTCCTTGTCTCCAAAATGGACATGCTGTTCAAGCTCATCCTTGAAGAGTGGAAACCTTCTACCTAACTCAGACAAATATTATTAGTTTCTGCCTGCTATCTTGTTGTAGGCAGTGGGTAAAGAATCAGCTAAGTGAAGATTCACCTGAAATTGCCTTTTCTGACCATTTTCCCATCACTTTTCAGTTGGTTGAAATAGTGAACCTCAGAAAACCCTGTGATAGTTCTCTTTAAATACATTCCTTCTTTCCCAAAAAGCACTCCAACTCATTGCACAGTTTTTTGGAACATTGAGCCACATCCATTTTCTGACAGCTAAATTGAGCGGTTTATTGATTAAATTGCTCCCGCCACCACCTTTGTGAGGTACTACCGGAAGCAAGTGGCAAGAATCCATAAACGGTACACCAGCAACACTACCAGAGATTTTCATAGATCTCTCCTCCGAGTTTGAGTGCAATTCTTTCAATAACCAGCTTCTGTCGCTTGTTACACAGCTCAAACACAAACTCAAGCTTATTGAAAGTTATGATAGCAGTGATGCTCAAATCCAAGCTCACTTTACTTGAATTAAATTTGGTAATAAAGTATTGTTGTGAGGTTTGCACATCATCGCCCCATTGCAAATGGGGACCCCCTCTTTTTGCCTTAGCAGTGGTAGTAGTGGTCTTAAGTGGCTTTAGCTGGCAACATTTTCAAGTCTCCAAGTCAAGCCAAGGAAGTGATTTTGTGCAATTTTGTCCTCCCGGGAAGTCATGACTATCAGGGGTGTGAGCAAAAGTTGAGCTAAATCTACCACAGCACTCTATGTGTAATATTGCACGATTAATTAGACCTAGGTTTTTATGTTATTTATAATCTGGAAAGCAGTTGAACTAAAATCCTAGGTCGTTTGAAACCACAACCATTCAGCTTGTAATTTCCAATCTCGACTTCATAAAATTGAAATCCATATACAGATAATTTAATCATGATTACTTTCCATTCCTCGGCAAATATCATAATCAGCTAATAAGAACAAGAAACAATATGTTTGGTTGAAAGAAGCAACCTGTGCATGTGGATGAGAATTAAAAAGATCAGGATGCACAAGCTTGAATAGGCGACGGAGTTCTCCCCTCAGCGAAGGAACGGATTGTTCGTACTCCTCGTGAACAGCGTTACCTGATCGAACGTGCAATGTGTGTTTTGTTATTAGACAGGGGGGCAGGGATCGAAACTGCGACCTCCCGCTCATTATTGCCCTCAGGGCATTCGCTACGCAGGCCTGCATTTGCGTTCATTCCTCCCCACTCCAAAGCCTGCAGCTTTATTTTCTGTCCCCTCCCAAATATAATTGGCTTTTCCGTCTCCATCGTTATTTGCCCATTTTGTTCGCCATTCTCTATGCGGCACCTTATTTACTGTAATCAGTAATTAATTAAAAAATCTATAATCATTGTTTTTCAAACTTCAATTGTTAGTGACAACAAGAAGAGTTTTTCGCTCTACTAGGGTTTCTTGCTTCATGCAAACTTTATGTTTTCTTGTGTACGAGTCTTCCTCTGAGCTTTCCTCCTGTAGGCACCACTCGTCAAACCGCAATTACTATGGGAGCTTTTAGGTTAGGATATAATGGCTCCGACCAGTGGTGAACCAGTTATTTTTGGTTTTCATGTTGCTGCTTCAGACTGCCATGGCGCTGCCTCAAAACAAACACCCGCGCAAGTTTGTCCCGAAGGTCTTTCACGAGGTAATCCTGACATTATCCTTCCTTTACAAGAATTTGATGCTGCTTGTGATTGGTTAGAGCAACATACCTTGATAGGTTATTTTGTTGGTAGGACTCCTCCTGAAGCTATGCTCCGAGACTGGGTTAACAAATGTTGGACTCCTCATGGAGTCCGCCTTGATGTTGTGCAAAACCTTATCAAAGGTTTTTTTTTTTTTTTTTATTTCGCTTCGCTAACCCGTCACAAGCAGACGCGGTCTTTAACAACAGACCTTGGTCTGTGCGTTCCTCTCTACTTGTTTTCCAAAAATGGTCCCGAGACTTCATAGTCTCGGATGATAAAAAGCTTAGGGTTCTTGTGTGGGTCGAATTTCCAGGTCTTCCCTTGCCATGCTGGCCTTTCATTGAGTCCATTGTCAAAACCCTTGGCAAAGTTGTCACCAAGGAGCCTGAGAAATTTTTTAATGCTCGCCCACAGCGACGCGTTTGCGTTGAAGTTGATCTTTCCAAGGATCTCAAGGATTCTGTGGAAATCCAGATTGGAGCTCAAAGCTTCTCCTAGAAGGTGATTTACTTGAATCTACCTAACACATGTTATAGGTGCCAGTCTGCGGAACACAAGATCAAGGATTGCCCTCTGGCTATGCCTAAGGTCAAGCCCATGCCTAAAGAAGCGCCTGCGAAACAGGCTGAAGGCAAAAAAGAAGAATGGGTTACTATTGGGCGCAAGGGCAAGGTTCCCTTGAATCCCTTGTCTCCCAAGCAGTCTTATGCGGCGGTCGTCACAGTTCCTCCTATTCCCACAGGAGTGTCCGCACCAGCTAGCATGGGGACACAAGTGGCTTCCACAGTGCCTATTCTGGGGGTTTCGTAGGTTCCAAACCCTACTAGTACGCAGGGGATTAAGGCGGCTGCCAGGGTTTCTGCCTTGGTTGGGGTTCGTGCTCCTCCTGCAGTTTCTTCCATCATGTCATCAGCAACAAGGCGTTCTTGCAGTCCTCTAGACGTGCGGAGAAACCAGAAGTGAAACGACAGGCTATTAGGTCAGAGGATTTCTCGTCTGACTTCCACCTGATTTCTACCTTCTTACAAAATAGCTACTCCTCTCTTGAGGATGAGGATGATATGGAAGAGTTCTCATGAACTTCCTCTCCTGGAATGTTCGAGGTCTTTCAGACCTCCCCAGAAAATTCTATGTCCAGGACACCCGTCATAGACTTGGTAATTTAGATTTTCTCTGCCTGCAAGAAGTTAAGATTTCTGGTTTCATGCTTTTTGTTGTGTGTTGCATCATTTGGTAGGATGCCATTATGTTTTCCTCTCAGCATGAACCTAGCCGAGGTGGTGTAGTTACTCTTCTGTCACCTCGCCTTCATTCTGCTATTATTTCACACGGTTCTGACCCCATGCATAGAATTATCTGGCTTTTGTTTTCCATTCACAATCATTCTTTTGGAGTCATTAATGTTTATGCCTCCAATGATGTTGTGGAAAGGTCCCAGATGTGGGTTTGGCTAGCTAACAACTTGCCTCCTACTACTTGGGTCATGTGTGGGAACTTCAATATGGTTGAAGTAGCATCTGACAAAGATGGCATTCTGCCCCTTCGGTGGACAGCTGGGGAAAGAGAAGTCTGGTACTACATGCGATATAAATTGGGCCTCTTTGATCCCAATACAAACCACCGCCAGGATAGTGGGGTCTGGCACACTTGGTCCAACTTTCGAGCTGGCTTTGACCGCATTTTAAAACGTCTCGATCGTGCTATGATCTTTGTGCAATCTTTTTTCTCTTTTTCTAAAGATCGAGATCTGCCTATCATTCCCCTGATAGATGTGATGTTATTCGACCACTATCCCATCTATTTTGTCATTTCTTGGCAAACAGTTGTCCCCAAGGTGCCCAAGTCTCAGTTCTTCCTCAACGCGTCTGTGCTATTGCATGCTTCCACCATCTCCCACATCCAACATGTCTGGAATTTGGAGCCACGTCCACCATCCTAGCGGGGATGGATTCAACGATGGAATGATGCCATTAGCAAAACTGCTTGGTTTTTGCACATCTATGGGCACCAACTGGCAATTTTCAGGAAACACTCTTATGAAGCCAAAACCCTCACCCTCAAAAAAGTCTCTGAGGCTCTCACCTTCAACCCCTTTGATGTGGATTTGCAAATTCATCTTGCCAAGCTTCGCTATGACAAGCAAATTGCTAACAACTATGCTACCCATGGAGCTCAAATCAAGGCTCGTCTCCACTGGTTGGAGGTTGGTGATAAAGCTTCGAAGGAGTTCTTTTAGGCTCTCTGGGCTAGTCATACCAATGTTGGGATTAAAAAGATCAAATAGGGAACGACTATTCTATCCAGTCTCCCTGACATCCTGCAAGCATTCGTTCATCATTATGAGAACGTTTTTGCTTCGCAGGGAAATTCGGTTGCTTAGGAGGAGGCTCTCAAAAAGTGTCTCTATTACTCCAAACAACCTTGCGGTTGAGCAATGTGCTTTCTGTGAGCAACTTCTTTCCCTCAAAGATCTTAAAGAGGCAGTTTACTCCATGGCGGATGACAAGTCTCCTAGGTGTGATGGCTTTCCCTGTGAATTTTACAAACACCTCTGGGAACAAATAGGTCCTGACCTACACAAAGTCTATCTCGAAGCATTTCATACCTAAAGCTAGTGATCCTAAGGACATATGCAATTGGAGGCTCATTACCCTTCTGAATGTGTCTTATAAGATCATTGCCAAGGCGCTCTCTCTCAAGACCAGGCACATGTTGCCTTTCATTGTGCGGCCTGAGCAAACTAGCTTCATCAAGTCCAAATATATATTTGACAACATCATTGCTATCTGGGAAGGTATGGAATGGGCTCTCAAGTCCAAGCAGTAGGCTATCTTTTTAAAGATTGAGTTTTGCTAAAGCCTATGATCGCATTGAATGGCCCTTCATCTTGGCTATGCTTTAGGCTCTGGGTTTTGGCCCCAATTTTCTTCAGTCTGTGGAGATGCTCTTTGGTGATGCTAATGCTTGCATTACCATCAATAATTCGCAATCTGAGGCTTTTGGACTTTTTCATTCAATCAGGCAAGGTTGCCCTCTAGCTCCAATGCTTTGTGTCCTTGTTGTTGAAGGTTTTGGCTATTTGTTAGCTCATTCTGTGTCTTCAGGGCTAGTTCATGGCATTTTCTTGCCTAATTCTTCGTCCCAGTTAGTCAATGGTCATTTTGCTAATGATTCCTTTCTTACGCTTCTTGAGGATGAAGAAAATATCAAAAATGCTTTAAATTGTCTGGACACCTTTTGTCAGGCCTCTAGCTCTGCCATCCAATGGCATAAAACGCTCTATTACCGCTAGTCTTTTTTGCCAGCTCCACCTTGGCTCAGCCAATTCCAGTGGAAATGGGTTACTCACGGGGAAATCTTCCGCTTTCTTGGCATTCCCTTTGCCTTCCAAGCCTCTCCTATGGAGCTTTGGAATGTTGTGCTTGCCAAGATTAGCAAAAAGCTCGACTATTGAATCACCAAGTCGCTTTCTCTTGCTAGTAAATTCCAGATTTGTTCTAAGATTCTGGCCACCACTCATGTCTACTATTCTTCCTGTTGGGTGCCATCCAAAGCTTCATATCTCAAGCTGGAACGTTTGTTCAAAAAATTTCTTTGGGCTTCTAGTTCTGACCATCATAGTTTTCACAGAGTTGCTTGGGATTTTTGTTGTCTCCCAAGGGAGTATGGTGGTCTTGACCTGCTTTCCACTCGGAAACGAGGCCTTGCTCTCTACGCAAAATGGATTATACGAGCTATTTATGGGGACAAAGCCTAGAAGATTTTGGTACAGTACTGCATTTCTTCTGGCTTCCCTGTTAATAGGCTTGCGTGGGAGGGGATTAGTTTTCAAACCCTTCTCATCATGCGTGAACCAGTGACCATTCAGGGCTCATTTATTATTAAAAGTATCTAGAAAGGCTGGGAAGCTCTTAAGTCGTGGCTTCATTGGACTGGAGATGAGTTTCGCAATGGGCTCTCCTTGAATCAAGCGAACATTTGGTGGTCTCCCCTATTTGCAATTCAGGGTACTCCTCTCGCCAAGATTCAAGGTGCCAGTGCTCTGCATTTTTTCAAACGTGGCATCTAAACTCCTAAGGATCTCTTTTCAAGATTCACCATGAGTTTCAGGTCATGGAAAGATATGCAAGTTTAGTACCACCTTGTCAATACGGATCATCTGACTTTTGACCTTTTGTTGTCTTCCATCCCTGTGCACCTAGTTCATAAGGTGGAGATTTAGTCTGGTCGACCTTGGTGGCATGATTGGAAGTGGTATCCTGCCACTCCATTTGCCAATTATAAGCCCAATATGGGGTACCGATGGCTCTCGCCCCATCTTCCGATGGTTGACATGCTTAACCAGCGGTGGCATTTGCAATCTTCACTTTCTCAATGGAGAAAACATTTCGACACCATTTGGTGTGCTATTACAGAACCCAAGTTTGCCCACTTTGCTTGGTGCCTTGCCTTCCAAGGTCTTCCCTTGGGGCCTCGGCTCAAGCACATTGGGGTTCCTAATCCCAGATGCCCCTTCTGTGTTGTCCTTTTTGCATATTTTCTGTTTTTGTAAGTGTGCTCAAAATTATTGGCACTAGATTCATGATTTTTTCAAGCCTTTCAGGCTCGAACCATTTTCATGGCACATGATCTTGTTGGGTGATTCCCCTAGAATTCCTCGAAAATTCACTCAAATTTGGCATACCTTCAGGATGGAAATTTTGTTTTTTTTGTGGAAAGATAGGAATGTTGTTCTGTTCACTCATAGTTTTTTGGATGTTAACATTGCTATGTACACTAAAGCATGCATTTGTAACAATGTGATTATGCAGATTCAGGTGCAAGCTAATAAAGTTGCCCTAGAAGCTTCTCACTTACAGGAATTGTTAAATCACTGGGGCAATGCTCCTTGCACCATTACCAGAGTTCCTCTAGATGCCTCGACTGATGCATCTACACCTTGTGGCTGCCATTCTCGCTACTAGTCCTTAGGCCCCCACTCGTACATGCCGCGCTCCCAAGCTTCTCACCACCGCTCTCCCAGTGGTGGTGATGACAGATGGAGGCACCGCTCTACTTCCCCACCTCGCAATGGTTCTGGCTGGTCTCCGACTCCTCCTCCTAGGCCTTGGCAGGCGCATTCTAGGAAATTTCCTCGTCTGGCTTTGCGATTTCTCCTTCGCAGCCAGAGGTTAAGGATGCGGAGGCTACCCTTGATCTTGCTACTACTGATGACAGCTGGACTGTTCCCAGTCCGCCCCACAATCCCACTAATACGTGGGGATTTCCTGATAAAGATGATCCTCCTCCTTTGGCTGGCACTACCTTGGTAGCCTGAGGTGGTTTATTCTATTTTTTTTTATGAATAGTTGTTGTTTCTGGCTGAGGCCGTGTTTTTAAGTCTAGCTTTGGCCGTGTGAACTCTTTCGCAGGGTGATCTTGTATCCCCTGGCCCCTTTTTGTGAATTATATTCTTAGTATATTTTATTAATAGAAAAGGACTATTCATAAATTTATTTATTTTTTTAAAAAAAAACTTCAATTGTTTTAATGGGCTTTCTAGGTTCCCATGGACTTGTCATTTTGTTCCCCCCTATTGGCAGAATTTTGGCTGCCCTAGAAAAGAAATTTGATTTGAGAAATCTCAAAATCATTTTGCAAAGGCTAGAGATATCGTACAATCTTAGGGTCATGTAGTTGATGTTAGCTTTTTCATTCTAAATTAAATTATGTGAGATTATTGTTGATTATTGGTGTTTCAAGTCATATAACATGATACATTATTAGGAGGAAAGTAATAGTAAGAGGAGAGGGAGTTTGCATGGCGATGTAGTGGCAAAACTTATCATTAGGTTTCTTGCTTCATGCGAACTTGTAGTTTTCTTGCGTACGACTCTCTGTCTGAGCTTTCCTTCTGTAGTCTCCACTTGTCACACTGCATTTACTGTAGGAGCTTTTAGGCTAAGATATAATGGCCCTGGTCAGCAATGAACCAATTGTTTCTGGTGTTCACATTGTTGTTTCGGATTGCCATGGCACCGCCACAGAACAAACACCCTTGCAAGTTAGTCCCGAAGGTTTTTCACAAGGTAATCCTAATATTATCCTTCCTTTACAAGAATTTGATGCTGCATGTGACTAGTTAGAACAACATACCTTGATAGGTTATTTTGTGGGTAGGACTCCTCCTGAAGCTATGTTCCGAGAATGGGTTAACAAAAGTTGGACTCCTCATGGAGTCTGCCTTAATGTTGTGCAAAACCTTACCAAAGGTTTTTTATTTCGCTTCGCTAACCCATCACAAGTAGATGCAATCTTTAACAACGGAGACGTGTTTGCGTCGAGGTTGATCTTTCCAAGGATCTTAAGGATTCTGTGGAAATCCAAATTGGGGCTCAAACCTTCTCTTAAAAGGTGCTCTATTTAAACCTCCCCAACACCTGTTATAGGTGCTAGTTTGCAAAACACAAGATCAGGGATTTCCCTTTGGCTATTCCTAGGGTTAAGCCCATGCCTAAAGAAGCATCTGCCAAGCCAACCGAAGGGAAAAAAGAAGGGAAAAATAAAGAATGGGTTACTGTTGGGTACAAGGGCAAGGCTACCTTGAATCCCTTGCCCCCTAAACAATCCTACGCAACGATCGTCGTGGCTCCTCCTATCCCCACATGAGCATCAATTCCAACCAGCGTAAGGATGCAAGTAGTTTCCATAGCACCTATTTCGGGGGCTTCGCAGGTTTCAAATCTTGCTGGTACACAGGGGATTAAGGCAATCGCCAGGGCTTCTACCTCGGTTGTGGTTCGTACCCCTCTTCCTGCTTCTTTCATAGTGCCACAAGCGACGCAGCATTCTCGAAGTCCTCTTGGACATGCGGAGATACCAGAGGTGAAATGGTAGGCTGTAAGTTTAGAGGATTTTCCTTCTAAATTCCACTAGGTTTCTACCTTCTTGTAGAATAGCTACTCCTCTCTTGAGTATGAGGATGATATGGAAGAATTTTCATGAATTTTTTATCATGGAATGTTTGAGGTCTTACAAACCTCTTCAAAAAGTACTATGTTCGGGATACCTTTCATAGACTTGGTAATTTAGATTTTCTTTGTCTACAAGAAGTTAAGATTTCTAGTTTCATGATCTCTTTTGCATGTCGCATCATTTGGTAGGATGGAGTTATGTTTTCCTCTCAACACGAAGTTGGTCGAGGTGGTGTAGTTACTCTCTTGTCACCTCATCTTCATTTTGCTATTATTTCTCATGGTTTTGACCCCATGCATAGAATTATTTGGCTTTTGCTTTCCATTAACAATCATTCTTTTGGAGTCATTAATGTTTATGGGTCCAATGATGTTGTGGAAAGATCCCAGATGTAGGGTTGGCTAGCTGACAACTTGCCTCTAGCTACTTGGGTCATGTGTGGTGACTTCAATATGGTTGAAGTGGCCTCTGACAAAGACGACATTCTACCCTTTCGCTGGATAACTAGGGAAAGGGAACCCTAGTACTACATGCACAATAAATTGGGCCCTTTTTATCCCAATATCAACCGTCACCAGGACAGTGGAGTTTGGCACACTTGGTCCAACTTTGAGTTGGCTTTGACTGCATTTTAAAGCGTCTCAATCGTGCCATGATTACTGCACAATCTTTTTTTTCTTTTTCTGAGGATCAAGATTTACCTGTCATTCCCTTGCCAGATGTGACGTTGTCTGACCACTATCCCATTTATTTTGTCATTTCATGGCAAACAGCTATCCCGAAAGTTGCCAAGTCTTAGTTCTTCCTCAACATGTCTGTGTTGATGCATGCTTCCACCATCACACATATCTTACGTGTCTGGAATTTGGAGCCACGTCCACATTCTCAGAAGGGATGGATTCAATGGTGGAATGATGTCATTTTCAGAACTACTCATTTTTTGTGCATCTATGGGCGGCAATTGGCAATTTTTAGAAAGCAGTCATATGAAGGTAGCACTTTTGCGCTCAAAAAAGCCTCTGAGGCTCTCACCCTTAATCCATTTGATGTGGATTTGCAAATTTAGCTGGCCAAACTTTGCCATGACAAACAAGTTGTTGGTAACTATGCTGCTCAAAGAGCCCAAATCAAAGCCCGTCTCCACTAGTTGGAGGTTGGCGATAAAACTTCAAAGGAGTTCTTTCAAGCTCTTCGTGCTCATCATACCAATGTGGGGATTAAAAAGATCAAACAAGGAACTATTGTTCTTTCCAGTCTCCCTGACATCCTACAAACATTTGTTCATCACTATGAGAACATTTTTGCTTTGTAGGGAAATTCGGTTGCTCAGGAGGAAACTCTCAGAAAGTGTATTTCTATTACTCCAAACTAGGCCTGGCAGTTGAGCAACGTGCTTTCTATGAGCAACTTCTTTCCCTTCGAGACCTTAAAGAGGTAGTCTACTCCATGGCTAATGACAAATCCCCTAGGTGTGATGGGTTTCCCTATGAATTTTACAAACACCTCTAAGAGCATATAGGTCTTGATCTACACAAAGTTTATCTTGAAGTCTATTATTTTAAAAGCTTAGGAGCCATTATAAATAAAGGAATTATCAAATTCATACCTAAAGCTGGTGATCCAGAGGACATTTACAATTGGAGACCCATTACCCTTCTGAATGTGTCTTATAAGATTATTGCCAAGGCACTTTCTCTCAAAAACTGGCACATGTTGCCTTTAATTGTGTGCCCTAAGCAAACTGGCTTTATTAAGTCTAGATATATTCTTAACAACATTATTGTTGTCTGGGAAGGCATGGAGTGGGCTTGCAAGTACAACCAAAAGGCCATCTTTCTAAAGATTGATTTGCTAAAGCCTATCATCACATTGAATGGCCCTTTATTTTGGCTATGCTCCAGGCTTTGGGTTTTGGTCCCAATTTTTTACAGTCTGTGGAGATGCTCTTCGGCAATGCTAATGCTTACATTATCATCAATAATTCACAATCAGAGGCTTTTGACCTTTTTCGCTCAATCAGGCAAGGTTTCCCTTTGGCTCCAGCCCTTTATGTCCTTGTTGCTAGAGGTTTTGGCTATTTGCTAGCTCATTCTATGTCTTTTGGACTGGTTCGTGGCATTTCCTTGCCCGAATCATCCTCCTAGTTAGTCAATAGTCACTTTGCAGATGATTCCTTTCTCACTCTTTTAGAGGATGAAGAAAACATCAACAATGCTTTAAGTTGCCTGGACACCTTTTGTCAAGCCTCTGGATTTGCCATTCAATGGCATAAAATACTTTGCTTCTGCCAGTCATTCTTGCCAGCTCCAGCTTGGCTCAGCCAGTTTGAATGGAAATGGGTTACACATGGGGAGATTTTTCACTTTCGTGGCATTCCTTTTGCTTTCCAGGCTTCACCTGTTGAACTTTGGAATGTTGTACTTGCCAAGATTACCAAGAAGCTTGATTATTGGATTATGAAACCACTCTCCCTTGCTAGCAATTTCCAAATTTGCTCGAAGGTTCTTGCGGCTACTCATGTTTATTATTATTCTTGTTGGGCTCCTTTCAAAGCTTCTTATCAGAAATTGGAAAGATTGCTTAGGGATTTTCTTTGGGCTTCTGGTTCTGATCATCATGGGTTTCACATAGTTGCTTGGAATTATTGTTGTCTCCTAAAAGAATTTGGTGGTCTTTTCTTGCTTTCCACACAGAAACAAGGCCTTGCACTTTGTGCTAAATGGATTATTTGTGCCAAATGGATTATTTATGCCATCACCAGAGATGAAGCCTGGAAGATTTTGGTTCAACATTACACATCTTTCAGCTTTCCTATCAACAGGCCTACTTAGAAGGGGATTGGTTTCCACACCCTTCTCATCACGCGTGAACTAGTGACCATACAGGGCTCATTTGTCACCAAGAGCATATGGAAAGCCTAGGAAGCTATTAAGCCTTGGCTCCGATGGGCTGGGGATGAGTTCCACAATGGCCTCTCCTTGAATCAACAGAATATTTGGTGGTCTCCCCTATTTGCCATTCAGGGTACTCCCCTTGTCAAGACTCAAGGTGCTAGTGCTCTGTGTTTTTTCAAACATGGCATCAGAACTCCCAGGGACCTCTTCTCGAGGGTTTCCATGAGTTTCAAGTCCTGGGAAGATATGCAAGTCCAGTACCACCTTATCCATTTAGATCAGCAGACTTTTGGCCTATTGCTCTCTTCAATTCCAATCCACTTGATTCATAAAGTGGGTATTTAGTCTGTTCAACCTTGGTGGCATGATTGGAAGTGGTATTCTACCACTCTATTTTCCAATTATAAGACAAGTTTGGGATATCGATGGCTTTCACCCCATCTTCTGATGGTGGACACGCTCAACCAGAGATGGCATTTGCAATCTTCTCTTTCTCAATGGAAAAAATGCTTTGATACCATTTGGAGTGCTATAATAGAACCCAAGATTGCCCATTTTGCTTGGTGCCTTGCCTTCTAAGGTCTTCCCTTGGGGCCTCGGCTCAAGCATATTGGGGTTCCAAATCCCAGATGCCCTTTTTGTGGACAAGTAGAGTCTTTCTTGCATATCTTCTAGTTTTGTAGGCGTGCCCAAAATTATTGGCACTGGATTCATGATTTTTTCAAGCCATTTAGGCCTAAATCTTTTTATTAGCACATGATTTTGTTGGGTGATTCTCCTAGAATCCCTCAAAAATTCACCCAGATTTGGCATACTTTCAGGATGGAAATTTTGTTTACTCTATGGAAAGATAGAAATGTTGTTCTTTTCACACACATTTTTTTGGATATCAATATTTCCATGTACACTAAGGCATGCATTTATAATAATATAATTATACAGATTCAGATGCAAGCTAACAAAGTTGCCCTTGAGGTAGCTCACCTGCAGGAGCTGCTAAACCATTGGGGCAATGCCCCCTGCACTATTGCTAGAGTTCCTCTTGATGCCTCGGCAGAAACCTCGATGCCTCATGGCCGTCGTCCGTGGTGTCATTCCTCAGGTCGCCACTCACACTCCCCACACTCCTAGGCTTCCTGCCACTGCTCTCCTAGTGGTGGCAATGGTGGATGGATGCGTCACTCAGTTTCCCCACCCCGTGGTGGTTTTGGTTGCTCCTTAGCTCCTCCTCATGGTGCTCGTCAGGAGCTTTCTAGGAAATGGCCTCGCCTCAATCTAGCGATTTCTCCTCCACGGCCAAACATCAAAGATGCAGAGGCTACCACTGATAATCTTGTTGTTGCTACTGAATATGGCTAAACTATTCCTAGCCCACCTCTCAATCCCAAAGATGATTGGGGCTTCCATGACAGAGATGAACCACCACCCTCGGCTGGCACTACTTTGGCTACCTGAGGTTGCCTTATATATGGTTTTTTAATGAATAGTGTTTGATTCTAGCTACAGCTGTGTGTTTTTGCTCCGACTACGGCCGCGTGAACTCATTCATGGGGTAATCTTGTATCCCTCGACCCTTTTTTGTGAATTGCATTCTTAGTATATTTTTATTAATAGAAAAGGACTATTCATCAAAAAAAACTTATCATTATAAAGTTGTGTGAATACAATATTCTAGATTTGAGTCTCTAATTAGATTGTGTGTATGATGGTGGATATGTCAATGGGAGTTACAATTGGGCAAACAAGGATGTTGATTGATAAGTAGGAGATAATTTCCATAGCAAGTCAAATTGTGATATTGCTATTAGGATTTACTTGTGTGATTTTTGAGTCAAACTCATTTACCCATGTTTCATGAGTAGTGATTCAACATGAATCCATCTCTCATGAGAATAAATGGAGCACTTAGCACTCATTGGATTGAGGTGATGCTCACTGGGGTGAAGCATCGGGACTTCCCAACAAGTCATCCGTCCCAGTACTACTCCAACCTAAGCATGCTTAACTACAGAGTTTCCTCCATGGTTAAACCCATAGCTTGCAACCCAAGGATGTTGATGTCATTGGTTGCATGGAGCAACAAGGAAACCAAAGAATTTATGTATGCATGGAGCCTTGGACAGGAGTGTTGGCAGCCAATCCTATGAGCTTTCCTACTCAATGATACGATCTTCCAACTCAATTTGGCTAATTGACGGGAATGATCCTCAAAGATCAAACTCCCTTACACTTCAGGCTCTATGGGACCTAGACAGGTGGACCTATACCTTGACCTTCAACAATGATCTAAGGCTTTTTATAACAGATAACTTATGGAATGCTTTGGATAGTTCTCATTGGAATGGCAAGCGGTTCTAAAGAGAAATCAAACTTATGACTTGAATGCTTTAGAATGCTTAAAGATAAATAGAAAGTATATATTTGGATGGTTTGGTGATATGCAGGTGAATAAGGCAGTGAACTATTAGGCTACAAAAGTATATCAACTTAAAGAAACAATGTAGACTAGTCCCTTGTCCAGTTGTGGGTAAATAGAGTCAATCCTATACCAATTTGTTATTGTCAAACTCTTTGGAGACAACATGCACAACCATCAATGTTATGGATTGGGCACTTCAAAAATAAAACCCTCCTCTAAATGTATATAACTTCAGCTAGAAAATATCAATTAGACAAAGGATGCATTGCATGCAAACTTTGATAATCAAGAGCATATATCAATTTTAATCTACCAACAACAATGTAAATCCAAGAGGACAATTACTGAATCTATGTAATTGAACAAATAACTTTCCAAATTGAGACAGAAAATCAAAGTCTTTATATTGATTCAAAATAAGGAATTGCAATTGAGCAGTGTCCAATTGCATTACTTATTCAAAATTGTAAAGTCATTTAATCTTGATATATCTATTATGTTGTATTTTGTATATGTATATATCTAATTGCAAATGGTCCTCATATACTTTATAGAAGATGAAAGGATGTGTACAAGCTATAAACTATTGGAACTATTCAAAACTAAAAACTAAAAGCAACTAAAACACAACATTGATTACAACTAAAATTTAAAACTATAAAAAACTAAAATATTTGAAAATATCATCAAGCATTATTTGCCTTGGATTGCATCTTCTTCTCCATCAATGCAGTCCTTCATTGGTGTTGCCTCAGAAGTGTTCATGTAACTATTTGTCCATTGTGTGATGTGTGCATGGGTTGGCCATTGGAACTCCATCACCTATGGAATGAATACCTACATATCCAACCACTTCGACTCTATGGCTACTTGGATATCCATCATAAATTTTTTGAACCTGTTTTCCAATGTCACCAGTTTGTCTAACAGTTTGTGAAATTCAATTGTTTGAAACTTTCACTCACTTTTGAAATGGGCTAAAACACTCTAGGGTAATATAGTGAATTCATTTCTCCAACATTTTAGGTCCTTCATTCTTCCTACATTGTCTTTAGTGGTTATGAATGACCAATGTTCCATGTTGATGACTGTGTTGGAAACTACAATTGGAACAATTGTTATGTTATCATTGATGTATAGCCTTATTGGTAAGACAATTTTCTATCTAATTTGAGTGTTATACCTAGATGATTGATGATGAGAAATTGAGAAGTTGGACATAACAAAATCACCTAGAGGAAAGGTTGAGTTATGAGAGGAAACTACAATGGGTACTTAATTACTTAGACTTTGACAAGATAAAGTGATTGTTTAATCATGCTACAAGTAAAGAAGACAGTTGTACTGAAGCTTTAAAGAAGTGATCAAATATTGACCAAATATATAGGCTTGACCAGGCAACATAGGAGAAGATCAAGGAACTTGAAGTTTATGCCTAGTGATGCTAGTGTCAATCTAGCTACAACATGTGCCGAGCAAAATAGTCTCAATCGAGCATCAATATTGACTAAGCATTAGTATGTGTCAATGGAAAGATTGATGATGATATTGTAATCAACTGGGTATTAAGAACTCTACTTCTTATTTATGCTATTAGGGTTTCTGTAATACAAGAATTGAGATGTACTCCTAGTAATAACCTAACTTTAGAAGGTGTGATTACTAGGCTTATTGCTTTTGAGATGTCAATTTTTGATAATTTCACCCCAACCACTGATGAATCTTCTTTTAAATCACAATTGGTTCTTAGTAAGAAAGGAAAAGGAAAATGTGTGAAAAGCGACAATGATGTTTCTAATGATGAACTTGATGATCTTGAGGCACTGATGGCTAGAAGACTTCTAAGAGGCAGAGGAAAATACAAAGGTAAACTTCCTCTAATATGTTTTTCATGTAACAAAGTTGGTCATATTGCTACAAGATGTCCTGACAACGAAGACAAGGATGAAAGAAGGGAAAACACATATAAATACAAAAGAGATGATAGACACAACAAGAGAAACAAGGACTACAAAGACAAAGGTAAGAAATCTTGTTACATTCCTGAAGAAGAAACTGATAATGAATGTAAAAGTAATGATGAAGAAGTTGTCTTTGTTGCTATGAAAGAAGATTCTGATGAAGATGAGAAAATTGCATTACTTTCTTATGTGAATAAAGGTGATAGGTGGATAATTGATAGTGGTTGTTCACATCACATAACTAGTGATAAAAGTAAATTTGAAACCATGGGACCATACAAGGGTAGTTGTGTTAAGTTTGGTAATGATGCACCATGTCTTGTGAAAGGTAAATGATCAATACAATTGACTAATAAGATCAAGTGTGACAATGTTTATTGGGTTGAAGGACTTAACTATAACTTTTTGAGTGTTTAATAGTTGAATAAATTAGGATATAGGGTTGAATTCCATCACAAGAAGGCCAAGATATTTGATGTTGATGGTGAACTAACTAGAAGTGGCGATCAAACAAAAGGTAACTTGTTCTATCTAGATTTATCTTATGAGACATATTTGTTTGCATAATATGAAGATATATGGTTATGGCATAAGAGGTTATGTCAGGTGAATTTTGACAATTTGGTACATTAGTAAGATGAAAAGAGTAGGAGGTTTGCCAAAATTGAAGAAACTTGATAATGCTATGCGCAAACAATGTCAGTTGGGAAAGATGACAAAGTCTAGTTTCAAAAGCAAGACATATTCATCTAATGATATTTTGGAATTGGTTTGTTTTGACCTATGTGGGCCTATTGGTATTCAAATCTGTTGTGGGGACAAATATTTCATTCTATTTGTTGATCACTATTCTAGAATGATGTCTATGATGTTTCTTAAAGAAAAAAATGGTGCTTTTCAATTGTTTAAGTGGTATTTGGCAAGAGTTGAAAAGGGAATAGGAAAGAATCTGAAGTGCTTGAGATCTGATAGAGGTAGAGAATTCATCTCTAATGAATTCAATATATTCTGCAATGACAGAGGAATCAAAAGATAAATGTCAACACCTAGGACCCCTGTCCAAAATGGAATAGTTGAAAGGAGAAATAGATCAATATGTCTTATAGAAGGGAGATTTCTTAAGGACCTAAGGATCGAGGGAAATTTTTAAGGATCTAAGCTAAAGATCAAGATGTCTTATAGAAGGGGGATTCCTAAGTTCAATAGAGATAACTTTTCAACATGGAAAGAATTGATGAAAATGCATCTATCAAACATTAGTGATATTCATTTGTTCTACTTGGAAAATAGATATGTGCCACCACCTAAACCAATGACTATGGAGTGGATGAAAGAGGAAAAGGATCATAATATAATGATGATTGATATAGCTTCCTCTCTAAACTATTATGAATTTGATAAGGTCTAAGATTGTCCTACTGCATTTGATATGCGAGAAAAGTTGTAGAGTGCTTATGGAGGTGATAAAATTGTGAAAAGAGCCAAGGCATAAATCTTGAGAGGCAAGTTTGATTGAATGAAAATGAAAGAAGGTGAGAACATTGTCCAATACAATGAAAGAATCAAAGAAAGTGTGTGTGCAATCAGAGCTACAAGAAGGAAAATTGATGATGAAATAGTAGTTAACAAGGTACTAAGAACACTTCTTCCTACTGATCCAATTAAATTTTCAGCAATTCAAGACATGAGATGCAATCCTAAAAATGATATAACCTTGGATGCACTTGTGGGAAGATTAATTGTTTTTGAGCTGGATAACTTTCATAATTTTTCTCCTACTTCTAGCAATCTTGAATCTGCATTCAAAGTCAAACAAACCCTTCGTAGAAAAGGAGGAAAATCAAAAGGCAAATAGGTTGACAGTGATGAAGATGATTCTGATGAAGAACTTGAAGTTATTGAAGCCCTACTTGCAAAAAGAGTATCAAAAGGGAAAGGAAAATTCAAAGGCAAAATCATGTTGATTTGTTTCTCATGTGATGAGGTTGGTCATATTGTTGCAAGATGTCCAAACAAAGAAGATAAAGATGAGAAAAGGTATACTAGATTCAAAAGCAAGAAAAACTTCCAAAGCCTCAAGGACTACAAAAACAAAGATAAGAAATCTTGTTACATTGCTATAGATTATGATAGTGATGATAATGAAGAAGTAGTTTACATTGTTGTTAAGGATGAATCTGATAATGAGGAAAATGAAAATATGACACTTATCTCTCATGTTAGCAAAAATGATACATGGATCATAGATAGTGGTATTTTCCATCAGATGACTGGTGACAAAACTAAGTTTGAACATTTAGAACACTATGATGGTGGAAGTGTTAGATTTGGAAATAATGAACCATGTTATGTTAAAGGAAAAGGAATCATAACATTAACAGATGGAATCAATGTGAAAATGCCTACTAGGTTGAAGGATTAAGACATAATCTACTCAGTGTAGCTCAATTGAACAATATAGGATAGAAAGTAGAATTCATGAATGGCAAAGCTACACTAGTAGATGGAAAATGAAACCTAGTTGGAACTAGAAATCAAACAAAAAGAAATTTGTTTTACCTAGATCTCACTAAAAGTACATATTTTCTAGGTCATATAGAAGAAAGTTGGTTATGGAATAGGAGGATGTGTCAAGTTAACTTTGATGATCTAGTTACCATAAATACGAACAAAAGAGGAAGAGGCATACCTTATCTAAAGAAACCTAAGATGGGAATCTGCAAACAGTATCAAATTGGAAAGATGAGAAAAAGAAGTTTCAAAAGTATGTCCTACAACTTTGAAGAAGTTTTTGAACTAATTCATGCAGATCTTTTTGGGCTAATTGGGGTGGAAAGCTACTATGGAGATATATATATTTCATTCTATTTGTTGATGATTATTCTAGAATGATGATTGTAATATCTTTTAAAGATAAGTATGATGCTTTTCAAAAATTCAAATAGTATTTGGCTAGAGTTGAGAAAGAAACAAGGAAGAATCTAAAATGTGTGACATTAGAAAGAGGAGGATAATTCATCTTAAATGAATTCAATGAGTTCTACAATGAAAGAGGAATCAAAAGATAGGTTGTTGACAACTGGCTATATGCAGATATGTAAAAATGTTGTTATTGATGGCAACACATGATTTACATGTTTGTAGTAAACCTTAGAAATAAAGATAGTTAGCTTTTTGGTACTCAAAAAATTGTCTAAGTATGGAAATAGTTTACAACAGTGTATTGTTTTATTTATAACTTGTTTATATGATGTTATTCTTGAGAGAGAAGATATATGGAACAATATACATGTTGATGACGATGTGTATAACCTTGAACATCAATACGGAAAAGATATATCTAAGATGTACAGAACATCATAATGGAAGGTGAAGGAATTATTTTGTTTACGAAATAATTAGTTGACCAATTAGGCCTGACATCTTAGATGTTTACTCTAAGTTGGAAAAGTATATTTTGGTCTTAGCCGACCTAGTAGCAATTTGTGAAAAGGCATGGTATTTATGCAAAGACATGTTCTGAGATTGTTGTGAAGTGATTTGTAAGTAACATGCTAAAGTTGTAAATGTGAAGTTTCATATCATATGTAGAAGTAAATTTTGATAACCTAATTTTGTGATCCGAGATTAAGGTAAGCTCAGAGATCAGCTGAAAGAAGGTACAACATCCATACTTCTGTATTTGAAGAACTTTAATTACTTGTTTGAGCAGTGAGCTCTTCTTGGTATTACTTGTTTGAAATAAGCTCCTAGAGCATAGTATGAGAGATTACACTGTATTATTTGGTGGATATTGGATTCACAAGAACTAATGATAACGACAATCTATACTTGAAGACAGGTAATAACAATGAGGTATTATTATATAAAATCTTTGTTGATGATATCATATTTGGAGGAAAGGAAGTATTATGAAGATCATTTGTAGATGAGATGAAGAAGGAAATTGAAATGTCTATGTTTGGTAAGATCAAATTCTTTGTTGGTTTACAAGTATATCAAATGAAGTAAGGTATTTTCATTACTTAATCCAAATACATCAAGGAGACACTGAAAACTTTTGGAATGTAAGATTCAAGACCAGTTAGTACACCTATGCCTATGGGACATAAGCTATCTAAGAATGATGATTCTACTGATGTGAAATAGACATCATATAGATCATGTTGATTGATGGAGTAATAAATGGGGTAAACAAGATAGTGAGGGGGGGGGGGGGGGGGGTGGGGGTGTGAATCAGAATCTTAAACACTTAATTTTTCACCAATTCATTCACATCCATCAGTAAACTTGTGCATGTATAACTTGTAATGTAACTCTGCTGCAACATATAAATCTGATCAATCACATGCGTGAAAATGAAACATGTAAAACAAAATTTATTACCCAGAAACCCTCCAAGGTGAAGGTAAAATTGGGGTGGGGATAACACCCACAAATTTTCACTACTTGAGTAATAAAGTTAACCAACCAAGGTTACAATGTTTGATCATAAGATATGATCTACCATGTGAGGCGCCTACCTTGTTAAAGCTTAAGAGACTGCTAGGTCTCACCTGCTTAGAGGATTTAAAACTTACAAAAAAGTAAGTATTCTATTAGGAGATTTAAAAAGATCTGTTAAGACCACTCTGTTAAGAGATTTACTCTGATTCAAGTTGGTTAAGACTAATTTAATACTTGACTCTTGGTTTTCTCTATAAGTTGATTTTGAGTCTTCTCTTTTTTAACTGATCCTCTCCTTTGATCTAATATTATTTGTCTTTCCCTTTCACTTCATTTCTATGAATATGTCACTTTCTTTGTTAGATGATAACATTACCCTTCATTGACTTTTGATCTTAATCCTTCACTTTACTCCTTGATCACATGGATACACTTTTCCATTCTTGCCCTTTCTCTTGCTCTTGCTCGCACATGCATCTCTCACATTATGATCTAGGTTAAGATATTTTCCATTTATAGAGTTTTGTAATGAGTTTTCTAGATCCTTCCATAATAATTGCTCCACCTGAATCGTTGATCGCACAACATAGGGTTCTGTGAAATCATGTAAATGTTTTGTAACAACCTCTACAAAATTCAAATGTTCCTTCCAATTTGGCCTGATAATAATTTTTCCTCAAACTCTATTCCATTCTAGAATTTTATGTAAACTTTGTATTTCTCAGTCTTTACTATTTCCTAATGCTTGACATTGTTATTGCTCAAATTGTATTACTCTTCTGATGCTTGATATGTATTGTGCTCGGCACACACTATGTAAATTGGAACTTGTATACTTGATACTTGCTTGGTCGTTGATGAGCTTGACTTGTATTAAAATACTCAGTTACCATACACTTACTCAACTCCTATAAATCTTGGTAAATACTTGCTTATATGTGTGACTTGGCCTATATAGAGTAGCTCCGTCACAGTGATGGTTGTCTAACACTGCCTTATAAATGACAAAGTGGTTGACACTAATAGAAAACAATGGTTAGAGATACCAACAATGCCCCCTTTGACATTAGTGGAAAAAACACTTTGTCATATTTACATCAATACAATACAATCTGATAAATGAGCTCTCCCCCTAAGTCTTATGAATAAACAATGCAAAAATGAATAACAAATCCATTTCACCTTTATTCAATTATGTATTTCTCCCTTTTTCATCACATATCATTCCCCCTTGTTTTTGAACACTAATGTCATTTTTGCTAGGATGAAATGGGTGGAAGTAATCCATATTTTTCAATGAATTCCTTATGAACTCTAGTAATCTTGGACAATGCATGATCCCATCTGGTTCTTGCTGCCTCCAAAATAGTAATATGTAATATAATCTTGCAACCAAACCAATTAAACTATTAGCCACTAAAAGATCTTATGATCTTCTATGATAAGATCTGGTTGTTTTTAATTCTCTCTACATGACCTCCAAATGATGTATCATCATTGCCTGAATAGAGATCAATTTGGATCTCATATTGTTGTCAGCTACTTGAAGATTGACCAATGTGCCTTGAGCATTCAATAGATTATTGTAGTGATCAATGCTTGATCCCACTGACTCAAAAATAATACTGTTAGATCTCTTTATCTTAGCCTGAATTTGAATTATTTGTGCCTGAATGTTATTAGTGAATCTTGGCACATCTGACAAAATTGTATACAAATGTTGTACCTTTTATATTAACTCAATCATAATCTATACTCTCTCTTGTATTTGCACTTTCTTCTCAACAATGGTTATGGAAACTTTGTCCACAACCTTAGTTTCAAATCTTCAAGAAAACCAATCCATTAGCTTCTCATATGATTCCATACTTCCGACATTCACTTGATCAACTATATTTACAAGCTAGTTGATGATTGATGCATTATCTTCAAAATTATGAATGTTAAAACCATCAACAAAAATATGCTTTACATCATATAGTACCTACTTTTTCTTAAGCTCTCTGCTTAATTCTTCTTGTCTCTTCTTCTTTGCCAAAACTTCTTGCAACAAAATTGTTAGCTCCAAGGTGAGATTTTCTAGGTCCAATTGTGGCATCTCAATTGTTTCATCCAAACTAACATCAATATCTAGTGAAGCATCATTTATTGCTTTACTCTTTTTGCTAGGTGAAGGAGTGTTGTTGCTTGGAACTAACTTGAGAGTTGGTGAAGGGGTGTCACCACTTGGTCTTTCTTGTGCATCTATGCTTGAGACAACAATAGTTACACTCGGTTTGGCTTCATTTGATTATTTTCCTTCCTTAATGTGAGGTGCTAAAACAATCTTATTATTTACACTTATTTCCTTCTCTTCACCATCTACCTTTGTATCTATGAGCCTTGACTGCTTAGCCTCTAGAGTGTTAGGGGTGTCAGCATGTATAGGGGACATATTTCCTTGTAGACTTGACACACCTGAGTTTTCTCCACTACTTTAATCATTTTTTATGTTTATGGTGTTTGTCTCTCCTATCTTTGTTGTTAACCCAAAATTGCTTTTCCAAAGCAACTCGTCTTGCTATTGTACAACTTCCTCTTTATTCTATAGTAATAAAAACATTCTGTACTTAGGAACAAATATGCTCCTATAATGTTTCAAAAATGTGTCATGTGACAGATCATGCATAACTCTGACGTGTCAGTTCTTATCTTTTTCTCCTCTACTTTTGTCTATTGTCATGTCCTTTCTAGTCTATCAAATACATCTTTGGGTATCCTTTTCTCAATTTTTCTAGGAGCTAACTTATGATTAGAAATCATATCCACCATATCCTCCTCAATCTTAGTTTGATCTACATTGTCTAATGCATCATACTTTACAAATCTACAGTTAGGCAATCCTAAAGATCCTCATATATTTGCACATACCTCTTCAATGGATTTAGATAACCCTTTGGGTGGTCCTTTGACTAATCTCCTTGTTCTTATTTTGGGGGCACTGAGCTTTGTAGCTTGTGCTACCTTTTTCTTTGTAGACTGCTTGGCACTAGCATCTGCCCTACTCCTTGGTTTGTTTGGTGGTGGAGGAGAGATGGGTGTCACTGCCGACTTCTTCTTTGTTCCTTGAGCCTTCTTTCTCGATGTCATGACAACAAATAGAGATTTTCCCTTTTCACCTTCTTCTTTTTCCTCTTCCTCATCACTACTATCTTTTTCTTCATCTTCACCAAGACCTCCTGTCAATTGTAATGGTTCTTTTCCCGTGCCCAAGGTGCTCAGTTTAGCTTCAAGATCTTCAATATTTTTCTTCCCTTTCTTCTCTTTGGAAGCTATCTTGATATTCATAGTAGTTCTTGCTTTGGCTTCTTCATATTTAGCAAAAGGTTTGGCCTCAATGTCTATCTTATCTTCCAATAGTGCATCGATGTTTGCACTCACTATATCACTATCAATCTCATATTGAAAACTTTGTAACCAAGCCTTCCTCGACTTCATTACCTGAACAAAAGTGTCATCCTTATCTACAAGAAAAGATATGTCACTGTAATATTTCATGACGGACTCTTCAGGTATCCTCATTCTCCCTTTCATCCTTTGCTTCAATTCATCAAAATAAGCATTCATTACATTCTCAAAATTTTCTCCTAATTGAGTAATATACTCATTTATCTATCTTGTCATTGGTTTATCTTGCTCCCATACAACATCACCAATACCAGGAAAATACTTCTATATATAAAAGAAAATACACATAACGAGGGAACCAAACTTACACATTGAATTCTTTGTTTTTCTTATAAATGTCAAATTCTTTGCAAGTTGTAGTCTTTGTAGCTCAGAAAGATCATACTCATGATCTTTCATTACAATCTTCTACACTTGATCCATAGCCACACAAGGCACACTATTCAATCTGGTAGATTGATAGAATTTGTGAGCTATAACCCTCACAACAAATTCAATTAGTGGATGAGAGATGTTTGTAATGGACAAACTACATCCATTCCACTTGACTCTCATGTTTGCCTCAATTTCTTGATGACTTAGGCTTTGCATAGTTTTCTTCCTATTTAGGGTTGAATAACCTTTAACCCTATGAATAATTTTCTTCCTGATCTCCACTGGTCCATTGTGTGGCTAGTATTTCATGTCATGGATTCTTCTTAGAACAACTTTAATCCATTCAACCTTAAAATTCTTCAAGAATTATAGGGAACAGGTTAACCCTTTCCTCTCAACAATTTTAAATGCGTCCTTCAAGATTCCTTCATTGTACAATTTCTCATAAGATTCTCTAATTTTATAATCTCCTACTTCTCCAATTTTACACATATAACAACTTCTGACATCATGGATCATAATGACTTTAGATGTTATTGAGGATAGTGCACTCATTGAGTCTCCTTTCATAACAATCTTTGGAATAGCATGAAACTTTGGTGGAGGACAAGTGTCATGCTTCACCAATTGGATTCTACTAACCTCTTGACTCATTCTATAAGTTAATGAAGCTGCCATGATTGTAGTTAGGGTTTGAAGTTCTTTCTTCTTGGATACTCAACATAGTTTAGATCTTCACTTGTTCAAGGTTCTCGATCAAATCACTCTTAAAAACTATGCTAGTTGCTAAAATTGCCAAATTGCTCTGTGCTCTCAAAAAATTGAATGCAAGGTATGTAATAATATCTTCAAAATTTGTTATATACCTTCTTTTTATCGATACAGGGTCTCCATTAATGATGTGTTCTTAGGTGAGTGGAAGCCAATTGTCTTGGTCAATGTTGATGTCTTTCAAGTAGGTCTTTGTTTTACAACTTAGTCTCTTCCATATTACTCAGTCTCTATCATTCCTCTTCTAAAGTGCTTGGTCTATGTTCTAATGCTCGGTCAACATAGACAATTTTTCCAGACACTTAACAACCTTTCACAAAAAATTTCTTATGCATCTTCACATATGCATATATGAACTTTTGACACATTTTCATGTAAGAAACTAATGTATAATATATCAATTAGGTATGCAATTCCATACATACCTCTCTTTTTTAGTTTGAGATGACATGCTCACCTTCTCCATTGGATTGGGTAATCTTAGCTCCATTTTCTCTACTATTTCCATCTTCTATTTTCCTTTTCCATTTCTGGTTCATTTCATTCCTAATTTTCTCAATGTCCACTTTGCCTTTTCCTTTGTCTTTTATCTGATTTTTTGAATGTACTCGAGTCCTACAATTATTCCTTTGATTTCCAAACTTGTGACATTTAGAACATGCATTTTTAGGTGCATAAGTCTTCCTCTGATTTTTCTAGTAAGGTTTTGTCTATGATATGTATTCATATGCTCTATGCCCATACTTTTGACAATTATAGCAATATCCTTCAAATTTAGGTGTAGCAGTTGCATTCCTCAGTCTTGATCTATGCTCATGTATTTGATATCCTTATTTCTTGTAGTAAAAATAGTAACCAATAAACTTAGGTTTAGAATTTTTCATACCATGTTTGCTTCAATAGATATTTGTGGTTTTCCACAGTGATAGCATGTTGGTTTGTCCTTTGACTTTGCATTCCATAGTTCTCCGTTCTTGGATGATTCTCCTTTCTTAGTGCATGAATGTCCTAATTCATTAGAATAACTTGATGACTTCATAAGTTCTTCAAAGTACTCCATTGCCTCTTTATGTTTGTTGAATTTCTTCATAGCTTCTTGCTCAACTTTCAATTCATTCTTCAGTATGTCCTTCTGTGATTTGAGATTTGCAATTTCCACATCCTTGTGATGATTTGCAAGCATTAGTTGAATCATCATGTCAAGTTGTGTATTTGTGAGATTTTTCACATCTGATATCATTTATTTAAGTCTACTACCCATTACCCTTTTGTCTTCTTCAGCCATAGTCATGTCTTCTTCAACTTTCATCTTTTGTTTAGTTACTTCACATAGTCTTACTGATTGGATTTCATGTTCTCTTTTTAGTCATCTTATTTCTTCATTTAGGAGTTTGTCCTTGTCAAGTAGATTTGTTGATATTTTGTCATTTGGATTGATTGGTTCAAACAATCCTTAAGTCTCAACTTCTTCATATGCAAACTATTTTATTTGAATGGCAATTTCCTTTCTCCTTTTTAGGCAATCCTTTAGATCTTGTCTTTCCTTCTCAAGTTTCTATATTATGAGTTGCATGTCAATCATCCAATTATCAATAACCTTATCCAATTTGAAAGGCTCCATCTCCAAGATCTAATCTCCAAGTGATTAAGCTTCTCTTAGAGAACCAATGCTCTGATACCAATTGTTGATTGATGGAGTAATTAATAGGATAAACAAGATACTGAGAAGGGGGGCGGGGGGAAGGGGGGTGTGGTGAATCAGAATCTTAAACATTTAAATTTTTTAGTAACATATAAATCCAATCAATCACATGCATGAAAATGAAACACATAACATAATATTTGTTACCCAAAACCCTCCAAGGTGAAGGTAAAACTGGGGTGGGGATGACACCCACAAATCTTCACTACTGGAGTAATAATGTGAACTAGTTAAGGTTACAATGTTTGATCATAAGATATGATCTACCCTATGATGGGTATGCCCTACTAAAAGCTTAAGAGATTGCAATGTCTCACCTGGTTAGAGGATTTAACACTTACAAAAAAGTAAGGACTCTATTCAGAGATTTACACAAATCTATTAAGACCACTCTATTAAGAGATTTACCCTGATTCAAGTCATTTAAAACTGATTCAGTACCTAACTCTTAGTTTACTCTGTAAGTTGATTTTGAGTCTTTTCTTTACTAACTGATCCTCTTCTCTATCTTGATATTACTTTTCTTTCCCTTTCACTTCATTGTTGAATATGTCACTTGCTCTGTTAGATGATAACAAAATTCTTTACTAACTTTTGATCTTAATACTTCACTTTACTCCTTGATCATATGCATACACTTCTCCATTCTTGCCCTTGCTCTTGCTCTTTCTTGCACATGCATCTCTCACACTATGATCTAGGTTAAGATCTTCACTATTTAGAAAGTTTCATAAAGAGTTTTCTATATTCTTCCATAATAGCCTCTCCATCTGAATCATTTATCACACAACATAGGGATCTATGATCCACATCATGTAAAAGTTCTATAATAATCTTTGCATGTATTAAATATCTTGTAACAATATCTACAAAATTCAAATGTTCCTTCCAAGTTAGTTTGATAATCATTTTTCCTGAAACTCTATTCTATTCATGACTTGTATGTAAACTCTACATTTCTTGGTCTTTACTATTTCATGATGCTCAACATTTTTGTTTCTTGGCCTTTATTACTCTTCTGATGCTTGACATGTATTTTTCTTGGCACACATAATGTAACTTATCACTTGTATTCTTGATACTTGCTTGGTCACTGATGAGCTTAGCTCGTATTAAATACTCGATGACCACACACTTACTCGACTTTTATAGAGCTCGGTACATACTTGCATATGTGCATGACTTAGCCTATATAGAGTAGCTTGGTTGCAGTGATGATCGTCTGACTTTGCATTGTAAATGACTAAGTGGTTGACAATACTAGACATCAATGGCTAGAGATACCAATAAATCAATGATAAAAAACTACAATATGTTGCTCAAAATAGACCTAATATTGCATTAGCAATCAAGATAGTTGCAATATTTTTTGCAAGTCCTTAGGAGAATCACACGATGGTAGTGAAAAGGATACAAATATATTTGAAAGGAACAAAAGACTACAAATTATACTACAAAAAGAATGACAAGTTTGAACTGAAAGTGTTCATTGATTGGAATTGGGTAGGAATTTTTGATGACAAAAAGAGTAAAAGTGGAGAAGATTTATTTCTAGGCAAGAAACTAGTTTCATGGACAAACAAAAAATATAACTGCATTTCTCATTCTACAGCTAAAGCTAAGTATGTGGCAGTAGTAGTGAATTTTTCAAATATCATATGGATCAAGAAATCATTGAAAGGAATGAAGGAAGAGATCACTAGTCTAGCTGATATTTATTGTGATAACACTGGTGCTATAAACATATCAGAGAATCATGTGATGCACACAAATACTAAGCATATTTCTATCAAGTATCATTACTTGAGAGAGTTAGTTCAAGACAAAAAAGTGAGATTGGAGAATGTAAACACTAAGGAACAAATAGCTAATTTTTTCACTACCCATGAATATCTAAGAGGTAAATTAGGGGTGATTCCCCAAGGAAAGGCTACTTTGGCTAAGATGGAGTTCTGCATCAAATGTGTTGATCAAAATATCTTACAAGTTGAAGCAAACAATCCTATTTTAGAAGCTACCTAAAGTAGTAAAGGAAGAAAGATATAATGTTGTATTAGTCATACATAGATGACAAGAATTTAGTACTGACATAAACATATCTACATAATCAATATGTATGAGATATATAAAGTGTCTTTGGAATTATTCTCAAAGAGGGAGAGATTATCAGTTGCCATGGAGTAACAAATAAAAAGGGAGAGATTGAAGTCATACATAAAAGAGAGAGTTCATAGAACTTATGTGAGGTATTTCCAACAATATAGAAGAATCTGATTGATTTCATGATTTGATATGATAAAGGGAGTTTATGTGTTGCATATCAGAGTTGCATGGATGAGAATCATAATGAAACTAAAAGAAAGAAGATTGTTGGACACAAATATGAGAATCAAAATGAAACTAAAAGAGAGAAGATTTTTGGACATAGACATAAGTATCACAATGAAACTAAGGATATTAATGAAGATCCAATACTAAACACAAAGGGAGATGCTCATAGTAGTATATGTTTTGGATTGCATGGTAACTAGAGGTGTTGACCTCAATGCCAAAGAGTTGGAAACTACAATTGGAATAATTGTTATGTTGTCATTGATGTCAAATCTTATCGGTAAGATAGTTTGCTATCTGATTTGAGTGCCATACCTAGATGATTGATGAAGAGAATTTGAGAATTTGGACGTAACAAAATCACTTAGAGAAAAGGTTGAGTTATGAGAGGAAAATATAGTGGGTAATTAATTAATTAGTCTTTGACAAGATAAAGTGATTATTTAATCATGCTACAAGTGAAGAAGACAGTTGTACTGGAGCTTTAATGAAGTGATCAAAGATTGACCAAATACATAGGCTTGATCGAGTAATAGAGAGAAGATCAAGGAACTTGAAGTTTATGCCAAGTGATGCTAGTTTTGACCAAGACACAACATGTGCCGAGTAGAAGCAGTGTCAATCAAGCATCAACACTGACTGAGCATCAACATATTTGCCAAAAAAAAAATATAGTAGTGACTGAGTAACCGAGTGATGACTGAGTGTCAGAACACAGTGTTAGCGAAGGGACAACATTTTGATAGTTTATAAGGAAATCGTGATTTCTAGCTGACATAGTTGATTTCTTGGAATACGTAAAGTGTGTTGAAGATAAGGATAATGAACTAGACAATTTAAATCAAGGGAAACTATGCTTGTGCATTTCTATGCAAGGATTCAAGGAGAAGATTCTAGAAGAGAAAAGAGGAGACTAAACAATGGAATGATTTGATGAATTTTACCTAACCCTAAGATCCATGGTGATATTTGTGTGGTAGAATATTAGAATTACCTATTTAAGGAGGTACAAGGGTTGATATAAAAGGTTGTTGAGGTTGGTAGAGTTGGTGAAGACCTAAGAAGGTTGGAGTAGTTGTTGATGCTATTGATTGGCGAACATAAGTAGAAGGCTAAGAAGAATTAAGAAGAGGTGAAGTGTGATTTCTTGAAGAGTTTCCAAGTGAATTAGAGACTAAGATGAAAATGAGGGCCAATTAGTGGATCAACATGTGGTCTGAACTTAGATCCGTATTTACAAAGTGAATCGTATTTTTTAGATAAAAGCCTGCTATTACTTTTTAACCAAATTAGTCACATGTTATTGTTGGTTTTTTTCCAAATTGGGTTTCCACATTAAATCTTAGCATCAAACTTGTGTGGATGTTATTTGTGATGATTTACTATTAATGTTTTACATTCTACAAGTATGTTATTATTAGGACAATGGACTACTAGTTGGTGTTATTGATAATACACTATAAAGGCCAAGCTAATGGATGTTTAGATCTAAAGTAGTTTAATTGTTTGTTTGTTTAATTGGTACATCTGGACCTTAGATAACTGATCCATCCCTCTCCCCCTCTCAATTATTCTAAACATTCCAATAGACTGAAAATAAGTTTTGTTCCATCTTTCGATATTGTTATGATTTAAAGAGACATAAATAACAATTACATGCAAATATATCCAATATCATAAAATAATAATGCACACAGAAGAGAACATAATACACAAAGATTTAACGTGGTTCACCCAATCCCTGGGCTACACCCACTAAATAATGAGTCCATTATTTTTATTATCCAGTCATAAAAACTTTATTACAATCTGTAATCCATTACAACTCAATATCATTGCAAGAAGCTATTATCACATCATACCTTATGAAATCCCTAACCCTAAGCTATTTTATACAAGATTTTTGTCGCTTACAAAATTAGGGTCAAAATAGTTACAACATGTCAGCCTGTGAAAAAATAACCAATAAAATAGGCCCAATTTATTTTGATGGAGAGTGTATAGTACTTCCCTGATCAGTCACTACAAATTAACAAATATTCATATTCAATATAACCACAATTTTTTGAAATATCATCCAATACATCAACAATTGCTTTTATTTGTGGTGGGGCATCAAAATCTTTCTTTCTGACTCCATGCAATCTAGTCAACTCAAACTTTTGTAGATTGCACTTCCTTTCTAGTTCCATAAGCACAATCTTGTTTTGTTTAAAGAAATCTAACGTGTAACCAACACTACGAATTCCTACATTCACTTCAACACACTTCTCTAAGATAAGTTTTATCCTTAAAAACAAGATCTCTTCAAGAGTTTTTGTATATACAATCATTAGGATGGTCTTCATGTCTTTCATCTTTTGGTTGTGTTTCTTTAGGTACATAATTGTAGGAGGCCCTTAGTGAACTATAATGACACTACTCACAACCATAGCCTTCAATTCACTAAGTTCTTTTTCTAATTTTTGTACTTTCACATACATTTTATTGATTACTTTATCCATGTCAATTTTACCTTATTTGCAAATCTTCAATCTATTCTTGCATATGTTTCATCTGTTCCATGTTAAACATAGCTCTATCCATCAATTCAATAGCAGAGACTAGGGGTTTGTATTGTCAATTTTTTACACCAATGACATTTGTTTTTCTCTATGGCAAATATCAATCAACTTAGGCTTGTCTACTTTGAAACTTACCCAAGTATCAAGAGTCTCAATTTTAGGATTGAATCCTAACTCTTCTATCTTTTTGAGAGTTTCAAACTTGGATACAAAGGTAGCATTGTTCTATTTTATGACTTGGTCCAATAATAATATTTCTTTGAGAGTCAAGCCTGACACAATTAGTATATCACTATTCTTTACAATTTCCTCGACTTCATCCTTTGTGCATGTTATCTCATCTAGGTGCAAGTCTCAAGTCATCTATTTTAGAATGGATTCATGCTTAGATTCATTAACTCCTTCTAATCTCTTCTTCTTCTTTTCATCAAAATCTCTCATTTTATACTTGATCCAAAAGTCTTTAAACTCTTGAGATTTTAAGCAATCTTCTTGTTACTTTAAGGAGGTAATCTCGCTTTCATCATTGACATCAATTGGCTTCTCCCTCCATTGTTAAGCATTATAGCCATGCATATCTTCTTGAAACACTAGAGGTGGAGATACCATTTTATCCTCTTCACTCTCCTTCAAACTTCTTAATATGCAGGCAACCTCTTTAGAACCACCTTCATCACTAGACTCTTCATATGAAACCAATGAAGCACTACTTCCTTCAAGAGTATCTTCTTGGGGTATGAAATGGAAGAATCAAAATTGGATTTACTTAGTATCGACTTTCTTCTTTTCTTTTATGGGGGTTGGGGTTGTTCAATCTCCTTTCCCTTATCCTAATTCATATGTTCCTAATACAACTTGTCAAAATCCTGAATACATTTATCAATCCTAACAACTTCCAACTCTTCTTCATTATGAAAGAGGAATAACCCTTTTTTTAGTCTCTCATTTTCCATCTTCAACAAAAATCCCCATTTCTTTACTCTTTAAATAATTTTTGCAACTTCATCACAATTCCTCATGGTGTCTTCATCCATGTTGAACTAATATATGTATTTTTCAACAAAGGACTTGATGTGTTGTTCATGATGATTAGTCCTTGCCCCATCTCTATAAAATATGAAGTTATTCATTATATACTACTGTACATCTTTTATGATGGAAGAACCAACCATGAAGCCATCAAATTTGATAAAGTGAAACATCATTGTTCCCTTTTTCTTGGGTGCCACAACTTCCTTCTCGACCCATAACATCTGTCATGTAAACTCTAAGAAATGAACGCTCTCATATACAAATTAGGGAAGCTTGTGAGGTACCTTTCTACATCTATACAATTTGACAATGTATAATGTACCCTAGAAACCCAATCAGCAAACTTTTATTCATGTTTCTTATCTAAGAGGAATTCTTTGGGTCTTAGTATAATCTTAATTTGATTTGTTGTCACTTGTACACCTAGAAACTTGTTATCCATACCAAAAAATATCTTTGAAAACCTTATTGTCACAATCTCTACTATGTTTATCCCAAGATCTAAACCATAATTGAATAGGTCACATCCTTCACATCCCATCACATGTGGTCAATTTCATTAAATCCTTGAATTGCCTTACATTTTGAAGTATGATCAAGCGGCAAAGTAGTAAGTAATTCTTGAATGTTTTGGTAGTCTTCCACTATTCCAATTGTGTGTGCCACTAAAAAAGTTAGACTTTAAATAGGTATATGGGTTTTGGATCCTCATATATATATAATCTAGTGGAAATTTTGAATTTGCATCGTCCCTAAACAATTGAGTACATGCATAATAATTGTTCTTAGAAAACTCAATAAAACTAGTGACTGAACGAGGATTCATGTGATCAACCAACATTAACCTATTGTTTTTTCCCTTTATCCATCCATGAAATGAGAAATTTTCTTATACTTGACAACTTTTATCAACCTTCATAGTTAACTTTGAATTGTGATCTATCAAGTTTAGTTAGCGTTTGTACGCTCAAGTCAAAACACTCTTCAATGTGGGACCGAGTTATCACTACTAGAGGCATTCCATTAGCTTTCCTCATTGTTTGTGTCTCAAGTTCATAATGTTCTACCAATATATTCATTAGGCTCACATCTACAAACACATTTGGAATAAATATCTTTGTTAAATCCAGTCTCCATGGGTTGTTTCTCGGTTCCTTTTCTCCCTTTTTGCATAGAATAAGAAAATAGACCTACCAAAAATAGGGACAATGACATCTTGACATTCCCTCTGATCATCAATAAATATTCTCTTTCTTATGGAGTTGTGGAGGAATTCGAGAATAAGTCCATACACATTTTCACAGATATCTTCTCTACATTTTCCTCTTTTTCCTTTTTGTTACTCTTGTTAACACTAACCTCCTTCTTGATTAGTACTATGAATTTAAGAAAGGAAAACTATATAGAGTATGAATTTGAGTTGCAAAATCCACTTCCAATTTGTTATGTTCATTCTCTACAATTCTTCTTAGCTCCAGAGATCTTTTTGCATGCAATGAATTTTATATCTTTAATATATGGCCATCTTAATTTTCATTTAACAAGCTACAACATTCTGTAGAAAAGACAAGGTGATAACATCCCTTGGACTGTCAATTCAAACATTCTCTTATTTTAATGCACGTACTTTAAAGATTTCGAATGGTGTCATTTATTTTATTGAGCTCCTTTTATTTTTCCAAGGAAAACAAGCTATTAATCTCATTCACAAGATTCTCCATCATCACTTTCAAAACTACAAAAAATCACACTTCTAGATCCCCAAATTTGGTGCCTACAATCTAGCAAAAATTTATTATTTTGTGGAGTGTCTCATGCACCTTTGCAAAATGGCAAAATATCTCCATTTTGCAAGCATGACTTTCTCTTGTTGTGATATGGAACAAACTTGATTTTTGCATTTTTGGTAAGGAAATTTTCTTTCTTGGAAATCTTCAACAATATTATATTTTTTTTCCTCTATCAAAGACCTTATTTTGGTCGTGTGACCATATAGTCACTCCAATTACATCATCATGCTCATTTATGATCTAAGAGTGTCTTGTATGAGCATTTCGTTAACCTTTCTAGACTTAACAGTAAGTAAACATACTTATATTGAAAGATGACCATGTACATCACTGTTGGGATTTCAATGTATTCTACATTTGTCCAAGTGCCTTGATACCTCCTCACATTTTTCATGTACAAAATATCTTATGGAATCACTTTCTCTATCATATATATATTTCTAATAGGTAAGATAACTATAACATTTTGGGGAAGTATTGCATTTACAAGTTTTTGTCTCTTGGTTATTTAGCAATTATGGAAAGAGAGTCACATGCTACCATATTTCTTTGTCATAGCCCTAATTTATCATGTTGAAGATAAGGGAGATTATTAGAACCAACAACATAACTACAATATATGTGGAATAGTTAGATTAGTTGTTATATTGTCATTGATGTGAAGCTTGAAAAGGTAATAGGTTACGCTAATTCCATAAGGTGCCAAATCATTTGAAGGATGTAGTGTTGATGAATGAAGAGGTTGGTAGAGATAATGATGATTAAATAATGAAGAATAAAGTGCTGATAAGTATGTGAATTTCATTGGGCATTTGATGAGTTAGACTTTAGCAAGATAATATTGATTTGATTGTTTTACATGATTGGATCAAGTATTAATATGATACACAAGCAAGCTACTTTGTTGTTAAGGAATAAAAGAAGTTATGACTTGGAAAGAAAAATAAATAATAAGGTGCACCAAGCTAAACAATAAGGTTGGTAAATGAAGGAGTAATAGTCACCAAGCAATCAGATTTATCACTAAGCACATGTTAAGTAAGTGAAGAATGAACAGAATTACTCGAGCAAGTATAGTGGTAACCAAGCTTAGTATTGACCAAGATAGTGTAGTATTAATTGAGCAAGTTAATGATGACTAGTTTCTTGAAGAATCAATTTAAAAGTTGACATTTTTTTTAGTTGATATCCAACCTTTGGCCGTATGAACTCGTAGGGTGATCCTGTTTTCCTTGGCCCCTTTTTTTGTGAATATGTAACTTTATTGTATTTTTTTTAATATAAGGAAGGGACTATTCATAAAAAAAAAGAGTTGACATTTTATGAAAATATGGATTGATAAAGAATTTTCTATGATAAGGATGAAGTAAATGAGTGAATTTAATAAAGGGATCAAATTAGTTATGATTTGATGATTGAGATTCAATGATCAGAAGAGAAGTTCAAAGTTCTAGAAAAAAATCGTGTAGACCAATTGTCTAGATTCAATATATCTAAGTTGGAATATAATCAAATGGTTATGATTTAGTGGACAAACATTGGAGAATTTTATTCAGTGACAATAATATATCTATTTAAGGTATGAATGAGATGTTTACATATGTTGATCAAAGTTATTTGTGAAGATGACAATAGAAGTAATGAAAACAAATTGATACAAGTATGAGAATGTGTTTTAATCATTATTTTATCAGTGATGTCAAACCTACTACTTTTTGGTAAGAAAACTACCTAGTTGATTTGAGTACTATCATTTGTTTGATTGATGAGGAGGTTTTGATCAAATCAGATAACAAAAGCACCTAGAGGAAAGGTTGAGTTATGGTAAGAAAAAGGAGTACAAAGATTAGTTAAGACAGTGATGTTATAGTGTATTTATTATCTACTTAAGATCACAAAGGTTGGATACACTGACTAAGTCTAGAAGAACAAGCAAGAAGAATTGAGTCTACCATGCTTGATTGAGTGAACCGTAGGTGCCAAGAAAAGTGAAAGTTTAGTGTATGTCGAGTGATATAGTGTAAGTTGAGTAAAGTTTAGTTGATGTCAAGCACCAATAAACTTTAGTGTTTGCTAAGTAATCTAGTTGAAGACAAGTGGAAGAACAATTTTGAAGCCAAGTCACAACATATTGGTGCCGAGTGTGTAATGTTAAATCGTAGGTTTGACAAATTTGAGCCAACTATTTTGTTTTCTTGAATTTTGTGAAGCATATGGAAGATAACTATGATGAGTTGGTGGCACAAGATTTATGGTAAACCATTTTGAGGTGAATTCAAAGCGGATTAAAGGACAAGTTTCTAGAAGGGACTCAAGTGAAAAGATGGGTAGATTCATTGAATCCTACGTAATCCTACCTAACCCTAAAATGGATGATAGAAGTTGAATGACAAAAGATTTTAATTTTCTATTTATAGAGGTGGCTGGTCAAAAGTAAGGTTGGTCATGTTCGAGAACCTAAGTTAGATAAGAGGTCTAATGTATTGCTTCATTTAGTGACCGAACATAAGAGACTACTATTGGAAAGAAAAGCAAGAAGGCTTAAGAGTATGAATGCTCAAAGGATGAACAAGCTAATAGAGCTGAAACAAAGATCTGCAATCTGTAAGTGAGTTGTAATTTGTTATCAAATCAAACCTTATTGTTACTTTCTAATCATTGTACTAGTCTAGGGTAAATCCTTTGGATTAATGTTGACCTAACAATCATTTGTAAATCCTTTAACCAGGTGACATTCCAAGTGAATCATCTAAAGTCCTCTAACAAGGCTCATTCCTAACAGGGTGATTGAAATCCTCTAACCAAGTCACAATTAACAGTGTGTATTGTAACCTTTAATAGGTTGGCCTTTCAAAGGGCATCACTTTAGAAGAGTGAGAATGAGTAGCATGATACTAGCGATTTTTCCCAAATTGGGTTTCCACATAAAATCTTTGTGTCAAATATGTTATTGAATTTGTTATATTTCATGTTTACATTTCTACAAAGTTATTTTGACCTAGGACAATAATCTTCAAGTTTAAGTGATTGTATGATCTAATGGATGCATGCATGAATATGTTTTATGAATATGGGTTCATTAAGCTGTGAAAAGTTATAACTAATTCACCCCCCTCTCATTTATTCTAAAGAATTCCAAAAATTGGTGTAAGAGCCATCTACTTAAGAGGACTAGTTTGAAGGTAATAGAAGCAAAAGATCAAGATGTCAAAAAGAGAGGTACCTAAGCTTATCAAGGGAAAATTTCCTACATGGCAAAGTTTGATGAAGCTACACCTAGGAGGTCTTGGAGATCATGCACAATCTACCATCACCACTAAGCATGTTGATCCTATTGGAGTCCTAACTACTGAAGATCTAAAAAAGAAGAAAGAACACAATTAGGCAATGTTGGAGATTGCCTCTACCCTAGGTTATGTCGAGTTTGATGACATCAAGGGTAGTGATAGTGCAAAGAAGATGTGGGATGCTCTTCAAACCATCTACAAAGGAGATGCAAATGTTTTGAGATCCAAATCTGAAAGTCTTAGAGGTAAGTTCAATGATATGAGGATGCAAGAAGGTGAGAATGTTGTTCAATATTGCTCTAGAATAAAAGATGTTGTTAATCCTATAAGAGGAGCTACTGGTATGATAGATGATGATATTGTATTAAGAAAAGTTTTGAGAATATTGTTGCCCATCTATGCTATTAGAGTTTCTATAATACAAGAACTGAGATGTATACCAAGTTTTAATCTGACTCTTGAAGGTCTCATAGGTAGGTTCACTGCTTTTGAGCTATCTAATTTTGACAACTTCAAATCTAACAATGTTGAATCTACTTTCAAAGTTAAGTTGTCATTGAAGGAACCTAATGAAAAGAAGAAGAAAAAGGAAAAATATGTTTCTAGTAATAGTGATGTAGATGAGGAGGATGTAGAATAGCTTGAAGCACAACTAGTAAGGAGATTTATAGAGGTAAAGGAAAATTGCAATGAGGTTGGTCATATTGTTGCTAGATGTTGAGAAAAGAAGAAAAATAGAAGTGGAGGCAAATATAGAAGTAGAAGAGATGATGATAACAAAGATTACAAAGACAAAGGAAAGAAGTCTTGCTACATTGCAGAAGAGGAAACCAAAGATGGATCTGATGATCATGATGATGAAATGGTGTATATTGCAATGAAGGATGATTCTGATGAGGACGCGGCAACTACACTAGTGTCTTGTGTGAACAAGAATGACATATGGATCATTGATAGTGGGTGTTCATATCACATGATTGGAGATAAAATTAAGTTGACTACCTTGAATTATTATGATGGAAATAGTGTAAGGTTTGGTAATAATGTACCCTGTCTGATAAAAGGAAAAGGATCTATAAAACTCACTGTAAAGATTTTATTTGACAATGCTTATTATGTTGAAGGACTCAACTATAATTTTTTGAGTGTGTCACAATTGAATAGTTCAAGTTACAAGGTTGAGTTTGAGAACAAGATAGCTAAGATATATGATACTGATGGAAAACTAATTGGAAAAGGTGATTAAACTAGAGATGATCTATTCTACTTTGATATGATTGATGCTACTTGTTTAGTTGTAGAATTTGATGATTTGTGGTTATGACACAATAGATTATGTCATGTTAATATTGATAAATTGGTTAGTATCAGTAACATGATAAGAGTTGAGGTTTACCTAAGTTGAAGAAACTTGACAATATATTTGTAAACAATGTTAGTTAGGCAAAATGAAAAAGTCTAGTTTTAAGAGTAAGACTCACACCTATAAAGGAATTTTTGAGATTATTTATACTGACTTGTATAGACCAATTGATGTAAAAATATACAAAGGTGATAAGTACATTATGCTATTTGTTGATGATTATTCTAGGATGATGACAATTATGTTTTTGAAATAGAAATCTGATGCTTTCCAAATGTTTAAGTGGTACTTAGCAAGAGTTGAAAAGGAAATAGGTAAAAGCCTGAAATGTTTGAGATCTGATAGAGGAGGAGAATTTACATCAAATGAGTTTGAGATATCTTGTAATGATAGAGGAATCAAAAGATAGACATTTGCCCCTAGGACCCCTCCACAAAATGGAATTGTTGAAAGGAGGAACATATTTGCAATGGACTATGCTAGGACACTCATGATGGAGAAGAATTTTGCTTTGGAATACTAGAGAGAGGGTGTAAGTACAATTGTCTATACGTTGAACCATGTGCAAGTCAAGAAAGGTACTCATTCAACACCTTTTGAACTATGGTATGAATACTCACCCAATGTAAAATATTTTAAGGTTTTTAGAAGCAAGTGCTATATTCTCAAAGATTTGAGGAATGGCAAATTAGATGAAAAAAGTGAAGAAGGTATATTCCTCAGCTATTCCATAAGAAGTAAAGCTTATAAGTGTTTAAATACAAACACTAACAAAGTTGTGGAAAGTGCATATGTAAAATTTGATGAATATATAGAGGTACATGAGGCTAAATCTATGAAGGAACTTGAGGAATACAAATCTTTTGTATACTTTTATGAAGGTATGCCTACTGATGAAGATGTTGTAAATCAAGTTGCAAATCAACAACAAGTTTCAGTGACTACCGAGTCACATACAATGAATGTTAAGTTGCATTCATGAACTAAGCTACAATCAGGTGTCGAGTTGTAGACTAAAGTTGAGGCACATTCTAATTCTAAGATTAGTTTACATGAAAAAGATGTTGAATTACTTGATAGAGAAGTACATAGTGATTTAAAAGTTGACAGAACTGATGAGGAAAATAGAGCAGAACCAAGATTGTCAAGGTATGCCAAAAGACATGACCCTGCTACACAAATTATTAGAGATAATGATGCAAGACCAATGAAAAGCTAAAGATGCAAGACCAATAAAAAGAAACAAGGTGAGAAGTGATACATGTTTTCTTAGCATGAATGAACCTAAAACAATGAAATATGCCTTAGAAGATGGGGACTAGAGTAAGGCCATGAAAGAAGAAATTGAACAGATTGAGAAGAACAAGTCATGGACTTTAGTTCCTAGACCAGAAGATAAATTTGTGATTGGCACCAAGTGGGTGTACAAAAACAAGTTAGCTGAAAATGGTGAAGTCACAAGGAATAAGGCAAGATTAGTTTGCAAGGGGTATGCACAAGAAGAAGGGATAAACTATGGAGAAACATTCATCCTTGTTGTAAGATTGGAAGGAGTAAGAACTCTACTTGCTTACTTTGCATGCAAAGGTTTCAAAGTTTATCAAATGGATGTTAAATCTGCATTTCTGAATGGCATATTGGAAGAAGAGGTCTATATAGAATAACCAAAAGGATTTTTTGATACTAACAACAAAAACATGGTATCTAGACTACATAAAGCTTTATATGGTTTAAAGCAAGCACCAAGAGCATGATATGAAAGGCTTCACAATTATCTTGTGAAGATTAGATTTGAGAGGACTGATGATAACAACAATCTATAGTTGAAGACATAAAAAGGCAAAGGTATTCTACTATCTAAAATTTTTGTTGATGATATCATATTTGGAAGTCAAGATACTTAATGTAAATCTTTTGAAAATGAAATGAAGAAAGAATTTGAGATGTCTATGTTTGGAGAGATCAAGTTCTTTGTGGGTTTGCAAGTACATCAGATGATACTAAGTATGTAAAGGAGATACTAATTTTTTTTGGATTGGAAGATTCCAAGCCAATAAGCACACCTATGGTGATAGGACACAGGTTGTCAAAGAATGATGATTTAGATGAGGTTAATCAAACATTGTACTAGTCTATGATTGACAAATTGCAATATGTAGTGCATAGAAGAACTAATAATACATTATCTATTGGTAATTGCAAGATTCTCTGCTAATCCTAGGGAGAATCATTTGGTGACTATTAAGAGAATAATGAGATATCTAAAAGGAATAGAAAAATATGGTCTATACTACAAGAAAAATGAGAATTTTGAGTTGAGAGCCTATACTGATGCTGATTGGGTTGGAAATATTGATGATAGAAAGATAACTAGTGGAGGAGCAATTTTTATTAGGAAAAAGGTTGGTTACAAGGACTACAAAGAAACAAAATTGCATATCTCAATCTACTCCTAAAGCTAAATATGTTTCTGCTATGGTAAATTGTACAAATATTGTGTGGATCAACCAACTACTCAAAGGTATGAAGGAGGAAATTACTGAACCTGTGATACTTTATTATGATAATACAAGTGCTATAAATATATCAAAGAATCCAGTGATGCATACAAAGACTAAGCACATTGCAATAAAGTTTAATTACTTGAGAGAGTTAGTTCAAAAGAAAGAGGTGAAGATGGAAAATGTGAATACAAAAGAACAGATAGTTGATATCTTCACAAAAGTATTACCTAAGGATGCTCATGAGTATCTAAGAGGTAAACTAGGGGTGATATGCCTATTTAAGGGTATTTAAGAAGCATGAGTAGTGCCCTATATCAACTGAGATGATTGACATATGTTACACATTAATGTAGTGGATCTTACTTTAGGAGTTGCCTAAAGTAATCAAAGATTTAGAATAGTTGATCAGTCACAAGTAAGGTGATAGAGGGAGAAATTGAAAATGTTAATATCTACATGTTGAGATGACAAGTCTTTGGCATTGTTGTCAAAGGGGGAGAAATAGAGAAAGGGAGAAATACAATATACAAAACATGGAATATCTACTCAAAGGGAGATAGTGTACCTTGATGATTACTATAGAGGGAGGAATGACTAAAAGACATACATCTACCTAGTAAGAGGGAGATAGTTCTAAAGGAGATATAAGAACATAATAGAAACATATACCTGAATATCAAAAAGAGGGAGTGATCAACATAGATAGAAGGAGAAGTCCTGCAAGAGTTGATTTCCTATTGTTCAAAACATAATTTTGTAGCCTATATAGAAGATGGAAGCTACTGATAGAGGGAGAGATTTTAGTATAAGGAATTATTTTCTTTTTGGTATTGTTGTTGGTACTAGTTTTCTATCAATGCCAAAGAGGGATATTGTTGAAAATATATTGATACAAGTATAAGGATGTGTTTCAATCATTGTTTTGTCACTGATGTCAAACCTACTACTTGTTGGTAAGACAACTACCTAGTTGATTTGAGTACTATCATTTATTTTATTGATGAGGAGGTTTTGATCATATGAGATAACAAAAGAACCTAGAGGAAAGGTTGAGTTATGGTAAGAAAAAGGAGTAAAAAGATCATTTAAGACAATGATGTTATAGTGTATCGATTATCTACTTAAGGTTGCAAAGGTTGGATACATTGACTAAGTCTAGAAGAACAAGTAAGAAGAATTGAGTCTACCAAGTTTGACCAAGTGGACAGTAGGTGACAAGCAAGGTTAGTGCAAGTCAAGGAGAAAATCAATTAGAGCTGAGAAGAGTGAAAGTTTAGTATATGACGAGTGATACAATGTAAGTCAAGTAAAGTTTAGTTGATGCTAATTACTAGTAAACTTTAGTCTTTGCCAACTGATCTAGTTAAAGACGAGTGGAAGAAAAGTTTGGAAGCTGAGTGATAGAGTATTGATGCCGAGTGCCAATATTCATGTTAAAACAGAGATGTGATGAATTTGAGTCGACTATTTTATTTTCTTGAATTTTGTGAAGCGTGTGGAAGATAACTATGATGAGTTGGTGGCATAGAATTCATGGTAAACTATTTTGAGGCAAATTCAAAGAGATTTCAAGGAGAAGTTTCTAGAAGGGACTGAAATGAAAAGATGAGTAGATTTATTGAATCCTAACTAATCCTACCTAACCCTAAAATAGATGATAGATGTTGAACAACAAAAGATCTCAATTCTCAATTTATAGAGATGGTTGGTCAGAAGCAAGGTTGGTCATGTTGAGAACCTAAGTTAGACAAGAGGTCTAAGGTATTGCTTTATTTAGTGACCGAACACAAGAGATTGCTATTGGAAAGAAAAGCAAGAAGGATTAAGAGTATGAATGCTTGAAGGGTGGACAAGCTAATAGAGATGAAGTGTGTGAAAGCCAATACAAATGGAGGACTGAAACAAAGATTTCTAATCTTCAAGTGAGTTGTAATTTGTTATCAGATCAAGCCTTACTATTACTTTCTAATCATTGTACCAGTCTAGGGTAAATCCTTTGGATTAAGGTTGAACTAATGGTCATTTGGAAATCCTTTAACCGGGTGACATTCCAAGTGATTGATCTAAAGTCCTCTAACAAGGCTCACTCCTAACAGGGTGATTAAAATCCTATAACTAGGTCACATTTAATAGTGTGTATTGTAACCTTTAATAGGGTTTTAGAATGAGTAGCATGCTATTGGTGGTTTTTCCCAAATTGGGTTTCCATGTAAAATCCTTATGTCAAATGTGTTATTGAATATGTTATGTTTCAAGTTTACATTTCTGCAAAGTTGTTTTGACCTAGGACAATAATCTACAAGTTTAAGTGATTGTATGATCTAATGGATGCATGCATGGATATGTTTTATGGATATGGGTTCACTTATCTATGAAAAATTATATTTCTACATCTAGACCTTGGATAACTAATTCATTCCCTCTCTTAGTTATTCTAAAGAATTCCAACAAGAAGAGGAGACCAAGTAGAATTGTAATGCAAGATCAAGCAAGTGAAGTGCAAATTTGATATTTGTGAGTGGATTAGCCATAGAGGAATAAACTAGGACAAAGGATTGTTGGGAATATAAATGGGAAAGTAAGTTTTGAGAGGGTGAGGGCAAGGGGAATCAATACTTAAAACTTTTACCATAAAAACATTTCACCATTCATCCATAGCTAAACTTATCAAATAAACTAAAATATATCTAACCATGCATCACATCCATAGCATAATGTAAATCAACACATAACACAAAAGATTTTGGTTACCCAGAAACCCTCCAAGGAGAAGCTAAAACTGGGGTGGTGATGACACCCACAAATCTTCACTACTGCCCCAATAAAGTGTGGCGAATAATGGCTACAAAGTTTTGATCATAAACTATGATCTACCCTATGAAAGGCTTACCCTGTTAAAGGCTTACAAAGATTGTTAGGTCTCACCTTGATTAAAGGATTTAAACTCACAATTAAGTAAGCAATCTATTAGGAGATTTACAAAAGTCTATTAGAACTACTCTATTAAGAGATTTACCCTGTATCACCTGTCAAAATGATTCAATACCCGATCCTTTAGTTAGCACCTTCTGCTAGATGTCATATCTCCTCTTTACTAATTATATCTTGATCCTTCTAATCAAATGTATCTTCTCTAACCTTTCACTGCTTGTCTTTTCAACTGGTTCTACAATACTTAACCTTCAATTGTGCATCATCTCCTTATCTCCTTTTGCACATGATACTCCTCTTCATATCTCTATCATCACATAACTCCGCCTTAGGGTATGCCTCTTTAAATAGGCATTTGGAGATGATATTAGGCAATAATCAATAGATCTGGTTGATTCTTATTGCTACTTAATGCTTTCCTTTTTCTGATTGGTTGCATGTATCACATAGCGATGTGTGACATGACTTTGTCCTTATCTCACAATATAAAAAATTCAAGATTATTTCAACAAAAAATAGTTTACATAAAATTTTGTGCCATTACAAACTTGTATGTCAATGACTGTTCACTTGACATCAATAGGCTTTTGATGCTTGGGCTTAACTATGTCTTCTACTATTTACTCGACTCTTGAATCACTCGACACACATTGTTTGTTTGACACCTACTATTTGCTTGACACTTAAGTGACTCAGCACTTACTAAATACTTGACACATACTAATGCTCAACACTAACTATCATATCACTCAACATGTATTGTCTGGACATATGCTTGGCATGCTCTGATCACTTAGCATGCACTATTCACTCAGCCTAAGTACTAGCTCGGTCACAGTTATGACCAACTAACTATGCTAGATAATGACTAAGTATTTTTTCACTACTTTGTCAAAACCATAATGAGATTAAAAATCTCCCCCTTTGAAATGAGTGACAAAAATACTTTGTCATGGGATAAATAATCTTACTTGATGCATAAGTCAAATAATGTAGAATTTTTTCTCGGTCTCTATACAAAATTTCAAAATCTCAAAATTTGTAGAAAAATGTTGTCATTACCTTGTGACTCCCCCTGAGTAAATACTTCATTATGTTTCTATAACTCCTTTTGAGTAGATATCTACCTTGACAAATTCTCAAAATTTGCAAAATCCTTAAAATCTTCAAAATCCCCTGTTTTTGACACTTTTTTTATTGAGGGTTGTACACTCAAAGTGTATTTATCCAAAAATGGCGGGTGTACTTGCATAATTATTTCTAATGTAGAATCACAATTATCTTTGGCTGCATCTAAAGATTGAATTTGAATTTCTAAATTTGCTGCCATGTCAACTAGATCTTCTTGTGTACAAAGATGTGAATCTTTCTTCATTAATGTCTATGCAAAGGCTAGTTCTCTCTACAAAAGTACCATCTGACGGATCGACATGGACTAAATGCTAATCAAATTTGATCTTATGTTAGTATCCTTAGCTTGCAACTCAGCAAGCCTTCCCTGTGTCAACAATAATCTCTAAAAGTGTAACTGACTGGTGCAAGGAGATGTCTTCAATGAAGATCCAACAGACTTAAGATCTCCTTGCAACCTATCAATTGGTTGTTGAGTTTCTTGAGTAAATAAATCAACATTTTATAATTGACTATGCAAAGAGTAAAGGTTATCCAAAACTTTCTTCACACTATCCATCTTCGTTGACAAATCGACCTATCTCAGTTCAATAGTAGTGGATATCTTATCCATGACCTTAGTGTCAAAATTCTTTTCAGACCATTCCAATAAATTAAGTTTAGTTTTATATCCTGATATTCTATCCTATCAACTATATGTACAAGTTGATCTATGATAGGTTATGGACAATGAATCTGAAATGTCAAAAGCATCAATAAAAAATATAATTGATCTAATGCAAAACCTGTTTTTGGTTATGCTCTCTCCTGAGATTTTCTTGTCTTGACTTATGTTGTAGAGCTTCTTGAAGAACTTCCATCTCTTCAAGTGTGATTTTTGTAGGATCAAACTATGGTAAAACAATCACTTCATCCAAACTAACATCCTCTAGTGATGTAGTTTCAACACTTTGGGGTGTGCTAGTACTTCACACTGATATCTGTAATGGTGTGGCTTGAGTACTTAGTATCTAAAGAGTCTTGCTACTGAGACGTGATGTAGCACTGGCAAGGTAACTAGTGCTTATATTTCTACTTGCTCCTCTATTGCAACAATCTTCTTATCCTCTTCTTCTTGTTTATCCTCCTTCTGATTTTCAATAGATTTTGGTGAGGTGGGTTTAGGACTATCTTCCTTAACCTTATTTTCTTCACTTCCCTCTTTATCAATTACCACAATTGCTAGTAAACCTAAGATTTGTAGAGTAGCTAGTGATGTAGTTGGTGTACCTTCCTCTTTCTCCTTCATCTCAATGAAAAATGTAGGAATTGAAGATGGTGCATTGTTAAGCTCATCTTTCCTCTCCAAAACCTTGTCATGGCAAGTTGATTATATTGGTGATTCTTTTTCCTTATTTTCTGCAACAAGTGGGGGCACAATAGATGTATCTTTCTATTATTTCTCTGTGGATGCACTCTTAACCTTATGAGATTCATCAATCCTAACCAATATAAGATTTGTGCATGGAATAGCTGTATTGGTGGATTCTTGTTGCAATTTCTTTATGTCATCATCACTAATTAGATTTACATTCTGTGTGCTATTATTAGTGATGTCCTCTATAGTTACAAAGTCTTTTTGACTCTCTTTCTCTCCCTTTGGAGGATTGGTGTTTGACACATTAACATCTGTAGTCTCTTGAGTTTCATCCTTTTATTTTTCTTCCTTCTCTTCCACAACTTTTGTGGCCAACCTCTAGATTACTTTCCAAAGTAATGTACTTTGGGTTACCGAATCTTTGACTCGATTCCTCAAAATATGAAAAGTCTATATTTAGGTGAAAATATCCCTTTTTACTTGTCTACAACCTTTTTAAACATATACTTATCAAGAGTAGACATAGCTTGAGCTAAAGTAGCCTCTCTAATCTATTTTTTAGTCATCATACTAAATTTTCATTTCTGTTCTATTCTCTAATATAAACCTTTAGGAATTGAATTACTGATTTCTAATGGAGTAGTCTTAAAAGTAGCCATCATATCATAAATAACCTCTTCAATATTGTTCTTCTCTCCTTTATCTAACTTATCAAAATCAATATGTGGAAATCTTGACAAATCTACATTATTCTTTACATTCTCACGTAAATTATCTATATCAGATGAGGGATTGTGGCTTACCACTTTGAATTGACTTATGTCATATGATTATGTTCTCTCTTCATTTGATTCATCTTGGAGTTTGAGACTCCTTGATTTCTTTGTAGGATGACTTGGCTCTACAGTATCACTCTTCCTCTTTCCTTTAGATTATGTCTCTTTTGCTAGTGCAGTGGCTACTCTAGTGCTTGACCTTGTCAAAGGTGCAAGATACTTCTATTATTTCTTTGTAGTCTTCTTGGGCTATTGTACTTTCTTACATGCTTTTCTTTTCTTTCCAGTTTCCTTTTTCTCTTCCTTTGCTTCCTCATCATTTGAACCTTGATCCTCACCTAGTCCTTGAGTTAACTGTAAAGATCCTTGACCTTCATCATCATCATCATCATCATCATCAAATTTTTCCTTAAATTTCTTTACCAATTTATTCTTCTTTCTATCAATGGTGACAGTTTGCAAGTTGATAATAATCCTTGCTTTTTCCTCTTCATAATTGCCAAATGCTTTAGTATTGACAATGCAATGATGGTTGCTTATGCTTCATCAACATTCACCTCATTAGATATATTTTTCAGCCATCTCACGTTAGGAATAATTGCCTAAACATATCTATAGTCAGTATCTACTAGGAAACAAACATAATTATAATGTTGCTCCACTAGAGATACATGAATTAATCTCCACTTCATTGATTTCTTAAAATCTTCAAAGTAGCTAGTCATAACTGAATCAAAGTTCTCTACTAGTTGATCAATGAACTCTCCTATTTGTTGAGTAATAGACCAATTGGTCTTCCATACTACTTTTCAAAATGTAGGAACTGTGTTTTGCACAAAGAAGAATATAGAGACAATAAGTGAGACACACTTGCATGAAGAATTCTTTGCTTTTCTAATAGCTTCAAGATTTTCTGATATTGCTAAAGCTATAGCTCGATTAGGTCATAGTTGTGATCTCTCTTAACAATCTTGAAACCTAGGTCCATTGCAATGCATGTCACATTGTTGAGTTGGCTAGACTAGTAGAATTTGTGTGCAATCACACGCACTACAAATAAAATAATAGGGTTTGTAATCGTGTCAATGGACATTCCCCTTTTATTCCAGGTAGCTCCCATAGGCTTTTCAATTACTTCCTTAGTGTCACTCCTCATGGTATTGTGTTTGTCTAGGGTAGGATACCCTATTACCCTATGAATGATTCACTTTGTGATCTTGATAGGACCATCCTCCAACCACAACTAGTTGTCATGAATTTGACTTAAAACAATTTTAATCTATTCCATTTTCAAAACTTGGGGAAAATCTTGGGCACGAGTTAACCCTTTATGCTCAACAATCTTGTTTTCTTCCTTCAGGATTCCATTTTCATATAACTTCTCACATGTCTATTTGATCTCTAGGTCTCCAACCTCTCCTACCATGCACATGTAGCAACACCTTAGATCATGTATCATTAGAACTTTTGCTGGAATCATTGGCAACACACCTAATAGATTTTCCTTATATGCTATCTCAAGTATGGCTTGAAACTTAGGATGTTCACGTACATTATTGCTAATTAGTTGAACATTAGTAATCTCTTTGCCTTCCTTTCTACTACTAAATAACTTTTTGCCATTTTAACTTGCTATGGTTTGAAAATTGTGAAACAATGTAACTTGACCAAAGTGAAATACCTTTCAATTCGATGAAAATTATCATTTAGCAGTTGAATTGTCTTTGCACTTGGTAGAATCCTCTTTCATATATCACCTTCTTTCTCTTCAATTGTCTAGTAAGTGACAATGACCCAAAAAATTGACTATATAGTCTTGAAAAACCTTGCATTTTATGCTTAGTGCTACATAGCTATAAGCTCGATCAATATAAGTCTTTACAATTTGCTTGGTCTATATAGCTAACTCGGCTATCATGACAATTCCTCCATTACTTGACAACAACATAGAAAACTTCATAGTGATAGAATAACTCATCCTTATAATCACTTCATTGCATCTTAATTTATGCTGATAATTTATTTTCATACCTTAAATGCTTGGAACTAATGCAAAATATATCATTGCAAATGTTAGTTCCGTAAAAACCTTTGATTGCTTAGTTGGGTGTGATGTGATCACCTGATCCATTAGATATATTGACCTCATATTGGCTTAATGTGTTGTAATATTCTTTCTTTCTCCATGTTTTATTCATTTGGATCTTTACCTTTTCAGCATCTACCTTTCCTTTGCCTTTGTCAAATTCATTGTTTGGTGCAGGTGATTGAGTTGGGAAGTTTTTGCTTACATGACCGACCTTAAGACAATTGAAACAACATACAATCTCATTCAACCATCTTTTCTAATTTTCTTTGAAGTGTTTCCTTATGCAATTTTTAGCAACATTACCATATCCTCTACAATAGTGACAACTATACCTTGTATTAATGCCAATAGTAAGAGTTTTCATGATGATATACCTTTTTCATTTGTTTGATGTCCACTTAGGTTTGGATCTGTATTAATATGCTTTGTATCCATACTTTTGATAGTTGTAACAATGTCTTTCAAATTTCTAAGTGTTGATGGTCTTGGTCCTGCATTCATCTGCCTAATGTCCTTGCTTCTTGTAGTTATGGAAGTGTCTCTTGTATTTTTGCTTAGGGTTTTGATTACCAATATTATTTCTATTAGTCTCATTGTGGTGTTGAAAAAGTAGTGACAAAACACTTAGTCATTATTCAACAGAGACCAATGCAAGATGAGTGCATAGTGAATGTTGAGCATGAGTCTCCAGACAATACATGTTGAGTAATATGACTAGTTAGTGCCAAGCAGTCAGTGTGTGCTGAGTCACTTGGGTGCCAAGAAAACAAAAGGAGCCAAGTAGTCAAGGTGTGTTGACTGATTCAAGTGCTAAGAAAGAGTGAGTTTCGAGCCATTCAGAAGCTGAGTATTAGTATAAAGAGCAGTGAAGGCCAAGTATCAGGGTCTATTGATGTTGATTACTAGTCTTTGGTATAGATGCTTGTTATGGCAACAAAATCTATCTAAACCATTTTTGGCTAACATGAACATGAGTTTTTGATACTAAGAAATAAGGATCTAGTCATATTGCAAATCCCTATACATTACATGCAACCAATCAGATAAAGGGAAGAGTTAGGCAGCAATAAGGATCAACTGCAACTATTGACTATAACCTAGCCCATCTCCATAATGCCTATAAAAGAGGTAAAACCTAAAGAACATTATGCATGCAAGGAAGTTGTGAAGAGAAGCATCATATGTGAAGGAGAGGAATGCTAAGAGTATAGAGAGAATTTAATGGTTTAAATGATGGCTAAGTTATGGAGCCACAATGTAGAATTAGTTTGAGAAGAATAAATATAGATAATGAAAGGATAGAGAAGAAAAATCTAACTAGGAGGATCGAGATATAACTCATAAAGTGCAGATCTGACATCAAGAAGCAAGGTGCTAACTAAAATATCATGTGCTAAATCATTCTAATAGGTCATATAGAGTAGTCCTAACAAGATTTTGTAAATCTCCTAACAAAGTGCTTATGTAGTTGTGAGTTTAAATCCTTTAATCAAGGTGAGATCTAACATTCTTGTAAGCCTTTAATAGTGTAGACCTTTCACTAGGTAGATCATAGCTTGTGATCAAAACTTTGTAGCCATAATAGGCCACACTTTACAACTAGAGTAGTGAAGATTTGTGGATGTCATCCCCACCCTAGTTTTACCTTCTCCTTGGAGGGTTTTTGGATAACCAAAATATTATGTGTTATGTGTTGATTTACTTCATACTTTAAATGTGATGAATGCTTAATTATTTTAGTTTAAATGCTAAGTTATGAGATGGATGTACAGTGAAATGTTTTAGAGGTAAAAATTTTAAGTGTTGATTCACCCCCCCCAAAACTTACTCTCCCATTGTTATTTCCAACAACTTCTACAGACATTTATTGTGTGACCTATTTTGCCACAATGATGACAAGTGGGTTTGTTGTTCTTTCCTTTATCACTCCTTTTTTCACCACCTATAGATGACTCTCCTTTCTCAATAGTAGAATATTCTAATCCAACTTTATTGTCATTTGTTCTTGGTGTTCTCATTAGTTCTTCAAAGAAATTTATCGCTTCACTATGATTATTAAACCTTTCAATGAATTCCTTTTATACTTTCAATTCATTTTATAGTAGGTCATTTTATGATTTCAAAGTTTTAATCTCAATGTCTTTCCTATTCAGTTCTTGATTTCCAATCATCAGTTGATTCATTGTGTCCAGTTGCATGTTTTCACATTTTTGCACATTTGACAACTTCTCCTCAAGTTTGTTTACCAATAATCTTTTATCTTCTTCAATAACAACTTTAACTTCTTCAACTTTATTTTTTAGTTTAGATACCTCACACAACATTACTGATTAAAATTCTTGTTCCCTTTTCGGATTCATGACTTCTTCATTTAGGGCATTAATCTTTTCCATTAGATCTACAATTGCTACATCAAATTCTCTGGAGTTCTTGTCTTCAAACAATCCTATAATGTCTTCTTCTTGATATTGAGTGTCATTTTGTTGAATGACCAGATCTTTTATTATCTTTAATGATTGTTGTAGTTCATCTCTTGCCTCCTTTAGTTGATGTAGGGCAAGTTATCTTTCAATCTTCTAGTTCTCAATAGTCTTTCCAAATTTGTAGACTTCCATCTTCAAGATCTTTCCTCTCAAGCTAACTTTCCTTTCTAGAGAAAAAGGCTTTGGTACCAATTTTTGGAATTATAAATGGGAAATTAAGTTCTTAAAGGTTGGGGAGGGGGGCGGGGGGGGTGGCGTGGGGTAAAACATTACTTAAAACTTTTACCACAAAAATATTTCACCATTCATCCATCTCATAACTTATCAAATAAAATGAAATATATCTAACCATGCATCACATCCATAGCATAATGTAAATCAACACATAACACAAAATATTTTGGTTACCGAGAAACCCTCCAAGGAGAAGGTAAAATTTGGGTGGTGATAACAACCACAAATCTTCACCACTACAGCAATAAAGTGTGGTCAATTATGGCTACAAAGTTTTGATCATAAACTATGATCTACCCTATCAAAGGTCTACCTTATTAAAGGCTTACAAAGATTGTTAGGTCTCATCTTGAATAAAGGATCAAAACTTACAATTAAGTAAGCACTCTATTAGGAGATTTACAAAAGTCTATTACAATGACTTTGTCAAGAGATTTATCTTGTATCACATGTCAAAATGATTCAGTACCTGATTCTTCAATTAGCACCCTTCTGCTAGATGTCAGATATCCTCTTTAATTATTATATGTTGATCCTTTTGATCAAATACATCTTCTTTGACCTTTTATTATCTGTCTTCTAAACTGGGTTTGCAATACTTGACCTTCAATTAAACATCTTCTCCATCTCTCCTTTCGCACATGATACTCCTCTTCATGTCTCTATCATTGCATAATTCCCCCTCAGGGTCTGCCTCTTTAAATAGACATTTGGAGATAATCTTAGGTAATAATCAATAGCTTTGGTTGATTCTTATTTGCTTCCCTTTTCTGAATGGTTGCATGTATCACATAGGGATGCATGATACGACTTTGTCCTTATTGCACAATATCAAAAATTCAAGATTATGTCATCCAAAAATGGTTTACATAAAAGTTTGTGCCATTACAAACTTGTATGTCAATGGCCAGTTCACTCAGCATCAATAGGCTTCTAATACTTGGCCTTAACTATGGCTTTTGTTGTTTACTTGACTTTTGAATCACTTGATACACATTGTTTTCTCGACACCTACTATTTTCTCAGCACCTTAGTGACTCAAGACATATTGACTTCTCGACACACACTAATTCTTGGCACTAACTATCATATCACTAATCATTTATTGTTTGGACACTTATGCTCAACATGCTCTAATCACTCGGCATGCACTATTCACTTGGCCTAAGTAGTAGCTTGATCATAGTGATGACCAACTAACTATGCTAGATAATGACTAAGTGTTTTGTCACTAATTTATAAAAACCATAATGAGATTAACAAGGATGAGTGAAATGGAGATCTGAAATAACAAAGGTAGTTGTATTATTCATCAGATTATTTCATTATTAATCTCTAGCAATTGTAGCAGAAAATATCTTAATTGATTGGACTTAACAATCTTATCTATAAATCCTTTTTTTAAGGTGATATTTTATTGAATGTTTGTAAGTCCTTTAGAGCATTCCACTGAATTGAGGAGTGATAAGGTCTAGATGATCTCTGGAGTAAATCCCCTAACAGGGTCGCATCTAACTATGTGCATGTAATCTTTAACAAGGTTGGCTCCTAACCGAACTAAATTAAAAATGGCAAAAAGTTTGGGTTGTTGGTCTTAGGTGGTTTGTTCGCTTAGCATGGTTTCCACATTAAAAATCATTGTGTCAAATGTGTGGATGATTGTGTTACATGTTATTTCTTGCTTATTTGATGCTTATTTAGAGGGGGAAAGGTACAAAGAAGAAAAAACTCTTAAATATCATGTTAGTAAGAATAATAATTGGATTATTGATAGTGGATATTCACATCATATGACAGGTGATATTGATAAGTTTAATAACCTAGAAGAGTACAATGATGGATTTGTTAAGCTTAGAAATGATGTTCTATGTATTGTGAAATGAATAGGATCACTAATGTTGAATAAAAAACTTAAATGTGATGATTCTAATTGGGTTAAGGATCTAAAATATAATTTGTTGACTGTCTCACAACTAAATAACACAAGTCATCGACTAGGGTTTCAAATCAAAATAGTGAAAATATTTAATGTTGATGGAAAACTGATTGGGACTACTAAAAAAAAGGTAACCTATTTTACCTAGATTCCACTGTAAATACATGCTTGTTAGTGTTGACTCATCTAAAAGGTCACTAAACCCTAACAAACCCTTAAAAATAGGGTTAGGACATCTAGTAGAAGTTGGGAGTTTGAAACTTTGGGAATATTGAAGGCCTTTAAAAAGTGTATCAAAATCTAGAGTTATTTTGGAGACTTCTTGAGGAAATTTTTGCATTAAATCCAAATTAGTTAGTTAGGAGGGCTAATTGAGGGCTAATAGTCCTAATAGGAGATTTTGAAGAGTTTCAAGGGATCGTATAGAAGCCTAATGAATGAAGTGTGGGAAATGGATGTAAAGGAGTCAAAGAAACCCTAGGAAGAGCCTCCAACCATTTAAAGAAAATTTTAACCAATTAGGAGGCTAGAATGTAGTTTCATGTTTATGAGCAAGCCTTAAATGATAGGTCAGAATAGGGGAAAAGTTGTTCCTAGTGGAGTAGGGATTTCTTATGTAGGAAGGGATATCTAGAAGTTTTTATCCACAAACTACATTATCCTACCATAGTTCTATAAAATTGGTATTAGAGACAAAATTTTATTTTAGGAATAACAGTGCATGTTTGACAATAAAGGAGGAACCTCCATAGGATCCACCATGGTGACAAATGAAGAGTTGGCTAAGAAGATTTAAGAGTAGGATGAGGAGTATGTAGAGTTGAAGGATAATATAATAACCTTGGAGATTACATTTGAGAGAGTGGCTCTCAAGATTGAAGCAGTGACCAATACGGTCAATCAGTAGGAGGAATGTGACAAGAACAAGCAACAAGTGTCTAATGAAGAAGATGCACCCACATTTGATCATGCCATAGTAGAGGAACCATTTCTTAGAGCCATACAAGCATTGAATCATAAAGCATTGGAAGGAGTGCCATTTTTAAGTGAAAATTTGGATACAAACCATGTCTTAGAATGGTTGGAGGGCATGGAAAGTTACTTTGAAAGTGATAATGTAACAAATCCGAAAAAGTGAAAGTAGCAAAGGCAAGGATGAGGGAAGCAACTCTCACATGGTGGAAGTTTGTTCAAGATGAAAGAGAGAAAGAGGGTAAAAATTCCTATGCCATTTGAAGAGTATGGTAAGAAAAATACAACAAACCTATTTTCTAGAAGACTTTGGAGTGTGAATGCATACTAAGAGGTAGAACCCCAAGTAAAGAGAGAATGATGTGGCTAGCTATACTAAAGAATTCCACAAGTTATGACTTAGGTCCAAGGTGCAAGAAGTTGAAAGCATCAAAGTAGAAAGGTATGTCAATGGCCTAAGGTGGAATATTCAAGAGGAGATTCAATTATGGACTCCTAATACAATACAAAAGTGTTATCAACTAGCACTTAAGGTTGAGGAAAAACTAAAGAAGAAGCAAAACTTTAGTAATAAAAGTAGAGGTAGAGGTAGAGAACAAAGTATCCAAAGAGGGAATTTTGGTGGTGGAAGAGGCCAAGCAACTAGACCCCAAGGGGATATTAAAACAAGTGAAGCTAGTGGTTCAAGTAGCACGAGAGGAGGATTAAATCAAAGAGGTAGAGACAATAATAGTTTTAGGGGCAAAAGTAACAATCAAGGCAGGGGACCCTCATACTTTGCCACCATGAAATGTTATAATTACAACCAACTTGTACATCCCTCTTATAGGTGTCAAGAGAAGGCTTCTTCATTAGAGGAAAGAAAGGTGGCCTACACACAAGAAGATGTTGGAGGTAAGAAGGAAATAAATCTCCCATTGGATTCATAAGAAGGAGAAAATCTAATGTTTAGGAGGACACTCATTAGAGAGTCTGTGAGGGAGGAGCCAAGTCAAAGGAGAGCCCTGTTTAGGGTCAAGTGCAAGGTACAAAACAAGGTATGCAAAGTTATCATTGACTTTGGTTCTATTGATACCATAGTGTTAGAAGAGGCAGTAGATAAGTTGAAATTTAAGAAGCTACCTCATAACAATCCTTATAGGGTCACATGGCTAAATAAGGGTTAGCATGTAGAAGTGAAACAACAAGCATGGATAGACTTTCATATTAGAAAGTATAATGATAGAGTGATTTGTGATATACTGCTCATGGATACATGCCATCTCCTTTTAGGGAGGCCATGGAAATACGACAGAGAAGCACAATATGATGGCAGGAAGAATGTATACAAGTTTAAGAAAGGGGAAGAATATTACACTATTCAATATTTGTTGGAAGGGGAGAACAACACTAAGACATAACTTAATGGACTCATGGTATGTGAGAAGGAGTTCCTTAAAATCATAAGGGAAGTGGAAGGAATAGGGTATGCCATTGTTGTCAAACCCCAAAATGCAAAGAGCACAATCATATCATAGTTACCTAGGGAAATGTAGGAACTACTGAATCAGTTTGAGGACATTATAGGTGATGGAGAGAACACATTTCCAACTAAGAGAACTATCAACCATTAGATAGACTTCATCCCTAAAGAAGCCTTACCTAACAAAGTAGCCTACAAAATGACACCTAGCCAACATGAGGAGATTGCCAAGCAAGTACATGAGTTGTTGGATCATAGCTTAATAAGGAAAAGTGTAAGCCCATGTGCAATACCCATTGTCTTGGTGCCAAAGAAGGGAGGTACTTGGCTCTAATACCACCTAATGTAGTACAAGGTAGGAGAATCCCCAAAGGATATTTTCTAGCCCCCAACAAATAACCACACAATAGAAGAATGACAATAACATAGAGATTTAGATCCAAAATAATGCCATTTTTCATAATATAATCATAAGATTTACATCCAACATGCCTGAGTGTTAGGCCTTTCAGGTTATGGCCAAATAAATAAGAAAACACAACAACCACTCTACAAGATCTAAACTCTAGCTAGCCCAAATCCACCATCTGGTAGAAAACCCCAAGAAGAATCTAAACTTGTGCTCGCAAGCCACCAAGAAACCTTCTTATATTTCCATACCACAACTATTAGCTGTGTTAACAAACTTCTCTCTTCTCAGCTACTCCTCTCTAGCTGACTTCCTCCATGTTGGATCCCATGCTGAATGAATAATGACAAGAGAAAACCCTCTACTTATACCAAACCAAACCACAATTTTGCCTAACAAGTTTCATTAAATAAACCCTTACATTAAATAAAACCTCAAGCCACAAGTCAGCTTGGCAACAGATATTAAATCCATGAAATAAGGAACTTTCCACTAACTTCTAAAACGCCACCTTGGTAAATGAAATGCCTTTTTTCCCTCTTTTCTCTATTATTAACTTTTTTTCTAATTTTTTGTCACTTTCTCTCTCCTCCATAATTTTTTTTTAAAGAAAAAATTTTATTTTATTTTTTGTGATGCAAGATGCTCCTGCATCAACTTTTTTTTCTAAAGTAGAAGATGTTTGGTTATGGCATAAGAGGCTTTGTGATGTGAATTTTGATAACATGATTAAATTTAGTAGGAAGAAGAAAGTGAGAGGTTTATTGAGCTTACATAAGCCTGATAATGCTATTTGTAATGAATGCTAGCTCAGTAAGATTACTAAGTCATGTCTCTCAAGAAAATAATATTCATCTAATGATATATTGCATTTTGCTCATACTAACCTTTGTAGTCCTATTGAAGTTGAAAGCTATTATGGTGATATATACTTCATTCTATTTATTGATGATTATTCAATAATGATGGTAATGATGTTTCTAAAACTTAAATCTTATGCATTTAGATGTTCAAATGGTATAAGCCAAGAGTTGAGAAGGAATTAGTAAGTAGCTAAAATGTTTAAGATCTATTAGAAGAGGTGAATTTATGTTTGACGAGTTTACTAACTTTTGAAATGAGAATAGAATTAAAGGGAAAGTGTTTGCACCTAGGACCATAACAAAATTCTATTGCTAAAAGGAGAAATAGATCCATTGTTGATTGTGCTAGAACATTGTTTATTGAGAAAGGAGTTGCATAAATGTTATAGAGCGAGAGAAATAGTATTCTTGTCTACACCCTTAACCAAGTACAATTGAAGAAAGGTAAAAAAAAAAAGCTCATGTGTTAGAATGATTATAATAATTGGGGAAGAGAGGGGGGGGGGGGGTGTTGGATTAGTTATCCTTAGGTCGAGGTGTACCAATTCAACTTTTAACAACTTCGACTATCTTATTCAAACTCATAAACTCACTCGACTAATATAAAAATTCATCAACAACTTAGTTTCTTCATTTATCACTTAGTTCTCTATTTAATATATGTTGAATAAAAAAAACATATAACATGAAATAGCATGCATCATAAAAATAAAATTCACACATGTATGACACAAATATTTAATGCAAAAACCCAATTTGGGAAAAACCACCAAGTAACATGCTACCACTTTTCACTCTTCTAAAGTGAGATCGGTTAAGAGCCAACCTTGTTAAAGGTTACAAAATACACTGTTAGGTGTGACTCTATTAAAAGATTTAAATCACCTTGTCATGAGTGGTCTAGTTAGAGTTATTTTGATCATTCCATTAGAATGTCACCTTGGTTAAGGGTTTACAATATGATTGTTAGGTCAACCTTGATTAAAGGATTTTAATGCCACTATGGTTAGAAAGTAATACATAGGTTTGATATGATAAAATGAAACTCACTTTGTTTATTCAGATCTCCATTCAACTCATTCTTGGTTCATTGACTGGACTTCATCATATTCTTCATCTATGATTTTCTTGGAAACCCTTCAATCAATCACACTTCACCAATCTTCTCACTTTTCCTCTACTACTCCATTCTTCATTGTTAGAAATATTTAGAATAAATAAGAGAGTGAAGGGGGGGTGTGTTGGTGTTTGAAAATTTTGGAGGGTTTTCAATTATCCCCATGAGAATATGACATATCTAGGGGCAGCTAACTCCCATTCTCAACATATCATTTTAGACACAGGGTCAACTATAAGGCTAGACCCTTCTTCTTCTTCAAGCTTTGCAAAACCTAGGTGGGTGGACCTATAGATTCTTTATATGGTACCATACCAGTTATCAAAGCATACACTGAATCTAATATAAAGTAGATAAAACCCTTATTTCTCCTATTAACTCATGTAATAACACAGATCTACAATAGAAAATTGCAACTCTATGATATTCACAAGCTGATTGAGGGCATCACATTTAGGTTCTTCAACATGAAAGGGAAATAAAATTGATTATTGATGTTGATTTTCAACAAATCCTCAAACATGCAGCAATAAGAATGAATTGATCCTACAAATGATCAGTGCCTAATCCATTGGGCAATTTCATGAATTGAATATATACATCTATGATATCTAGGACATATTTCATACACCAAGATATCAGATCCATCCTATCACTTTGTGATTCAAACATTGATGTTCTTTAAGACCTCATTCTTATGAAATATCCTTCTCAAAATAACCAGCAACCCTATCAAACACATTAAGCATTTACTTGGCCCTTTGTTCCAACAATAAAACATATGTGACATACAACTTTAAAGGGATGCAAATGGGTCTCAGCTCTTTGTTCCTAGACCACATAAGATTGCAAATTAATAAATAGAAGATGAGAATCGTAATGAAACTAAAGATATTCTGGCTCACTTGTATTCATTTCCTTGAAATTATACATTCAAATGCATGAAATTCAAAAACACAAATGCCTAACAAATCTAAAACTAGCTGAATTAACTTCACTACTACTATTCATACAGAAGAAAAATTGCTAAATGAATGGTATCTCAGTATTGGGAATACATCAAAACTGGAACTAGAATATGGTCTCACAGTAATGTGCAAATTTTCTCCCCAAAAACTGGAACCTATACAATGAGAAAGAAAAAGATAGATATAGGCAGAAGAAAATCCTGGATCTGATCAGGAAATGACAAGTGTCCACTCAAAATTCCTTCCCAAGAAGTAGAAAAAAGCCTCTCTGTACCTTCTCTCTGTAATTGTAAATCAAATCCCTTTATTTGGCCTCTATAAGGTAGAAATATCTCAGAAATCTCATGATGAAAGGATGTAACTGATTTTCATGTAAAAAAAAGAAGAACTCAATGTAAAGAGTGAAAAATTAGTTAACTAGCTTCCAGAAAAAAGATAACCTTTTTGAGTCAATTTTCTTCACCATCAGGCTCCAATAAAGCCTTAAATCTGCCTCCTAACCACTTCTGATTATCACTGTTAAAATTTACTTGTTTTGCTACCAATACCCTGGGAAACACAAATTGATCTATAGCAAGAACTGGTGAGCACCTGTGCAAAAATTGACTTCATATTTAAAGAGTTCATCTTGTTCTAGTTCCAACGGTATATTGGAGTCTATATTTTGAGTACCAAAAACCCCCAGAATCACAGTTTGAAAATCACTCCTTTGCTATAAAAAAACTCAGGTGTACAACTTTAGATTTTCAAAAAATTAAATATTCTAAACTATAGACTTTAGAATAAAACTTCTTAGATTTAAAATCCTGAACGTGCACTTCATTTGAAAAATATTTTAAATTTTGACATTTAAAATATTTTATTCCTTTTCTCTCTGCCTTCAAATTTGTGGTCAACCCTCTGTTGACTGGGTGCCATGTGTCGCTCTGTGATTGGCTCACCTGATTTGCATCATCCACCATGTGTCGTCACCATATTAACCCTCGCTATGTCACTATGGTTAACCCGTGAGCATCTTTGCTTGGCGACATAGTGACATCCACACAATTTGCAACGTGTCACGATCTCCTTCCATCTCCATTTTATGTGCTATATCATCATCTTATCACTGCATTCACTATCTGACTACCACTTGTCATTCAATGTTTCGTTGATGGCACTGTGTAGGTCCCACGCTGTTCTGTCAACACCTCGCCAGATTTTGAGGTTTTTTTGGTAGGTCACTATGTCACCATCAAAAAATCTCACCATTTTTTGATGGTGAGATAGCGAATCGGCAGATTTTAGACTTCTCTGATGACCTACAAATGCTGATGTCATCATCACTATTGCATGTTTGGGCATTCAAAATTTATTCTTCAGTTACCTCCAGTTGGCCGTTGACAAGGTCAGGTCCCACAAGCAACCCTTGGATTTCCAAAAAGCCATTGTCTTAATGACATTTTACTTTGTGTGTGCAAAAGTATTTAAAGGTCAAAAGTCTTGCACCACAAACAATGTGGGATAAAAGCCATTTGATGGCTTTCCTTTGCATTCACTAACCTGTGGGTTCTTGTCGTTTGAGGGAGCTGCTCCTTTTTCCATGTGGTTCAACCTTTAAAAACTGATTGAAAGAGGAAAAAAATCTATCTCATGCATGGAGATTTCCCTTATTTTCAATGGAATGGCTTCATCTGCATGCGGCTTGCTTAGTTTATATGGCATGAAGCTCTGCCTTTACACGCATTGCAGGTTAGCAGTAGCATTATTTTGACTGGACTGACATGAACACAGATCTTGATCAAGCTAATAACAAGTATACCACCATGGCTCAAAGTTATACTCGTCCGAATGAACATTGAGTTCTTCTTTTGAACAATGGCCCACAAATTTTCTTTTCTACTTGGGTTTTTCTTCATGTGCTCTATTTTTACAGAAGAAATATTAAGAATAGAGAGAGAAATTCTCAATCTTTTATCTTCAACAATGGGTGAGTGATAAAAAAAAAAACTATTGTTTGTGTAAGGTTTGATCAGTGGGGCTAAGTCTGACCCTCGAGGATTGAATTAAACAACAATGTTCATGTTGTTTTCTACAAAGAAGAGCCACAACTTCTTGCTTTGGAACATATATATCTTCAACTTTTCCAGCTAATATATCATTACTAACATCCTTCACCTTCTTGTTTGGCTTCAAAATAGCAGGTTTCATGGTCTCTTTCTTTATGCGTTTTAGTGTCTTCTTTGACGTGCCTGTGGCTTCTTTGTTTGCTTTCACATGGATGGATCTGCCTGTTCCTCCATTGCTATGACTTCCATCTTACAGAGGCTTCTTTTCTTGGATGTGGTGATCCTATTGACCTACAGATCCCTCTTCACGTCCCCTGCTTCTTTTCAAATGCAAATCTCCTTCTTTTCAATACGTTGGCTGCTATATCTGCCACAACCTCTTTTTTATGCAATAATTCTACCTTTGGTGTTGACTATTCCTTCTTTATATGTTGAAACAAGGATCACCTTCACCTTATTTGGCATGAGATGCTCTATTTTTAATGCTCCCTTGCCTTCTTCTTCACAGGCTCCTTTCTAATGCACGCTAAAACAATCCATGTTTTTCTTTTCACTTGGTCTGCTCTGCCATTCCTTCTTCAGCGTGGGATTTCTTGTCTTTGCTTTAGTCTTAAAATGGTGAATTTTGGGAGTCTTTCCTCCGCTATCATCAGTCCATCTTCTTCAAAAACATTTTGAAGGTAATCATGAGCATTATGATATCCACTGCCAAAAGATGACTCTCCATAATAATCCACTTCACTCGTAGTTTGGCGTCCAAACTTATGTTGCCAAACAGAGACACTAAGATCTTTAGTTTCTGTCAAAGCATAACCACACTTTTTACATGTTAGTCCTTCCCCTTTTTTGACTACATTGTTCACACTTTTTACATGATCATCACAAAAACAAATCTTGCAACATAAGCATTTACATATCCCAAGTCGGTTGTAGGACAAACAATGGAAAGTCTTGCTCTCAAGCTGTTGGCAGGATGCTTGATGCTCAAATTGATCATCCTCACATAACCACTGATCGCATGAAAAACATCAGAACATTCTTCCACCATGCTCCTAAACAGTCCTCTCACATTCAATTAATGTTGCATTAGTTAGCTTCCTTGTTTATCTCTTAGGATTAAGCTCTTCCTTTTTAGATTTGTCATTGACTATTTCTAAAAGGATTCTAAGTTGGGGAGTCTCTTCGAACTCAAACATCTGATCCAGACATGGATCACTTTTTATGTGGTTGTTCTAGAGGAGTATCATCCTCAAGATTATCTTCTAAACCAGACCACACAATCTTTTCTTCATTTCCTCTGATCCTATCAGTATGTTGAAAATTAGTCAGGCCGCAAAAGTGGGTCTGGCTATTTTTTTTTTTGTTTTCAAACAACTGAATTGCAAAATTGATACATTAACCATATGGCACTAATTGAAAACAAATTCGACCAATGGATCACCATTTTAAACTCATTTTATCATTGATCTACAACTTGTGATTTCCTGCTAACAGGGCCTGTCGGCTGGCTTTAAAAATTGTTCCGAACCTATGACCAGGCTTTGAAAATTGGCACACTGAATCTTTGTTCTACATTCTTGCACCCTTTTGAATCTCATCTCATGAAAAATTTGGGGTCCAAAGATATTCATTGTCAAAGTTGACCTCTCAGAACTGCCTACAAGAAAACATGTCAGAAAACCATAAATTGCATTTGGAATCAACTTTGAAAACTGGGCAAACTGACACTTGGGAGGACAAAAATTGGGGCACAATTTCTCTATCATGAGGACATTATGGAGTTGTGATCTAGGCTCATGATGAATAATAGGACGCATTTGGTGAGCGGTCAAAGTGAGCTACTGGATTTGCTGACTAGAAAGAATGACAAGAAATCATTTTTTTTGCAAATGAAATTGACATGGAAAAGTGTGCGAATGAATTTTTCATGACTTATAAACTGACACACTTGGAGTATTTTGAGAGGACCACATAGGTGTACAATCCATTTGATCTTACCAATCATGGATCTCAAGTTATGACGTCCTGAATAGGAGTTCTAATCAATCTGCACTTTATGACACCACTAAAAAGATACAAATTGCGTTTGGAATCACATTCAAGATCAAACAGATTCATCATGAGCTGAAACTTGAAACATAACAAGTCTTTGACATTTACAATGCAATGCAAAAGGATATTTCTCATTTCAGTCAACTGGGTCAAAATTATAGCTCGTCAAACAGGGCTTCCTAGAAATATGTGCAAAGTGCAAATGTATGAAAACAGTAACTAACCAAATTTGAGGGGTTTGAAACCTAATAAAAAAAACTCAAAATGACTCAAAATCTGAAACATAGGTTTTTAGGTATGGACACTAGACACTCCCAAAGTGGTGAGTCATGAAACATTTCTAGGTGCGAGATATTCACTTGCAAACATAGCCTCCTGTCACTATTTGACACTTGGGTGAAAAATGCAGAATTGACAAATGCTCAAAACAAGACTTCACGAAATGGATCGGAATGTTAGTTTAACTTTATGAAATGCTTAGACATGCTGAATGAAAGGTGCTAGAAGCATTAAAGACCTCTTGGGGCTCAAAGGTAAAGCCAAGTACAAATGCATTAAAAAGCATTTATAGGGCTCAATTTTCTCAACAATGCTCAAAATTCGGGCTACAATTTTGAGTGTCAACAGGGTGAATCAATTACTCAAGGTCTATATGTATCACTTGAACAATAAAACATTAAACAATTCATTTTTCTACTTATCCTATTGCTGCTCTGCCTCTACTATAAAACTATCATAAATATAACTTGCATTGCATAATGAAAACATTATCAAATGTAAACATTTATAAAACATTCATCATAGTTTGACACTATGATTTTATGTGGAAACCTAATTTGGGAAAAATCACCAGTAACATGTCACTCTTTTTCACTCTTTCAAAGTGAGTTCTGTTAGGAGCCAACCCAATTAAAGGTTACAATACACACTATTACATATCACCTAGTTAAAGGATTTAATCACCCTATTAGGAGTGGCCTTGTAAGAGGACTTTGATCATTCCATTTAGAATGTCACCCATTTAAAGGATTTACATAAACTGTTAAGTCTTCAAATGTCTATTAGGTCAACCTCTTTTAAAAGGACTTCAATAAAACATGTTTAGAATGATAAAAAAGAAAAAAATAGGTTTGATCTATGTGATTACAACTTTCTTTTGTTGGTCCAAATCTCTATTCAATCCTTATGCTGGTTTAAATCTTTGTTCAGTCGTTATGCTGGTTCAAATCTCTATTCTGTCCTTATGCTAGTTCATTGATAAATCGTTCACTATCGTCTTTGATCTTGATCTACTTGGTCTCCCTTCAAACAATAAATCCACTCTTCTCATCAACATTTAAGCCTTCTGCTCTAATTTGCTTATCAACAACAACATCATATCTACAAACATTCTCCTTTAGCTTCACATTCACACACTTGTATGCTTCTGATCAAACTCGCTCTTTATATCTCTCTTCACATACAAACTCTCTCATACACACAATGGATGGGCTCAGCTTGGCTTGACTAGACACATCTAGACATGACATCAAATAATCAATTCTATATCTCTTTAAATAGGCAATTTGTGCTTTACAATTTTCTACATCCACCATAGATCTTAGGGTTTATGATCAGATTCAACTTGATTCAATGTATCTATTCATCTTCTTGATCATCCTCTAGAAACTTCTCTAGAATTTTTCTATTAGGTCTTTACTTAATCACGTCCTTGAATTTAATGATCCAACTCATCAATCTTATCTTTAAGACATTTTACATCTTCCAAGAAATCAATTGAGTTGGCTTGATCTTACAATTTCTTAGAATTTGATCACTTACTATCACTCGACAATCTCTAAGTTTTGACACTCGGTCAACATTGAAATACTTGGTCATTGTAAATCTTCTTGTTCAACATCAACTAACTTGCTCAATCAACCCTATATTTTCTCAGCATTAAATTTAACTTGTTTGACATTAGAATTACTTGACACTCCTTAGTATTTTACAATTTTTCTTGACTTAGCTTAGCTTTCTTAACATAAAAAATTACTTTTCTTTATCAAAGTCTATCTAATCAAATGCCCAATAGCTTCCTTTTCATATCTTCAACCTTTCCTCTAGGTGCTATAGTTATGAGTAACTTCTGAAATCCTCTTCATCAATCAAATAGATAGGAAATTTAGATTAGGTAGCAACTATCTCACCCATGGATTTGAAATCAATGAATAAACAATAATTTTTCCAATTGTGAGTTTCCAACATTCACTGTCCTTCACAAATTTTCCAATCAATAACCATAAAACATCTCTTGTGCTTACTTAAATAGGTAGCTTTAATCTTTTTCCACTTAAACATAACCATAGATCTTAACGTTTGATCTTGATTCTTTCACAAACAATTATCATTCTGACACTCAATCAATATTGTGTTCTTCAAGTTAGTCATCATTGGGTAGCTTGATCTCTACTATTATGTCTCTCTCATCTTATATTGGCTCACTCAGCCTTTACTATGCTTGATCAATACTTTATCTTTCCTTCATCTCGCTTGATCACTACTATCACTTGACTGATACTATTATGCTCAACTATCTCTTAAGTTTCTTAATCTTCTAATTCAATTTCTTCATTAACCTAGTAAAACTATTACTTAGTCAAGCTTGTGTTTTACTCAACTTCTTGTCTATAATTAAACATCTCTTCCATAATTTAACTCATCTCTCTTCTCCATTTCATATAATGATCAAACAACGCATTATCTTGTCAAATACCAATTGATCAAGTGCCCAATGTGATTCCATCATACTCTCTCCTCTTTACTTAGCAATTTCACTAGTTTATTTAGTTAACTCTCTTTTCAAATTCTCTTCATCAATCAAATTGATATGACACTCTACATTGTTAGAAAATGTCTCACCAGTAAGGTTTAAAATCAATAACAACATAAAAATTGTTCTAATCATAGTTTCCAACAATCTCTCTCTTTGGCATTGATAGAAACACCTTTAGTTACCATACAATGGCAAAAGTAACAACTTGTTCATCAAGAAAGAAAATATTGTTACCTCCCTCTATTTTTTATACTAGATTTTCATTAATATCCTTAGTTTCATTTTGATTCTCATCCATGCAATCTCCAATATGCTCATTGTTTTCTTCTTTTTGTATACTTCTCCCTCCATGATACCAATTGCGATGACTCCCTCCTACATTTACTCTATGACACCAATTTTGATGAGTCCCTCCTACATATACTCTTCAGATATTGGATGGTAACACTTGTAGCCATATTCTCACTCTTTGAAAACAATGATAAATACATCATCCTCAATATCCATCATCCTGAATGATATTTGAAATTATCTCTCCCTCTATCATCTTTGTCCTTGACTGCTTGCAACCTCATCAATTCATGCTTATTTCCTTCTTTTTCATAGCTTTAGGCAGCTCCAAAAGTGTGACCTTCTGCATCAATCTATAAGATATTCTAATCATAACAATTGATAAAATGTTTAATCTCTTCTTATTTTTCTTTAGATTGAGGAATGATCCCTGTCTTACCTCTTAAATACACATATGCATCCTTAGATAATGCCTTAGTGATTATATTAGCTATCTACTCCTCTGTGTTCACATATTCTAGTCTAACTTCTTTTTCTTGTACTAATTCTATCAAGTAATGCTACTTGATTACAATGTGTTTGGTCTTTGTGTGTATCACATGATTCTTAGATATGTTTATATCACTTGTGTTGTCACAATAAATCACCATAGGCTCGATAATCTCCTCCTTCATACCTTTCAACAATTGCTTGATCCACACAATTTTTGAACAATTAATTTTTCCAACAACATATTCATCTTAAACTATGGATTGAGAAATACAATTTTTCTTCTTACTTGTACAAAAAATCAATCCCCTACCTAGAAAGAAAGCACCTTCCCTTGTACTCTTTTTATCATCAATATTTCTAGCCCAATCAACATCTGTAAAAATTTTCAGCTCAAACTTCTCAATCTTCTTATACCATAAACCATAGTATTTTTTTCCTTTTAAATATCTCAAAATATTTTTCATATCCACCATGTGATTCTCCCTAGTATTAGTAAAAAAATATTGCAACAATATCAACAACTAATGCAATGCTAGGCCTGCTAGAACAACATATTACAATTTTCCAATCATCGGCCTGTACAATATCAGATTTTCTTTAGCATGTTCATCATTCTTTGAAATTTTATATCTAGTAACCATAGGTGTTCCAATTAGTCTTGAATCTTCCATTCCAAAGGTGTTCAATATCTCCTTGATATAATTTGATTGTGTAATATATATACCTCTCTTCATCTGATAAACTTGAAAAACAACAAATAATTAATAGACATTGGCATCTCAAATTATTTCTTCATCTCATTAGAAAATAATTTTCACAATATATCATGTCCTCCAATTGTGACATCATCAAAAAACTTTTTAGCTAGCAATATCCTATTCTCATATTCACTTTTCAAGTATGGATTGCCATCGTCATTAGTTCTTGCAAAACTAATTTTTACCAAATATGTATGTAACATTTCATACCATGCTCTAGGATCTCATTTCAAACCATATAATGTTTTGTACAACTTACATACCATACTCTTCTTGCTAGGATTAACAAATCCTTCTAGTTGTTCAACATAGACTTCTTCTAAGATTCCATTCATAAGTGAGAATTTTACATCCATTTGATATACCTTAAATCTTTTATCAGAAGCATCTGAAAGAAATGTTCTTACTTCTTCCAACCTTGCAACTAGGACAAATGTCTCTCCATAGTCAATTCCTTCCTCTTACACATATCCCTTACAAAATAGTCTTTCTTTTTTCCTTGCGACTTCACCTTTCTCATTCAAATTATTTTTTAATACCCACTTGGTTCCAATAACATTCTTGTCCTTTGGTCTATGTACCAATGTACATGTCTTATTCTTCTTTATTTAATCAATTTCCTCACTCATTGCTTTAATCTAATTGTCATTCTCTAAAGCATCTTTAACTGATTTAGGTTCAAACTCACATAGTAAACATGCATCATTCTTCAACTTCCTTTTTGTCATGAATCCTAAATCTTTGTCTCCAATGATTTGATTAGCTATATGACACCTTCTTAGTTATTTTGCTAAGATATGTTCAAATCTACTTTCTTCTTGTGGTAGTTCAGTTGATCCATCATGCTTATCTTCTTAAGGTATATCCTATTGTAACTTGACATTGTCTATCTACTATTTGATCTTCTCTCTTTGACATTCAACTTTTTCTCTTAGTGACTCGACTCCTACAACCTAATGCTCAATAGTATACTAATGCTTAGTAGCATGTTGATGCTTGAAAGAGTTGTTCTACTAAACCTCGATAGTTCCTAGCTATTGATGCTTGATAGCGTCTTTCTCTAGTTTAGGTAAGGTACTTGATTCACCTTCATAGATGTATACAAAGTTGTTTAAATATTTAGGTTATTTCTTGCATTCTTCTTCATTCATTTCTACAAATTCATCAACTCTAACATTTTCACTTTCCACAATTTTGTTGGTGTTAGAATTAAAACACTTGTATGCCTTACTTTTAGTGGAATTTCCTAATAATATACCTTCATCACTTTTTGCATTAAGTTTTCCTTTCCTTACATCTTTCAATATGTGATACTTGCTTCTGAATACTTTGAAATAATTGACATTAGGTGCATATTCATACCAAAGTTCAAAAGGGGTTTTGTTTGTACCTTTCTTGACTTGAACTGGGTTAAGATTATAAACAAAAATACTTATAGCTTCTCTCCAATACTTTTATGAAATATTATTTTCCATCATTAGTGATCTTGCGTAGTCCATGATTGATATATTTATTCTTTCATCTATCTTAGTCTGTTGTGGAGTCCTTGGTGGACTCATTTGTCTTTTGATTCCTTTGTCATTGCATGATATATTTAATTCCTCATATATGAATTCACCTCCTCTATCTAATCTCAAGTATTTCAGACTCTTATCTATTTTTTTTTCAACTCTAGCCAAATACCACTTAAACACTTGAAAAGCATCAGATTTTTCTTTGAGAAACATCACAATCATCAGTCTAGAGAAATCACCAACGAATAGAATAAAGTATTTTTCACCATAATAACTTTGCACTCTAATGGGACCACATAAATCAGTATGAACTAACTCCAAAATATCATCAAAACAACAGGTCTTTCTCTGGAAACTAGACTTTATCATTTTTCCCATTTGACATTGTTTGCACATCACTTCAATCTTGGTAATCCTCTTACTCTTTTCATCTTACAAATGTTTACCAAACTATCAAAGTTCACATGACACAACCTATTATGCCATAACCAAACATCTTCAAATTGTGCAAATAAACAAGTATCTTCATATTGGTCTTGATAGAAAAAGTTACCTCTTGTTTTCTCTCCACTTCCAATTAGTTCACCAAAGCATCATAGATTTTTGTCTTCTTGTTTTGGAATATCCTAAACTATTCAATTGTGCCACACTCAATATATTATATTTCAATCCATCAAACCAATATGCATTGCCATATTTGATCTTATCATTCAATATAATTGATCCTTTACCTTTCACATCATATGATGCATCATTTCCAAATTTAACACAACTTCCATTATAGTATTCTATCTTTTCAAAATTATTTGTATCACCGGTCATATGATGTGAGAAACCACTATCAATTATCCATCTATCATTCTTATTCACATGTGGGATTAAAGTAGTTTTCTCATCCTCATCAAATTCATCTTTTATTGCCACATAAATAACTTCTTCATCATTTTCATTAGAATCACTTTTAGAACCATCTTCTTCAACAATGTAACAATATTTCATACCTTTTCCTTTGTAGTCTTTGTTACCTTGGTTGTCTCTATTGTCTCTTCTTCTTTGGTATTTTTTTTCTTTCCTTTATGCCCTGTCATATCTTTAAACCCATCTTGCAGCAATATAAACAATTTTTTTACATATAAAACAAATAATAGGAAGTTTACCTTTGTATTTTCCTTTTCCTCTTAGTAGCCTTCTTGCCAATAATGCTTCAAGATCATCAAGGTCCTCATTTGATTCATTTTCACTATCCACATGCTTATTATTTTTCTTTCTTTTAGATCCATCAAGGGTTAGTTGAGATTTAAAAGCACATTTAACACTAAAGGTGTACAATTATCAAATTTTGACAATTCAAATCTAGTGAGTCTACCAATTAGACTATCTTAGGTCAGATCACTACTAGGTGTACATCTTAGTCCTTGAATTGAAGATACATTAATTATAGATACCCTAATTGCATAGATTGGAAGTAAAGTCCTCAATAATATCTTATCACAGTTTCATCATATATGTCTACTCCAACTCCTCAAATTGCATTCACCACTTCTTTGATTTGACCGCAATACTACACAACAGTCTCTCCTTTCATTCTCATATCATCAAACTTGCTTTGGAAGCTTTCTGCTTTAACCCTTAATACATTTTTGTTTCCTCCATGGATTTGTGATGTAGTTGAAAGTCCTCAAATAATTAACATAAACATAAGAGAGAAAGAACACAAAAATAAATATTAGAACTCCAAATTCTTCTTTATTATTCTTCCCAATCCTCCTCCTACAATGAGATAAATTAAAATTTTAATTACAAATCTAAAATTACCATTTATAGAAATTTTTTAATAAAACTATTTTTTTCCATTTTTGATAATTTTTAAAATGACTCGAAAAAGCTGATTTTTTATTGTGAAGTTTCCTAAAACTGAGATAAGATGAATTGCCAACTAACATTCAAAATTGGAAGTAATATTTCAAGGTTATTAATAAAAACCAACTTTCTCAAAACTAAGAAAAACATTAAAAGCTTTTAAAAACTACTAAAAGCTCTTGCTTAGAAAGCCACTAAAAGCTCCTACATCATTCTTCTTTGGTTGAAAAAATGGAGCTCCTACAAGTTGTTTTTTGAATGTGTATAGCTTTTTTTCTAAAACTTTTTCGTCCATTATATCAAACATTGATTTTATTGACTCAAAGGAATGCAAGTTTATTCCTTCTTCTTGGTCTGTTGATTTTTTGACATTTTTTTATTCATCTTTGCTTCTGTCACTAGATCCCTCTTCCTCTTATTTTTCTTAACCCATATTCTACACAATATCTTCTCAGCCTTTAAAATCCAAAATTCTATTTCTTTTGTATAAACCTTTGTACCATAATCATTTATGTCTTCAAAAAATAATATATCAACATATTCATCATGACCATAATTAACATAATATCTTTGGGAGCATTCTTATACCTCATTAAAAAAATCTGAATCATCTTCATTAGAAATCTCATTATAAACAACCATTTCTATTTTCTCATTCTGAACATTAGGCTGAAAATGACAAAAAGACTCTTCCAGTGTGGCTATGCTTATCTTGGCTTCTTCAATTCTTGATGTCAAAACAATCATTGGTATACTCACCATTTCATTTTTTGGATCTTTGTTTATTTTTTTGTCTCTTCTCTCCTTTTCTTTTTTTAAATAATCTTTTGAATAGGCCATGTGAACTTCTTCTTGACTGGTAGGTACGATTTTTGCATTTCTAATTTTATTAGCTTTCTTAATTGTTGCCAACTTTTTTGTAATTATCTTAACATTTCTTTCAACTCTAATCATCTCTTCTCTTCCTCCTTCCTCTTCCTCTCTTTCTCTTTTATTTTATTTTCTTCTCTTCTCTTATGCAAATACTTCATCAATAAATCTAGTTCTTCAAACGAGTCCATTAACCTTGCTTCTGCTTTGCCTTTGTCTCAACCTAGGTATTTGATCTCCTCTACCTAGTCTTCTGGAAACTAGTTCCTCTTCTCAACCTACATAAGCATAAACTCAAAACACAAAACTACAAAATCTCCTTTTCCCAGACCTTTTGTTCTCTGATACCAAATGATGTAGCCAAAATTCTTCAAATAATTAACATAAACATAAGAGAGAAAGAACACAAAAATAAATATTAGAACTCTAAATTCTTTTTTATTATTCTTCCCAATGCTCCTCCTCCTACAATGAGATAAATTAAAATTTTAAATACAAATCCAAAATTACCATTTTGGAAGTTTTTTTTAATAAAACTATTTTTTTGCCATTTTTGGTAATTTTTAAAACAACTCAAAAAAGATAATTTTTTTCGTGAGGCTTCCTAAAACTGAGATAAGATGAACTGCCACCTAACATTCAAAATTGGAAGTTATATTTTGAGGATATTAATAAAAACCAACTTTCTAAAAACTAAGAAAAACATTAAAAGTTTTAAAAAACTACTAAAAGCTTCTGCTTAGAAAGCCACTAAAAGCTCCTGCATCAATTTGTGTCAACTTGTCCCACATTTTCTTTTCAGTAGTTCATTCCTTCACATCATCAAACTTAGGATGACTTAGAGAAGATGCTGTATCTATCATCATTTGATTGTGCTCCTTCTTTTCCTTTATCTGTTCAACTGTCATGGGTCTAGGTACTTCAATGTATTCATTATCTAGGTGGTATAGTGCATAATATGCAACTCAATCTTATCAAGCATTGGCATGCTAGGAAGCTCTCTTTATTCATCTTGGGTACCTGTTTCTTGTACATCTTGATCTTTGGCTCGAGTCCCTTCAAACTTTCCTTACAAACACCAAAGCTCTGCTATTGATTGTTAGAATGGTTAGAACAAATGAGAGGGGGGTGAATTAGTTATCCATAGGTCCATATGTGACAATTCAGCATTTAACAACTTCAACCAACTTATTCAAGCTTGTAAACTCACTTGACCAATATTGCAACTCATCAACAACTTAGTTTATTTACTTATCACTTAGCTCTTTGTTAAGTATATGCCGAATAGTGAAAGCATACAATAGTAAATAGCCTGTATCATGAAAATATACATTTGTACATGTATGACACCAAGATTTAACATGGAAACCCAATTTGGGAAAAACCACTAAGTAACATGCTACTACTTTTCACTCTTCTGAAGTGAGATTGGTTAAGATCCAATCCTGTTTAAATGTTAAAAAACACATTGTTACGTGTGACCTTGTTCAAGGATTTAAATTACCATGTTATGAGTGTCCTTGCTAGAGGTCTTTGGATCACTCCATTAGAATGTTACCTTGATCAAAGGGTTTACAATATGACTATTAGGTCAGCCCTAATTAAAGAATTTTACTACCATAGTGGTTAGAAGTAACAATTAGGTTTGATCTGATAAAACACAACTCACTTTGCTTGTTTAGATCTCTATTCAACTCATTCTTGGTTCATTATCTAGACTTCATCATATTCTCCATCTATGATTTTCTTAGAAACCCTTCAAGCAATCACACTTCACCAATCTTCTCACTTTTCCTTTGCTACTGTGTTCCTCACCATCCTTCAAAAATTCACCAATCAACAACCATAAAATATCTCTTGTGCCTTCTTAAATAGGTAGCTTTTGTTGGTCTTAGAATAGTTTTGACATTTGAGTGTCAACACACTTAACCACTTTCTACATTGAAGCCAAGTATACTATGTATGCCGAGCCACAATATGTGCCAAGTTAGATTTCTAATAGGTGCCTAGTGACTTCAGGTGCCAAGCATTATATAAGTCCCATGTGATAGGTAAGTGTCGAGTCATAGTTGATGCCCAGCAAGTTAGAATGCTTCATATGCTGAGTGAGTCAGAATTATACATGTGCCGAGCAAGACAAAATGTAATAGGTGCCGAGCAATCCAAGATCAAACATGTGCTGAGCACCAGTAGTCTAATATGTGCCGAGTAACACAGAGTCAACATATGAGTTTGTGCCCTCACAAACTTAGATGTAAACCATTATATGTGTGTAAGAGAATAGTGTATGGGGAAACTATAGCGAAATTTAGTGTGAAGAGTGAAAGAATTAGAGGAACATAGCAACAATTACACATCCGGTTGATCAGAACAAGACAAGGGATAAGAACAAAGATTAGATCAAGCAATGGTCACATCAGAGAGAGAAGATCAAGTGCCTGAATCCAACAATTAAAGATTGCATACTATCAAGTTTATTGTTCTAATACTTTTTTGCCATTGTATTAGATGTTGGAAATCCTATATTGATAGGTTAGCTTAATAGTTAGGTGAGAGAACCTTTTGAGAAGGTGATTGAAAATCTTATTGAATTAGGTGGATTTAATAACCTATTGTAAATCCTTTAACATGGTGACACTTCATGTAAAGTGTTTGTAAATCCTCTAACTAGGTCACTATTGACATAGTGTAAAGCCTTTAATAGGGCAGGCCTTTTACATGACAAACCATTAGAAGTGGTCAAACAATTATTGCTACAGTAATTTTTGTGGGTATCATCCCCACCCCAGTTTTACCTTCTTATTCGTGGAGGGTTTCTGGGTTACCAATTCTAGTGTCATGTGTTTACTTTATGTTCATTTAATATGTTTACATGCATGCAATTTATTTTTAGTTAATTATTTTAAAGGAGTTGAAAAGGTTAAAGTGTGACACTTCTGATTCACCCCCCCTCTTAGAAGTACTCTTCCCATTTTGAACATTCCAACAATTGGTATCAGAGTGACAAGTTCTCACAAGGAGAAGCATAATAGCTTAGAGAAAATATCTGAAGATGGAAGTCTTCAAACTTGGGAAGATCATAGCCAATCAAGTGATTGATGTACATCTAGCTCTACACAAATTGGAAGAAGCTAGAGAAGAATTGAGAAAGTCCTTAAAAAGAAGGAAGGATATAGCCATAGCTGAAAATGACATACACTACAAGGAGATTGATACCACACAAGTGTTTTCCAATGGAAATTCTAAGGAATTTGATGCAACAATAACATAATTGATGGAGAAAAATAGAGTACAAGCTGAAGAAATTAGATTACTCAAGCTTGAACAAGAGTCACAAGCCATAATGCTTTGTGAAGTGATTGAACAAAAGAAGAAAGCCATTGAAGACAAGGCCATGATAGAAGATGACAAGAGAAATCTTACCAATAGACTGGAGGAAAAGACAATTGAGTTTGAAAGAATCTCAAACATGCAGCTGGATACCTTGATCTAGATGATGAATGCTCATCATGAACTGAACATGAAGGACATTGAGATCTCCAACTTGAGAATGCAAAATGAGAAATTGCAGAATGAAGGACTTAGTTACACTAGCACCAAGCAAAGAGAATCATCCAAGTCTACAGAAGAAAGGAGTAACAAAGGTAAGAACACTAAACCTACTTGTCATTTCTGTGGTAAAAAGGGACATACCTCTAGTGTGTGCAGGAATAAGAATGGTCATTAGCATGATAAGCCTAAGAAAGTAAGCTTTTGTCACAAGCATAAAAAATAAGGACATCAAAAACATTAATGCAAAACCAAGACCACGAGGACACCAAGATTTGAAGGTCATTGCTACAACTACAAAAAGTATGGACATAGAGCATTTGAATTCAGATCAAAGCCTATGTGGACACCTAATTAGTCTACAAAAGGAAACAACCATGGTCATCACTACAATTGGGATTATAACACTAGGTATAGCTGTCACTATTGTCAAGAGTATGGACACATTCCTAAAAATTGCATAAGGACACATTTTAGAGGGAATTACAATAGATGGCTAAGTTAAACCACATGTTTCATTGCTTGAAAACTAGTCATATCAGCAGGAATTGCCCAACAAAGTCAAAAGCACCCAAGACAAAAGTCAATAAAGGAAAATAGAAGGTCGATGTTGAAAAAATAAGAGGGCAAATGAACAAGACTTGGAAAAAGAAAGATGAGTGCAACACATCAAATGGAGAGATCGCTTCACCCAAGAGGTCAAGTGATCACATCTCATCCAACTAAGCAAAAATAGGTGTATGGGATTGATATATAAAGTTATATCATAAATCAGTTCCAAGAAAAAGAAGTACTACAAGGAAGAAATCTACATGAGCAAAGATGCCAAGTCAAAATTTAAAGTTTTTGTAAATACCGTTGAACTGTCCTCATATGCCAAGTAAAGCTCCAATGGATGTTGAGTTTCTAATAGCGACCAAGTTGATAGTTGAAGCTGAGTGAAATAGAATTCTAGTGGAAGCTAAGTAAATGGAATACAATGGGAGCTGAGTCATGTTGAATCCTTCAAGTGCCAAGTTTACAGTTGTATGCACTAAGCATTTAATGCTAGGTCTTAACAGGTATAAGGTCAAATTTCAATCATTTTCACACCATTCAAACATAGAGCAAAGATGAGAAAAGAAAAGGAGCAATCATACAACAACCTAACAACCATTTGCATCAATCTCAACAATAACTCAGCACAAATTCATCAATACAAAGGTATTTATCAAGTGTCGAGCTACGCATGGTTAAAGTTTTTAATACATTAAAACCCTATTTCAATAAAATGGCCTCTAGTTCAAGAAACCTCGAAGGAAAGGAAGGTCATGAGGTTTAGTTAGTTAGCAATGAGGTCAAACAACCTGAGTTTAGGCCAATCCCTAAAGTCACCTACAAAAATGACCCAGCTTGTGCATTATCCATTATCCCACCAAAAGTAGTCATGGTGCAAGATGTGAGAAAGTGTTATAACTGCAAGATAGGTGCAATAGGTGACCTAGAAACATTCCAAGCCTATGATAAACTATGTGAGAACAAAATTTTTAAGGATGAATTCCAGATTGTTGAGAAAAAGGGTTTGACCAATGCCCTAGTTTACCCTACTGGATTCAAAACTAAATGGATACAGATTGTTCTGAGTAGAATTCACGATGGATGTTTATGGCTAGAAGCAGAACCAATAAATATCACAAAAAGGATAGTGCATAGGGTTATGAGTTTCCTGACCATAGATCAACCTAAGACCCTATGCAGTGATTGCAAAGAGATCATTGAGAGGAATATAGGAGCCAAATGGAATAAGAGGGGTATGACTATTGATATTATCATTGATCCTCTTCTAGATTTTGCTGTGAGAATAATATCCCATAATTTTATCAATCCAATAGATTGAACAGTGTGCCATGCATAGCTATTGATGTAGCATACAAACTGGTAAAGAAAGACAACACATATGATCTATCAAAACTTATGTTGCAAAAAATAAATGAAAACCTAGGAGCAATAAGGAGATCAAAAGGTGCTCAATGCAAACTTGGTTCAGTTCTTATGTGTATATTCTTTTATGTTATGGAAGAGTTTCCTTCTATTTTAAAGGTGAATTTGAACCCTAACCAAACTACAATTACACAAATCAATGAGTTCATTGATCAGATGGGTGACAATTTTGAGGCACAAATGACAAGCTACTTTGAAGATTTTAAGAAATCCATGAAGCAGAGAATGAGAATACCAGTTTAATTGTTAGAGCAACATGTCAATGACATATGGTTTTTGGTTGACATTGACTACATGTACATTCAAGTAGCAATACCAAGAGTAAGATGGCTAAGGTCATTTGGGTATGAGCGTGATATAGATGAAGCCTCAACAACAATCACAACATTGCTTGTAGAAGAGATAGACAAGAAGGCTCCTCACTTTGGAACATATGATGTTGTTAAATCAAAGGTTGAAAATAAATCAAAGACAACCATTTTTATAAAAAAGAAAGATAAATTAGTAAAGAAGATAAAGAAGAAATTTGGAGCAAGCATTGAAGGAGAAGTAGGTGGTGAAGAAGAAGAAGAAGTAGAAGGAGAAAGTGAAGAAGAAGAGGAAGAAAAGAAAGGCTAAAATTCAGCCTCTAGCTCAACCTAAGCCTAAGAAGGTCACTAAGCTTGCATAAGCCAAGCTAGCTTTGACAACAAGGGCTACTACAAGGGCATCCACACAAAAGGCCAAAGAGGCAAAAAAATAGAAGAAGAAGGCCAGTGAATAGCCTGCTGAAGAGCCAAAGAAAAGAAGAAAGTATGTGACACAGCTAGATATTGATGATGAAGAGAGAACATAGTCAGAGGACCTCAGCCAATTTAGAGTGGTAAGTCATCCTCCTAAGTCTGCAATTGACAAACTTTGTGAAAAGATAAGGAATGCAGATTTAAATGATTTAAAGACTCTTGATTTTAATAAGCTTAGTAGAGAAGAGAAAAATAAAGTAGAGGAATCTATGTATGCCATGATGGTAGAATTCAAAAACACACCTCTAGAACTTGACAATACCATGCCCAAGGAACTATATGAGATAATTGAAAATAAATGGCATTATTCTCTGAAAATGGAAAAGGAGATTAGAGAATCTACCTTAGCCTAAGTAAAGCTTGACATAACAAAGGGTCAAATAATAAAGGCAAACAAGAAACATGGTGGCAAATTTGCACCTAAGGATAGAGCCTTTAGCATCCTACAAAACAAGATAGAGCATGTAGTGAATAAATCCACACAATTGTGGAAAACAATTTATAAAATAATTGAGGACAAGAACGAAGAAACAAATAGGGTAGAGACTAGTGCCAAGGAAAAGACAGAGGAAAAGAAAGTAGAAGAAAAGAAAGAAGAGGAAGAGAAGTAAGAGGAAGCAATAGCTAGAGCAGATGAAGAAAAGAAGAAAGAGGAGGAAGATAAGAAAGATGAGGAGGATAAAGAAAAAGGTAAGGAGGAAGAAACACAAAAAGAAGATATGAAAACAACTGAACAACATCAAGAAGAGGAATAGAGTGTGCAAGACACACAAATGCCACCTCCTAGTCCACCTCATGCAATCATCACACTTGCAGATACAATAATCATTAAGGATGTTCCTAACAATTCAGCTCAGAACATCAATCCCCTAACTGCAGAGGATCTCTCCAAGATCCTTCACCAATCCACTCTATAGGCACAATTATGCACAAGCCTTGTATTGGTGAGTGTAGATGAGTTACAAAAGGCAATAGCAGAACCTCAAAGAGAAAAGGTGAAACCAAAGGAACCACCTTTCACCTACACAACTACTAGGACTAGAATTTTGAGGCTTCCACCACCTATAATAGTAGGTGATACATTATAGAAGCCAAGTGCAGAGGAAGGAAAGTCAGATGAGAAGGAGGATACATCAAAAGAAAAAGAGAAGGCCACCATATAGACATTGGTAGAACTACCAAAGATTGGCATTCCTACAAAGACCCTTCACAAGCCAAGCATTGAAGTCACACCTTTGCAAATCTCAACTCTAGGCTCAAGTTCAACCAGAGTGGCCAGGGTACTTCACTATGGAGACCCTCAATTAGATGAAGACATTGTAATACCTTCCTATGACTCCAAGACCATCACAATGGCACAAATCAATGAAATGAAAAATGGATTAAACATAAGGAGGAGACAAGAAATACTCATAAAAGAGTTCAAACACAAGCAAGCACTACATGAGATTAAGGACCTCTTTATGGATGCCTTCAACTTGCAGTCACCAGATGAAGCAAAGCCCATAATAGAGAAACTATTAGATATAGTTGACCAGGTGCCCAATGAAGATCAGGATACTAATGCTAAACTCATGGAATGGTGAGAGAGAAAATTTCAAGGGAAAGTAAATGAAAAGATATCAAGTGGTATAACACTTGAACAGGTTGAGTTGGCCAAGAAAATAGATAAGGTTAAAGCTATACTTGAGAACATTTTCTCATTGTATAGAAAGATGTGTGATTTTTCCAACTTCACACATGAAACAAGTCAGAGAATAATGAGCTTGGAAAGAAATTTGAAAATTTCTAGCATGCATCTGCCAAAGGATCCAACTCAAAGTGAGAAGCATTTTGCACAATCGCTTGACACTCAAAGGGAGTTCCCTATACTCATAGTAGAGGAAGCCAATATAAAGGCTAAATTAATGCAAATTCAATCCTCTATCACCCCACATTTGAAAGTCCTCCACAAGGAGCAAGTATATGCAAAAACAGCTCCAAAGAAATATCCTAATCTTCCTACACTTGATGGATTTATACACCTTGCTGTAGAGACTGCCATCCAACATAAGTCACTTGACATTGCTTTGGAGAATTGGGATGCAACTTTGGAATTAATAATGGAGGTAAATAGTAACTTTGGCTAAGTATGGTAGAACCCTTTGACATTAGTGTCAAAAAGGGGGACTTATATGTTTTAGGGGAGATATAAGGGAGATATAATATTTTGATGAAGATATCACTAAGGGGGAGAATACTATAAATTTTGATAGCCAAAAGGGGGAGATAAGTAATAAGAGATAGTAAGGGGAGATACAAAATTTTGGCAATCATATGGAAGATAGCTCTATTCCATATAAGATCTAATACAAAATGCAAGAATTCCATAGCTTTGATAAATCAGATAACACAGGTATAGAATATAGGAATAGGGCAAAAGATAAAGAGTATTAGAACATAATTTTGGTTTCAAGAATGTCAAGGCACAATCAGATCAAGGGTGGTAACAAGATATTTTGAACAAATTTTGAAATTTTGTACATATGTAGAACAGAATGAAAGATGTACTCATAAGGACAGATGAATAAATGTCTAGTTAAGTGTTTTTGACACTCATGTCGAAGGGGGAGATTGTTTTTGAAATTAAAAGGGACCAAAAGCAAGGGGGTCAACCCTTAATAGTCAAAAGGCTGGTAACCAGCACATTACCAACCAGTAACAAAAACAGACAAAAAGAATAGGAGAACTAGTAGTCAGAGACAAGAACCTAAAACCAGAGAGCTAGAACCAGAAAGGAACCCTAGCAACTAACCAAAGTTCAATGAGGCACCCAGGCCAAATAAAAACTTAATTATTGCTAATAACCAACAAAACTATAACTGTTATAACAATATATAAAGTCTTTGGATCCATGGACCCCATAACTGAACATAAATAAAAAAAAGAGACTTAGATTTCTTTTTTCCCTTTTCCTCTTGCATGAAGAAGAATTTGGGCCCAATCGTCAGCAAGGAACTTAAAGAGTAATTTATTGTCCTCCATGTCCAAGCCAACTTCCTCCTTCTCTTCTGCCAACAATTGGAGGGTAGCTGCAGCAGCATGAGTAACTTTAAGTCCAAACTTGGAGAAGGTGAAAAACCCCTCCTCCAAAGCTTTGACTCTTTCCTCTAGGTTTTTGTAATGCTCCTCCACCGTCACCATCTCCTCTTTATGCTCCTCGACCTTCTTAGCAGCAACCTCCTTCATTTTTTGTCCATTTGGTTTATCCTGCAGCACTCGTGGGTTAGAAGAAATCTTTGAATTTTCCTTAACAGGGGAAGAAATGGTAATTGGGGAATTATCCTTTTTGCTCGTCTCATCACAAAAAGTAAAGGTTTAAGTGAGAAGCTAGCTAAAATATGGGTTGTCTCAGTATTCCTTTCTTTGCTGTCTAACACTAGAGTTTGAGTGTCATCCATCAAAATGTTTCCAGAATTGAAACTTTTTTCCCCCTCCTCATTACCATCATCATTTTTAGAATTAGAAATTCTTTCCTCCTCCCTTTTGTCATTGTTATTATCTGAGCTATCTTCTTCAACTTCCTCAATAGGGTATCTAATTGACTTCTGCTTACCCCTAGCCTCGGACTGAGCTAGCCTACCAGACCTTCTTCTTGCTTTTCCCCCAATATCTTCACTAGAATCCTCTCCAATTATCAACTTTTAATTTCTTGTTTCCCTTTTGTTCTATGGTTATGTTAAGTTTTTTCCTTTTTCTTAGTATCCTTACTAGGAGATGGCCTAGGAGTATGGATTTTCGTCCTCGTATTGGAGCTTGGGGGGGGGGGGGGAATCCTACTATGGTGGGGGTTTTCCACAACAACCTCTTTGGGGGGACATAAAGCTAAGTGGAACTAATACAGACAAAAAATTAACCCCCGATGAATAATGGTGAAGTTTAGGCCTTTACTTTTTTTCTCCTTAATATCCTTAATCATATCCTCAAGCGAATGTAGAAGAAAAAATGGAATGGAAATGAAATCCCTATTTATAAAATGATTCAACAAGGGAAAATGATAGTAATAGCACACTCCAAACTTGCCTTCCAGGGTGAGATACCTCATCAGGACTAGACACACATCATCCCAGGGCTGAGGTAGCTTATCCCTTTTAAACCCTCCTCTATAATGAATCGGCTCCTCATTCTCCGCAAAGAAGTTTTTCATGCTATTCTCATCTGAGACTTTGGTGACTTTCTTCCACTTTTTTCCTTTCATTTTGAGTCCTGTTGCCATGGCAATAACCTCCCTTGTGACTTGAAAAGTAATGCCGTTGATTGTGACCTTCCTATCATCCCAATTATTCACAAATTGTAACACACAATTTTCATTGTGCCCAGCCATGGACAACATATATGGCAAAAAACCCCCTTCCTTCAAGAGATACCAAGTCACCATCCTGTCCTTGAAGTTCTCAAGTCTCGTTGGTTCCAACTGATTCAGATCACCTCCCATATCAATTTCACCACTATCCTGCCTCTCTTCCTCAAAAATACGCATCAGAACTTTATTGGTTTCCAATTCTCTGTGGTTGCTCTCTTGCTTTAATCCTTTGGGGGAATAGGGATCAAAATTATAGACCCGTGTATGATGAGCACCAGAATCCCATAACATCTTATTATGAGATTCATGGGTATTAAAAAACCTAATTTTCTCTCCCCGTCAATTTTTGACATCCCAATCCATAATATCTATTGTACTTCCATTTGGGAAGTGATTCGAAGCTTGCCCCGAGTTACCATAATTGCAAAAAGACAATTTCCTTTATTCATAATTACTCCACTTGTCATTTGTATGGCCACGTCTATCTCTTATTTCCAAAATGCTAAAGTTAAATTTAGTGACAAAGTTCTCCATCTCGCCAAAATTGGCCTTACTTTTAAATTTAGTGATCATCATTTTGAATTCTGTCACCTTTTTCCTTGAATATCAACATCCTTAGCTTTTCGTTGATATCAACTAAATTTTCCCAGCACATGATTGCCCTTACGTTAAACCCCATGGCAGCCGCAGCGTCTGCCACTTGATTACCCTCCCGATAGATATGCTGTAGGTGGACCATTCTCATTTCCTCCAATACATTTTTAATATCCAGGATTATATTTCTAATCTTCCATCCCAATTTTGCCTCCCCCTTTACCCAGTCGATCACCAGTTTGGAGTCCCCCTCTATAGTTAACTCTAAAATGTTTCTTTCCTTAGAGAGTTGTAGACCCCATAATAATGCCATAGCTTTTGCCACATTATTGCTACCAATCCCCACTTGGCCTGCATAAACCAATAGAACATCACCATTCCTATCTCTCAGCACACCACTAGCTGCTCCCTATCCTCCTTTCGCAACTTTGTCAAAATTTAGTTTATACTGTGTGATGGTGGGTGGTCTCCACATTGTGTGTTGTCTCCTCCTCCTAGCAGAGCTATCAAAAAGGAAGAAGTCCTCTTGAAAACCCCAATTCTCAGCCACAATGCCTTCAATTCTTCTGGGTTCCTTGTTTGGCATCTTGTATTTAGCTACTCTTATATTTTCCTTCAACAGTTTGTTCATCACTCCAAAAACCACTTCAACCATCCTATTTTCTCCCCTGAATATCTTGTTATTCCTTTCTTTCCATATGTGCCAACATACATATGGTGGGATAAACTTCCATAAGAGGATTGGTCTTGGGTGATGGAATGGGCAATCCCAATTATCCACAAACTGTCCCAAGTTATCTTTCATGACCCATACATCCCCAATCTTTCCCAAATCTTAGTCTAGATGTCAACCACAAACTGACATTCAATGAAAAGGTGGTAAATAATTTCTTCCTTTTGTTCACAAAGGCAGCAATGGTTTGTTACGTAGAATCCCCTTTTTTTCAAATTATTGATTGTTAGGATTTTTCCATGTTGAACCGTCCACCAAAAGAAATTAATCTTAGGTATAAGGTTACTGATCCATACCTTACTCCGTGTATTTGGGCATAGTTCCTTACTGAACATTAGGGTATAAGCATATTTGACAGTGAAGTTCCCAGTCAGAGTTAAATCCCAAGCTAATATGTCTTCTTGTGGCAGCATTGGGATCCTCTGTTCCTTTACTAGTTCTTCCAGTTCCTCTATGAGAATACCTATCTCCCGCGGATACTCCTCCTTCAATAGCTTCTTCCATCTCCTCCCCTAATCAATGTAGTCTCCCACTCTAACCCCTATGTCCTCCTTAAGGAGTTCCTTTAAACCACTATATTTACTTAAAGCCAACGGTTCCCCCTCTATCCACCTGTCTTCCCAAAACCTTATATTGAAGCCATTTCCCATAATCCACCTTAATCCTTCTCTTAGCGGTCCTCTATTTCTAATAATGTTCTGCCAGATCTTTGAACCACTCGGGAGGTCATTATTATACAGGTTCCATCGAAAGGAGGTATTAGAGAAATATTTAGCTTTCATAATATTTCCCCACCTCATGTTTCCTTCTGCCAGTCTCCATCCAATTTTTGTAAGGAGAGCTCTATTAAGGTCTTTCATTCTTCTAATCCCAAGCCCCCCCAGCTTTTGGTTTACACACCTCCTCCCAGTTGACCAGATTCAATTTATTTTTCTCTTCAGTCCCTGACCAAAGGAAATTCCTTTGAATTCTCTCAATTTTCTTGGCCATATTAAGATTAATCTTAAATATGGATAAGAAATAAATAGGGATTCCCTGAAGGGCAGTAGCAATCAGTTGAAATTTTTTGGAATTGCTTAATATCTTCCCTTTCCACCCTACAAGCTTCTTTTGAATTCTCTCCACTATCGAATTCCAAAATTCATTAGACACCTCCTTGGTAGTGAGGGGGAGGCCTAAATAAATGTCTGGGAGGCAAGTGGATTGGCAATCCAAGATTTTCCTAATCCTTCTTTGAAGTGAAGGATCAGTGTTAAAGAAATAAATCTTGCTTTTATGGTAGTTCACTCGTTGCCTTGAGCTTTCTTCATAATTATGTAAAATCATTTTCTAGGCTTCAGCCTCCATGATTAAAGATTCTCCAAATAGGAAGGTGTCATCCACAAATTGCTGAATAACCTTAGCTTCAACATTAGTGGCTGGTTTCACACCTTTAATGCAGCTCGAATCAACTAATTTATAGAATGATCTTCTCAAGACTTCAGAAACCATGATAAATAGGTAAGGTGAGAGGGGGTCGTCCTATCTTAAGCCTTTTCCTACCATTATGTTACCCCATGGGGACCCATTTAGTAGGACGGAGTACTGCACTGAGCTCACCATCAACATGATCAGGTTTATAATCCTATTGTTAAATCCAATTCTTTCTAGTACATCCTGAAGGAAGTCCCACTTGACCTTATCATAAGCTTTGGAAATGTCTAACTTGAATGCCATTCCAGGTTGCCTACTCTTTTCCATTGAATGGATAACCTCATGGGTTGAAATAGCTGCATCAAGGATCTGCCTTCCTGGCACAAACCCCTTCTGAGGACTACCAATAATTTTTTCCAAGAAAGGCTTTAATCTGTTCACTAAAACCTTGGCAAAGACCTTGTAAATAGTATTACATAGACTTATAGGTCTAAAATCATTCAAATTTAGAGGATTGGAATTTTTAGGAACTAGTGCAATAAAGGTCTTATTTATGCTTCATAGTATTTTGCCAGTTCTGAAAAAATCCCTAGTCACCCAAATAAATTCTGATTTGATCACCTCCCAGAAATGTTGAAAGAAAGCAGGTGGGAAGCCATCGAGGCTCGAGGCCTTAAAAGCTTTCATTGAGAACACTGACTTTTTCACTTCCTCTTTCGAGATCTTACCAAGGATCCAATCATTTTCCTCTTCTCTTATACTCCTTGGGATTGAATTAATTAGACTTCTCCTGATCACCTGGTTCCCAACAAAGTTATCTTCCTTAAGCGCCTTACTGAAGTGATCAACCACAAGTTTCCCCATTTCCTCCTGCTCTTTCAATACCCTTCCTCCTTCTTCACTTAGTTTTGAGATAGTGTTTCTTCTTTTGTGGTTAGAAGTAGATCTGTGAAAGAAGGTGGTATTTTTATCCCCTTCCTCCAGCCATTGGATACTAGATCTTTATTTCCAAAAAATTTCCTCCTTTTGCAGGATCTCTTTCCACCTCCTTCTAAGTTTTTCCTCTTCCTGAAGATTCTCCTTTGAGTTATTCCCTTCTGCAATAGCCCCTTGGAGTTTTATTAGCTTTTCCTCTACTTCTCCTTTACCTTTAAACAGATCCCCAAATGAACTTTTAGCCCAAGCTTTGACATTTCTTCGAATATTATCTAGTTTTTGGGCAAGTCTGTACATTGCAGTACCCTCTATTCTTATATTCCACCACTCCTGAATCTTATCTTTGAATTCTGGATGTGATTCCCACATTATTTCATATCTGAAAGGTTTCTTTCATCCTTTATAGCCATCCTCCCAATGGAATAAAATGGGTGAGTGGTCAGACACTGTTCTGTTGAGATTTTCCAAGTAGGAGTTGCCCATGCTATTCCAATTCCCTGACAATAATAATCTATCTAGCTTAACCTGAATGAGATCTTCGCCTTTCCTATTATTAGTCCAGGTGTATGGGTTACCCCTCAACTCCACATCCATGAAGTCCAGCTTCCCCGTAAATTCACTTAGATCTTGCAAGCTCTCCTGACATTCTCTGTTGCCTCCCCTCTTCTCTGAATGGTAAAGAGGGGTATCAAAATCACCCATACACATCCATTTCTCCTCCAACATAGTTTCAGATATCCTTATCAAATTTTCATACATTTCCTTCCTCCCTAATCTACTATTAGGTGCATAGATATTAATCAGTTTCTAGTTGTGACTATTTGATTGGAAATGAGTAATTATAAAGTTTTTTCCCTTCTAGATCTCATAGCCCTTCAACAAGTTTAGATTCCACATGGTAGCAATTCCCCTCGAAGCTCCATCTGAATCCCTATGTATATACCCTGCCCCTAGCCAGATATAGCTAGCAATTTTATCAAAATTTGAGCTAGACATTTTTGTCTCTTCAATTAACACACAGTCTATTTTTTCTTGAGATACTAATTGCTTGAGAGCATACTGCTTCTGGCAATTATTCAATCCCATTATATTCCATGAAAGGAGTTGCATTTCTTACCTTTTGTTACTGTCTCCAGTGTAAACTGTTTACCATTGGCTACATCTTTAGCAGTTTGCTTTGTCCTTGTAACTCTGCTTGATGGTCTTCCTGCTATTTTTGAAACTCCAATGTCTAGTTTTCTCCCTCCCCTTTTCTTCTTCTTTTTCACTTCCCATTCCCCATTATCCTCTTGAGGCAAAGATGGGCTCATCTCCTTATCCATATTATTAATGCTTGCCATTACTCTCGCCGCTATCTCAGCCTGTGAGGCCTTTACTATCCTCAAAGGGGAGCAAACTAACTCCCTTATATCACCTTCCTTATCCTTATGGTCCCCCCCCTATTGTTGAGGAGCTCATGAAAGTGGGGGTTATCCCTTTCCCCTTAGAAGGGGTTTCAAGCTTGCTCCCCCCAAATTGGATTGTTGTCAAATCTTGTATAGTGTTGGTTCCTTCTATTTCTCCATCTTCTAAACACTCTTCCGCTAAAGACCTCGCCAAAGGTGAGCCTAGAAAATCCTCCAAATCTCTTTTGAAAGGGTATTCCTCCTGAGCCTTTTCATCTTCCTTAGTCTCCTTACCCCTAGGACTCATTTACTGCGTGGAGGTCATAATGGGCAAGGTCATAGGAGGTTTCATTACTGTCTTCTCAATCTTTACAGAAGGTTCCCCAATGTTCTCCATAACTATCCTTGGGGAGCACTCCTTCTGTTTATCTTTTTGCATTTTAGCTTTGTAATCCACAATAAGGTGACCGAATTGCCCACATCTTTGGCAAAACAAGCCAACATTCTCATATTCTCTGGGCTAAACTCTCTCACCCCATTTAGTTTTTAAAGTGACCACAATAGGTAGTGTTCTATTCAGTGCTACATTCACACAGAATCTAGCATAGACAAGTCTCAATTTTTGCATTGTCACTTTGTCTGTAGTAACAAAATGACCAACAGAGTTCCCCACCCATCTTAATATCCTTTCATCCCAAAATTCCAGAGGGAGGCTAGGTAATCTTACCCAAACTGGGGCAAGTTTGTTTAGCTCCAAACTAGCATCAAAGCCTAGATGCCATCTAGTTAGGGCTAGACAATGCTTCCCAAAATACCAAGTCCCAGATAGAACCACCATGAGATCTTCTTCTGTGGTGAATTTTTAACAAAAAAGACCACTTGGCATGGAAAAAAACACTTACAGTTCCTTCGACCTTCCACTTATGGTCCACCCATTTCCTTACCATCTCAATAGAAGGGCGAAAAGCAACAAATCTGCCAACAACATGAAGTTTGAGGCCAAAAGTCACATTATCCATCATGCCATCAGGGAGTGCAATCACAGGACCTTCTTGTCCATGTGTTACCATGGGATTCTCTGTGATGGGGCTGGACATCTTGGAACCCACGAGCGCATTCTTCCATCCTAACAGAGAACCCGCATCCAACTTTTGGGCATCTCCATGCTGACAATTGCCAGAACTTTCTCCCACCTGCTTAGGGACGTCCACACTCGACCGTCCATCCTCCAAAGCTGGCTTGACATACCCCAACCCATCAAACACCATGGACCCATCGCCAAACAACTGGTCAACATCTCTACTCACCGCAAGCACCAGTTACAGGTCCGAGCAAGAAGGCAAATTCAGAGGTTTAAGGCCCTCCATCATTCAAAATTCAAAAAGAAAATGGGCGGCAAGGTTGCAGAGTTTTGCAAATTGGAAACAGGGACCAGTAGATTTTTGATATTGTTGGTCTTAGAATAGTTTTGACTTTTGAGTGTCAACACAATTAACCACTTTCTACATTGAAGCCAAGTATACTATGTATGTCGAGGCATAGTATGTGTCGAGTCAGATTTCCAATAGGTGTCGAGCATTATATAAGTGCTGAGTCATAGTTGATGCCGAGAAAGTTAGAATGCTTCATATGTCGAGTGAGTTAGAACTATAAATGTGCCGAGCAAGACAAAATGTAATAGGTGCCAAGCAATCTAGGATCAAATATGTGCCAAGCACCAGTAGTCCATTATGTGCTGAGTAACATAGAATCAACATATGAGTTTGTGCCCTCACAAACTCAGATGTAAACTATTTTTGGATCCGACATAGAGGGATTTTGAAGATGAAAAAGGATAAGATCAAATATTTTTCATTTCCGATGTAATTAGCATGCAACCAACTAAAAAAATTGAGAAGGCATGCAACCAATGATAAAAATGCAAGGAATGAGCAAGAACTTAAGATTCAATATGGATCGTAGATCCATACCTAACCCTAAGTCTTCACAAATATTTAGAAGGAGGTCAAAAACTCCATTGTATTTGTGGAAGAGAATAGTGTATGGGGAAACTATAATGAAATCCAGTGTGAAGAGTGAAAGACTTAGAGGAATAGAGTAACAATTACACATCCATTTGATAAAAATAGGACATGGGATAAGAATCGAGATCAGATAAAGTAAGGGTCACATCAGAGAGAGCAGATCAAGTGAATGAATCCAACAATTAAAGGTTGCATATTGTCAGGTTTATTGTTCTAATACTTTCTTTCCATTGTATTAGATGTTGGAAATCCTATATTGATAGGTTAGCTTAACAGCTAGGTGGGAGAACCTTTTGAGAAGGTTATTGAAAATCCTATTGAATTAGGTGGGTTTAATAGCCTATTGTAAATCCTTTAACAGGGTGACACTTCATGTAAAGTGTCTGTAAATCCTCTAACCAGGTCACTATTGACATAGTGTAAAGCCTTTAATAGGGCATGCCTTTTTCAGGGTAGACCATCATAAGTGGTCAAACAATTATTGCTGCATTGATTTTTGTGGGTATCATCCCTACCCTAGTTTTACCTTCTTATTCTTGGAGGGTTTCTAGGTTACCAATTCTGGTGTCATGTGTTTACTTTATGTTCATTTAATATGTTTACATGCATGCAATTTATTTTTAGTTAATTGTTTTAAAGAAGTTGAAAAATTTAAAGTGTGATACTTCTGATTCACCCCCCTCTCAGAAGTACTCTTCCCATTTTGAACATTCCAAAAACTTTGATCTTTTGCCGCTTAAACATAACCATAGATCTTATGGTTTGATCAAATTCATTGAATCTGACCATCATTTAGTCCTTCTTTTCCTTTCTTGAAAATTCTTGAATCTTCACCTTAGATCACTTAACTAACTCAGTTCATGCATTAAATATGCCAACTGATTAATCCTTATCATTCACACTTTTTGACCAATCCAAAAATTCAACTATGTCATCCACAAATCTGAATTCTTTCACAAATATTATTTTTTCAACACTTGGTCATTACTGCATTCTTTATCTCGATCATCATTGGGTATCTCAGTTTCTACTATTATGTTTCACTTGGCTTATACTATCGCGCTCAACCTTCACTACACTTGGTCAATATTTTATTTTTTCTTCATCTCACTCGGTCACTACTATCACTCAACTGATACTACTCTGCTTAGTTATCTCTTAATTTCCTTAGTCTTCTCCTTCAATTTCTTCATCTACCTAGTAAAACTATAACTTAGTCAAGATTGTGTTTTACTCAACTTATTATCTTTCATCAAACATCTCTTCCATACTTCAACTCATCTACTCTATTTCATATAAAAATCAAACAACACATTATCTTATCAAATACCAATTGATCAAGTGCCCAATGTAATTCCATCATACTTACTCCTCTTTACTCAACAACTTCACTAGTTCATCTAATTAACTCTCTTTTAAAATCCTCTTCATTAATCAAATTGATATGACACTCTACACTATTAAAAAATCTATCACTAGTAAGGTTTGGCATCAATGAAAACATAATAATTGTTTGAATTATAGTTTCCAACATTACAAACTTTGGTATGGACACACATAGAGTAAAAACTCAAAATATTTGAGAATAGGTATTATATTCACGAGGATGCTAGAAATAGAAAGTTTGATTCAAAAAGAGATGAAGGAATATTCATAGGATACTCTATTAGGAGAAAAACTTATAAGGGTATGAATAAAGTTATTGACAAGACAAAAGAATAACTATTTTTAAAGAAAAATATTTACTACATCAATGAAGTTGGAGATTGTGCATACAAATTTTTGTGGCCTTACAAGTAAAAGAGAATTATAAGGTGAAAGGTATTTTATTCTTTTCATTGATGATTTTACAAGGATGATGTGGGTAGCATTTCTTAGAGAGAAGTCTAAAGCTTTTGAGAAATTCAATTTATTCAAAAGTAGAATTGAGAATAAATCAAGATTAAAGATAAAATAATTAAGATCATATAGAGGAGGATAATTAATTTCAAATTAGTTTAACGTCTTTTGTGATGATAATGGAATTAAGAGACAACTTTCATCTCCTAAGACACCACAATAGAGTGGGATAGTAGAAAGGAGGAACATATTAGTTAGTGAGGCAACTAGAGCTATGATGCTTGAAGGAAATGTATCTCATATCTTTTGGAGAGAGGTAGTGAACATTGCAAAATATATATAGTGAACAAAGTGAAAATCAACCAAGGTACTAGAAAGACACCCTATGAACTTTGGTTTGGACATACACTTACTGTGAAGTAATTTAGAATATTTGGAAGTAAATGTTATATCAAAAGAGAATATGGTATTGGAAAGCTTGTGTTAAGCATGAATACTTGATGTATTTATATGAGGGAGTTTGTTCATGTTTCAGAGAGATGATTGAGCATTTATGTATTACATTAATGACAATATTTGTCATTGATGTCAACGTATATATTTTTTGGGTAGCTTAGCCAAAGTTATAGAGGAATATTCATTCAGTGAGGTTCATGGTCAAAGATTTATATTCTATGCACTTAGAGGAGAGTTCATGTTCGTATTTTGATGCTATGCCTATGTTTGTAAAAAGAGCTACGTAGATTTGCACGAGTTATAGAATATTTTGTAGAGACTTCTCTAAGATCTTGTTTTTGGTAAGCAAGTATTGGTAATTATGTTATATCTTTTTGGGAAAGCTAAAGATCATTCAATGGGATTGGATTATGGTAGAAGACATGTCCAAGATTCTATGGTTAACATGACAAAAAAAATGCTTATTCTATAAATATTTGTGAAGATTTTAGTGTCTTATTCCCAAAAGGCTTATTATTGTTAATATCTTTATGGGAAGTGTTATTTGTAATATAATATGTAATGCAATATCTTAATGTGGTCATGTTTTATTCATTGCAAATTGAGAAAACCTCAAGGCCAAATCAATACTTATTTTAGGACTTGGTATAAAGGAAAGTTTTTTCCTTGGTTGTAAGTGTGGTATTGATCAATGAGATCATTATGTTGGTTATGCAAGCTTGAACGCAAATTTTTTTGTGATTAGAAAAAGATTGATGTTGAGGATTTACTTTGAACTTCAAAGGTACTATATTAGAAAAGGAGTTGTTGTTTAGTCATTTCATGCACTTGGATATGTTGTCCTGAAGATTTTTTGGTGAAGACAATCGAAGGCTATTTGAATAATGGGTTAAGTTTCCCTTCTTTCAACTCCTAACAGGGTAGGAACAACTCTTAACAAGGTTAGAATCTCTTGGCAGGGACTCAAAGTCTCCTGACAGGGAATCACATGTGCTGATTGTATTTTATTGGCTCCTAATAGAGTCCATCCTTTAACAACAAACTTTTATATTAGTACATCATAATGTGGGAATCATTACCATCGGGGTTTTCCCTCCGATCAAGGGTTTCCCTAGTTAGTAAATTTGGTTTTATTGTGCATGATTATGTTTCTATGGTTGTTGCATCTTTTGATTACATGTTTTAGTTTTGATAAAGTTGTTAAAATTTGTTTTAAGCATATAATTAACCCCCCTCCCCCCTTTTATCTTGGTGGACTTTACTTTCTAACAACTAGTATTAGAGCATCAAGTCCTTGAAGGAAAATTTTAATAGGTTAAGGAGATCTATGGAAGCTTCATATTTCATGATGAAAGTCTGAAGTTTGATGGAGTAAGTTATGATAGTTGGAAGGAAAAGATGAAGAGTCACTTGATGTACATGGGTCCATAATTTTGGCTTGTTACACTAAAGTAGAAGGTTGTGATAGATGAATATAAGATTGACTCCTATGAACAAGATGATAAAGATCTATGCATGCAAAATATGCTTGCTAAAGAAGCACTATTGTTATCTCTTCTAGAATATGAATATGCAGAGGTAAAAACTCTAAAGTGGCTTAAATTATAGAATATGTTTGAATGTGATGACTATGCAAAGAATTATAAATTGTAGAGTTGGATATGTATGTTTCAAAGTGCTAAAATGAAGGAAAATGAAACTATAAGAGGATAATTTAGTAGTATATTTGAGATTGTTGCATGAATTAGAAGTTGTGGTGGAAATAAGATAGAAGATGAGATCGTGTGGAAGATTTTGAAAACTTTGACACCTAATTATCATTAGAAGGCACAAATGATTGAAGAAGTTATTCCTTGAACACCTAAATTTACCAAAGAAACTCTTAATTGGAAATTTTCATGCATCTAAATTATGGATGAAACAAAATGAAGGATTACCTAGAGTTGAGACTACTTTTAGCATGCAGAGAGATAAAACTATACTTATAAGGAGTGTGACTACAAGTGGATATTATGCTAGAGTAAAAAAAGAATATTGATGAAGGACTTACATTTCTTATGAAAAGGGAACCTAAAGGTCACCAAATTATTTTTTTTGGACATTTAAGGAAGTTGGTCATTATTCATCTCAACTTCCTAAGAGAGAGAAGAAGAACAAGCCTAGGAAGTCTTACAAGTCTATAATTATGAAAGATTACTTATTTGTTAATGAAGATGATGAACTTGACTTTAAGATGGTAAATTTATTAGATGATAGTGATGATGAAGATGGAAAGATAGGACTTTTTGCTATTAAGGAAGAAAGACTTGAGAAAGAAGAAGTAAGAGAAGAAAAAGCCTTAGTATCACATGTTGAGAAGAAGAAGTCTAATTGGACTATAGATAATGGATGTTCTCATCATATGACTGGAGATATGAACAAATTTGTTGAATTCACTAGTTATGATGGAGGAATAGTTAGAATTGGAAATAACATAACATGTCACATTAAAGGAAAAAGATCTATTACACTTGATGGAATGACTAACACTAAGGAAGTTTACTTTGTGCATGAATTGTAAATAACCTTTTAAGTGTATGAAAACTTGTTGAAAAGGGATATTAGTTACAATTTATAGAGAAATTTTGCATTATCAAAGAAAAAAATGACACACTAATTGATACAGGTACAAGTATAAGAGGGAATTTTTTTTCAATTGAACCCTAATGAGATGACATGTTTGTTGGAAATTACAATTGGAACAATTTTTATGTTGTCATCAATGTGAAACATTACTGGTAAAATGTCAAACATTACTGGTAAGATATTTTATAATAGCATAGAGTGCCACATCAGTTGATTGATGAAGAGGATTTGAAAAAAAGAGATAGCAAGTTGAGATAGTAAAGTTGTTGACTAAAGAGGAGTAAGTATGATAGAACTACAAAGGACACACTTGATCAGTTAGTATTTGACAAGATAATGTGTTGTTTGATCATTATATAAAGAGTAGAAGAGATGATTGATGAAAGTCAAGAAGTTGAGTAAAATACTAGGTCAATGGAGAAGTTAAAGCAAAAGATTAAGGAACTTTAGTAATAGTCAAGCAAAACAAGTATTAGCCGAGTGATGGTAATGGCCGAGCAAGATGAAGAAGAAAATTGAAGTAATGACCAGGAGCAGTATAAGCTGAGTGAACCAGTATAAGCTGAGCAAGATAAAATAGTAGATATTGAGCTACCTAGTGATGACCAAGTTGAAGAACATAGTGATGACCGAGTGTCAACAAATTAACGATTTTTGAAAGAATCAATATTTTAGGCTAACATAGTTGAATTTATGAATTGGTCAAAATGTGTAAGTGATAAGGATTGATGAGTTGACATATTTAATGCATGAATTGAATTTTTTAAGCAATCTAACATGAGGATTCAATGAGAATTGTCTAGAAGTTTCAAGGAAGAAGTAGAAGGACAAAATGATGGATAGATTCAATAAATTTGATCAAACCCTATGATCTATGAATATGTTTAAGTTTAAAAAGATTAACCTATCTATTTAAGGAGATATATGAGATGTTTTACAGTGTTGTTGGTTGGAGAATTTGTGAAGAAGTGAAGACTAGAATTGTAGAAGGAGAAGTGAGATGTTGGTAAATCAAGGTTGCTTGAAGAGTTTCCAAGAAGACCAAAGATGGAGAATATGATGAAGTCCATCTAATGAACCATGAATGAGCCGAATGGAGATTTGAATATGCAAAGTGAGTTGTATTTTGTTAGATCAACCTACCTGTTACTTTATAACCATTGTGGCAATAAAATCCTTTAATCAAGGTTGACCTAACAATCATATTGTAAATCCTTTAATCAAAGTGATATTCTAATGGGATGTTTCAAAGTCCTCTAACAAGTCCACTCTTAATAGGGTGACTAAATCCTTTAATAGGGTCACACCTAAAGTGTATTTTGTAACCTTCAATAGGATTGGCTCTTAATTGAGCTCACTTTAGAATAGTGAAAAGTGGTAGCATGTTACTTGGTTGTTTTTCCCAAATTGGGTTTCCATGTTAATCATGGTATCATAATTGTGTGAATGTTGTTTTCATGTTTCATGTTATTTACTATTATATATTTATGTTATTCAACATATACTAAATAGAGAGCTAAGTGTTGAATGAATAAGTTGGATTACTAAAGAATTTCTATATTGGATGAGTGGATCTATAAGTTTGACTAAGTTGGTTGAAGTTGTTAAAAGTTAAATTGGTACATTTGGACTTGAGGATAACTGGTTCAGCCCCCTGCCACCACCTCTCATTTATTCTAATCACTCTAACAATGTTTGGTTGCTAAAGTGGATGATAATTGGTTATGCATAATTTTTTTGTCACATTAACTTTGATAACATTGTGAAGGTTACTACAACATTTCCATTCAAAGATTTTCCTAAGATTGTGAAACCTTCTAATATGATTTGAAAATAATGTGTGTTGGCAAAGTAGGAAAAGTTCATTTAAAGAAAAATATTTACTACTGCAATGAAGTTGGAGATTGTGCATAAAAATATGAGTGGTCCTATAAGAATAAGATATTTAATGGTGAAAGGTACTTTATGCTTCTTAGTGATGATTTTAGTTTGATGATGTGGGTAGCATTTCTTAGAGAGAAGTATGAATCTTTTGAGAAATTTAAATATATTTAAAAATAAAGTTGAGAATGAATCTAGATTGAAGATGAAGTGTTTGAGATCAAATAGAGGCAAATAATTTATTTTAAATAAATTTAACATATTTTTTAAGGAGATTGGTATAAAGATACAACTTTAGCTCCTAAGACACTGCAGAAAATGGGATAGCAGAGAGAAGGAACTTATCAGTACTTGAAGTAGCTAAAGAAATGATGTTTGAAAACAATATGTCACATAAATTTTGGAGAGAAGCAATAAACACCATAATAGACACAATGAACATAGTTCAAATTAGACAGGCCACTGGAAAGACACCTTATGACCTTTGGTTTGGACATACACCTACTGTGAAATACTTTAGAATATTTGGAAGTAAGTGTTACATTAAAAGAGATGATGATATTTGGAAGTTTGACTCTAGTAGTGATGAGGGAATGTTTCTTGGATATTCATTGAAGAGTAATAGATGTTTTAATCAAATATTGAAGACTATTATTGAGAGTGCTAATGTGAGAGTTAATGAGAAGTTTTGAATTCAAGAAAGGATGCTTGATTATGATTCTGAGGGAGAGACTAATCAAGGGAATAACAATCAAAATACTAAGAAGGAATTGTCTTATGAAATTGACATTAGTTTGTAGGCTAAATTATGAGGAGAAGAATATAGAGAAGAGCCAACAACTAAACCTAGATTAGAACCAAGAGAAGAAGTGAAAATTGAGCAGGAAACATTTAACAAAAATGTTCGAAAGAATCATCTTGTGAAACAAATAATTGGGAATGTGAACAAAGGAGATTAGATAAGAAACAAGGTGAGTTGAGAATTGTGTTTAATATCTCAACTTGAACTTAAGAATATTGATGAAGCTTGTAAAGGTGATTTTTGGATAAAAGATATGAAAGTGGAATTAGAGAAGATTGAAAAGAAAAAAACTTGGAAAGTAGTTCCTAGACCTAAATACAACAATTTTATTGGAATTAAGGGGGTACTCAAAAATAAGATGAATGATCAAGGTGAAGTAATGATAAACAAAGCAAGGTTAGTTTGCAAAGATTATTCACAACAAGAAGGAACTAATTTTGAGGAAACTTTTGTACGTGTTGCTAGATTAGAGGTAGTTAGAATATTTTTGGCATATAAAACTAACAAAAAATTCAAGATTTATCAAATGGATCTTAAGTCATCTTTTTCCTAATGGAGAGCTTGAAGAAGAGGTATACATTGAATAAATTGATGAATTTCCTTTGAAAAAAGAAAAGGATGAGGTTTGCAGATTGGAGAAAGCATTAAATGAATTGAAACAAGCACCTAGAGCTTGGCATGAAAGGTTGGATAAATATTTGATCAATTTAGGATTCATAAAAGGTAATTTAGACATTAATTTGTACTTAAGAAAGAATGAAGATGATTTTCTGATTATTGTAGTATTTGTGGATGACATCATTTTTGGAGGAAACAATGAAGCTATCTGTTGGTGTTTTGAAATGTTACAGGTTTCAAATTACCCCAATGACAATATGGTACATCTAGGGGTAGCTAACTCCCATCTTTAACATATCATTTCAAATACTGGGCCAACTATAAGGCTTGACCCTTCTTCTACTTCAGGCTTTGCAAAACCTAGGCGAGTGGACCTCAGATTCAATTAATATGGTACCAGTGCAAAAACAGATTCCTGAATCTATTAAGTAGATTTAACCCTTATTTCTCCTAATGAATCATGAAATGACATAGATCTGTAGTAGCTAAGTGTAAAAAAATGAAGTTCATAAGCTGAGTGAGGGCATCACATTTAGGTTCTTCAACATGAAAGGGAAACATGTTTGATTAATGATGTTGAGTTCAACAAAACATGACATGAACAACATAACCCTATGATCCTATCAAAATGATCAGTGCCTTATCTATTGGGCAGTAACAAAAATCCCTAACACACATCCCTAAAAGTCATTGACATATGCCATACATCATGACTTCCTGATCTATCTATCCACTTTGTGAATTAGACATCTGCATCTTTCTGAATCTCATACTCGACCTATCACTTCATGAGATCTGCAATCTTATAATGATGAATCAAGCATTTACATAACCCTTTGAGTCATAAGAAAAATAAATCAACATATACAACCAATAGATTGCAATTGAGTTTCATACTATTTGTTTACAAAACACAAAAGATCACAAACAACATGAATGGGAGACAAGATATTAGAATGAAGACTAACTTGCTGCTGAATTTTATTTATTTCTTTGAAACAAATACAAGAAATGCATGAAATTGAAATGCCAAACTACCTAATAGGTTAAAACTATCTGTATAAAAATTTAATGCAACTCATTATGAGAGAAATTGTTGAAGGAACTGGTATCACAACAATGAAAACATGTCAAATGTTGGAACCAATGGTCTCATAGTGAAAAACTAGAACCTCTACAATGGATGAAAGAAAGAAAGATACAGGAGAAGAGTGAATTCTTGGATCTATTGTGAAGATGACATGTGTGCACTTGAAAAACCTCTCCTAACAGTGAAAATAATCTCTCTAATCTCTCTCTGCAACTGGTGAATTAAATCCTTGATCATCACTGAAAAATGGAGCCAAATTATACCAAAAAGGCATAATATTCTTAGAATTAACCCAATAAAGCTTTTACTAGGTTTTTTTACCATGCCTATAACTAAATTTTCAATTTTAGCTCATTTCACTGAGAAGGCCAACATTTTACATTTTTGGTTGTAACTCGAACCAATGAATTCCTATGCAAAAACTAACCTCATAATTAGAAAGTTCGTCTTCTCCCAATTTTGGTGATATATATTATCACTATATATGACTCTTGAGAACCTACTGAAAGTTAGTTTGAAAAAATACCCCCTACTATGGCTCTATGACTGAACTTTTAAAATTTTCAAAAATTTAAGAAGGTCTAAAGTTTAAACTTTAGAAAATACCCTTTTTGCATTTAAATTCTTGAACGTGCATTCAATTTTAAAAAAATTTAAAAAGATTTATTTTTAATTATTTTCTGATTTTCCTCACCCTTGAATTTTGGGGTCAAACCTAGTTTGACCAACTGCTACGTGTTGCTTCGTGATTACTCAACCTCTGTCAGACTGCCATGTCACCCCTTAGATGGACCCACCATGTCATCATCACCTGGGACCCGCTGCCATGTGGTAGCCTAGTGATTCCCCACTTTTCTTATCCTCCACACATCTTCATAATGTGGGAATGTGCCAACCGTAGGATGCACCACATGATGCAATCCTATGCATCTACTTGAACTTTCTCTAATTCATCCGTGCATGCCATGTGTCAACATTTGATTTTCTCTTGGGTCCATGTCTACTACCACCTCATTTCTTTATCATAGCCTGCCACATCACCTCTAAGCAGGGCCCACTGACACGTGTTAGTGAGGTGCTTTCTCGCATTATTTAACTACTGAGCATTTTCATTTTGCAGGCAAGCACCCACTGTAGATTTTGACCACGTGTCATGATTTGGTGCATGAGTCTTGATCTGCTGTTATGGCACCACATCATCATTATGTCATCCTTGGTCAAAATTTTGCCATTCTTCCTCTAGCTATCATCCATGTAGGGTGGGACCCCCCTCCAGGGTTGCGTCTTACAAAATCCCACATCCTCAAGACAATGCCAATGATGCACATTGTTATATTTAAACATTTTGATGAATTGATCCCCGCCCAATGTGGGGTAAAGGAAATAAATGTATTTCTTCCCCTCTCATTGCGAAGGCTGATTATTGGGGTCCCCTTTTTTTTGGCAAATTCTTCAAAGCATGAGAAATTCAATAAGAATATCCCCCATTTAGAAATTCAACTTCGATTCAAGTCATTGAATTTGAAAATATTTAACATGATTGTTCCTAGAGAAACCCTATAAATGGAAGTGGAAGCAAGTTTGGAATTTACTTTGTAATGCAATTTCGATAGAGACACTTAAACACTAATTACAAATATATGCGATCCCCTCTGATGGCTCCCCTCATAGGCTAAAACTACTCCACATTGGATGTGGATGCTCCCTCTCTACCGCTAACATGGAGTTTCCTTGCGTGAATTGCCCCTTCTAACGTGCTTGCCCTTTGATTAGGTCAAGTCATCTTCCATCTGCCCTTTCCTCCTAGTCAAGACTTTGCCTCTTTTATTTGGTCTACCCTTTTCTATGCCGCATGACCCCTATTTTTTCTGGCTCACTCTCCTTCATGCATGTTCTTCCTCCAGGCATGAATATGCCCCTACCTCTTTGCATTGCCTTCTATCGCCAATGTAGTTGCCCCAATGTTTGCAATAGTTGTGCCAATGAAGATAGTTGCAAGAAATCGAGTAACATCTTGACAAAGCAATCGAAAAACACCATCTTTGAGTTCTTTCTTAGCTAGCTCCACATTGCTTTGACTTGCATGAGATGCCTTGGTTATTGTGGCATTTTCTTTTCTTTTGTCATGGTCCTCCCCTTGTATTTTGTGGCTTGTTCTCCATGCATCTGTAGTCAACTCGACAGTAACATAGAAAGGAATACTGTATGCTATCACAAGAGGAAAACACAAGAGTGCAATGAATGCCACTGATGCAACTTTAATAGAGCTAACATTACCAATCATTTATTGACCTCCTTTGTGATGCTCGTTGACAACATAGGCACTTATTACTACTGCTCACCATATAGACAAAAATAATAAAATTTCTTGTAGCCCAAAGATCTTTTCATCCCCTCCATTGACACAATGGATCAATAAAAAATGAGTTGACTCCAAATACAACCTTGTTCTGAATTGTATTCAAAGGTACCTTTGAAAACTGGCATTGCATTCTAAAAAGTAGCATGGGACCATTTTGCTAAGAAAATGGGGATCTTTTTCTTTAACACATCTTTCAATGCAGCTTTGATGTATTGACATTTATCATTTGTAATCCAATCTGCATGATACAGGACAATCAAATCTACCCACCTCAACTCTTTAAGAGATCCCCTCAAGGGGCCACATGGAATCATGTGCCCATTGCCCACAAGTTAATACAATTTAGCATTACTATCTCCATGTCCCTAATTAAATTCCAATGCTATCCTGCATGCCATCATCCAAAATTATAACCCCTATCCCATCACCAGTTTTGTTTGCAAATGTGTCATAATCCTTAAAAAGGCGAACACTAGAAGTCATGTCTGATTTTCTATGACATTTCATCACATGATATTGTTGAAGAAATGATGCAAATTTTTTTTCCCCAATTTAGACCTGAACCAATTTTGATAGCAATATTAATTAGATTGTATTTGAAGCATTCTTGTTTTGTCTCCACCTCCATAGCCCAAATAAGATTTCTCTCTTGAGTCACCACCATGGAATCATAAGTTCTATTTTGCCATTCAAAGTTCTCAGAGGCAAATCTATCCGTATCTAGGATGAAATAAGGTATGGACCAAGTTACTAAAAATGAATTCATACATGATTTAGATTCCCATTCCTTTTCACACAATCCATGCATTCTATGCCCCTAGCATCAAACAGTGTAAAAGAATGGATGGAAGCAACACATCCATAGTGGAGATGCTCTAAACTCTTGCCCATCTTGGTGATCTTTTAAGCTTATTTTGTTTTCATCTGCCTTATTGTCCTTGATTGTATCCCTCTGATCATAATGCTTTTTCCTTGTTCTTCATAAACTCAAGATGCTCCATGGAATGCCTCTTATTAAAAATACTTTTAACCGCTACCTTTCTATTTAGTCAGATGCAATTAGTTGGGCCCCCAAAGGTGGGTTAGACTAAAAAAATGTTTGTTTCTAAATAACTGAAATGAAAAACTTTCTTATTCACCCTTTGGCACTGATTTGAAACAAATTTGACTACTGCAAGTGAACTTGAAGCTCATTTTACATCTTTTTGTAAATTGTCAATTTTGCATTAGGAGGTCCTTTCACTGGCCTTAAAAATTGACCAGAACACCTGATCAGGCTCTAAAAATTGGCACATTGATTCTCTATTCTACACACTTGCACCTTGTCAAATCTCATCTTATGAAGAATTCTCAGTCAAAAGATATTGACTATCAAAGTTACCCCTTTAAAATTGCCTGCAAGAAAACAAGTCAGAAAACCATAAAATGCTTTTAGATTTCGCTTTGAAAACTGGGTAAACGAACACTTGGGAAAACAAAAAATGGAGCATTGATTCTCTGTCATGAGGACAATATAAATCTGGGATTTAGGCTCATGAAAAATAAAAGGATGCAAATGGAAAGTGGTCAAAGCGGGTTACTCAAAATTTGTAGACTGGAAACAAGGTCAGAAAAGCATTTTTTACAAATGGAATTGACCTGGGAAAGTGTGTAGATGGATTCATCAAGATTTGAAAATTGGCACACTTGGAGTATTTTTGGAATACTGGGAAGTGGTACAATATATTTGATCCCACCTATCATAGATTTAGAGATATGACATCATGAATAGGGGTTCTGAAAAATCTGCACTTCTTGACACCAGTGAAAAGTTACAAGTTGCATTTGGAATAACATTCGAAAACTGATCAAACAGATTCATCATAAGCTCAAAATTGAAACATAGCAAGTATCTAACCTCTAAAATGCAATGCAAAAGGAATTTCAAAATTTTGATCAACTGGGTCAAAATTATAACAAGTCAAACAAGGCTTCCCAGAATTCAAAACAAAGTGCATCAACATGACATCAATAAACAACCAACTTTGAGGGATTCGAAACCTAGTCAAACAGATTCAAAATGACTTGAAATATGAAACATAGGCTCTTAGGTATGGACACTAAACACTCCCAAAGTGACAATTCATGAAACACTTCTAGGTGCGAGATATTCAAATGCAAACATAGCCTCCTGTCACTGTTTGACACAGGTGAAAATGCAGATATGGAAATTGCTCAAAACAAGACTTCACGAAATGGCTCAGAATGAAAATTTATCATCATGGAACACATAGATGCACTAAATTCAAGGTGTTAGAAACATTAAACACCTCTTGGGCCTCAAAAAGACAACCGGGTACATGTGCATCAAAAGCTTTTATAGGGCTTAGTTTTTTAATGGTACTCAAAATTCGGGCTTCAATTTTGAGTCCCAATAGGGGCTTTGTTTGGGGATGCATGTACCTTGCAGGCATGGAAAGGATTTAGATCTCTGGGAGAAGCAAACCATTCTTGAAAAGACAAAAACTTCTTTCAAATAACTTTATTGAAAACAAGAAACAACTACTCCTACTATGTACAAACGATGACCCTAGGCCAATGAAGTTCAAAAAAACTTCTTACCTCTGTCATAAATTTGATTTTCATCTACATTATCATGAGGTGAGCTGGAAATATTATTCATATCAGTCTTTCCAATCAGATTAACCTCTTGAAACACACCACTTAGCAAAACTGAATCTACACCTTCAGCTTCATAATGCGCATAAAAACTAGCTTCACTTTCAATTACTCGCTCGTTATGAAAGTTCTGATCAGCATGCTTATAAATATTAGACTCAAACTGAAAATCTCCTTCATTTAATGAATCATGCATGCTATCAACTTTGAATATGAAGGCATCATATTCAACATGGGGAAAGGGATTACACATAACTTTAAATTGTATATCCTTGTGCATAACTAGATGGTACTTGAACGAGCAATCAGATTTGTACTCACACATGTCATCAATGTTGGCATATAAAAAAAATCCTGAATCCTTCAATGATTCTTCACAATCAACAAATGGATTAGTTATCATATTAAAGTATTCATCATAAAACTTGCTATAAGGTGCGTGTTGATCTTCAATAACAACCTTATCAAACACCTTATTCTCAATCTCATGAGATGCAACATCATTATCATGTTCACTGCCATACTTGGAAGAAAAAAAACCTAACCTCTTATAGCAGTAGGATAATGTATCATTATTAAAATCATCCTCAACTAAATTTGAAACTTCCATGTGCTCTTCAAACAAAGGATTGATAACCCCATGTAATGATCCTTTTTAAAAATCTTGACAAAATATAGGCTGATCATCATCAGGATCTTCATCATATAAAGAATTTGTATACACTTTAAAACCATTACCCATTTCATCTTTATGGAGACTTTCAGCCTGTGAAAAATTAGAACTACATGAAAACTCACCATCCACTCCATCAACAAAGCATGTAGAAATAAATCAATATTAGTTGCATTGTCTTCATTAAGGTGATTCAAATGTCTTGCAAACCAATTATCTTTAAGTGCTGATGTATTAACCTCAAAAGAATTTGTATACTGATTATCATTGCACACATCCTTAAGAAATTCATCTACATAATTAGGTAATTCATCCTTATAGATAATCCTTTTGTCCTCATATGGTGTAGACAAATCTTCTTCACAAATTTCAACCTTAAACTGATTTACACAATTCTGAAATGGAATTTCACTTTTAGGTTTAGAAATAGTACTCATACCCTTACTAGCATAAGAGTACTTACTTATGTCATTGCTTTCTTCTTCCCAATTTGTATCTGATTCATATGAAGATGAACATATACTAGCACTGTCCTCTTCTTGACTCGAGTAACCACTCTCATCATTGTCTTCACATGATGCTTCTTCATAATACATTAGATCAGAAACTTTATCTTCATCACTTGAAACATGACTCTCAGCTTCTTCATTCTCATATTGAGGTGAATATCCTTCAACTTCATGATCAATTATGTTTTTGATATAGAGAAAATTACCAATAGGAGAATGAATGATTGAACTTATATCTTGCATGCATAACTCATCAAGTGAACTAACTTTATCTTCTGCTGCTGTAGTATTATAAACATATGCACTATTTTCAACAATAAAAGAATCAACTCCTCTTTGCAATAGAGAGTCTTCATTTGCACATGTTTTTAATTTTGAATTTTCAACAAAATGACTCATAATAGCAGTAGTACCTATTTGATTATTTGAAATTAAACACTCCTTTTGACATTGATTTTTCCTTTGCACCTCATCTTGCCGGCAAACATTCCTAGAGAAATGACTCCTAGTTAAGCCATATTTTATATTGTTTTCAATCTCTATTACTGTTATGCATGCCTGATGCAAAGGGAATAAATAACTTATTTTCTTGTCAAATGTGTCAAGATAAACTACTAAAACAGTTGATCATCTAGCTTACACTTTTCAAGAAATTCATTTAAAACCTTTGCAAGTCTGATATTAAATTTAGGAAATAATTCATCATTCCTGATTTGAATCTTCAAGAACTTATCAAAATAATTAGAGATGCTTACTCTTTCCTCGAATTGCTTCATGAAGGCTGAAAGTGATTCATCCCAAGATGAAATTGAACATGCTAGTAGAAAGGAAAACCAATCCCTTGCATCCCCTGGTAAAGTTTGAACAAACAACTTCATATGAACGTCTTCATGAGCAATCTCATAGTCACTCATCAAATCATTGAATATTTGAATATGATGACTAGCTAAAATAGTATGGTTCCCATTAAATTTAGACAAATGTTTTCTAATATCATTAAGAATGAAATTTGAGAAACCATGAATGCTATTGAAATTTAATGGCATATACCACTTGGTAGAAATAGATCTAGAAATTTCACTGATAGGTTGCATACTAGATGAAAGGAAACTTGACATCCTTCAAAGATTTGAAACTCTTTCACCAATAAATACTTTTAGAATTCATTACTCGCAACAAATCTAAAAATATTCTACCAATTCAACCTCAAGCATACTTCAAAATATGACAACACTTGTTGAATCTATTCTTCACAAAGTATGCTGAGATAAATCAAACCAATCTTCTAATTAGTGCTGAAATTACTACTTGATGGAGACAATTTTGTAAAGCTTGCTTTCATGTAAATGAAGTCACAGGAAAGTGGAAAATACCTTTTAATACTAATGCCTGCAACTACTTCAATGCTGCAAATAACATTGGATTCAAATCTTATTTAGATTTAGTAATATTTGCACTACATCTCACTGAATTCTTTCACCCATTGTCAAGAACTCAAGATACATTCTTCAAATCTGCATTCCAACTATTGTTTCCATCAAAATTCCTTCACATTCACTATGCACTAGTACAGAGATATGACTTTGTGTTGTCACTCACTTAGTGAGAAAAGATTTACCAAACTTGCAAAACATAACAAGCTGGTCCAAAATTTAGAACAAGTATTTGAAAACTTTATTCAACAACATGGGAATTTCACACTCTTGACAAAGTGAAAGAAATTTGACATTAACTCTAAATTCTGACAACAACATATCAAAATGCCAAATGACTTTGATACTAAAAATTATTCAATTCAGTCAAACTATTGCTATCAGGAATAAGGCATAATTGGGAGATATGAATCTTCAACAAAGAAATGGAAAACACCTCATAACCCTCCTACTGTAGCAAATTATTCTTACTGTATTGAATCTTTTGCAAATTCTCAAGGTTTGTCTACCACATAGATTCAAAAAATGCTATTTACTATCTTAGAAATATTCAATTAACACCAGAGATCTATGTCCTTTTAACAAAATGTATTGCCTTCTTATCTCCCTAGCAGAGTCACCATTTTGTTGGTGACTTAGATGGGCAAAACCATATTGAAAATAGGATTGGAGCATTCAATTAATACTAGAGATTCTTGTACTTGTAACAAGATGTATTGCCATCTTATCTTCCCAACAGAGTTGCCATTTTGTTGGTGTTTTGAAACATTATAGGTTTCAAATTACCCCGATGAGAATATGGTACATCTAGGGGCAGCTAACTCCCATCTTTGACATATCATTTTAGACACCAGGCCAACTATAAGGCTTGAACCTTCTTCTACTTTAGGCTCTGCAAAACCTAGGCAGGTGGACCTCAGATTTAATTAATATGGTACCAGTGCAAAAACATATTCCTAAATCTATTAAGAATATTTAACCCTTATTTCTCCTAATGACTCATGAAATGACATAGATCTACAGTAGCTAACTGCAAAACAATGAAATTCATAAGTTGAGTGAGGGCATCACATTTAGGTTCTTCAACATGAAAGGGAAAAATGTTTGATTAATAATGTTGAGTTCAGAAAAACATGACATGAACAACATAACCCTACGATCCTATCAAAATGATAAGTGCCTTATCTATTGGGTAGTAACACAAATCCCTAACACACATCCCTGAAAGTCATTGACATATGCCATACATCACGACTTCTTGATCTATCTATCCACTTTGTGAATTAGACATCTGCATCTTTTTGAATCTCATACTTGACCTATCCCTTCATGAGATCTGCAATACTATGATGATGAATCAAGAATTTACATAACCCTTTGATTCATAAGCAAAATAAATCAAGATATACAACCAACAGATTGCAACTAAGTTTCATACTCTTTGTTTACAAAACACAAAAGATCACAAACAACATGAATGAGAGACAAGATATCAAAATGAAGACTAACTTGCTGCTGAATTTTATTTATTTCTTTGAAACAAATACAAGAGATGCATGAGATTGAAATGAAAAACTACCTAACAAGTCAGAATTATCTATATAAAAACTTAATGCTGCTCAATACAAGAGAAATTGCTGAAGGAACTAGTATCACAACAATGAAAACATGTCAAATGCTAGAACCAATAGTCTCACAGTGAAAAACTAGAACATCTACAATGGATGAAAGAAAGAAAGATATAGGAGGAGAGTGAATTCCCTGATCTATTATGAAGACAACATGTGTCCACTTGAAAAACCTCTCCTAATAGTGAAAATAATCTCTCTAATCTCTCTCTACAACTGGTGAATCAAATCCTTGATCATCATTGAAAAATGGAGCCAAATTATACCAAAAAGGCATAATATTCTTAGAATTAACCTAGCAAAGTTTTTACCAGGTGTTTTTACCATGCTTGTAACTGCATTTTCAATTTTAGCTCATTTTACTAAGAAGGCCCAAATTTTACATTTTTCATTGTAACTCTAACTAGTGAATTCTTGTGCAAAAATTAACCTCATAATTAGAAAGTTTGTCTTCTCTTGATTTCGATGATATGTAATATCGCTATATTTTCCTTTCAGGAACCCCCTAAAAGTCAGTTTGAAAAAATACCCCCTACTATGGCTCTGTGACTGAACTTTTAAAATTTTCAAAAATTTAAAAAGGTCTAAAGTTTAAACTTTAGAAAATACCTTTTTTGCATTTAAATTCTTATACATGCATTCAATTTTGAAAAAGAATTAAAAAGATTTATTTTAAATTATTTTTTGATTTTCCTCACCCTTGAATTTTGGGGTCAAACCTAGTTTGATCAGCTGCCACGTGTCACTTTGTGATTGGTCGACCTCTATAAGACTGCCATGTTACCCCTTGGTTGCACCCACCACATCATCATCCTCCAGGGCCCATTGCCATGTGGTGGCCTAGTGCTTTGCTACTTTCCTTATCCTTTACACATCTTCATAATGCAGGAATGCGCCAGCCGTAGGTTGTGCCATGTGGCGCAATCCTGTGCATCTACTTGAACTTGCTGTGATTCATCTGTGCATGCCATGTGTCAACATTTGATTTACTCTTGGGTCCACATCTTTTTCCACCTCATTTCTCTATCCTAGCCTGCCACATCACTTCTGAGTGGGGCTCACTGACACGTGTTAGCGAGGCACTTTCTTACATTATTTAACTATTGAGCATTTTTATTTTGCGGGAAAACACCCACTGTAGATTCTAGCCATGTGTCATGATATGGTGTGTCAATCTTGATCTACTATTATGGTGCCACATCATCATGATGTCATCCTTGGTCAAAATTTTTCCATCATTCCTCCACCTATCATCCACGTATGGTGGGACCCCCTCCAGGGTTGTGGCTTACAAAAGCCCACATCCTCAAGACAATGCCAATGATGCACATTGTTATATTTAAACATTTTGATGAACTAATCCCCGCCCAATGTGGGATAAAGGAAATAAATGTATTTCTTCTCCTCTCACTACAGAGGCTGAGTGTTGGGGCCCCTTTTTTTTGGAAAATTCCTCAAAGCATAAGAAATTCAATAAGAATATCTCCCATATAGAAATTCAACTTCAATTCAATTCATTGAATTTGAAAATATTTAACATGATTGTTCCCAGAGGAACCCTATAAACGAAAGTGGGAGCAAGTCTAGAATTTACTTTGATCTATACGCTCTGCAAATGCAATTTTGATAGAGACATTTAAACACCAATTAAAAATATATGCGGTCTCTTTTGATGGCACCCCTCATAGGCTACAACTACTCCACATTGGATGTGGATGCTCCTTCTCTGCCACTAACATAGAGTTTCCTTGTGTGAATTGTCCCTTTTAACGTGCCTACCCTTTGATTAGGTCAAGTCATCTTCCATCTGCCCTTTCCTCCTAGTCGAGACTTTGCCTCTTTTATTTGGTCTACCCTTTTCTATGCCGCATGACCCTTAGTTTTTCTGGCTCACTCTCCTTCATGCATGTTCTTCCTCCAGGTGTGAATATGCCCCTGCCTCTTTACATTGCCTTCTATCGCCAGTGTAGTTGCCCCAATGTTTGTGAAAATTGTGCCAATGAAGATAGTTGTAAGAAATTGAGTAACATCTTGACAAAGCAATCGAAAAACACCATCTTTGAGTTCTTTCTCAGTTAGCTCCACATTGCTTTGACTTGCATGAGATGCCCTAGTTATATTTTTGGCATTTTCTTTCCTTTTGTCATGGTCCTCCCCTTGTATTTTGCAGCTTGTTCTCCATGCATCTGCAGTCAACTCGGTAGTAACATAGAAAGGAATGCTGTATGCTATCACAAGAGGAAAACCCAAGAGTGTAATCAATGCCACTAATGCAACTTTAACAGAACTAACATTCACAATCATATATTGAATTCCTTTCTGATGCTCATTGGCAACATAAGAACTTATTACTACTACTCACCATACAAACAAAAACAATAAAATTACTTGTAGCCCAAAGATCTTTTGATCCCCTCTATCAACACAATGGATCAATAAAAAATGAGTTGACTCAAAATACAACCTTGTTTTGAACTGTACTCAAAGGTACCTTTGAAAACTGGCATTGCATTCTAAAAAGTAGCATGGGACCATTTTGCTAAGAAAATGGGGATCTTTTTCTTTAACACATCTTTCAATGCAGCTTTGATGTATTGACATTTATCATTTGTAATCCAATCTGCATGATAAGACAATCAAATCTACCCGCCTCAACTCTTTAAGAGATCCCCTCAAGGGGCCACATGGAATCATGTGCCCATTGCCCACAAGTTAATACAATTTAGCATTACTATCTCCATGTCCCTAATTAAATTCCAATGCTATCCTGCATGCGATCATCCAAAATTATAACCCCTATCCCATCACTAGTTTTGTTTGCAAATGTGTCACAATCCTTGAAAAGACGAACACTAGAAGTTGTGTTTGATTTTCTATGAGATTTCATCACACCATACTGTTGAAGAAATGATGCAGCAATATTTCACCGATTTTGGCATGAACCAATTTTGATAGCAGTATTAATTAGATTGCCTTTGAAGCATTCTTGTTTCGTCTCCACCTCCATAGCCCACATAAGATTTCTCTCTTGAGTCACCACCATGGAATCATAAGTTCTATTTTTTCATTCAAAGTTCTCAAAGGAAAATCTAGCTCTCTCTGGGATGAAATAAGGTCTGATTTTTACAAAACAAGTTTTTCCAAAGCCTAGTTAAAAATCAAAATTGAATTCATTAGTTGCCTAATTAGGGTTTTTTATTCTTTGGCCTTGTATTTCAATAACCTTTGAAAAATCTATCAAACCCTAAGTCATGCATTCCTTTTAAATTTATTTGGGCACAAAGCTTTTCAAATCTCGAATATTCCATGTCTTGTTTAAATATTTTGTGCCCCCAAGTGCCTCTTTCCTTTTGTTTCCCACCATTTGATCTTTATAAGATTTACGACAGTTGCATTGTCACCATGTGAAGATGAAAGTGTTTTAATCATAGCGACATAGCGAATGCCATGTAATTGACTAGCAGTGTCATGAAATGGAGGTGCGGTGATCGAAAAGTGCATTGTTTCAAAAATTTTCAATCATGTGTTCCATGTCAGAACTATTAGAATTGAAAAGGAACCAAGAATAATGAAGTGCAAATGGCATCACTAGAATCCAACTTTTTTGATGAGTTGCTATGTCGCTATCCAAAAATCTTTGCGCCTCATCGTTAGCGACATAGCACCTTGACAAAAAACAAGAATGTGTCAATAGTTCCAGAAGGTGGGTCCCAATGATTGCTTCATCAGAAATGAACCACATCATCTCATGGACACGGTGGCACCCTGCTAGAGATACGTATGCACCTAAAATTTTAAAGAATGTCAGAGGTCACTATGTCACGATCTAAATTTTTTTGTGCCTCACTGGTAGTGAAATAGCGCCTTGCCAAAAAATGTGCATGTGGTGGGACCTAAGTCACGTGGTGATATAGCTAGGATTTAAATATTAATTTATGTTCCAGCTAGATAGGAAATTCCCACGTCATCAGTAACAGGGACCCACGTCCAAGTCAAAAGTTAGATGAAAGATTGTAATTGTTCGATCAAGATAATATCAATGCTCATCACTATGTCGCTATGAAAAGATATGCACTGTTTACTCAACGCAACATGGCGACCAAGGGATACACACAGTTATATGTACATAATGCAATTTCCTTGCCTTAAGATCAAATTTAGATCTATGGCTATTGCTTCATCACTATGGAGATTTTCTCAATTGTTAAGGATAGAAACATAGTGAGTAAAGGAAATGGATAGGGGGCCCACCATATTTGTACTAAGTACTGCATCAAACGTCCTCCACTCAATCAAGATAGAATCAATGATTATCACTTTGTTGCTATGGGAAGTTGCTTAGGTTTTATGTATAGTGACATAGTGAACAAGGCAAATGAAGGAGGGATCCTCTACTCTGATATTAAAAAATGCATTAAAATGTCGGCCATTAGATTGAGATGAGATCATGGGCTATTGCTATGTTGCTATGACAACATGGTCACTCTTTATGTATAGCGAGGTAGTGACTCAATGACACATGTCCTCAAAGATTAATGGGTCCATTTTGAAATGCTAGTAGCGAAGAAATGGTACAAATGGAGAGTTTTCATTGGTTTGACTACTAGCATGCTAGTGGAAGATGGGCGAAACAATAGAAGGAAAAAGAAAAAACCACACATTGATGCATGCACAGAAAAGAGGGACCCTGAAAGGTTTAAAGAACTTGCACAAGCTTATGAGGTGCTCAGTGATCCCAAGAAGTGATAAATTTATGATCAAATTGGAGAGGACACACTTAAATAAGGAATGGGTGGGGTGGTGGCCATGATCCATTTGATATTTTCCAATCCTTCTTTGGTGGAAGTTTTGGGAGTGGATTCAGCAGAGGAGGCCATAGGTAACACAAGTTGAAGGAGGCGTTTTAAAACCTTTATCCCACATTTCTCCCATAGTAGACTTTTAGCCTATTTAAGTACTTCACTCATACGACTATATGTCTAAAAGATAGTTCCTTTTAAAAGGAAAGCCTCACACACAAGGACACCCACTTGGGTGAATGATGAAGATAGTTGGACACGTGGATGATAGTTGGACCATGCAAATGAATGAGTTTTGACCTAGTATGCTACTGTGATGACATGGAATCCGAGTGTCCAAATGTTGCTACGTGGATGATCCTGTGGTAGGCACTATGTTGCCAAGTGAAGATGCACATCAGATAACCATGGCGACATAGTGACCAAGATAGGTGGAGCTGACATGGCAATGAGCAGGTGCAAACATTGGCATACAGGTGGTGATGACGTGGCCAAAAAAGGAAGGTTCACCAGACAAGGAGGGTTCACCAGGAAAGTTAAGGATGTTGCCGAGAAATTGAAGGATGTTGGTGGTCACCATGTCACCACCAAAAAATGGGATGATCTCACTAGTAGTAATATGGTGACCTCTTGGGAAATAAAAAATCTGGCCGAGAAAATTGAAAATTCAGCGAGGAGTTGAGAAAGATGTGTGGGACCCACAACAGTCAAAGGACCAGTAACATGATGACATGTGGTGCCATTGGAGAGGTTAAGGGGATAGAAAGGAGTTTTAAATTTAAAATAATATCCCCTATTTACACGTTCAATCTAAGAATGAAAGATTTGGTTTCAAAAAATGAATTTCCATAGTTTAAACTATGGAATTTTTTTTTTTTTCAAGGCCATAACAGGAGCCTGAAACTTCAAATGGCCGCCACAAGCATTTTTTTGCTCAAAATATACACTCCAATATACCCTCAAAACCAAGAGAAGATGAGCTATCCATTTCTAAGGTCAATTTTTGCACAGCTATTCACCGATTCAAGTTATAAGCAAATTTGTGATTTTTAGGGCATTCTCAGTAGAATGGGTAGATTTCACCATTGAGCACCAAAATTGGTTAAAGGGAAAATAAAGGCTTGTTGAAGTTTGAATGTGGAGAAAATTGACTTTAAACAGTTTTCTTGCATTCTAAAGGTCATTTAACTGATTTTCTCCTTTGTCTTGATTTGAGATCTGGCATCAACAACAGTTATTTTTGTGCCTCGTCGATAGTGACATAGTGCCTAGCCAAAAAATGTGCATGTGGTGGGGACCTAAGTCATGTGGTGATACAAATAGGATTTAAATATTAATTTATGTGCTAGCTAGACAAGAAATTCCCACGTCATCAGTAATAGGGACCCACGCCCAAGTCAGAAGTCAAATGAAAGATTGTAATTGTTGGATCAAGATTAGATCAACGCTCATCACTCCATCATTATGAAAAGATGTGCACTATTTACTCAATGAAACATGGTGACCAAGGGACCCACCATAGTTATATGTATGTAATGCAGTTTCCTCACCTTTAGATCAAATCCAGATCTATGGCTATCACTTCATCACTATGGAGATTTGCTCGATTGTTAAGGATAGTGACATAGTGAGTAAAGGAAATGGATAGGGGGCCCACCATATTTGTTCTAAGTATTACATCAAATTTCCTCCACTTGATCAAGATGGAATCAATCATCATCGCTTTGTCACTATGGGAATTTGTTTAGGTTTTATGTATAGCGACATAGTGAACAAGGCAAATGAAGGAGGGACCCACTACTCTGATATTAGAAAATGCATTAAAATTTTTGCCATCAGATTGAGTTGAAATCAAGGGCTATCACTTCATCACTATGGCAATATGCTCACTCTTTATGTATAGCGAGGTAGCGACTCAATGACACATATCCTCAAAGATTAGTGGGTCCAGTTTGAAATGCTAGTAGTCAAGAAAAGGTACAAATGGAGAGTTTTAATTGATTTGACTACCAACATGCCAATGGAAGATGGGTGAAATGATAGAAGGAAAAAGAAAAAACCACACATTGATGCATGCACAAAAAAGAGGGACCCTAAAAGGTTTAAAGAACTTGCACAAGCTTATGCGATGCTTAGTGATCCTAAGAAGTGAGAAATTTATGATCAAAATGGAGAGGACACACTTAAAGAAAGAATGGGTGGGGTGGTGGCCATGATCCATTTGACATTTTCCAATCCTTCTTTGGTGGAAGTTTTGGGAGTGGATCTAGTAGAGGAGGCTGTAGGTAACACAAGTCAAAGGAGGCATTTTAAAACCTTTATCCCACATTGCTCCTGCAGTGGATTTTTAGCCTATTTAAGTACTTCTCCACTCATATGACTACATGTCTAAAAGACAGAGCCTTTTAAAAGGAAAGCCTCACACATAAGGACACCCACTTGGCTGAACGATGAAGATAGTTGGATACATGGATGATAGTTGGACCATGCAAATGATAAAGTCTTGACCTAGTATGCTGCCATGATGACATGGAATTTGAGTGTCTAGATGATGCCACGTGGATGATCCTATGGTAGGCGCTATGTCACCAAGTGAAGATGACATCAAATAACCATGGTGACATAGCGACCAAGATAGGTGGAGCTAACATGGTAATGAGTGGGTGCAGACATGGCAAAGAGGTGGTGATGATGTGGCTGAAAAAGGATGGTTCACCAGAAAAGGAGGGTTCATCGGGGAAGCTAAGGATGTCACTAGGAAATTGAAGGATTTTGATGGTCACCATGTTCTTACTATTGCATATTTGGGGTTTTTTTGAATTCAACATCATTAATCAATTGTATTTCCCTTTCATGTTAAAGAGCTAAAAAGGATGCCTTTACTAAGCTTCTGAATTTCATGGATTTGCATTTAGCTACCACAGATCTATGTTATTGCATTAGTTTTTAGTAAATATAAGGGTTTTTATCTACTTTGTTAGATTCAAGAATATGTTTTGCATTGGTACCATATAAATGAATTTGAGGTCCAGCCGCCTAGGTTTTGCAGAGCTTGAAGTAGAAGAAGGGTCTAGCCTTATAGTTGGCCTGATGTCTGAAATGATATGTTAAAGATGGGAGTTAGTTGTGCCTAGATGTACCATATTCTCATCAGGGTAATTTGAAACCTGTAGTGTTTCAAAACACCAACATAATCTTCTCCTAAGAATGATAACCAAAGGAATGAATAATTTCATATTCGATGTATTATCAAACATACTAAGGTTGATACTTTATTTGATATGGGTTCTCAAGTAAGTTTGATATCTAAAGAAGTTGTTAAAAAGATTTAATTGACTACAACACCTCATCCAAAAACATGGATGGGTTTGTAATGATGCATAGGTATAAGTAACTAAGTAATGTAAATTGAGATTTACTATCACTACAAACTTTGTAGATGAGGTAGAAGCTAATGTAGTCCCTTTAGATATCTGTGGTGTTGTGCTTGGGAGTACATACCTATATGATTAGAAAGATATATTTCATTAGGGGGAGAACAAATATCATATTTTCAAAGATAAGGTTGAATACATTGTATGAGCACAAAAGATAAAGATTAATCTTGCATTAGTTAATGCTAGTCAGATGAAAAGGTTAGTCAATTCCAGTAAGAACTTTGTCTTAATGCTTGTAAAAGATAAATAAGATGAAAAATTTGAGGCTTTCAAGGGGTATGATCCTAATCATAAATATGAAATGGTCAAGATTATTTCCTCTTATGATGACTTGTTTTAGGAGCCGAAAGGGTTACCTCCTAAGAGAGAAATTCAACATGAAATTTAGTTAAAACAGGATGCACCACTTCCTAATATTGCCACGTATCATTTATCAATTTTGTAGAATGAAGAAATTAAAAAGTAGGTTCAAGAGCTGGTTGAGAAAGGAGTTATTTGTCCAAGTACTTCTCCTTGTGGTTCTCCTATTGTGTTGGTTCTAAAGAAAGATGGGAATTGGAGAATGTGCATCGACTACAGGGCTCTAAACAAGATAACGATAAAGAAAAAATATTCTCTTCCTAGAATAGATGATTTATTTGATCAGTTGAAACATGAAACTTATTTCACTAAGTTAGACTTGTGTAATGGATATCATCAAATTCAAATTGCAGAGAATGATATTTGGAAAACTGCTTTCAAGAGAAAATAGGAACTATTTGAGAGGTTGGTCATGCCTTTTGGGCTTTGTAATGCACCAGCTACATTTATGAGAGTCATGAATTATGTCTTTTATCCCTTTATTGATGATTTTTTCATAGTCTATTTAGATGATATCCTTGTATTTAGTAAGTCTTGGGATGATCATGTAATTCATGTAAAAAGAGTCTTGGATGTATTGAGAAAAGAGAAACTTTATGTAAAGATGTCTAAATGTGAATTTGTTAAGACATCATTAGTGTACTTAGGCTATGTCGTAGGGAATGGTCAATTGAAAGTAGACCCTACGAAGGTCAAATGTATTATAAAATGGCCTAAGCCAAGTACAATTATAAAAGTCAAGAGTTTCTTTGGTGTGGTTTAGTACTAGAGAAAGTTCATTACAAACTTCTCTTATATTGCATCATCATTGCATGCATTAACCAGTACAAAGGAAACTTTTTAGTGGGGAGGTCTGCAACAAAATGCTTTCGACACTTTGAAGGAAAAGTTGAGCACTACACTAGTTCTAGCTTTACTAGATTTACATTGACCATTTGAGATCGAGATAGATGTGAGTGGGTTTTCCATGGGAGCTATATTAATGCAAGGAGGTAAACCAATTTTCTATCACTTTGAAACTTTTTTAGGAGCAATAAGTAACTATCCCACCTATGATTAGGAGCTTTAGCTTTAGTTCAGAGTGTTAAGAAATGGAAACACTACATAATGGGGAAAGAAACTGTCATCCATATTGATCACCAGCCACTATAATATTTGCACTCACAATCTAAGTTACAATGAAGTAGGCACTTTAGGTGGATGAGTTTTCTACAATAGTTTCATTTGGCTATTAAGTATAAGAAGGGTTCCCATAACAAAGTAGCAAATATGCTCTCTAGGCCTCCTATTAAGAATGCTTTGATAATCCTTTAGAATAGTTCTATTGTTCATGAAAGTTTTTAGGAACAATATGCTAATGATGATAACTTTAAAGATATCTATGCAACTTTAATCCAGGGTAAACATGTAGAAGAGAATGATTTAATGTGTAGGATAATTTTTTATACCACTTGGGAAAACTATGCATTCCTAAAGATGAACAAGCACATGTAATCCATGAAGTACATACCTCTTTGACTGAAGGACATTTCGGGGTAAGTAAGACATTGGCTCAATTAAAAAAATATTGTTACTAGCCTTGTAGGCAAGAAACTGTAATTAAGTATATAAAAGGATGTGTAATGTGTGTAACTAGCAAACTAAGTAATAGGAAATTGGGTTTGTACACACCATTTCTTGTACCATCACGTTCATGGGAAAGTGTGTATGGACTTTGTGGGGGGTTTACTTATGTCTAGGAAGGGTCATGATTATTTGTATGTAGTAGTTGATCCATTCAACAAAATGTGTATTTTAATGCCTTGTAAAGAGCATATCACTGCTGAACTGACACCTCATTTGTACTTTCAATATGTATGGGTTCATTTTGGGTTACCTACTTCTATTGTATTAGATCAAGATTCTTGATTCTTAGGGGATGAAAGTCTTCACTATGTGCAACACACTTACATTCATGCAACACACTTTTCTACAAAGAGGTCTCCTTTTGAGACTTGAGTTATTTTCCTAAGACACCAATGGATTTTTCTTTTGGGAAGGACACCATTATTCATGGATGCCATGATGAAGAAAAGGATTTGAAGTTCATCCAAAAAGTCCAAGCAATCCATCAGGCAATAGAAGCATAGTTGGAGCAGAGCTAGGCAAAATACAAGGCTCACCATGATAAGCATCACATTAATCACCATTTCCAAGTTGGTGATAGAGTTTGGTTACATATCAGCAATGAAAGAATGCAAGGTGAAGGAAGAAAGATCAAGCCTATTTGGTATGGTCCTTTTGAGATCTTAGAGAAGATTGGTACCAATGCCTTTCGCCTTAATCTTCCTCCATACATGAAAATTTACTTAGTTGTCAATGTTGAGAATCTGAAGTTATATGAGCCTCCAATGATCTTGGATGAAGACACAGACATTTAGGTTCCATCTATTGATGATCTTTCACCAAAGTACATGTTAGAATTAAAAAAAGATGTCATCCTTGATAGGAATGTCAGGGCATCACGAAGAGGACCAGTTGAATATGTCTGAGTGGGATTGAAGGGGATGCATCCAAGCAAGGAAAAATGGATGGAGATTGGTAAAGTGAGGGAACTATACCCTCACCTACTTTCTAAGTAATCAAACCTTTAGAGGTTTGAAAGCTCTTTAGTGGGAGGCTTGATCTGGGGGATAAAAATAAGTGGAAATTGAAATGTCCCCAATGCTCCAATAATCAACATCATTACAAAGTGTACAAAATTATGACTCTAATGCAACTTGAATGGGCAAAATTAGAGTTTAGATGACCAAGTTATGGATAGTCAAAGTTTGGTCAAACTAAGAACAAAGGTCATAAAAAGGTGAAAAATTAATCATCGCAAAAGTGGTCAATAATGGATCTCAAATTAAAGAGTAGGTCAAAAGCTTTGCAATGATGTTCGTTTTCTCCAAAACAGAGTCTGTGTGTGAAAGTTATGATAGTTTGAAGTTCAAGTGAAAAAGTGGATTCTAATGACGTCAACATGACATCATAAAATCTTAAAGAGAGGGAAAAATTAAAATTCAAATAGTTATTTAATTCAAATTAAAGAAATTAGATAATGGGAGTTAAACTCCCAACCATTGTCCTCCAAAAAGTAAGGCTGACCAATGGGCTATTAATAGTATATATGATATTAGAGGAAGAATTTTTATTTATCCATAAAAAATCCACCCAACCTTATTTAAATAAGGTTATTAGTTTAAACTATCCCCGAATTTGGTGTGAAATCATAATCAAAAAAATGATAAAGGGGTAAATTCGAAGATGAAATTGGCTATGGGGGATTATTTTTGTAATTATTTGTTATAGCCTCATAATGGCTAATTTTATGTATAAAAAGGGGTAGTAGGCCTTGGAAAAGCATCTGGATGATGAGAAGGAGATTATGATTTTGGAGACTTGGTGATTATTCCTGCACATTGGAGAATAATGCTGCTATTATGCTTGAAGGGAATTATTTCAAAATACTTGTAATTGATTTTAGAGCTAATTGGATAGGTCCCTCTATTGGAGTAGGAATCAGAGATTTAGTATGACCCACAAACGAACTTCGTTATCAATTGCATTTTCTCTTCTATCTCTCTACTCTCTTTCTTTTAGTCATTAGCTTATTATGCTTTGTTCATTTAAGTATTTAAGTTGTGTTAATTCACTAATTAATGCTTTGAATTAATTTTATGTAATAATGTTAAGCATTTCTCTGTAATAGTCCTAGATCCTAATAAGATTAGATACCCTAGCAAAGGGAAAGCCCCAATGGGGATGGTACCCAAAAAAGGATCCACTAATCAAAAGTATCTTGTGAAAGATCTTGACCCTGTCAAGAGTCTATTACACTCATATAGTGTCTAAGCCCTTTTTAGAGGACTAAGACTTGTTAGAAGCCTCAACCCCATTAGAATTTGTTATTACAATTACATAATGTATGCAATATGAGCCCGATGCCCAAACATGAAATTACAAAGATATATTTTGTACAAAAAAGGAGTAGATACATAAACCTTTTTACAATGCTGATATCTACAATATTTGATATGTCATTTTGTAGCTCTCTATACATAACTTCACATATACTATCCCTTTTCTAATCTAACATAAAGTTCACATCACATATCAAGTACATATCAATGTCCAAAGACATCAGACGACTTCACATATCCAAATCTTTCCTTTATACCAAGTTATTCTACTGTGTCATCCTTTATATCTTCACACACTCCTAAAATAAAAAATTGAATTTTTCCAAGTTAGGGGGATGTCACACCTAATTAGTTAAGTAATTAATTTGGTGAAAAAAATAATTCCTTAACCCAAATTACCATTTCCTTCACTTTGTCATGTTCTGCCTGTACATGACTACAACTGATAAAATATTAATAACTATATCCATACAACTCATAATGAATTTTTCTCTAACATATAGTACCATCATACTTGTTATTTCTTCCCTAAATTATTTGCATTCCAATTCACTATCCATGAACTTCACAAACCAAAAAGGTGTCTTTGTTGACAATTAGTCTTTACAACACTTAGACAATTTTCTAAATCTTCAAACCAAAACATAGTCTTTACAACATGATGACTTAATGTAGATGATATGTTACCATAAATGATAATCTTAATATATTTCCATATCACCTCTTATCAAAATTTCCAACAATTTCCCCATTCTGCATTGATGGCAACATATGTGAAAGTTGGCTAAGTCCCAAAATTTTAAAATTTTAAAATTGTGAAGTTCTTCACATGACCATACCAAATTTTCAAATTGTGTATCATTTATATTATATACCATATTTTAGATTATACGTACTCCTCCTTAGTCTATACTCTACCTTATATCTCTACATATACAATTTTCCATACAATACACTCCCCCTTTGACATCAATGACAAAGGTGAGTCAAAATTGTATACAAGTCAAAATTTTGAGTCTACCTTTATTCTTTTATGCTGATGAATTTGGTAATAATACAATAAAATAAGAAAAAATGTTCTTCAAGATGGGCATATTCCATAAGATGCCAACTCTATAGCTTGAAAGTCTGGATAAGAAGAGTGCTCATAGGATATCTTTTCCTTCAAGCAATTATCAAGCCATTTTTGTACTTGGTCTATCTTCAAGGATAAATGTCCTCTTAATAAAGAGAATCTCTATAATGTTTTCTCCTTTCTAACCTCCAACATTCTTCTCTCATCATCGATCTTACTTATCCTTTTCTCCAAGTCAATAATTTGAGAATCTATATTTTTCAACTCACAGGTCACACTTTTCAACCCATCTTCCTTACTCTTGATTTGTGTAGTGAAGGTGTGCATGTATTCATGTGCCAAGGAAAATTTCTCATATAATTATTCTCCTTCATGAATAAACTTCCTCAAATTTTTATTCCAGTATCCAAATTCGCCAAATCATCTTTAACATTATTGCATACCTTGCTGAAAATATTTGCGTCATGTTTAGCTTGGGATTTAACTTTGACAACTTCTACCAATGTCTTGAAATGACTGTCAAAATATTCCATTACTCTATTAGATTTATTTTGTGGATCACTTTCACTAATGTGAATTGGAAGTAAATTCTGAATTATACTTGTCATCGTTTTAAGAGTTTCAGAGTATTCTTGGTGGGTTTTATTTTCTCAATAATTCTATTGATAGAATATGTGGAAATCAATCCCAATTTCTCAATATTTATTACTTTTGAACTTGTTGTGCTCCCCATCATACTTTCTTTGAGTGATTCTAATGAGGGTCTTCAGTGTGCTAGGAGTCTCTATGTTTGGTGCCTTTGTAGGAGTGACTACTTGAATCTATAATTTTTTATTGTTTTCATTGTTCTTCTCATTCTCCTCTACCACTAATTTCTTTATTCTTTTTCTTTTCCCTTATCCTCTTTCTCTGCCTCAACTTGTTGCTCTACTACTATATCTTCCTCTATTTCTAAATGTCTAAGTTGAGGTGCAAATGATTATGTTTCTTTCAAAATTATTCTCTAATTATCCTATAGCTTAGGGTCTACATTCTTAAGAACTTCAATCAATGTGGCTAAGTCTTCATCATTCTTTTCTTCTTCTTCTTCTTCTTCTTCCCTCTCTTTCTCTCTTTTCATCATCAGAGCTTAGGTAATCAACCAAATTATAAACAATGGTAGCTTGATCCTTAAAAGGGTCATTTGTTTCATCAATAGTAATATGAGTACTATCAATTTGCATTGTGTAAACACCAATTGTAATTTAACGTGTCTTAGGAATTGATCCTCATGTATCCTTGCTGATCTTTGCTTCCAACATTACTGTATCTACCTTTTGTTCTATAGTAGTAGGAGTGTGCATTTCTACTATTCCCCCTTTCATTTTGCTTCTTTCTTCACCAGGCTTATGTGCATCCAAAATGATTTTGTCTTCTTAAGTATCTATAGTAGTCATGGAGTCCTTACCTTCTATCATTACCTTTATAACAACTTCCTCTATTTCTTTATGTACTTGTTAATAGTTGCCTCCCATGATCAATATTTCTCTTGTCTTATTCCTTAGCAATAGTTCTAGACTCTTCATTATCCTTTCAAAATTCTCTTCATTTTAAACTTCATAGAGTTTTCTCATAATTCTTTCTCTTATTTCTTTTTCCTCTTCCTTTAGTCTCCTCTTTCTATTCATCAATCTCTCATATAAGTCATTTGGTATTTGACCATGAATGTTTATAAAGTTTTGTTTTTGATTAAGAAAAACAGGATTTAACAGGGCCCTGAAACCCATACAAAAAAGGAACATTCATAAAAGATCACTTAAAGTAACAATAGTAACTAAAAGCAAGCAAAAGAAACATCTCCCTGCAAAAAGATAGGAACTAATGAAAAGCCAAGGAGAAAGGACAAAAAGCCAGGCCACCCCCAAAAAAGCCAAGGTGCTCAAGAAATCTCTCTTAACATTTTAGTTGCATTAATTTTGAGCTTGGAAAGTTTCCCTGTCACCTCCTTCATTTTTGAATGCTCTTTATCAAGATCCAGAGTATCGTTCTTCCTCATGTTGGATCTTGTCCTTGCCAAAACTCTAGTGCTGGTGCAGGGAGTCCCATAGAATTGTAGGGTCCCATCCTCTGCTCCTCAGGAGGAAGGGCAGTATCCTTGATCAGATGCTAGGCAGCGGCCAGAGAAGACGACACTTGCCCATAGAATTGGGCAGGCCTGCCTCCTTGATCTCCCTGCCCTTTTTCTTCCTAGAGCAATCCTTTGAGGTCTTTTCCTTGGTGCTGTGGGAGGTTGGATCCTCATCCTTACTGGCTCTTTGGTCCTCCATATTTCTATTAAGGATCTTGAGGTTTTCATTGGCTTCCTTAAGGATATTGTAGCTTTGTTCCACAATAATCCTCAAGGAGCTTTACATAATTTCAACCCTTTTTGTGACTTCCTGCACCTTTTCATCCTTGTTATTTTCTTCTTTAGTGATTCTATTCTTCAGGTTGATGTTTTCTCTTTCAAGGCTACACACCTTTTACTTTAGGTCTTGGAGTTCATGGAAGATCCATTTAGTAGTACAGAAGCTGTCGACTACATTGTTCTTGGCATTGTTGATGATGTCCATATCTGGGTGCTCCTTTGTATTCTCATTGAAAATAATTAGGTCCAGATTGATTAATTGATCCATTAGATTTTTTTCTTCATCATCCTCTTTAACTTGAGTTCTAATTATTTCTCTATTTAACCCCATCTTGGTCGAGGTGGTTTTGAAATTTTTCCAAATCACCTTTCTGTCTTTGCCACTAATCAAGCACTTGTATTGACTAGTGCCAAAGTCCTCAAAGCCTTGATTTTGATCATCCCTTTCACTACCTTCTGATATATCCCCCTCGACCCCTTTCTTCTCCTTCTTGAATTCAGGACATTTCCTTTTTTTTTTTTTTTCTCTTGACAGTATTCTCATAATCCTTTTTTTTTTTTATGCATTCTTATAGTGATTATTTTCTTTCCCTTTTTCCTCTCCAAACCCTCCTCTTCTCTATTCTCCTCCATGCCTTCCTCACTTTCTTCCTCCATGTCCATTCCTTTAGCCCCTTCTTTATACTCCCTATCAGAGGAGGAATTAAGGTCGTGCTTGGTTTGATGAGTGGAATCTATTTTATTATCTTGACTGGTGTTGTGTTTCCTAGAGCCTCTCTGTGGAGTATCATCCTTATTTGACTCTGTGTGCATGTCTTGGATGTCTTCAGTGTCTAATGTAAGATAGTTATTTTCTAACTCTTTTGAGTCCTCTCTATCTTTCTTCCCATCCTTTTTAGGTTTAATTTGTTTACCAATTGTCTTAACTTTGAAGAATTTATTCATTTATATTCTCATTCATTGAAGAGTAAAGATAAAAGGGGATAGAAATTTTGGCCCCATACTTGAAGTGATTTAAAATCATAAAGTGATAAGTGCATAGCTGATCAAATCTAGTATCAAGGATAATATACTTGATAATACCCCTTAAAAAAAAACCTTCATATCCTGTTTATGGAACTTGGGAGATAATGGGTACCTCTCTTCACAAGATCTTTCTTCTCCTCTTGATCCTTAGTAAATTCCACCATCACTCGACGCAAGATTTTCTAATCTTTGTAAAATTTCTTCCCCATGATGGGAATACTAGTGACCATAGAAATTTCATCCTTTGTCACAGTAAATTTAACTCCATCAATTTTTATGATACCCTCATTCCAATTTTTCACCATAGCCTTGGTGATTGAGGGCTTCCAACCATGAAGCCTTTCTATAAAAGTCGTGAGATCCCCTTTTTTCAAAATTTCCCAGACCTTCAACCTCTTGCACCATTTGTAGGCTTCATCCTTTGGTTCCCTACTATGCCTTTCCCCAACCATCTTCCTCTTGTTGCTAACCTGAAACCTAGTATCATATATCTAAGTTTTTGTTTAAATAATATCATATATCTAATTATGACATCTTGTAATTGAAACTTCTCAAATTTATCATAAAAATCATAAAACATGTTCAACTTGGTGATATATCCTTAATTGATAATCAAGTTGTTCATGTTCTCAATCTTTGGTTTCCATTTCCTTTTGCTTTCACTAGTTTCTTTTGGTTTATCCTTTTCTATTTTTTCTTTCTCTATCTCTTGTTCTTGTGCCTTTGTTTTTTGCTTGCACACATAAGTGACTATTATCTTCTTCCTCTTACCTAGTCTAGTGGCCAAATCTTTCATTCTTTTTGGCTTTGGTGCTTCTACTTACTCTTGTTTAACTTCAATTAGCCTCACTGATCTTCTTGTTCTTGCAGGTGTAGATGACTAAAGTTTTACTATACTAGCATCTTCTTCTTGCATAGGTCTAATGGTGATGGAACAAACTATGGTGCTAGTGATATTACTGCAGATGGTTCAATAGGTGATTGCATTGATGGAATTGTAATTGTTAACTCCCATAGAAGGGCCACTTTCTATTACAAGTGGTTTGGAAATCAAGATTTCTCATTGACTACTAGCTCTCATCTCTTTTATTGTACTCATCACTTCTTTGAATTCTTCTTTTCTACCCATTTTCTTTATTTTCTTGTCCACATTCTTCTTAATCTCTTTGGTGTATGTTTGACCTTGCACTTCTCTTAAATTTTCTTTGTAGGTGCCCCATCTAGGACACTCTTTATCTCTTTCAGATTCAAGGATTACCTTTGCATACCCTTCAATTATTTATTCACTCATCTCATAACCCATAGGGTCAATGAATTTTACTCTTGGATTAATTGCTTCCATGCAAGTTATGTAAATTTTAGGCATGAAGCATATCTCATCTTTATACTTTTCCACAATAGTAGGTGGAATTATAAACCTCTATTTCATTTCAGATTGGAAATATTTCATCATCTTGGAAATTCATTGTTTGACATTTTCATTAGGCTTCTTTTTGTAATAATGAGTGATTAAATTTATTGTACTTTTGTTTGATTCCCATTTATAATTAGGCATACCAAGGATTTTCTTCATCACTTGAAATAATAAGTGTGTCAATAATGATTCAAATCTGAATGCTGCATTTTTTTATTCTTGTTGATTCTGTCCTGGTTATCAGCTAACTATTGTCTAAGAATTTCACAAATGCTGACTTTTTCTTTTCCTATAGTCGTCATATCCCTGTGAATATCCTTGTTTCTAATTGACTCAAATTTATAGTGTATGTATGCTCGAATATTCTCCACATGTAAAACCCTACTTGGAGCTTGTGAAAAATCTCCAAATGGATCACCCTCAAGTCAAATATAAGGGTGTTTCTTAAATTTGTACCTAGGTTGTCATTAATATCACATATAGTAGGTGTATCCATGCTTCAAAACTTAAAACTATTCCTTCACTTAAGAAAAATGTCTACATAGGTGATAAATACCTTAAAATTGTGAAAGTTGGGCTTGGATGAAATTGCTTCCAATATTTTTCAAGAATCTCCAAGTTTTCTCTAAAATTTTCTTCAAAGGGATCTTCAATTTTTTGCATTATCAAATGGTGTCCATTCCATCGATTCCAACCATTATATACAATTCAATTGAGTTCTGCATTAATTATGCAAGTACTTACTAATGAAAATATTGTTTTTGTTTAACCAAAGAATTGATTTATATTCTTACTCTCACATATTAACTTAGAAATGAATGCACTCTTAATTGTAGCTTCCTTTTATCCATTTAAACCTTTTCCTAACTCTGCAAGTCTTAACTCAACTTTGCAAGGGTTGAATAAATTTTTGATGCTATTTCTCTTTTTCTTATTAATGAATAAGCTTCTTAGATTGATAAGGGTTTATCGACAACTATCACTGACTTCAACTTGTTTTCAGGTGTGTCCCTTGTCTTCTTCTCTACCAAAATTTGTATGCTTGTTGGTGTCTTAGCTTTTATAAATGTTTCTTTTAAGTTCTCTACATGTTCTTTCACACTCTATTTATAAATGTTATTGTAAATCTCATTCCTACTGACATTGTTTACATTTTTTCCAAAGTTAGGTGTCCTTGTTATTCCTCATGTTGTTCATCCTACAAAATCTTGCTCTATGACCCATATTGTTACAAATATGACATTTTATCACAATTTTTCCATATCTAGGTCCTGACTAACTAATTTGTAATCCGCAAAGTCTAGTAATATGTTCAAATTTATTGCATTTATAATACATGATTCTATGACATTATTTGCTCCAATAGGTCTACTAGCTGCAAGGTTAGTACCTTGATACATATTATTATTAAATATAGGTCTCCTACACTCACTAGTTCTATGTCCATATGTTGGAAATATTCAAGATATAATAGGTTACTGAGAGGGGAGGGGTGAATCAATAACAATAATTTTTTTAAAGTCAAATTAGAATAACCATATACAACATTTACTCATCTAGCCTGCTACATAAAAGAACTATTAAAAATTTAAACCATATATGCATAGAGATTTGGTGACCTAGAAACCTTCCAAAATAGAAAGTAAAACTGGGGTGGGGATAATACCCACAAAGCTTGGTTACTGCAGTATGAAGTTGGCCGGTTAAGGCTTACAATGATGACTTTTGGTGATCTGCCCTATTAGGAGCACAGAGGATTGCTAGATCCATCTTGTTAGAGGATTTACAAACATACTTTATAAGTATGCACTCTATTAGGAGATTTGAATAAAGACGGTTAAGTCTACCTTGTTAAAGGATTTACAAGAATGATTCACCTGTTAGGATGAACCAATAGATCAACTTACAACTTGACTGGATTCTTTATTGTAGATCACCTTCTGTGATTGATTAAATCATTTCTGCTTTTGGTAGACCTTGCTGAGTATTCTTTTCTGCTGATGAATTTGCATATCATATCTTATGTCCCTCCTTTTTGCAATATTCTATATCTTGTATGTCTTTCTTGTATCTATATTTTTTGAATGATATAATACATTATATATATATATATATACCATTCCAATAATTATTCATGGAAGGTTGGCCAAACACAAGTAAACAAAATATAACTGAGTCAGCCAAATGGTAAAATAAACTCGGGTTCTTTAGACAGACTTGATGACCTTCTGATACGTGGCATCCACTACGTTACTCGATATCATCATGCACTCGGTAGAGGTAGGGGCTCGATTCATACTAGTCATACAATGTTGCCTAGAACTCGGTAACCATTGGTGACTCGGTAGATATAGTGTCACTTGGTACAAACTAACTTCTTTGTTGACCTCCTGAGCTCGGTTGTCACTGAGTCCTTCCTCACTCGATCATCACTGAGTGCTTCCTCACTTAGTTAATGCTAAGTTCATCTTCACTCGATGAACACTAAGTGCATCTTCACTCGGTTTGGACTGTATCTTCGACACTCGGTTTGAACTGTGTCTTCAGTGCTCAGTTAGAACTGTGAGATGAGTGTTGTCACTAATGGAAAATAACTTTATGCCAACACCATAAGCATAAAAATTATAATAATAACTAGAAATAGGGTTAGTATACTGATGCAAAGGCTAGTGGAATGTTATGATTCTTTCATAGTTTAATAACTTCTTTCCTTCTTTGTTTGATAGAAACTTTCCCCTTCTCCAATCACTGATCACTCTTGGACCCACTCCGCTCTATAGACCTATCAAAGGTCAACCCCAAACACTTTAGACTCGACTAGACTCCACATACTAATGTCTATACTATTGGAAATCTTCCTCTCATGCAATAATGCATATTTGATTGTATGTATTGTGACTGTCCTCAGAATACTATTGATTCAACTTCTTCCAAAGACCTATCCAATAGGGTCAATATCAATGGACCCACTATTCCTTATCACAAATTAGGACTCTCTAAAGATCCCTGTACAACATCTAATCCTTTCACAAAACTCCCTTAACACATTCATGGGAAAACTCATCACAAACTGCCATATCACTGCCCCTTAGATAGACCCGATACAATCATTCATAACTTTTGAACTAGACCTTATTTGCTCAATCGAACTGTTTATATTTGGCACAATTTTTCTCTCTCCAACATATCCAAAATTTGGCAAGATCCAACAGTTAACTTTGGAGAAATGACCCCCGCATTGAACTGAAATTTACTAAGACAAACATTCCTTCCTCCTATGACTGTCCAGTCACTTCTCTACCCTCCAACATGACCAACCTCTCTTATTCTCCTACAAATGGGGTTCATTCCTTCATAATTATTGTTAGGAAATTATATTACAAGTGTGGATCCATCCCCAAGAAACAATATGTACAAAAGGGGATGGATCTCATGAATCCATGATTGGCACTAAAACAAAAATTAGAGATTTCTATAGAACAATCAATCTTAATGATTGAATCAGTATTAAAAATCACTTGGAACTAGATTTAATGGAATTAAAAAAAATCATTACACATCTATCTCGAAATCAATAGGTCAATACAACACCAAAAGACTTCAAATTTGTAAGAAAGCAACTATTATTAATTGCAATATGGACACAGTCCATACAATCTAAAACTCCAACTTCCACCCTTGTACCCTCATGCCTTTTGAGGCTTACATATACTTAAAATAACTCCCTTAACCGATCCAAAGTAGTTGGATCCTCTAACAAAGCAACTAATCCTTATTTGGTAATTTCATGCTAAAACACATTTGACCATTACTTTTCAAATATTTAAATTTTAAAACTTATTTAAATAACTTTCTAGACTTTAGGACTTCAAAGTTTTTCCATGACTTTGTCAGGGTGCCCTACACCAGATACTTACCTATATAGTCCTTCTTTATGTGACCAATTTCATTGCATGCAAAACATCTTCTAGTAAATTGTCTTCTCACTCCTTTAGGTTGCTCAGATAGTTTATGTACTTCTAAATGCTTAGGATTTCCCTTATTTAGGTCTTCTTGTGGTTTTTCTGGTTGTTGGTGTTAATCTTTAAGCCTATGTTTCCTATTAGTGTCCAAACACTTAGTCATTTACTAGGCAAGGATGAATAGTCTTCATTGCAACTGAGACATCTAGTGAAGGCTGATAATATATAAGGAATTATTTATGTTGCATTACATGTTGAGCAAGTCAATGTTTATTGAGCACCCCAGTTGAGACCAAGTGCATATGTAAACCAAGATATTATAGTAGAGAGCAAGTTAATTGAAGAGATAATTTTTGTTGAGAAAACAAAGAAGAACATGTCTATAGAAGCTGAGGGCTAGAATGAATGTTAGTGATGACTGAGTGTTAACACATTTAGATGCTGAGCAGTTCAATTTTGTCATATAAGTTTGTAATTTCACAAACAACTATGTAAACTACTTTGGATGACTTATATATGATATTTAATGTTTTTAGAGATAGTTAAGATGAAAATTATGCATAATTGCAGAAGTAATGATCCCAAAGAATGCAAATCAACCAATCAGGAAATAAAAAGAAATGACAAAATAAGATGAATTATAAACCATTAATTGAGATCTAGAAATTTCAAAGAAAATCTTATCAAGTAGGATTATAACCTTAGAATTAGTTTGTGTGACGAGAAGATAAGGATGTGAAAAGAGAAAGATGGAATGCGTGGATGAATGAAATTGTGAATGCACAAGTGAAGAAGCAATAAAGGATAGAACAAAGAAAGAAAGGCTAAGTCTAGAATTAGATCAGACAAGGGCAATCTAAGAAGTGAAGGACTAAAAGGAGATATCAAATTGAGAGATCAAATCATGACATTGTACATAAGAGATCTAAAATAAGCTTGCAGAGCAAATCGAGGATTAGGTACTAAATCAATTCTTAGCAATATTGAATAAGGGAAAATCTCTTAATTGAGTGATCCTAATAGGTCTATGTAAATCTCTTAATAGAGTCCTTACTTAATTGTAAGTGTGAAATCTTTTAATAGGGTAGGACTTAATATTCTTGAATTTTTTAATAGGGCAGACCCCTCCCATGGTAGATCATATATTATGGTCAAACATTGTAACCCTAACATGTAAACTTTATTGTTGCAACAATGAAGATTAGTAGGTTTCATCCTCACCCCATTTTTACCTTCACATTGAAGTGTTTCTAGGTTACCAAATCATTTGTGTTATGTGTTGAATATTTCATGGATGTGGTTTATTCATTTACTATTCAACATTACACTTTTAATGTTAGATCTAAGATATGAGATGAATTAGGTGTGAATTCAATAATTTGGTTTTGTAAGTAAAAGTTTAAGATCCTAATTCATCCTCCTCTTAGTATCTTATTTTTCATTAAATCCTTCCAAAAATTGGCATCACAACACAATTATCTTGGAAGAAGTCTAATAGCTTAAGAGGATAAGATCATGGAGATGGAGAAATACAAGTTGGGAAAAATCATTGAGAATTAGATGATTGGAATCTAGATCATATTGGAAAAACTTGAAGGAGCAAGAGAAGAGTTAAAGAAATCATTGAAGAAAAGAAAAGAGATACCAATTCAACAAAATGACACACTATATGAAGAATTAGACACAAAAAGACTACTTGACAGTGGAAAGACTGGAAAAAATGATGAAGCAATATCAAAACTATTGAAGAGGAACATTATACTAAGAAAAGAGGCAAAATAAGTTAAGAGAGAAAAATAAACTCAATCAGTAATACTATGTGAAGTAATAAAGCAAAAGAAGAAAGATAAAGAAGACAAAAGCCAGATGTCATCCAGACTTGAAGAGAGATCATTTAAAGTATACAAGCTCACAAATAACTAGTTGGATATGATAAATCAATTGATAGTTGCTACTCAAGAAGCAAGTAAAAAGGACATGGAAATAAAAAACCCAAGGTCACAAAATGAGCAATTGAGAAATGAGTTGAAGATTAAAAATGAACTTTTGCAAAGGATGAACAAACCAACTGAGGCTATCAAATATTTTGAAGAGCTATTAAGATCACCTTGGTCACAAAATATACTTCTGGATTGGAATAAAACAAGGACTTTTCATCTACTAAAAAAGGAGAATCATCAAAGAGTGGAGAACGAAGAAATTCAAGATCTAAAGGAAAACCTATATGTCATCATTGTGGTAAACTTGGACACACATATAATATTTGCAGAACCAAGAATGGTATGCAAACTTCTAAACCTAAGTTTAGTGGAAATTGTTCTAAATGCAAGAAGGTAAGACATCAAGAACATGAATGTAGTTCAAAGAAAAGTGACTCATTTACTACATTGAAAGGATACTTCTATAACTATTAGAAATATGGACATAGAGCTCTTGCATGTAGATACAAGAAAAAATCCAATTGGACACTTGAGAAACAAGCACATGCACCGAGAAAAATTAGTACTTACCATTGGGATTACAATACATGGTTTAGGTGTCACTACTATGGAGAGTATGGACACATTCCAGAGAATTGCATCAAGACACATTGTAGAGGAAATTATAAGAAGTAGTTGAATGGAGAAATAATATGTTTCAATTGTCTCAAAGTTGGACATACTAGTAGGAATTGCAAAACTAGAGCACCATCACCAAACAATGGAAATGAAAAAGTTGAAGGAAAGAAAATGTGGATAGAGATAGTGAAAGCTAGAAGTAGTGGAGCAATAATAGTTGAGATCACCCAATCCAATGGATCAGGTGATCACACCACATCTAACTAAATGAAGAAGGTATATAGGAACTATACATTAAATGATATATTTTACACTAGTTCCTAACATAGATGTGTTAAATTTCATATTTGCATAAGTAAAGATGCGTTAAGAATAGATCCTTAGAAAGGAAAGTGAAACAAAATCATTTACTACATAGAGTGTCGAGCATTAATGATCTAGTCTATATTGATCGAGCATTGTAGTATGAACCAAGTGATCAACTAAATTGATGTGTTGATCAAGTAAGTATGAAGGCCAAGTCAAATACCATACACCTACTAAGTATAAAGACATTTATTGCAAACCTAAAATAGAAATTTGAAGGCTTTTATCAAGTTTGAGCATTCATTTCTATTAACCAAGTGATTACAAAGCTCACGAGTGATTTAAAGGTGATTATGGCAATTAAGGTGATTTCAATGATGAAGCAAGCAAATCTTAGTGTAGCATTGGAAAAATTGATAAGATTCGTATGCGATACTTTAAGTGCCAAGTAAATTAATTTTGAAGATATAATAGAAGAGTTTGTTTTTTAGAACCATAGATCAAATGACATCATCAAGAAAAATTTTGAAGGATAGAAACACTCGAATTGTGAGGAACAACTAGTGTCGTCCACCAAATTTCAAGAACAATGTAATTTTTGAGAAGACTAAAGATGATATTACCACCCTATCATCAATTGTACCCAAAGTTTTAACTATTTAGGATGTAAGATCCTGCTATTTGTGCAAAGTTGGAGAAATTGGAGATTTTGAGATTAGGTAGCTTATGAAAAGCTATGAAACAATGGATCATTAAAAGATGAAAAAAAATCATTGCTAAGAAAGGGCTTACACGTGCCCTAGGTTTTTCAAAGGTTTTCAAGGTTGAATGGATAAAATTCGTGTAAAGTTAAATAGATGATATGAAGATATGGTTAGAGCATAGACCAATCAAAATCAATAAGGCCATAAAATGCCAAGTGACTGATTACCCTACCTTGGATTGACCAAAGAATATAACGAGCACAATAAGGAGTGAAATTAAGAAGTTGACCAAAGAAAGTGGAATAGTAGAGGGATATCAATTGATGGGATTGAAGATCCTATGGTTAAATTTATAGTTCTTTTGATAGCACACAAATTTTATCAACATGCCTTGCATTGTAGTAGATTTGGGCTACACGATTATCAAGAAGGATCATGCTTATGATCTTACTGAGCTGTAACTACAACAACTGATAGAGAACCTAGAAGCAATAAGAAAACCAAAAAATACATAATGGAAGTTCAAATATTTGCTCGTATGTATATTTTTATATTTACAAAACTCATTCCCTATGGCTAAGACAGTAGATGGGATTGAATCCAACCTTCTATGGAGTAGATAAATGATTTGATTAATAGGTTGGGATAAAATTTTGAGGCTATAATGGATAACTATTTTGAGGAATTTAAAATCAAGATGAGAAAAAAAATAAGGATCCCTAAGTCATTTGTAGATAAGTATTATGATGAGATATGTTAATGCAAGAGCATCCTTGGTTGGCTAGCAATCCTTTATGTTGGTGTGGTTTGACATTGGAGTTGGAGGACTCAGTCAAAGGAAGAGGTGTGCCTTGGCTAATACTAAGTTGTTCATGGTTACTGCATTAATTGAGGAGCTCAGTTAATGAAGTTGTTTGGTGATGCTTATGGTACTCGGCATATATTGTGGCTCAATTTACACTGGGAACTCAGTAGTAGTGTTTCCTGAGTTGGCTCAGTCAATGAAGAGAGCTCTATTATTCTTGGTCAGTTACTGATGCTTGGTGGAGGTTTTTGATACTTGATCGTGACTTGGTGTCTATATTCCTTGAGTTTTCTACAAGCCAACTTTTGGCATTTAATTTGGGTTGTAAGTGTTTAATGAATGTTGCAGCTGACTCATGGCTTATGAAAATATTTAATATAAGGGTTTATTCTAATTTGTAATGGGATAGGCTAGCATGTGGATTAATTGGGTATAAGTAGGGGTATTTGTGGAGTCTTAAGTCATTATCACCTAGTTTGAAGAAGAGGATGTGGTAGATGAGTACATTTTGCGAAGGGCTAGTAGCTGAGGCTTGGAAAACAAGGATATTGCTTGGTGGTCTTACAAGCACAAGTTCAGATCTTCCTTGGAGGTTTTTACCAATGTGGATCTAGACTAGCTTGGGATTGCATCTTGAGGGATCTTGCAGAATGATTTTTGTAATTGCTATTGTATTTGGCCCTACTTAGAAGGCCTTACAGTTAGGAAAATCACATGTAATCATTTATTTTATGAATAAAGAGTTGCATTTGGTATTATATTATGCATTTTGTATTGTGTTTCAATTGTGTGGTTATTTGTAGGGAGCCAGATCACCTCTAGTAGGGGTACCCTTGGATTCTTACTACATCAGATGGTATTAGAGCACAGTTGTTCCTGAGTATGTATACTAAGTGCTGAAGTTAAGGTAGTTTGCACGAGGACATGGGTAAAGGTTAGAAGTGAAGGTTGATCTTGTGGATTTTTGGATTTACTACTTTGGGTTTGCAAATGATCTTGGAAGATGCCTCTGAGAAGATTGGACCTTATGGTGATTGATGATCTCTGTGATGCTATGGAAGAAAGGCTCTCAAAGAAGATGACATTGATGAAAAGTGAAATGATTTTTGAAATTGTAAGTATGATAGGTGGTGTACCTCAACATGTGGGTACTAAATATGGTTATGAAGAGGTTGACGAAGACTTTGAAGTTGCTGGATTGAGTAGTAAGGACATAAATGATCATATGGCGAGACCTATGAGAAATAGGGCTGGTAAGTTTTCTAGACCTAGATCTCAATTGAAGTTGAAGCTTAAGATAGAGGTTTCTAACTTATCAAGTACTATGAATCTTGAAGACTTTATTGATTGGATTGGTGAATTGGAAGACTACTTTGAGCTTGAGGATATTAAGGATCCACTTAGAGTAAGGTTGGCACAAACTAAGTCAAAAGGACATGCTACTCTTTGGTGGAAAGAGCTACAAGAGATAGAGAGGAGGAAGGTGAAATGAAGATCACTAGATGGAGGTTGATGGTAACTAATTTGAAGGCTAAGTTTATTCTTTCTAATTATGAACATGAGGTATTCAAGAGGTTGCATAATTTGAAATAGAAAGATATGTCTGTGAAAGTTTATACTGAGGATTTGTACAAGTTGACTATTCGATTTTGGCATAGAGAAATGTCAAAGGAGAAGGTAGCTCTGTATATTAGTGGTTTGAGATTCAATATCCATAATGAGGTTGGTATATTGAAGATTGGTTTGGTTGAGGATGCTTATTAGTATTCCCTGAAGGTAGAAGATAAGTTGAAGAGGAAAAGTCAAGGTAATTCTAGAGGCAAAGAGAAGTATGATAGCTTGATAAAAGATAAATCGAGTGTAGAAGATGAACCAAAACCTATTGATCAAAAGAGAAGGAAAAATAGAGGTGAGTTTAAGGTTACTTATTTTAGATTTCATGACAAAGGAAATATAGCTTCCAACTATCCTTAGGCTAGTGACAAAAGAGCTACTATTGTGAATGAGGTTGAAAACCCTACCAATGAACCTAAGAAAGGAGAAAATTTACTAGCTCAATGAGTACTGGTTGGTTAGAGAACATTAGAAACTTGTTAGAGAAGTAATTTTTTTAGGACTCATTGTAAGTCTATTGGTAATTTTTGCAATGTGATTGTGGATGGTGGTAGTACATACAACCTTGTCACTAAGGAGATGGTTAAAAAATTTGGAGGTTTGAAGAGAGTGACACACCCTTATCCTTATAGGATTGGCTGGTTACAAGGTGAGAATTCTTTGGAAGTAAGGGAGAAATGCCTTTTTGATTTCCAAATTGGGTAGTATAAGGATTAAGTGCTGTATGATATTGTGGACATGAACAATTATCATTTTTTGCTTGGTAGACCTTGGTAGTATGATTGCAGGGCTATGCATGATTTTGTCAAGAATCTATTTTCAATTGTGAAAGGTGGCAAGAAGCATTTTTTGATTCCTTTGTAGAATGAATAGCTCAGTAGGAGGAAACTGAGTATTGGGAATCAAGTTGAGTTGAGGGATTTTGAGAGGGTTAGATTAGTATGGAAAGAAAGCCTGTGGAACACCAGGGATGGATGGAAAGAAGAAGAAGATCAAGAGAAAGAGTGTACAAGTTGAGGAAATGGAGGATATGTATGTGAAGAACTAATTTGGGATCTATGCATTGAATCCTAGAAGATGTTCTTCCAGCTATTAAGAACATCTTTTTGATCCTAGGGTGTCTAATGTAGGAGCATCCTTGGTTGGATAGAAATCATGCATGTTAGTGTGGTTTGACTTTGGAGTTGGAGGACTTGGTCAAAGGAAGAGGTGTGGCTCAGTCGATACTGAGTTGTTCATGGTTGTATTAATTGAGGAGCTCAGTTAATGAAGGCATTTGATGATGCTAATGGTACTCAATGCATATTATGACTCAATTTACGTAGGGAACTCGACAATAGTGTTTCCAAAGTTGGCTCAGTCAATGAAGGGAGGCATTGCTAATACTCAATGGAGGTTTCTGACACTTGGTCATGTCTTAGTGTCTATGTTACCTGAGTTTTGTATGAGCCAACTTTTGGAATTTAATTTGAGTTGTAGGTATTTAATGAGTGTTGCAGCCGAATTGTGGCTTATGCAAATAATTAATATAAGGGTTTATTTTAGTTTTTAATGGGTTAGGCCAACCTATGTCTTAGTTGGGCAAGTAGGGGTATTTTGTGGAGTCTTAAGTCATTATCATTCAACTTGGAGAAAAGGATGTGGCAGAAGAGAAAATTTTGAGAAGGGCTAGTAGCTGAGGCTTGGGAAATAAGGAGATTGCTTGGTAGGCTTGTGAGCACAAGTTGAGATCTTCCTTGGAGGTTTCTACTGGTGTGGATCTGGACAAGCTAGTGTTTGAATTGGATCTTGAGGGATCATGCAGAACTATTTTTGTAATTTCTATTGCATTTGGCGCTAACTCAAAAGGCATTACAACTAGGCAAATTGCATGTAAATAGTTATTTTATGAATAAAGAGTTGCATTTGGTATCTTATTATGTATCTTGTGTTGTATTTCCACTATGTGGTTATTTGCAGGGATCCAGATTACATTCAGTAGGGGTACCCTCAAATTCTCATTGCATAATATGTTTTATGGTAGACGCAAATTTTGTTCATGCTCAGGTAGTAATACCAATGATTTCATGGTTAAGGCCTATGCCTTATGAAGTTAATGTCGATGAAATTACAACAATAATAACTATACTTTTGATTGAAGATGTTTCAATGTGAATGTCAAGAAATCCAACACATATGAGACCATAATGGTAGAAGTATCTACAGAGGCTAGCACACCTAAAACATAAAAGAAAACAAAGAGAAAGAGTCTTGAGGACAAGAAAAATGAAGAAAGGAAAGGATAAAAACAACCTGCTAAGGCCAATGAAGGAAAATGAAAAGAACTGGCTATTGCCAAGCTCAAGGCCACTGAGTAGAGGAAAGAAATCATTATTGATCCTAAGGTGAAATTTGATCTTAGTAGAGACATGTAGAAGCTTCTCACACCTCAGAAGACAAAACAAAAGATCACAACAAGATCTAAGATAACCTAGCCCCAAGCTATGAAGATAAAAGGAAGTCCATCAAAGAAGAGATCGAATAGCTCACCAAAAAAAATATACAAGAGAGATTGAGGAGGAAATTGATTGTAGCATAAGAGGAGGAAGAAGATGATGAAGATACCAAGTCTGATAAACCTAGAAAATTGTAACTCATGAAAATACTACCTCAAATGATGGTTGATTAGGTATGTGAAAGGATTAGGGAATTAACAAATTTTGAAGGATTCAAATATATTACTTATGATTCTTTAAATAATGATGATCAAGTTAAGCTTGAAGAAGCTATGATTGATATGATGATCAAATTTAGATGTACACCCTTGGAATTTGGAAATGGATTTCCACCAGGCTTGTAAATGAATAGATGCTAAATGGAAGTGGGTACTATCTATAGAAAAACAAATAAGAGAAACTACATTGGAACAAGCTATACTAGATTTAGGGAAGATGTACATGTTTATAGCCCTTAAAGATTCTATATATAAATTTATGCCAAGAGATAGGGCATACAAAATTTTGAATAATAAAGCTCATGAAGTTGAGCAAGACAACATTTGGGTATGGAAGAAGTATTTGGAGTGCTTACTCCAACATTTGAGACTAGAGAAGGAGAAGATGCAATTTACTATGAAGATGCATATAAGGAATAAGTTGCTAAAATAATCAAAGAAATCAAGCAACTAATGAAATAGTGTGAATAATATGAGGTTGTTACCATCAAAGATGTATATGGCACACCTTCACAGTATCTAACTATACTAACTAAGGAGGAAATGCCAAGTCGAATGGAAGACATAGATCTACCTTGTACAAATCCAATTTTTCTACAAGTTGTAGATTATCCAAAGATTGAGAATGTAATTACTAATAATGTAGAGGTTGCATTAGTTGTAGAGGATAAAAGTACCAAGCAATAGGGAAAGGCTATTATTATGTTTTCACAATTAACTTGTATGCCTATTCTTCAACAAGAGGTGAAGATGGATAAGGTCAAGGACATAGAGTTGGCAGTAAAGGAGAAGACACTAAAAGGGAAAGAAGCTTCACAAGCTCTTGTACAATTGCCAAGTGCAAATATTGCAACACTATTGATTGAGACACTTGTACAATAGGTGGCACCTACTCCAGAGAAGCAACAACATATATTGAGATCAAGTAAAAGGGGGAAACAACTACAAATATCACTACCTAGTGATACATCCTCACGCTCTCAAATTTTGACTCAATCAAAAGAAGAGGTAGATGAGTCACTAAGTCTAGATGGGGTAATTACTTTACCCATGTATGACTTGAACAACTTGACATTAGAGAAAATGTAGGAATTAAAAATCTTGTTGAGCCATAAGGAAAAATAAGAGCATCTTAGGAGAGAGCATAAGAAGACATATTTATTAAATATTATTAAGGATATTTTTGTGGATGCATTTGGCATGACTAATTTAGATAATTAACATCAAATTTTGGATCAACTAGTGTATATAGTTGATAGAGTTCAAGCAAAAGATATAGTGACCAATGATAAATTGATGCAGTGGTTTGAGAGGATTTTTGAGCATATAGTTTTGGTGAAACTCTCTCATGAAATTGTGAATAGACAAGTAGATCTTTCCAAACTAGTCACACAACTAGAAACAATTTTGAAGACTATTCATTCATTATACATGAAGTCGTGTGATGTTGAAGTTTTTATACTAGAAAATCAATGTTCCATTGATTTATTACATGATGATATGAGGGAAAATGTTATTTCATTGGGAAAGAATGCAAGTTCAAGCTCATTCTCATACAATAAGTTAACAATTGGTCAATAGAGGTTAGCCGAGCCCATAGCTAGAGACAATGAAATAAGGAATAAGTTGATATTAATCGAATTCTAGTTGTTACCATATTTGAAAATAATTCAAAAGAAGTGTCTATAACACAAAATATTTGAAGAAAGACACACATTTTTCACATATTGAAGGTCTAATTGATCTAGTTTCCGAGTTAGAAATTCAATTTCAAGTTTTGGAGAAAATACAAGTCCAATGAAATATAGGCTATGTAGAAATTTTGGCAAGCCATAGATAATTTCTTAATAAGCACAAACTAACCCTAGAAGCCCCAAGCCATTAGTGTGAAAAAAGGGGGAAATCAGATAAGGGAAAAAGGGAAATACAAATCAAAGAGAAAAATAAGTCAAGAAGTAGAAAAAGGGAACATCGAGCAAAACAAAGATAAAGTTATCAGATGTCATAGCATCATAATTTTTCATAGACTAAGATCAAAGTCTTAGGAGGAGTATTTTTTGAATGAAATGACTATTAAAGTAATAAATTATCTTCTTATTAATTAAATAATATCGAGTTAATTGTTAAGTCACTTGTTATCTCTAGTAATACTTAAGCTAAAATCTAGGAATATAATAATTAATTCTTTTATTAATTATTATCATGCAACCTAGGTTAGTTACCTATTAGGGTTTTGATATCATTTTGTAAGGATTGTTCTATTTGTAATTTATTAATTCACTTTTGATAATAGCAATTTCTCTTTTTTCTCATCAAGAATGTCTCATCTATGGATTTGGGATTTTGAGCCTTCATAGCTTTTGCTTCTCTCTTTTTGTGATAGGTGTTTGCATGCAGGTGATTCTTGGGAACTGTGGGGTTGAGCTTTCATCAACTTCAACATGGTATTAGAGCTCCAAATCTTCATTCCCCTATTTTGTTAATGAGATGTTTGGCTTGGCTTTCAGTTCTATATTTTTTCTTGCAAAGGGTTTCATTTTAAGAGGATTTTTATATTGAATCTAGGGGGAAGGGGGTGGGGGGGGGGGGGGGGGGTGGACGGAGTCACTAATTTTTGGCATGCAAATCAAGATTTTCTAGCACATAAATTAAGATTTTTGACACACAAATCATTTTTTTTGCACATAAATCGAGATAATTTGGATATGAAACTAATACACTTCCTAAGATAATTTATAGTACTAGTGGGTACACTTTTTGATGCATTTTGGCATGGATCTCGAGATAGTACTTTTCTTTTGGGTCCTTCCAACTCTATTTTGACCTAAACATGGTTTTTTGGCTATAACTTGGTCATCTAGACTTTGCTTTTCACAGACAAGATATTGTCTGAAAGCTTATTTGAGCCCATCATGACAGTATAGTTTATTTGGAATTTTGATGTTGCTTGGTTTTTAGTTTATAGAGTCAAATTTAGAGGTTCTATTTTTCACTTCGAGAGACATATCTTGAGACATTTTTTGATTTTCCAGATTCTACTCGAGGCACATGCCATTCAATTTTTTGTTTTTTTGCATTCTGGTGGATATCTTGGCTATTTTAGGTTTGGAGATTGATTTTTTTGCTTCTAATGATTTTTTATGGGTTGTATTATCTCTTTATCAACCTTATGTCTCTTTTTATCTTTGTTGACATCATTTTGTAGTATTTTTGCAAACACAATAAGATAAATTGCCACTTTATTACATTTTAGGATCTTGCACATCTTTGTGTTTTGTTGTACTCACACTATATTATAAAGTTCCTTAGGGGATTCATGTTGGCCATATTTTTCATCTTCCTTTGTCAAGTGAGTGTTTCTTCCATGAAATTAGCCTCATGATGTGTCGATGACACGTGTCATTGTAGGTGTTTGTACCTCTTTTGCACTCTTGATGTTCTTGGTTTTTTTAAATTTTTATTTTTCTATAGGAGATATTGTATTTAGTTATACTATTCATGTCTTACCTCTCAGCATTATATGGGTGTTATGTTGGTTCTATTCCTTTCTTGGTTTGATGGAGTGAGCTATGTATTCAGTATCTGATCCTATGTACTAGGCGATTGCAGTGGCTGAATACCTATGCATTTTAGTGAGATGGATCATTTACCATATAGAAATTCTTTCATTCCTATTTTTGGAGGCCATGAAGATACCTTCCATCTTTGATTAATTAGCTCTTCAGACTTAGTCTTCTCTACCTAGTCATATTCTATATAGTGGAGGTTCTTCAAATCATTAGTTTGGCAGTGTTTGTAGCTTCATGCTTCAGTGGTGCTCTTCATGATTATCTTTTGTTCTTATCTTCTAGAACATTCCCTAGTTTGAAGGCTTCTTTAGTCCTTCTCTAGTTCTTTTTGCATTATTTCTATCTCTTTTTGGAGCAGAGTTTTTCCCATGTGGTTTTTTCTATTTCTCCTCATTTTAGTGATTTAGTTGTGCTTGGCTACCTCATCAGGCCTTGTTGTTGGGACCCTAATTTACTTTTAGTAATAGTTTCTAGGTTTTTAGCTACTCCCTAAGTTTATCTTAAGGGTAGGGGGGTGTTAAAGTAATAAAATATTTTCTTATTAATCAAATCATATTGATTTAATTATTAAGTCACTTAATATCTGTAGTTTACTTAAGCTAAAATTTGGGCATATAATAATTAATTCTTTTATTAATTAGTATCACGCAACCTAGGTTAGTTACCTATTGAGGTTTTGATCTCCTTTATAAGGATTGATCTTGTTTTAATTTATTAATTCACTTTTGATAATAGAAATTTCTCTTTTTGCTCATAAAAAATGCCTCCTTTATGGATCTAGTATTTCCACCCTCCATAGCTTTTGCTTCTCTCTTTCCGTGACAAATGCTTGCATGTAGATGATTCTTGGGAGTTGTGGGGTTAATATTTCATCAACTTCAATGATGAATATTAATGACAAAGTGTTTTTTCCACTAATGTCAAAGGGGGAGATTGTTGATCTCTAAAAGCTTATGTTTCCTATTAGTGTCCAAACACTTAATCATTTACTAGGAAAGGATGAATGGTAATCACTGCAACCGAGTCATCTAGTGAAGGGTGAACATATACAAGGACTTGTTTATTTTTTATTACATGTCGAGCAAGTCAATGATTTCTGAGCAACCTAGTTGAGACTGAGTGCATATATATGTCGATATATTATAGTAGAGACTAAGTAAATTGAAGAGAAATTTTTTTCCAAGAAAATAGAGAAGAAAATGTACATAGAAGTAGAGTGCTAGTATGAATGTTAGTGATGCATGAGTTTTAGAATATTCAGATGCCAAGAACTTTAGTTTTGTCATATGAGTTTGTAATTGCAAAAAAAACTATATAAATCACTTTGGCTGACTCCTATATGATATTTAATATTTGTATCTAGACTCTTAAGATGGAGATTATGTGTCACTATAGAAGGTAGTGATCTCAAGGAATACAAATCAACTAATTAGGAAATTAGAATGATAAAGAGTTTTCTATATTCTTCCATAATAGCCTCTCCATCTGAATCATTGATCACACAACATAGGGATCTATGATCTACATCATGTAAAAGTTCTATAATAATCTTTGCATGTATTTAATATTTTGTAACAACCTCTACAAAATTCAAATGTTCCTTCCAAGTTAGTTTGATAATCATTTTTCCTGAAACTCTATTCTATTCATGACTTGTATGTAAACTCTACATTTCTTGGTCTTTACTATTTCATGATGCTCAACATTTTTGTTTCTTAGCCTTTATTACTCTTCTGTTGCTTGACATGTATTGTTCTTGGCACACATAATGTAACTTAGCACTTGTATTCTTGATACTTGATTGGTCACTGATGAGCTTAGCTCATATTAAATACTCAATGACCACACACTTACTCGACTTTTATAGAGCTCGATACATACTTGCTTATGTGCATGACTTAGCCTATGTAGAGTAGCTTGGTTGCAGTGATGATCATCTGACTTTGCATTGTAAATGACTAAGTGGTTGACAATAATAGACATCAATGGCTAGAGATACCAATAGATCAATGATAAAAAAACTACAATATGTTGCTCAAAATAGACCTAATATTGCATTAGCAATCAAGATAGTTGCAATATTTTTTGCAAGTCCTTAGGAGAATCACATGATGGTAGTGAAAAGGATACAAATATATTTGAAAGGAACAAAAGACTACAAATTATACTACAAAAAGAATGACAAGTTTGAACTGAAAGTGTTCATTGATTGGAATTGGGTAGGAATTGTTGATGACAAAAAGAGTAAAAGTGGAGGAGATTTCTTTCTAGGCAAGAAACTAGTTTCATGGACAAACAAAAAATATAATTGCATTTCTCATTCTATAGCTAAAGCTAAGTATGTGGTAGTAGTAGTGAATTTTTCAAATATCATATGGATCAAGAAATCATTGAAAGGAATGAAGGAAGAGATCACTAGTCTAGCTGATATTTATTGTGATAACACTGGTGCTATAAACATATCAGAGAATCATGTGATGCACACAAATACTAAGCATATTTCTATCAAGTATCATTACTTGAGAGAGTTAGTTCAAGACAAAAAAGTGAGATTGGAGAATGTAAACACTAAGGAACAAATAGCTAATTTTTTCACTACACACGAATATCTAAGAGGTAGATTAGGGGTGATTCCCCTAGGAAAGGCTTTTGGCTAAGATGGAGTTCTGCATCAAATGTGTTGATCAAAACATCTTACAAGTTGATGCAAACAATCCTACTTTAGAAGCTACCTAAAGTAGTAAAGGAAGAAGGATAGAATGTTTTATTAGTCATACATAGATGACAAGAATTTAGTACTGACATAAACATATCTACATAATCAATATGTATGAGATATATAAAGTGTCTTGGAATTATTCTCAAAGAGGGAGAGATTATCAATTGCCATGGAGTAATAAATAAAAAGGGAGAGATTGAAGTCATACATAAAAGAGAGAGTTCATAAAACTTATGTGAGGTATTTCCAACAATATAGAAGAATCTAATTGATTTTATGATTTGATATGATAAAGGGAGTTTATGTGTTGCATATCAGAGTTGCATGGATGAGAATCATAATGAAACTAAAAGAAAGAAGATTGTTGGACACAAAGATGAGAATCAAAATGAAACTAAAAGAGAGAAGATTTTTGGACACAGACATAAGTATCACAATGAAACTAAGGATATTAATGAAGATCTAATACTAAACACAAAGGGAGATGCTCATAGTAGTATATGTTTTGGATTGAATGGTAACTAGAGGTGTTGAACTCAATGCCAAAGAGTTGGAAACTACAATTGGAATAATTGTTATGTTGTCATTGATGTCAAATCTTATGGGTAAGATAGTTTGCTATCTAATTTGAGTGCCATACCTAGATGATTGATGAAGAGAATTTGAGAATTTGGATGTAACAGAATCACTTAGAGAAAAGGTTGAGTTATGAGAGGAAAATATAGTGGGTAATTAATTAATTAGTCTTTGACAAGATAAAGTGATTATTTAATCATGCTACAAGTGAAGAAGATAGTTGTACTGGAGCTTTAATGAAGTGATCAAAGATTGACCAAATACATAGGCTTGACCGAGTAATAGAGAGAAGATCAAGGAACTTGAAGTTTATGCCAAGTGATGCTAGTGTTGACCAAGCCACAACATGTGCCAAGTAGAAGTAGTGTCAATCAAGCATCAACATTGACTGAGCATCAACATATTTGCCAAAAAAAAAAGATATTAGTGACTTGTAACCGAGTGATGACTGAGTGTCAGAACAAAGTGTTAGCGAAGGGACAACATTTTGATAGTTTATGAGGAAATCGTGATTTCTAGCTAACATAGTTGATTTCTTGGAATATGTAAAGTGTGTTGAAGATAAGGATAATGAACTAGACAATTTAAATCAAGGGAAACTATGCTTGTGCATTTCTATGCAAGGATTCAAGGAGAAGATTCTAGAAGAGAAAAGAGGAGACTAAACAATGGAAGGATTTGATGAATTTTACCTAACCCTAAGATCTATGGTGATGTTTGTGTGGTAGAATATTATAATTACCTATTTAAGGAGGTACAAGGGTTGATATAAAAGGTTTTTGAGGTTGGTAGAGTTGGTGAAGACCTAAGAAGGTTGGAGTAGTTGTTGATGCTATTGATTGGCGAACATAAGTAGAAGGCTAAGAAGAATTAAGAAGAGGTGAAGTGTGGTTTCTTGAAGAGTTTCCAAGTGAATTAGAGACTAAGATGAAAATGAGGGCCAATTGGTGGATCAACATGTGGTCTGAACTTAGATCCATATTTACAAAGTGAATTGTATTTTTTAGATAAAAGCCTGCTATTACTTTTTAACCAAATTAGTCACATGTTATTGTTGGTTTTTTTCCAAATTGGGTTTCCACATTAAATCTTAGCATCAAACTTGTGTGGATGTTATTTGTGATGATTTACTATTAATGTTTTACATTCTACAAGTATGTTATTATTAGGACAATGGACTACTAGTTGGTGTTATTGATAATACACTATAAAGGCCAAGCTAATGGATGTTTAGATCTAAAGTAGTTTAATTGTTTGTTTGTTTAATTGGTACATCTGGACCTTAGATAACTGATCCATCCCTCTCCCCCTCTCAATTATTCTAAACATTCCAATAGACTGAAAATAAGTTTTGTTTAATCTTTCGATATTGTTATGATTTAAAGAGACATAAATAAAAATTACATGCAAATATATCCAATATCATAAAATAATAATGCACACAGAAGAGAACACAATACACAAAGATTTAACGTGGTTCACCCAATCCCTAGGCTACCCACTAAATAATGAGTCCATTATTTTTATTATCCAGTCATAAAAACTTTATTACAATCTGTAATCCATTACAACTCAATATCACTGCAAGAAGCTATTATCACATCATACCTTATGAAATCCCTAACCCTAAGCTATTTTATACAAGATTTTTGTCGCTTACAAAATTAGGGTCAAAATAGTTACAACATGTCAGCCTGTGAAAAAATAACCAATAAAATAGGCCCAATTTATTTTGATGGAGAGTGTATAGTACTTCCCTGATTAGTCACTACAAATTAACAAATATTCATATTCAATATAACCACAATTTTTTGAAATATCATCCAATACATCAACAATTGCTTTTATTTGTGGTGGGGCATCAAAATCTTTCTTTTTGACTTCATGCAATCTAGTCAACTCAAACTTTTCTAGATTGCACTTCCTTTCTAGTTCCATAAGCACAATCTTGTTTTGTTTAAAGAAATCTAACGTGTAACCAACACTATGAATTCCTGCATTCACTTCAAAACACTTCTCTAAGATAAGTTTTATCCTTAAAAACAAGATCTCCTTAAGAGTTTTTGTATATACAATCATTAGGATGGTCTTCATGTCTTTCATCTTTTGGTTGTGTTTCTTTAGGTACATAATTGTAGGAGGCCCTTAGTGAACTATAATGACACTACTCACAACCATAGCCTTCAATTCACTAAGTTCTTTTTCTAATTTTTGTACTTTCACGTACATTTTATTGATTACTTTATCCATGTCAATTTTACCTTATTTGCAAATCTTTAATCTATTCTTGCATATGTTTCATCTGTTCCATGTTAAACATAGCTCTATCCATCAATTCAATCGTAGAGACTAAGGGTTTGTATTGTCAATTTTTTACACCAATGACATTTGGTTTGCTCTATGGGAGATATCAATCAACTTAGGCTTGTCTACTTTGAAACTTACCCAAGTATCAAGAGTCTCAATTTTAGGATTGAATCCTAACTCTTCTATCTTTTTGAGAGTTTCAAACTTGGATACAAAGGTAGCATTGTTCTATTTTATGACTTGGTCCAATAATAATATTTCTTTGAGAGTCAAGCCTGACACAATTAGTATATCACTATTCTTTACAATTTCCTCGGCTTCATCCTTTTTGCATGTTATCTCATCTAGGTGCAAGTCTCAAGTCATCTATTTTAGAATGGATTCATGCTTAGATTCATTAACTCCTTCTAATCTCTTCTTCTTCTTTTCATCAAAATCTCTCATTTTATACTTGATCCAAAAGTCTTTAAACTCTTGAGATTTTAAGCAATCTTCTTGTTACTTTAAGGAGGTAGTCTCCCTTTCATCATTGACATCAATTGGCTTCTTCCTTCATTGTTTAAGCATTATAGCCATGCATATCTTCTTGAAACACTAGAGGTGGAGATACCATTTTATACTCTTCACTCTCCTTCAAACTTCTTAATATGCAGGGAACCTCTTTAGAACCACCTTCATCACTAGACTCTTCATATGAAACCAATGAAGCACTACTTCCTTCGAGAGTATCTTCTTGGGGTATGAAATGGAAGAATCAAAATTGGATTTACTTAGTATCGACTTTCTTCTTTTCTTTTATGGGGGTTGGGGTTGTTCAATCTCCTTTCCCTTATCCTAATTCATATGTTCCTAATACAACTTGTCAAAATCCTGAATACATTTATCAATCCTAACAACTTCCAACTCTTCTTCATTATGAAAGAGGAATGACCCTTGTTTTAGTCTCTCATTTTCCATCTTCAACAAAAATCCCCATTTCTTTACTCTTTAAATAATTTTTGCAACTTCATCACAATTCCTCATGGTGTCTTCATCCATGTTGAACTAATATATGTATTTTTCAAAAAAGGACTTGATGTGTTGTTCATGATGATTAGTCCTTGCCCCATCTCTATAAAATATGAAGTTATTCATTATATACTACTGTACTTCTTTTATGACAGAAGAACCAACCATGAAGCCATCAAATTTGATAAAGTGAAACATCATTATTCCCTTTTTCTTGGGTGCCAAAACTTCCTTCTCGACCCATAACATCTGTCATGCAAACTCTAAGAAATGAACCCTCTCATATATAAATTAGGGAAGCTTGTGAGGTAGCTTTCTACATCTATACAATTCGACAATGTATAATCTACCCTACAAACCCAATCAGCAAACTTGTATTCATGTTTCTTATCTAAGAGGAATTCTTTGGGTCTTAGTATAATCTTAATTTGATTTGTTGTCACTTGTACACCTAGAAACTTGTTATCCATACCACAAAATATCTTTGAAAACCTTATAGTCACAATCTCTACTATGTTTATCCCAAGATCTAAACCATAATTGAATAGGTCACTTCCTTCACATCCCATCACATGTGGTCAATTTCATTAAATCCTTGAATTGCCTTACATTTTGAAGTAAGATCAAGCGACAAAGTAGTAAGTAATTCTTGAATGTTTTGGTAGTCTTCCACTATTCCAATTGTGTGTGCCACTACCAAAGTTAGACTTTAAATAGGTATATGGGTTTTGTATCCTCATATATATATAATCTAGTGGAAATTTTGAATTTGCATCGTCCCTAAACAATTGAGTACATACATAATAATTGTTCTTAGAAAACTCCATAAAACTAGTGATTGAACGAGGATTCATCTGATCAACCAACATTAACCTATTGTTTTTTCCCTCTATCCATCCATGAAATGAGAAATTTTCTTATACTTGACAACTTTTATCAACCTTCATAGTTAACTTTGAATTGTGATCTATCAAGTTTAGTTAGCGTTTGTACGCTCAAGTCAAAACACTCTTCAATGTGGGACTGAGTTATCACTACTAGAGGCATTCCATTAGCTTTCCTCATTGTTTGTGTCTCAAGTTCATAATGTTCTACCAATATATTCATTAGGTTCACATCTACAAACACATTTGGAATAAATATCTTTGTTAAATCTAGTCTCCATGGGTTGTTTCTCAGTTCCTTTTCTCCATTTTTGCATAGAATAAGAAAATAGACCTACCAAAAATAGGGACAATGACATCTTGACATTCCCTTTGATCATCAATAAATATTCTCTTTCTTATGGAGTTGTGGAGGAATTCGAGAATAAGTCCATACACATTTTCACAGATATCTTCTCTACATTTTCCTCTTTTTCCTTTTTGCTACTCTTGTTAACACTAACCTCCTTCTTGATTGGTACTATGAATTTAAGAAAGGAAAACTAGATAGAGTATGAATTTGAGTTGTAAAATCCACTTCCAATTTGTTATGTTCATTCTCTACAATTCTTCTTAGCTCCAGAGATCTTTTTGCATGCAATGAATTTTATAACTTTAATATATGGCCATCTTAATTTTCATTTAACAAGCTACAACATTCTGTAGAAAAGACAAGGTGATAACATCCCTTGGACTATCAATTCAAACATTCTCTTATTTTAATGCACGTACTTTAAAGATTTGGAATGGTGTCATTTATTTTATTGAGCTCCTTTTATTTTTCCAAGGAAAACAAGCTATTAACCTCATTCACAAGATTCTCCATCATCACTTTCAAAACTAAAAAAAATCACACTTCCAGATCCCCAAATTTGGTGCCTACAATCTAGCAAAATTTTATTATTTTGTGGAGTGTCTCATGCACCTTTGCAAAATGGCAAAATATCTCCATTTTGCAAGCATGACTTTCTCTTGTTGTGATATGGAACAAACTTGATTTTTGCATTTTTGGTAAGGCAATTTTCATTCTTGAAAATCTTCAACAATATTATATTATGAGGAATTTTCAGGGGTCTACCAATGGCTCTTTCTGGGGACATATGCTCGCAGTGAGCATATTGGGATCTCGGCTATCTCTAGTGAATAAAACCAAGTGTGAGTATTTCTATTGAAACCATAGCAATATTGTTTTTCATCTATCAAAGACCTTATTTTGGTCATGTGACCATATAGTCACTCCAATTACATCATCATGCTCATTTATGATCTCAGAGTGTCTTGTATGAGCATTTCGTTAACCTTTCTAGACTTAACAGTAAGTAAACATACTTATATTGAAAGATGGCCATGTACATCACTGTTGGGATTTCAATGTATTCTACATTTTTCCAAGTGCCTTGATACCTCCTCACATTTTTCATGTACAAAATATCTTATGGAATCACTTTCTCTATCATATAAATATTTCTAATAGGTAAGATAACTATAACATTTTGGGGAAGTATTGCATTTACAAGTTTTTGTCTCTTGGTTATTTAGCAATTATGGAAAGAGAGTCACATGCTACCATATTTCTTTGTCATAGCCCTAATTTATAATGTTGAAGATAAGGGAGATTATTAGAACCAACAACATAACTACAATATATGTGGAATAGTTAGATTAGTTGTTATATTGTCATTGATGTGAAGCTTGAAAAGGTAATAGGTTATGCTAATTCCATAAGGTGCCAAATCATTTGAAGGATGTAGTGTTGATGATTGAAGAGGTTGGTAGAGATAATGATGATTAAATAATGAAGAATAAAGTGCTGATAAGTATGTGAATTTCATTGGGCATTTGATGAGTTAGACTTTAGCAAGGTAATATTGATTTGATTGTTTTACATGATTGGATCAAGTATTAATATGATACACAAGAAAGGGACTATGTAACTTTAATATATTTTTGTGAATATGTAACTTTATTGTATTTTTTTTAATATAAGGAAGGGACTATTCATCAAAAAAAAGAGTTGAAATTTTATGAAAATATGGATTGATAAAGAATTTTCTATGATAAGGATGAAGTAAATGAGTGAATTTAATAAACGGATCAAATTAGTTATGATTTGATGATTGAGATTCAATGATCAGAAGAGAAGTTCAAAGTTCTAAAAAAAAATCGTGTAGACCAATTGTCTAGATTCAATATATCTAAGTTGGAATATAATCCAATGGTTATGATTTAGTGGACAAACATTGGAGAATTTTATTCAGTGACAATAATATATCTATTTAAGGTATGAATGAGATGTTTACATATGTTGATCAAAATCATTTGTGAAGATGACAATAGAAGTAATGAAAAAAAATTGATACAAGTATGAGAATGTGTTTTAATGATTATTTTATCAGTGATGTCAAACCTAGTACTTTTTGGTAAGACAACTACCTAGTTGATTTGAGTACTATCATTTGTTTGATTGATGAGGAGGTTTTGATCAAATCAGATAACAAAAGCACCTAGAGGAAAGGTTGAGTTATGGTAAGAAAAAGGAGTACAAAGATTAGTTAAGACAATGATGTTATATTGTATTTATTATCTACTTAATATCACAAAGGTTGGATACATTGACTAAGTCTAGAAGAACAAGCAAGAAGAATTGAGTCTGCCATGCTTGATTGAGTGAACCGTAGGTGCCAAGAAAAGTGAAAGTTCAATGTATGTCGAGTGATATAGTGTGAGTTGAGTAAAGTTTAGTTGATGTCAAGCACCAATAAACTTTAGTGTTTGCTAAGTAATCTAGTTGAAGACAAGTGGAAGAACAATTTGGAAGCCAAGTGACAACATATTGGTGCCGAGTGTGTAATGTTAAATTGTAGGTTTGACAAATTTGAGCCAACTATTTTGTTTTCTTGAATTTTGTTAAGCATATGGAAGATAACTATGATGAGTTGGTGGCACAAGATTCATGGTAAACCATTTTGAGGTAAATTCAAAGCGGATTAAAGGACAAGTTTCTAGAAGGGACTCAAATGAAAAGATGGGTAGATTCATTGAATCCTACACAATCCTACCTAACCCTAAAATGGATGATAGAAGTTGAACGACAAAAGATCTTAATTTTTTATTTATAGAGGTGGCTGGTCAAAAGTAAGGTTGGTCATGTTTGAGAACCTAAGTTAGACAAGAGGTCTAATGTATTGCTTCATTCAGTGACTGAACATAAGAGACTACTATTGGAAAGAAAAGCAAGAAGGCTTAAGAGTATGAATGCTCGAAGGATGAACAAGCTAATAGAGCTAAAAAAAAGATCTGTAATCTGTAAGTGAGTTGTAATTTGTTATCAAATCAAACCTTACTGTTACTTTCTAATCATTGTACTAGTCTAGGGTAAATCCTTTGGATTAATGTTGACTTAACAATCATTTGTAAATCCTTTAACTAGGTGACATTCCAAGCGAATCATCTAAAGTCCTCTAACAAGTCTCATTCCTAACAGGGTGATTGAAATCCTCTAACCAAGTCACAATTAACAGTGTGTATTGTAACCTTTAATAGGTTGGCTTTTCAAAGGGCATCACTTCAGAAGAGTGAGAATGAGTAGCATGATACTAGCGATTTTTCCCAAATTGGGTTTCCACATAAAATATTTGTGTCAAATATGTTATTGAATTTGTTATATTTCATGTTTACATTTCTACAAAGTTGTTTTGACCTAGGACAATAATCTTCAAGTTTAAGTGATTGTATGATCTAATGGATGCATGCATGAATATGCTTTATGAATATGGGTTCATTAAGCTGTGAAAAGTCATAAATAATTCACCCCCCTCTCATTTATTCTAAAGAATTCCAAAAATTGGTGTAAGATCTATCTACTTAAGAGGACTAGTTTGAAGGTAATAGAAGCAAAAGATCAAGATGTCAAAAAGAGAGGTACCTAAGCTTATCAAGGGAAAATTTCCTACATGGAAAAGTTTGATGAAGCTACACCTAGGAGGTCTTGGAGATCATGCACAATCTACCATCACCACTAAGCATGTTGTTCCTACTGGAGTCCTAACTATTGAAGATCTAAAAAAGAAGAAAGAACACAATTAGGCAATGTTGGAGATTGCCTCTACCCTAAGTTATGTCGAGTTTGATGACATCAAGGGTAGTGATAGTACAAAGAAGATGTGGGATGCTCTTCAAACCATCTACAAAGGAGATGCAAATGTTTTGACCAAATCTGAAAGTCTTAGAGGTAAGTTTGATGATATGAGGATGCAAGAAGGTGAGAATGTTGCTCAATATTGCTCTAGAATAAAAGATGTTGTTAATCCTATAAGAGGAGCTATTGGTATGATAGATGATGATATTGTATTAAGAAAAGTTTTGAGAATATTGTTGCCCATCTATGCTATTAGAGTTTCTATAATACAAGAACTGAGATGTATACCAAGTTCTAATTTGACTCTTGAAGGTCTCATAGGTAGGTTCACTGCTTTTGAGCTATCTAATTTTGACAACTTCAAATCTAACAATGTTGAATCTACTTTCAAAGTTAAGTTGTCATTGAATGAACCTAATGAAAAGAAGAAGAAAAAGGAAAAATATGTTTCTAGTAATAGTGATGTAGATGAGGAGGATGTAGAATAGCTTGAAGCACAACTAGTAAGGAGATTTATAGAGGTAAAGGAAAATTGCAATGAGGTTGGTCATATTGTTGCTAGATGTTGAGAAAAGAAGAAAAATAGAAGTGGAGGCAAATATAGAAGTAGAAGAGACGATGATAAAAAAGATTACAAATACAAAGGAAAGAAGTCTTGCTACATTACAGAAGAGGAAACCAAAGATGGATCTGATGATCATGATGATGAAATGGTGTATATTGCAATGCAGGATGATTTTGATGAGGACGAGGCAACTACACTAGTCTCTTGTGTGAACAAGAATGACATATGGATCATTGATAGTGGGTGTTCACATCACATGATTGGAGATAAAATTAAGTTCACTACCTTGAATTATTATGATGGAAATAGTGTAAGGTTTGGTAATAATGCACCCTGTCTGATAAAAGGAAAAGGATCTATAAAACTCACTGTAAATATTTTATGTGACAATGCTTATTATGTTGAAGGACTCAACTATAATTTTTTGAGTGTGTTACAATTGAATAGTTCAAGTTACAAGGTTGAGTTTGAGAACAAGATAGCTAAGATATATGATACTGATGGAAAACTAATTGGAAAAGGTGATCAAACTAGAGATGATCTATTCTACTTTGATATGACTGATGCTACTTGTTTAGTTGTAGAATTTGATAATTTGTGATTATGACACAATAGATTATGTCATGTTAATTTTGATAAATTCGTTAGTATTAGTAACATGATAAGAGTTGAGGTTTACCTAAGTTGAAGAAACCTGACAATATATTTGTAAACAATGTTAGTTACACAAAATGAAAAAGTCTAGTTTTAAGAGTAAGACTCACACCTCTAAAGGAATTTTTGAGATTGTTTATACTGAATTGTATAGACCAATCAATGTAAAAATATACAAAGGTGATAAGTACATTATGCTATTTGTTGATGATTATTCTAGGATGATGACAATTATGTTTTTGAAATAGAAATCTGATGCTTTCCAAATGTTTAAGTGGTACTTAGCAAGAGTTGAAAAGGAAATAAGTAAAAGCCTGGAATGTTTGAGATCTGATAGAGGAGGAGAATTTACATCAAATGAGTTTGAGATATCTTGTAATGATAGAGGAATCAAAAGATAGACATTTGCCCCTAGGACCCCTCCACAAAATGGAATTGTTGAAAGGAGGAACATATTTGCAATGGACTATGCTAGGACACTCATGATGGAGAAGAATTTTGCTTTGGAATACTAGAGAGAGGGTGTAAGTACAATTGTCTATACATTGAACCATGTGCAAGTCAAGAAAGGTACTCATTCAACACCTTTTGAACTATGGTATGAATACTCACCCAATGTAAAATATTTTAAGGTTTTTAGAAGCAAGTGCTATATTCTCAAAGATTTGAGGAATGGTAAATTAGATGAAAAAAGTGAAGAAGGTATATTCCTCAACTATTCCATAAGAAGTAAAGCTTATAAGTGTTTAAATACAAACACTAACAAAGTTGTGGAAAGTGCATATGTAAAATTTGATGAATATATAGAGGTACATGAGGCTAAATCTATGAAGGAACTTGAGGAATACAAATATTTTGTATACTTTTATGACGGTATTCCTACCGAGGAAGATGTTGTAAATCAAGTTGCAAATCAACAACAAGTTTCAGTGACTGCCGAGTCACATACAACGAATGTTAAGTTGCATTCATGAACTAAGCTACAATCAGGTGTCGAGTTGTAGACTAAAGTTGAGGTACATTCTAATTCTAGGATTAGTTTACATGAAAAAAATGTTGAATTACTTGATAGAGAAGTACATAGTGATTTAAAAGTTGACAAAACTGATGAGAAAAATAGAGCAGAACCAAGATTGTCAAGGTATGCCAAAAGACATGACCCTGCTGCACAAATTATTAGAGATAAAGATGCAAGGCCAATGAAAAAAATAAGGTGAGAAGTGATACATGTTTTCTTAGCATGAATGAACCTAAAACAATGAAATATGCCTTAGAAAATGGAGACTAGAGTAAGGCCATGAAAGAAGAAATTGAACAGATTGAGAAGAACAAGTCATGGACTTTAGTTCCTAGACCAGAAGATAAATTTGTGATTGGCACCAAGTGGGTGTACAGAAACAAGTTAGATGAAAATGGTGAAGTCACAAGGAATAAGGCAAGATTATTTTGCAAGGGGTATGCACAAGAAGAAGGGATAGACTATGGAGAAACATTCATCCCTGTTGTAAGATTGGAAGGAGTAAGAACTCTACTTGCTTACTTTGCATGCAAAGGTTTCAAAGTTTATCAAATGGATGTTAAATCTGCATTTTTGAATGGCATATTGGAAGAAGAGGTCTATATAGAATAACCAAAAGTATTTTTTGATACTAAAAACAAAAACATGGTATCTAGACTACACAAAGCTTTATATGGTTTAAAGCAAGCACCAAGAGCATGGTATGAAAGGCTTCACAATTATCTTGTGAAGATTGGATTTGAGAGGACTGATGATAACAACAATCTATAGTTGAAGACATAAAAAGGAAAAGGTATTCTACTATCTAAAATTTTTGTTGATGATATCATATTTGGAATTCAAGATACTTAATGTAAATCCTTTGAAAATGAAATGAAGAAAGAATTTGAGATGTCTATGTTTGGAGAGATCAAGTTCTTTGTGCGTTTGCAAGTACATCAGATGATACTAAGTATGTAAAGGAGATACTAATTGTTTTTGGATTGGAAGATTCCAAGCCAATAAGCACACCTATGGTGATAGGACACAAGTTGTCAAAGAATGATGATTTAGATGAGGTTAATCAAACATTGTACTAGTCTATGATTGACAAATTGCAATATGTAGTGCATAGAAGAACTAATAATACATTATCTATTGGTAATTGCAAGATTCTCTGCTAATCCTAGGGAGAATCATTTGATGACTATTAAGAGAATAATGAGATATCTAAAAGGAATAGAAGAATATGGTCTATACTACAAGAAAAATGAGAATTTTGAGTTGAGAGCCTATACTGATGCTAATTGGGTTGGAAATATTGATGATAGAAAGATAACTAGTGGAGGAGCATTTTTTATTAGCAAAAAGGTTGGTTACAAGGACTACAAAGAAACAAAATTGCATATCTCAATCTACTCCTAAAGCTAAATATGTTGCTTCTATGGTAAATTGTACAAATATTGTGTGGATCAACCAACTACTCAAAGGTATGAAGGAGGAAATTACTGAACCTGCGATACTTTATTATGATAATACAAGTGCTATAAATATATCAAAGAATCCAGTGACGCATACAAAGACTAAGCACATTGCAATAAAGTATAATTACTTGAGAGAGTTAGTTCAAAACAAAGAGGTGAAGATGGAAAATGTGAATACAAAAGAACAGATAGTTGATATCTTCACAAAAGCATTACCTAAGGATGCTCATGAGTATCTAAGAGGTAAACTAGGGGTGATATGCCTATTTAAGGCTATTTAAGAAGCATGAGTAGTGCCCTATATCAACTGAGATGATTTACATATGTTACACATTAATTTAGTGGATCTTACTTTAGGAGTTGCCTAAAGTAACAAAGATCTAGAATAGTTGATCAGTCACAAGTAAGGTGATAGAGGGAGAAATTGAAAATGTTAATATCTACATGTTGAGATGACAAGTCTTTGGCATTGTTGTCAAAGGGGGAGAAATAGAGAAAGGGAGAAATACAATATAAAAAACATGGAATTTTCTACTCAAAGGGAGATAGTGTACCTTGATGATTACTATAGAGGGAGGAATGACTAAAAGACATACATCTACCTAGTAAGAGGGAGGTAGTGCTAAAGGAGATATAAGAACATAATAGAAACATATACCTAAATATCAAAAAGAGGGAGTGATCAACATAGATAGAAGGAGAAGTCCTGCAAGAGTTGATTTCCTATTGTTCAAAACATAATTTTGTAGCCTATATAGAAGATGGAAGCTACTGATAGAGGGAGAGATTTCAGTATAAGGAATTATTTTCTTTTTGGTATTGTTGTTGCTACTAGTTTTATATCAATGCCAAAGAGGGATATTGTTGAAAATATATTGATACAAGTATGAGGATGTGTTTCAATCATTATTTTGTCACTGATGTCAAACCTACTACTTGTTGGTAAGACAACTACCTAGTTGATTTGAGTACTATCATTTGTTTTATTGATGAGGAGGTTTTGATCATATGAGATAACAAAAGAACCTAGAGGAAAGGTTGAGTTATGGTAAGAAAAAGGAGTACAAAGATCATTTAAGACAATGATGTTATAGTGTATCGATTATCTACTTAAGTTTGCAAAGGTTGGATACACTGACTAAGTCTAGAAGAACAAGTAAGAAGAATTGAGTCTACCAAGTTTGACCAAGTGGACAGTAGGTGACAAGCAAGGTTAGTGCAAGTCAAGGAGAAAATCAATTAGAGTTGAGAAGAGTGAAAGTTTAGTATATGACGAGTGATAGAATGTAAGTCAAGTAAAGTTTAGTTGATGCTAAGCACTAGTAAACTTTAGTCTTTGCCAAGTGATCTAGTTAAAGAGGAGTGGAAGAAAAGTTTGGAAGCTGAGTGATAGAATATTGATGCCAAGTGCCAATATTCATGTTAAATCATAGATTTGATGAATTTGAGCTGACTATTTTATTTTCTTGAATTTTGTGAAGCGTGTGGAAGATAACTATGATGAGTTGGTGGCATAGAATGCATGGTAAACTATTTTGAGGCAAATTAAAAGAGATTTCAAGGAGAAGTTTCTAGAAGGGACTGAAATGAAAAGATGAGTAGATTTATTGAATCCTACCTAATCCTACCTAACCCTAAAATAGATGATAGATGTTGAACAACAAAAGATCTTGATTTTCTATTTATAGAGATGGTTGGTTAGAAGCAATGTTGGTCATGTTGAGAACCTAAGTTAGACAAGAGGTCTAAGGTATTGCTTTATTTAGTGACTGAACATAAGAGATTGCTATTGGAAAGAAAAGCAAGAAGGATTAAGAGTATGAATGCTTGAAGGGTGAACAAGCTAATAGAGATGAAGTGTGTGAAAGCCAATACAAATGGAGGACTGAAACAAAGATTTCTAATCTTCAAGTGAGTTGTAATTTGTTATCAGATCAAGCCTTACTATTACTTTCTAATCATTGTACCAGTCTAGGGTAAATCCTTTGGATTAAGGTTGAACTAATGGTCATTTGGAAATCCTTTAACCGGGTGACATTCCAAGTGATTGATCTAAAGTCCTCTAACAAGGCTCACTCCTAACAGGGTGATTAAAATCCTATAACTAGGTCACATTTGATAGTGTGTATTGTAACCTTTAATAGGGTTTTGGAATGAGTAGCATGTTACTAGTGGTTTTTCCCAAATTGGGTTTCCACGTAAAATCCTTACGTCAAATGTGTTATTGAATATGTTATTTTTCAAGTTTATATTTCTGCAAAGTTGTTTTGACCTAGGAAAATAATCTACAAGTTTAAGTGATTGTATGATCTAATGGATGCATGCATGGATATGTTTTATGGATATGAGTTTAGTAATCTATGAAAAATTATATTTGTCCATCTAGACCTTGGATAACTAATTCATTCCCTCTCTAAGTTATTCTAAAGAATTCCAACAAGAAGAGGAGACCAAGTAGAATTGTAATGCAAGATCAAGCAATTGAAGTGCAAATTTGATATTTGTGAGTGGATTGGCCATAGAGGAATATAATAGGACAAAGGATTGTTGGGAATATAAATGGGAAAGTAAGTTTTGAGAGGGTGAGGGCAAGGGGAATCAATACTTAAAACTTTTACCACAAAAACATTTCACCATTCATCCATATCTAAACTTATCAAATAAACTAAAATATATCTAACCATGCATCACATCCATAGCCTAATGTAAATCAACACATAAATCAAAAGATTTTGGTTACCCAGAAACCCTCCAAGGAGAAGCTAAAACTGGGGTGGTGATGACACCCACAAATCTTCACTACTGCCCCAATAAAGTGTGGCGAATTATGGCTACAAAGTTTTGATCATAAACTATGATCTACCCTATGAAAGGCTTACCCTGTTAAAGGCTTACAAAGATTGTTAGGTCTCAGCTTGATTAAAGGATTTAAACTCACAATTAAGTAAGCAATCTATTAGGAGATTTACAAAAGTCTATTAGAACTACTCTATTAAGAGATTTACCCTGTATCACCTGTCAAAATGATTCAATACCTGATCCTTTAGTTAGCACCTTCTGCTAGATGTCATATCTCCTCTTTACTAATTATATCTTGATCCTTCTAATCAAATGTATCTTCTCTAACCTTTCACTGCTTGTCTTTTCAACTGGTTCTGCAATACTTAACCTTCAATTATGCATCATCTCCTTATCTCCTTTTGCACATGATACTCGTCTTCATATCTCTATCATCACATAACTCCACCTTAGGGTAAGCCTCTTTAAATAGGAATTTGGAGATGATATTAGGCAATAATCAATAGATCTGGTTGATTCTTATTGCTGCTTAATGCTTTCCTTTTTCTGATTGGTTGCATGTATCACATAGGGATGTGTGATATGACTTTTTCCTTATCTCACAATATAAAAAATTAAAGATTATTTCAACAAAAAATAGTTTGCATAAAATTTTGTGCCATTACAAACTTGTATGTCAATGACTATTCACTTGACATCAATAGGCTTTTGATGCTTGGGCTTAACTATGTCTTCTACTATTTACTTGACTCTTGAATCACTCGTCACACATTGTTTGTTTGACACCTACTATTTGCTTGACACTTAAGCGACTCAGCACTTACTAAATACTTGACACATACTAATGCTCAAAACTAACTATCATATCACTCAACATGTATTGTCTGGACATATGCTTGGCATGCTTTGATCACTTAGCATGCACTATTCACTTAGCCTAAGTACTAGCTCGGTCATAGTTATGACCAACTAACTATGCTAGATAATGACTAAGTATTTTTTCACTACTTTGTCAAAACCATAATAAGATTAACAATCTCCCCCTTTGACATGAGTGGCAAAAATACTTTGTCATGGGATAAATAATCTTACTTGATGCATAAGTCAAATAATGTAGAATTTTTGCTCGGTCTCTATAAAAAAATTCAAAATCTCAAAATTTGTAGAAAAATGTTGTCATTACCTTGTGATTCCCCCTGAGTAAATACTTCATTATGGTTCTATAACTCCTTTTGAGTAGATATCTACCTTGACAAATTCTCAAAATTTGCAAAATCCTTAAAATCTTCAAAATCCCCTTTTTTTGACACTTTTGTTACTGAGGGTTGTACACTCAAAGTGTATTTATCCAAAAATGGCTTGTGTACTTGCATAATTATTTCTAATGTAGAATCATAATTATCTTTGGCTGCATCTAAAGATTGAATTTGAATTTCTAAATTTGCTGCCATGTCAACTAGATCTTCTTGTGTACAAAGATGTGAATCTTTCTTCATCAATGTCTATGCAAAGGCTAGTTCTCTCTACAAAAGTTCCATATGACGGATCGACATGGACTAAATGCTAATCAAAGTTGATCTTATGTTAGTATCCTTAGCTTGCAACTCAGCAAGCCTTCCCTGTGTCAACAATAATCTCTAAAAGTGTAACTGACTGGTGCCAGGAGATGTATTCAATGAAGATCCAATAGATTTAAGATCTCCTTGCAACCTATCAATTGCTTGTTGAGCTTCTTGAGTAAATAAATCAACATTTTATAATTGACTATGAAAATAGTAAAGGTTATCCAAAACTTTCTTCACACTGTCCATCTTCGTTGACAAATCAACCTGTCTTAGTTCAATAGTAGTGGATATCTTATCCATGACCTTAGTGTGAAAATTCTTTTCAGACCATTCCAATAAATTAAGTTTAGTTTCTATATCCTGATATTCTATCCTATCAACTATATGTACAAGTTGATCTATGATAGGTTATGGACAATGAATCTGAAATGTCAAAAGCATCAATAAAAAATATAATTGATCTAATGCAAAACCTATTTTTGGTTATGCTCTCTCCTGAGATTTTCTTGTCTTGACTTAGGTTGTAGAGCTTCTTGAAGAACTTCCATCTCTTCAAGTGTGGATTTTGTAGGATCAAACTATGGTAAAACAATCACTTCATCCAAACTAACATCCTCTAGTGATGTAGTTTCAACACTTTGGGGTGTGCTAGTACTCCACACTAATATCTGTAATGGTGTGGCTTGAGTACTTAGTATCTAAAGAGTCTTGCTACTGAGAGGTGATGTAGCACTGGCAAGGTAACTAGTGCCTATATTTCTACTTGCTCCTCTATTGAAACAATCTTCTTATCCTCTTCTTCTTGTTTATCCTCCTTCTGATTTTCAATAGATTTTGGTGAGGTGGGTTTAGGACTATCTTCCTTACCCTTATTTTCTTCACTTCCCTCTTTATCAATTACCATAATTGCTAGTAAACCTAAGATTTGTAGAGTAGGTAGTGATTTAGTTGGTGTATCTTCCTCTTTCTCCTTCATCTCAATGAAAAATGTAGGAATTGAAGATGGTGCATTGTTAAGCTCATCTTTCCTCTCCAAAATCTTGTCATGGAAAGTTGATTATATTGGTGATTCTTTTTCCTTATTTTCTACAACAAGTGGGGGCACAATAGATGTATCTTTCTATTATTTCTCTATGGATGCACTCTCAACCTTATGAGATTCATCAATCCCAACCAATATAAGATTTGTGCATGGAATAGCTGTATTGGTGGATTCTTGTTGCAATTTCTTTATGTCATCATCACTAATTGGATTTACATTCTGTGTGCTATTATTAGTGATGTCCTCTATAGTTACAAAGTCTTTTTGACTCTCTTTCTCTCCCTTTGGAGGATTGGTGTTTGACACATTAACATCTGTAGTCTCTTGAGTGTCATCCTTTTATTTTTCTTCCTTCTCTTCCACAACTTTTGGGTCAACCTATAGATTACTTTCCAAAGTAATGTACTTTGGGTTACCAAATCTTTGACTTGATTCTTCAAAATATGAAAAGTTTATATTTAGGTGAAAATATCCTTTTTTACATCTCTACAACCTTTTTAAACATATACTTATCAAGAGTAGACATAACTTGAGCTAAAGTAGCCTCTCTAATCTATTTTTTAGTCATCATACTAAATTTTCATTTCTGCTCTATTCTCTAATATAAACCTTTAGGAATTGAATTAAAAATTTCTAATGGAGTAGTCTTAAAAGTAGCCATCATATCATAAATAACTTTTTCAATATTGTTCTTGTCTCCTTTATCTAACTTATCAAAATCAATATGTGGAAATCTTGACAAATCTACATTATTCTTTACATTCTCACATAAATTATCTATATCAGATGAGGGATTTTGGCTTACCACTTTGAATTGACTTATGTCATATGATTATGTTCTCTCTTCATTTGATTCATATTGGAGTTTGAGACACCTTGATTTCTTTGTAGGATGACTTGGCTCTATAGTATCACTCTTCCTCTTTCCTTTAGATTATGTCTCTTTTGCTAGTGTAGTGGCTACTCTAGTGCTTGACCTTGTCAAAGGTGCAAGATACTTCTATTATTTCTTTGTAGTCTTCTTGGGCTATTGTACTTTTCTTACATGCTTTTCTTTTCTTTCCAGTTTCCTTTTTCTCTTCCTTTGCTCCCTCATCATTTGAACCTTGATCCTCACCTAGTCCTTGAGTTAGTTGTAAAGATCCTTGACCTTCATCATCATCATCATCATCATCATCATCAAATTGTTCCTTAAGTTTCTTTATCAATTTATTCTTCTTTCTATCAATGGTGGCAGTTTGCAAGTTGATAATAATCCTTTCTTTTGCCTCTTCATAATTGCCAAATGCCTTAGTATTGACAATGCAATGATGGCTGCACATGCTTCATCAACATTCACCTGTTTAGATATATTTTTCAGCCATCTCACGCTAGGAATAATTGCCTAAACATATGTATAGTCGGTATCTACTAGGAAACAAACATAATTATAATGTTGCTCCACTAGAGATACATGAATTAATCTCCACTTCATTGATTTCTTAAAATCTTCAAAGTAGCTAGTCATAACTGAATCAAAGTTCTCTCCTAGTTGATCAATGAACTCTTCTATTTGTTGAGTAATAGACCAATTGGTCTTCCATACTACTTTTCAAAATGTAGGAACTGTGTTTTGCACATAGAAGAATATAGAGACAATAAGTGAGACACACTTGCATGAAGAATTCTTTGCTTTTCTAATAGCTTCAAGATTTTCTGATATTGCTGAAGCTATAGCTCAATTAGGTCATAGTTGTGATCTCTCTTGAAAATCTTGAAACCTAGGTCCATTGCAATGCATGGCACATTGTTGAGTCGGCTAGACTAGTAGAATTTGTGTGCAATCACATGCACTACAAATAAAATAATAGGGTTTGTAATTATGTCAGTGGACATTCCCCTTTTATTCCAGGTAGCTCCCATAGGCTTTTCAATTACTTCCTTAGTGTCATTCCTCATGGTATTGTGTTTGTCTAGGGTAGCATACCCTATTACCCTATGAATGATTCACTTTGTGATCTTGATAGGACCATCCTCCAACGACAGCTAGTTGTCATGAATTTGACTTAAAACAATTTTAATCTATTCCATTTTCAAAAATTGGGGAAAATCTAGGGCACGAGTTAACCCTTTATGCTCAACAATCTTGTTTTCTTCCTTCAAGATTCCATTTTCATATAACTTCTCACATGTCTATTTGATCTCTAGGTCTTCAACCTCTCTTGCCATGCACATGTAGCAACACCTCAGATCATGTATCATTAGAACTTTTGCTGGAATCATTGGCAACACACCTAATAGATTTTCCTTATATGCTATCTCAAGTATGGCTTGAAACTTAGGATGTTCACATACATCATTACTAATTAGTTGAACATTAGTAATCTCTTTGCCTTCCTTTCTACTACTGAATAACTTTTTTCCATTTTAACTTGCTATGGTTTGAAAATTGTGAAACAATGTAACTTGACCAAAGTGAAATACCTTTCAATTCGATGAAAATTATCATTTAGCAGTTGAATTGTCTTTGCACTTGGTAGAATCCTCTTTCATATATCACCTTATTTCTCTTCAATTGTCTAGTAAGTGACAATGACTCAAAAAATTGACTATATAGTCTTGAAAAACCTTGCATTTTATGCTTAGTGCTACATAGCTATAAGCTCGATCACTATAAGTCTTTACAATTTGCTTGGTCTATATAGCTAACTCGGCTATCATGACAATTCCTCCATTACTTGAAAACAACATAGAAAACCTCATAGTGATAGAATAACTCATCCTTATAATCACTTCATTGGATCTTAATTTATGCTGACAATTTATTTTCATACCTTAAATGCTTGGAACTAATGTAAAATATATCATTGCAAATGTTTGTTCCGTAAAAATCTTTGATTGCTTAGTTGGATGTGATGTGATCACCTGATCCATTAGGTATATTGACATCATATTGGCTTAATGTATTGTAATATTCTTTCTTTCTCCATGTTTTATTCATTTGGATCTTTACCCTTTCAGCATCTACCTTTCCTTTGCCTTTGTCAAATTCATTGTTCGGTGCAGGTGATTGAGTTGGGAAGTTTTTGCTTACATGATCGACCTTAAGACAATTGAAACAACATACAATCTCATTCAACCATCTTTTCTAATTTTCTTTGAAGTGTGTCCTTATGCAATTTTTAGCAACATTACCATATCCTCTACAATAGTGACAACTATACCTTGTATTAATGCCAATAGTAAGAGTTTTCATGATGATATACCTTTTTCATTCATTTGATGTCCACTTAGGTTTGGATCTGTATTAATATGCTTTGTATCCATACTTTTGATAGTTGTAACAATGTCCTTCAAATTTCTAAGTGTTGATGGTCTTGGTCCTGCATTCATCTGCCTAATGTCCTTGCTTCTTGTAGTTATGGAAGCGTCTCTTGTATTTTTGCTTAGGGTTTTGATTACCAATATTATTTCTATTAGTCTCATTGTGGTTTTGAAAAAGTAGTGACAAAACACTTAGTCATTATTCAACAGAGACCAATGCAAGATGAGTGCATAGTGTATGTTGAGCATGAGCCTCCAGACAATACATGTCAAGTAATATGACTAGTTAGTGCCAAGCAGTCAGTGTGTGCTGAGTCACTTGGGTGCCAAGAAAACAAAAGGAGCCAAGTAGTCAATGTGTGTTGACTAATTCAAGTGCTAAGAAAGAGTGAGTTTTGAGACATTCAGAAGCTAAGTATTAGTATAAAGAGCAGTGAAGGCCAAGTATCAGGGTCTATTGATGTTGATTACTAGTCTTTGGTATAGATGCTTGTTATGGCAACAAAATCTATCTAAACCATTTTTGGCTAAAATGAACATGAATTTTTGATATTAAGAAATAAGGATCTAGTCATATTGCAAATCCCTATACATTACATGCAACCAATCAGATAAAGGGAAGAGTTAGGCAGCAATAAGGATCAACCACAACTATTGACTATAACCTAGCCCATCTCCATAATGCCTATAAAAGAGGTAAAACCTAAAGAACATTATGCATGCAAGGAAGTTGTGAAGAGAAGCATCATATGTGAAGGAGAGGAATGCTAAGAGTATAGAGAGAATTTAATGGTGTAAATGATGGCTAAGTTATGGAGCTACAATGTAGAATTAGTTTGAGAAGAATAAAGATAGATAATGAAAGGATAGAGAAGACAAATCTAACTAGGAGGATCGAGATATAACTCATAAAGTGTAGATCTGACATCAAGAAGAAAGGTGCTAACTAAAATATCATGTGCTAAATCATTCTAATAGGTCATACAGAGTAGTCCTAACAAGATTTTGTAAATCTCCTAACAAAGTGCTTATGTAGTTGTGAGTTTAAATCCTTTAATCAAGGTGAGATCTAACAGTCTTGTAAGCCTTTAATAGGGTAGACATTTCACTAGGTAGATCATAGCTTGTGATAAAAACTTTGTAGCCATAATAGGCCACACTTTACAACTAGAGTAGTGAAGATTTGTGGGTGTCATCCCCACCCTAGTTTTACGTTCTACTTGGAGGGTTTTTGGATAACCAAAATATTATGTGTTATGTGTTGATTTACTTCATACTTTAAATGTGATGAATGCTTAATTATTTTAGTTTAAATGCTAAGTTATGAGATGGATGTACGGTGAAATGTTTTAGAGGTAAAAATTTTAAGTGTTGATTTAACCCCCCAAAACTTACTCTCCCATTGTTATTTCCAACAACTTCTACAAACATTTATTGTGTGACCTATTTTACCACAATGATGACAAGTGGATTTTTTGTTCTTTTCTTTATCACTCCTTTTTTCACCACCTATAGATGACTCTCCTTTCTCAATAGTAGAATATTCTAATCCAACTTTATTGTCATTTGTTCTTGGTGTTCTCATTAGTTCTTCAAAGAAATTTATCACTTCACTATGCTTATTAAACCTTTCAATGAATTCCTTTTCTACTTTCAATTCATTTTATAGTAGGTCATTTTATGATTTCAAAGTTGTAATCTCAATGTATTTCCTATTAAGTTCTTGATTTCCAATCATCAGTTGATTCATTGTGTCCAGTTGCATGTTTTCCAATTTTTGCACATTTGACAACTTCTCCTCAAGTCTGTTTACCAATAATCTTTTATCTTCTTCAATAACAACTTTAACTTCTTCAACTTTATTTTTTAGTTTAGATACCTCACACAACATTACTGATTAAAATTCTTGTTCCCTTTTCAGATTCATGACTTCTTCATTTAGGGCATTAATCTTTTCCATTAGATCTACAATTGCTACATCAAATTCTCTGGAGTTCTTGTCTTCAAACAATCCTGTAATGTCTTCTTCTTGATATTGAGTGTCATTTTGTTGAATGACCAGATCTTTTATTATCTTTAATGATTGTTGTAGTTCATCTCTTGCCTCCTTTAGTTGATGTAGGGCAAGTTATCTTTCAATCTTCTAGTTCTCAATAGTCTTTCCAAATTTGTAGACTTCCATCTTCAAGATCTTTCCTCTCAAGCTAACTTTCCTTTCTAGAGAAAAAGGCTTTGGTACCAATTTTTGGAATTATAAATGGGAAAGTAAGTTCTTAGAGGTTGGGGAGGGGGGCGAGGGGGGGAGGGGGTGGGGCGCGGGGTAAAACATTACTTAAAACTTTTACCACAAAAATATTTCACCATTCATCCATCTCATAACTTATCAAATAAAATGAAATATATCTAACCATGCATCACATCCATAGCATAATGTAAATCAACACATAACACAAAATATTTTGGTTACCGAGAAACCCTCCAAGGAGAAGGTAAAATTTGGGTGGTGATAACAACCACAAATCTTCACCACTACAGCAATAAAGTGTGGTCAATTATGGCTACAAAGTTTTGATCATAAACTATGATCTACCCTATCAAAGGTCTACCTTATTAAAGGCTTACAAAGATTGTTAGGTATCATCTTGAATAAAGGATCAAAACTTACAATTAAGTAAGCACTCTATTAGGAGATTTACAAAAGTCTATTACAATGACTTTGTCAAGAGATTTATCCTGTATCACATGTCAAAATGATTCAGTACCTGATTCTTCAATTAGCACCCTTCTGCTAGATGTCAGATATCCTCTTTAATTATTATATGTTGATCCTTTTGATCAAATACATCTTCTCTAACCTTTTATTATCTGTCTTCTAAACTGGGTTTGCAATACTTGACCTTCAATTAAACATCTTCTCCATCTCTCCTTTCGCACATGATACTCCTCTTCATGTCTCTATCATTGCATAATTCCCCCTTAGGGTTTGCCTCTTTAAATAGACATTTGGAGATAATCTTAGGTAATAATCAATAGCTCTGGTTGATTCTTATTTGCTTCCCTTTTCTGAATGGTTGCATGTATCACATAGGGATGCATGATACGACTTTGTCCTTATTGCACAATATCAAAAATTCAAGATTATGTCATCCAAAAATGGTTTACATAAAAGTTTGTGCCATTAAAAACTTGTATGTCAATGGCTAGTTCACTCAGCATCAATAGGCTTCTAATACTTGGCCTTAACTATGGCTTTTGTTGTTTACTTGACTTTTGAATCACTCGATACACATTATTCTCTTGACACCTACTATTTTCTCGGCACCTTAGTGACTCAAGACATATTGACTTCTCGACACACACTAATTCTTGGCACTAACTATCATATCACTAATCATTTATTGTTTGGACACTTATGCTCAACATGCTCTAATCACTCTGCATGCACTATTCACTTGGCCTAAGTAGTAGCTTGATCATAGTGATGACCAACTAACTATGCTAGATAATGACTAAGTGTTTTGTCACTAATTTATAAAAACCATAATGAGATTAACAAGGATGAGTGAAATGGAGATCTGAAATAACAAAGGTAGTTGTATTATTCATCAGATTATTTCATTATTAATCTCTAGCAATTGTAGCAGAAAATATCTTAATTGATTGGACTTAACAATCTTATCTATAAATCCTTTTTTTAAGGTGATATTTTATTGAATGTTTGTAAGTCCTTTAGAGCATTCCACTGAATTGAGGAGTGATAAGGTCTAGATGATCTCTGGAGTAAATCCCCTAACAGGGTCGCATCTAACTATGTGCATGTAATCTTTAACAAGGTTGGCTCCTAACCGAACTAAATTAAAAATGGCACAACATTTGGGTTGTTGGTCTTAGGTGGTTTGTTCGCTTAGCATGGTTTCCACATTAAAAATCATTGTGTCAAATGTGTGGATGATTATGTTACATGTTATTTCTTGCTTATTTGATGCTTATTTAGAGGAGGAAAGGTACAAAGAAGAAAAAACTCTTAAATATCATGTTAGTAAGAATAATACTTGGATTATTGATAGTGGATATTCACATCATATGACAGGTGATATTGATAAGTTTAATAACCTATAAGAGTACAATGATGGATTTGTTAAGCTTAGAAATGATGTTCTATGTATTGTGAAATGAATAGGTTCACTAATGTTGAATAAAAAACTTAAATGTGATGATTCTTATTGGGTTCAAGATCTAAAATATAATTTGTTGACTGTCTCACAACTAAATAACACAAGTCATTGACTAGGGTTTCAAATCAAAATAGTGAAAATATTTAATGTTGATGGAAAACTGATTGGGACTACTAAAAAAAAGGTAACCTATTTTACCTAGATTCCACTGTAAATACATGCTTGTGATGTAGTACAAGGTAGAAGAATCCCCAGAGGAGATGTCTTGGCCTCCAACAAATAAACACACAATTGAGGAATAAAAATAACACATAGATTTAGATCCAAACTAATGTCAATTCTCATAATATAATCATAAGATTTACATCCAACATGCTTGGCTATAAGGCCTTTCAGGTTACGACCAAATACATAAGCAAATACAAAAACTGCTTTACAAGATCTTGTAAGATCCAAACCCTAGCTAGCCTAGATTTTCAATCTAATAGAAAACTCCAAGAAGAATCTAAACTTGTGCTCTCAAGCCACCAAGGAACCTTCTTATTTTTCTAAGCTCCAACTACTATATCTACTAACAAACTTCACTTTTTTCAACTACTCCTCTATAGATGACTTCCTCCATGATGGATCCCATGCTAAAAGAATGATGACAAGACAAGGCCCTCTAATTACACCAAACTAAGCCACAAGTTGGCCTAGAAAGTTACATTAAATGAACCCTCAAGCTACAAGTTGACTTGGCAAAAAACATTAAATACATGAAATAAGGAACTTTCCACTAACTTCTAAAATACCACCTTGGTAAATGAAATGCCTATTTTCACTTTTTTTCTCCATTATTATTTTTATTATTATTATTTTTTTCTAATTTTCATCATTTTCTCTCTCCTCCACACTTTTAAAAAAAAATTTAAAGTATGCCCCATTTTATTTTGTGATGCAAGATGCTTCTGCATTAGACTCCTCAAGTAGATAGAAAAGTGTGTCCCATACTTTGATGTCGAAATAAATATCTGCACACAACTTCATCTTCACCAAAGGTTTCAAATCCATCCCATATGGAAGAAAAAATATAAAAATCAATCATCTATGCTTCATCCACTCAAACACCAGAATCAAATGAATCTCAACAACCCAATCAACAAGTTCACTCCTAGGAACAGAATGAACATAATTCTTCACCCATAATCTCTACATTTGATCATAACCACCAACAAAAATATCCTCAAACATGAAATCCATGTTAGCAACATAAGGTAACTCCTAAACCAAATCAAAAAAATGTAATCTCAAATCCCCAATAAGAGCAACATGTAAATCCTCAACCACATCAACAACTACTGAATCTACACCAACAACATCTAACTCCACATTAGTATAAACATCCACATGTGAATTCTCACAATCAACAATATCATCATCCAAATAGAAGAAAAAATCTAAAAATTTATCATCTATGCTTCATCCACTCAAACACTAGAATCAAATGAATCTCAACAACCCAATCAACAAGTTCACTCCTAGGAACAAAATGAACATAATTCTTCACCGATAATCTCTACATTTGATCATAACCACCAACAACAATATCCTCAAACATGAAATCTATGTTAGCAACATAAGGTAACTCCTAAACCAAGTCAACAAAATGTAAGCTCAAATCCACAATAAGAGCAACATGTAAATCCTCAACCACATCAACAACTAGTGAATCTACACCAACAACATCTAACTCCACATCAGTATAAACATCCACATGTGAATTCTCACAATCAACAATCTCATCATCCATTATAATATGCTCTATAATTTTCATGTTATATATATCTAATTAATCATGAAAAAACTATCCTCTTTAGGTTTAGTGAAGTCATCCTTTACCTCTTCCTTAACAAAAAAACATCTTCTCCTCTACACAATCTTCTTAACTAGCTAGATGGTGCAAGAGCACCTAGGTTAGGTCCAACAAACCTAAGAAGGAAATAAGGGCCTAAGAGCCTAGACGGGACATAAACCTAGTAGTTAGAAATAAGGAGTCATGAGTTTGGGTGTGAAACAAGCAACACTAAGGTATGCTGCATTTGTGGTCAATTAGGTGGAAAAGTGCAAAAAAATGATTTAGAGGGCCAACTAAGAAAGAGAGGATAGGTAGACATATAAATGGTAAAAATATGGCCTATAGGTCTTCCATGCATGTTTTGAGGTCATATGGTGTGGTCTTACCAAGTCTAAGTTGCTACAATGCAAAAATTGTCAATTTTGCAAAAAATACATATTGACAATTTTGCAAAAGGTGCAACTTTTCTTGTCAAAATGAAAGATTGGTTAAAATGTTTATTGGGAAGTTACCAAAACTTTGGATTTTGTTGAGTTAGGAGTAGAATGGGTAAATTAATCCCTATGAAGCATTTTGTATAGTTCAGAAGTTTGGTATTGTACAACATCCTATAGCATATTAACATATCGATGATAGTTTGAATGAGAATTTGAGGTTTTGATTGCTATATGATTGGAATCAAGGATTTTGTTTTCAATATAGTTTCTAAATTGTGTTTACTAAATTATTTTCTTTGGTAGGAGTTTCATTCAATCCATTTTTGTGTGCAGAATAAATGTTTTTGTAAACAGACTGCTTGCAGGCTTGCATTGGGTAGTTTGGACAAAAGATGTCTAACAGAATTCGCCATGGTTGAAACCTCATGAAACCTTGAGAAAAACTACTATAAATCCTATAGAGTATGTTGGAAAAAAAAATGGATTCAGAAATGAAGGGCCAAACCCATTCCTTGGAAGCCCTAGGCAAAACCAAGAGGTAATCAGCTAGAAATTGAGCCAAGGAAAGGGTGAATCTTGCAAAGGGCAAAGTTTTTTGAGATGAATGGGTGTTATGACTTGGTAAGGAATTGAGTGGAACCACTACATGTGGAAGATAAGTCTCTGAGTTCATTAGGGAAGAAGCAAGAGTGATGTTAGTGTTGACTCGTCTAAAAGGTCACTAAACCCTAACAAACCCTTGAAAATAGGGTTAGGACATCTAGTAGAAGTTGGGAGTTTGAAACCTTGGGAATATTGAAGGCCTTTAAAAAGTGTATCAAAATATAGAGTTATTTTGGAGACTTCTTGAGGAAATTTTTGCATTAAATCCAAATTAGTTAGTTAGGAGGGCTAATTGAGGGCTAATAGTCCTAATAGGAGATTTTGAAGAGTTTCAAGGGATCGTATAGAAGCCTAATGAATGAAGTGTGGGAAATGGATGTAAAGGAGTCAAAGAAACCCTAGGAAGATCCTCCAACCATTTAAAGAAAATTTTAACCAATTAGGAGGCTAGAATGTAGTTTCATGTTTATGAGCAAGCCTTAAATGATAGGTCAGAATAGGGGAAAAGTTGTTCCTAGTGGAGTAGGGATTTCTTATGTAGGAAGGGATATCTAGAAGTTTTTATCCACAAACTACATTATCCTACCATAGTTCTATAAAATTGGTATTAGAGACAAAATTTTATTTTAGGAATAACAATGCATGTTTGACAATAAAGGAGGAACCTCCATAGGATCCACCATGGTGACAAATGAAGAGTTGGCTAAGAAGATTTAAGAGTAGGATGAGGAGTATGTAGAGTTGAAGGATAATATAATAACCTTGGAGATTACATTTGAGAGAGTGGCTCTCAAGATTGAAGCAGTGACCAATACGGTCAATCAGTAGGAGGAATGTGACGAGAACAAGCAACAAGTGTCTAATGAAGAAGATGCACCCACATTTGATCATGCCATAGTAGAGGAACCATTTCTTAGAGCCATACAAGCATTGAATCATAAAGCATTGGAAGGAGTGCCATTTTTTAGTGAAAATTTGGATACAAACCATGTCTTAGAATGGTTGGAGGGCATGGAAAGTTACTTTGAAAGTGAGAATGTAACAAATCCGAAAAAGTGAAAGTAGCAAAGGCAAGGATGAGGGAAGCAACTCTCACATGGTGGAAGTTTGTTCAAGATGAAAGAGAGAAAGAGGGTAAAAATTCCTATGCCATTTGAAGAGTATGGTAAGAAAAATACAACAAACCTATTTTCTAGAAGACTTTGGAGTGTGAATGCATACTAAGAGGTAGAACCCCAAGTAAAGAGAGAATGATGTGGCTAGCTATACTAAAGAATTCCACAAGTTATGCCTTAGGTCCAAGGTGCAAGAAGTTGAAAGCATCAAAGTAGAAAGGTATGTCAATGGCCTAAGGTGGAATATTCAAGAGGAGATTCAATTATGGACTCCTAATACAATACAAAAGTGTTATCAACTAGCACTTAAGGTTGAGGAAAAACTAAAGAAGAAGCAAAACTTTAGTAATAAAAGTAGAGGTAGAGGTAGAGAACAAAGTATCCAAAGAGGGAATTTTGGTGGTGGAAGAGGCCAAGCAACTAAACCCCAAGGGGATATTAAAACAAGTGAAGCTAGTGGTTCAAGTAGCACGAGAGGAGGATTAAATCAAAGAGGTAGAGACAATAATAGTTTTAGGGGCAAAAGTAACAATCAAGGCAGGGGACCCTCATACTTTGCCACCATGAAATGTTATAATTACAACCAACTTGTACATCCCTCTTATAGGTGTCAAGAGAAGGCTTCTTCATTAGAGGAAAGAAAGGTGGCCTACACACAAGAAGATGTTGGAGGTAAGAAGGAAACAAATCTCCCATTGGATTCATAAGAAGGAGAAAATCTAATGTTTAGGAGGACACTCATTAGAGAGTCTGTGAGGGAGGAGCCAAGTCAAAGGAGAGCCCTGTTTAGGGTCAAGTGCAAGGTGCAAAACAAGGTATGTAAAGTTATCATTGACTTTGGTTCTATTGATACCATAGTGTTAGAAGAGGCAGTAGATAAGTTGAAATTTAAGAAGCTACCTCATAACAATCCTTATAGGGTCACATGGCTAAATAAGGGTTAGCATGTAGAAGTGAAACAACAAGCATGGATAGACTTTCATATTAGAAAGTATAATGATAGAGTGATTTGTGATATACTGCTCATGGATACATGCCATCTCCTTTTAGGGAGGCCATGGAAATACGACAGAGAAGCACAATATGATGGCAGGAAGAATGTATACAAGTTTAAGAAAGGGGAAGAATATTACACTATTCAATATTTGTTGGAAGGGGAGAACAACACTAAGACATAACTTAATGGACTCATGGTATGTGAGAAGGAGTTCCTTAAAATCATAAGGGAAGTGGAAGGAATAGGGTATGCCATTGTTGTCAAACCCCAAAATGCAAAGAGCACAATCATATCATAGTTACCTAGGGAAATGTAGGAACTACTGAATCAGTTTGAGGACATTATAGGTGATGGAGAGAACACATTTCCAACTAAGAGAACTATCAACCATTAGATAGACTTCATCCCTAAAGAAGCCTTACCTAACAAAGTAGCCTACAAAATGACACCTAGCCAACATGAGGAGATTGCCAAGCAAGTACATGAGTTGTTGGATCATAGCTTAATAAGGAAAAGTGTAAGCCCATGTGCAATACCCATTGTCTTGGTGCCAAAGAAGGGAGGTACTTGGCTCTAATACCACCTAATGTAGTACAAGGTAGGAGAATCCCCAAAGGATATTTTCTAGCCCCCAACAAATAACCACGCAATAGAAGAATGACAATAACATAGAGATTTAGATCCAAAATAATGCCATTTTTCATAATATAATCATAAGATTTACATCCAACATGCCTGAGTGTTAGGCCTTTCAGGTTATGGCCAAATAAATAAGAAAACACAACAACCACTCTACAAGATCTAAACTCTAGCTAGCCCAAATCCACCATCTGGTAGAAAACCCCAAGAAGAATCTAAACTTGTGGTCGCAAGCCACCAAGAAACCTTCTTATATTTCCATACCACAACTATTAGCTGTGTTAACAAACTTCTCTCTTCTCAGCTACTCCTCTCTAGCTGACTTCCTCCATGTTGGATCCCATGCTGAATGAATAATGACAAGAGAAAACCCTCTACTTATACCAAACCAAACCACAATTTTGCCTAACAAGTTTCATTAAATAAACCCTTACATTAAATAAAACCTCAAGCCACAAGTCAGCTTGGCAACAGATATTAAATCCATGAAATAAGGAACTTTCCACTAACTTCTAAAACGCCACCTTGGTAAATGAAATGCCTTTTTTCCCTCTTTTCTCTATTATTAACTTTTTTTCTAATTTTTTGTCACTTTCTCTCTCCTCCATAATTTTTTTTTAAAGAAAAATTTTTATTTTATTTTTTGTGATGCAAGATGCTCCTGCATCAACTTTTTTTTCTAAAGTAGAAGATGTTTGGTTATGGCATAAGAGGCTTTGTGATGTGAATTTTGATAACATGATTAAATTTAGTAGGAAGAAGAAAGTGAGAGGTTTATTGAGCTTACATAAGCCTGATAATGCTATGTGTAATGAATGCTGGCTGAGTAAGATTACTAAGTCAAGTCTCTCAAGAAAATAATATTCATCTAATGATATATTGCATTTTGCTCATACTAACCTTTGTAGTCCTATTGAAGTTGAAAGCTATTATGGTGATATATACTTCATTCTATTTATTTATGATTATTCAATAATGATGGTAATGATGTTTCTAAAACTTAAATCTTATGCATTTAGATGTTCAAATGGTATAAGCCAAGAGTTGAGAAGGAATTAGTAAGTAGCTAAAATGTTTAAGATCTATTAGAAGAGGTGAATTTATGTCTAACGAGTTTACTAACTTTTGAAATGAGAATAGAATTAAAGGGAAAGTGTTTGCACCTAGGACCATAACAAAATTCTATTGCTAAAAGGAGAAATAGATCCATTGTTGATTTTGCTAGAACATTGTTTATTGAGAAAGGAGTTGCACAAATGTTATAGAGCGAGAGAAATAGTATTCTTGTCTACACCCTTAACCAAGTACAATTGAAGAAAGGTAAAAAAAAATAGCTCATGTGTTAGAATGCTTATAATAATTGGTGAAGAAGGGGGGGGGGGGGGGTTGGATTAGTTATCCTTAGGTCAAGGTGTACAATTCAACTTTTAACAAGTTCAACTATCTTATTCAAAGTCATAAACTCACTCGACTAATATAAAAATTCATCAACAACTTAGTTTCTTCATTTATCACTTAGCTCTCTATTTAATATATGTTGAATAACAAAAACATATAACATTAAATAGCATGCATCATAAAAATAACATTCACACATGTATGACACAAATATTTAATGCAAAAACCCAATTTGGGAAAAACCACCAAGTAACATGCTACCACTTTTCACTCTTCTAAAGTGAGATCGGTTAAGAGCCAACCTTGTTAAAGGTTACAAAATACACTGTTAGGTGTGACTCTGTTAAAAGATTTAAATCACCTTGTCATGAGTGGTCTAGTTAGAGTTATTTTGATCATTCCATTAGAATGTCACCTTGGTTAAGGGTTTACAATATGACTGTTAGGTCAACCTTGATTAAAGGATTTTAATGCCACTATGTTTAGAAAGTAATACATAGGTTTGATATGATAAAATACAACTCACTTTGTTTATTCAGATCTCCATTCAACCCATTCTTGGTTCATTGATTGGACTTCATCATATTCTTCATCTATGATTTTCTTGGAAACCCTTCAATCAATCACACTTCACCAATCTTCTCACTTTTCCTCTGCTACTCCATTCTTCATTGTTAGAAATATTTAGAATAAATAAGAGAGTGAAGGGGGGGGGGGGGGGGGGGGGGGGGGGTGTGTTGGTGTTTGAAAATGTTGGAGGGTTTTCAATTATCCCCATGAGAATATGACATATCTAGGGGCAGCTAACTCCCATTCTCAACATATCATTTTAGACACAGGGCCAACTATAAGGCTAGACCCTTCTTCTTCTTTAGGCTTTGTAAAACCTAGGCGGTTGGACCTATAAATTCTTTATATGGTACCGTACTAGTTATCAAAGCATACACTGAATCTAATATAAAGTAGATAAAACCCTTATTTCTCCTATTAACTCATGTAATAACACAGATCTACAATAGCAAATTGCAACTCTATGATATTCACAAGCTGATTGAGGGCATCACATTTAGGTTCTTCAACATGAAAGGGAAATACAATTGATTATTGATGTTGATTTTTAACAAATCCTCAAACATGCAGCAATAAGAACGAATTGATCCTACAAATGATCAATGCCTAATGCATTGGGCAATTCCATGAATTGAATACATACATCTATGATATCCAGGACATATTTCATACACCAAGATATCAGATCCATCCTATCACTTTGTGATTCAGACATTGATATTCATTAAGACCTCATTTTTATGAAATATCCTTCTCAAAATAACCAGCAACCCTATCAAACACATCAAGGATTTACTTGGCCCTTTGTTCCAACAATAAAACATATGTGACATACAACTTTAAAGGGATGCAAATGGGTCTTAGCTCTTTGTTCCTAGACCACATAAGATTGCAAATTAATGAGATAGAAGACGACAATCATAATGAAACTAAAGATATTCTGGTTCACTTGTATTCATTTCCTTGAAATTATACATTCAAATGCATGAAATTCAAAAACAAAAACACCTAAAAAATCCAAAACTAGCTGAATTAACTTCACTACTGCTATTCATACAGAAGAGAAATTGCTAAATGAATGGTATCTCAGTATTGGGAATACATCAAAACTGGAACTAGAATATGGTCTCATAGTAATGTGCAAATTTTCTCCCCAAAAACTGGAACCTATACAATGAGAAATAAAGAGATAGATATAGGCAGAAGAAAATCCTGGATCTGATCAGGAAATGACAAGTGTCCACTTAGAATTCCTTCCCAAGAAGTAGAAAAAAGCCTCTCTCTACCTTCTCTCTATAATGGTAAATCAAATCCCTTTATTTGGCCTCTATAAGATAGAAATATCTCAAAAATCTCATGATGAAAGGATGTAACTGATTTTCATGTAAAAAAAAAAGAACTCAATGTAAAGAGTGAAAAATTAGTTAACTAGCTTCCAGAAAACAAGAAAACCTTTTTGAGTCAATTTTCTTCACCATCAGGCTCCAATAAAGCCTTATATCTGCCTCCTAACCACTCCTGATTATCACTGTTAAAATTTACTTGTTTTGTTGCCAATACCTTGGGAAACACAAATTGACCTATAGCAAGAACTGGTGAGCACCTGTGCAAAAACTGACTTCAGATTTAAAGAGTTCATCTTGTTCTAGTTCCAACGGTATATTGGAGTCTATATTTTGAGTACCAGAAACCCCCAGAATCACAGTTTGAAAATCACTCCTCTGCTATAAAAAACTCAGGTGTACAACTTCAGATTTTCAAAAAATTAAATATTCTAAAGTATAGACTTTAGAATAAAACTTCTTAGATTTAAAATCCTGAACGTGCACTTCATTTGAAAAATATTTTAAATTTTGGCATTTAAAATATTTTATTCCTTTTCTCTCTACCTTCAAATTTGTGGTCAACCCTCTGTTGACTGCGTGCCATATGTTGCTCTATGATTGGCCCGCCTGATCTGCATCATCCACCATGTGTCGTCACCATATTAACCCTCGCTATGTCACTATGGTTAACCCGTGAGCATCTTTGCTTGGTGACATAGCGACAACCACACAATTTTCCACGTGTCACAATCTCCTTCCATCTCCATTTTATGTGCTATATCATCATCTTATCACTGCATTCACTATCCGACTACCACTTGTCATTCAATTGCTCGTTGATGGCACTGTGCAGGTCCCACGCTATTCTATCAACACCTCGCTAGATTTTGAAGTTTTTTTGGCAGGTCGCTATGTCGCCATTGAAAAAGCTCACCATTTTTTGATGGTGAGATAGCGAATTGGTAGATTTTAGACTTCTCCAATGACCTACAAATGCTGATGTCATCATCACTATTGCATGTTTGGGCATTCAAAATTTATTCTTCTGTTACATCCAGTTGGCCGTTGACAAGGTCAGGTCCCACAAGCAACCCTTGGCTTTCCAAAAAGCCATTGTCTTAATGACATTTTACTTTGTGTGTGCAAAAGTATTTAAAGGTCAAAAGTCGCACCACAGACAATGTGGGATAAAAGCCATTTGATGGCTTTCCTTTGCATTCACTAACCTGTGGGTTCTTGTCGTTTGAGGGAGCTACTCCTTTTTCCATGTGGTTCAGCCTTTAAAAACTGATTGCAAGAGGAAAAAAATCTATCTCATGCATGGAGATTTCCCTTATTTTCAATGGCTTCATCTGCATGCAGCTTGGTTAGTTTATATGGCATGAAGCTCTGCCTTTACACGCATTGCAGGTTAGCAGTAGCATTGTTCTGACTGGACTGACATGAACAGAGATCTTGATTGAGCTAATAAAAAGTATACCACTATGGCTCAAAGTTATACTCGTCCGAATGAACATTGAGTTCTTCTTTTGAACAATGGCCCACAAATTTTCTTTTCTACTTGGGTTTTTCTTCATGTGTTCTATTTTTATAGAAGAAATATCAAGAATAGAGAGACAAATTCTCAATCTTTTATCTTCAACAATGGGTGAGTGATAAAAAAAAAAAACTATTTTTTGTGTAAGGTTTGATCAGTGGGGCTAAGTCTGACCCTCGAGGATTGAATCAAAAAACAATGTTCATGTTGTTTTCTGCAAAGAAGAGCCACAACTTCTTGCTTTGGAACATATATCTCTTCAACTTTTCTAGCTAATATATCACTACTAACATCCTTCACCTTCTTGTTTGGCTTCAAAATAGCAGGTTTCATGGTCTCTTTCTTTATGCGTTTTAGTGTCTTCTTTAACGTGCCTGTGGCTTCTTTGTTTGCTTTCACATGGATGGATCTTCCTGTTCCTCCATTGCTATGACTTCCATCTTACACAGGCTTCTTTTCTTGGACATGGGGATCCTATTGACCTATAGATCCCTCTTCACATCCCTTGCTTCTTTTCAAATGCAAATCTCCTTCTTTTCAATACGTTGGCTGCTATATCTGCCACAACCTCTTTTTTATGCAATAATTCTGCCTTTGGTGTTGACTGTTCCTTCTTTATATGTTGAAACAAGGAGCCCCTTCACCTTATTTGGCATGAGATGCTCTATTTTTAATGCTCCCTTGCCTTCTTCTTCATAGGCCCCTTTCTAATGCACGCTAAAACAATCCATGTTTTTCTTTTCACTTGGTCTGCCCTGCCATTCCTTCTTCGGCGTTGGATTTCTTGTCTTTGCTTTAGTCTTAAAATGGTGAATTTTGGGAGTCTTTCCTCCGCTATCATCAGTCCATCTTCTTCAGAAACATTTTGAAGGTAATCATGAGCATTATGATATCCACTGCCAAAGGATGACTCTCCATAATAATCCACTTCACTCGTAGTTTGGCGTCCAAACTTATGTTGCCAAACAAAGACACTAAGATCTTTAGTTACTCTCAAAGCATAACCACACTTTTTACATGTTAGTCCTTCCCCTTTTTTTGACTACATTGTTCGCACTTTTTACATGATCATCACAAAAACAAATCTTGCAACATAAGCATGTACATATCGCAAGTCGGTTGTAGGACAAATAGTGGAAAGTCTTGCTCTCAAGCTGTTGGCAGGATGCTTGATGCTCAAACTGATCATCCTCACATAACCACTGATCGCATGAAAAACATCAGAAAATTCTTCCACCATGCTCCTAAATAGTCCTCTCACATTAAATTAATGTTGCATTAGTTAGCTTCCTTGTTTATCTACTAGGATTAAGCTCTTCCTTTTTAGATTTGTCATTGACTATTTCTGAAAGGATTCTAAGCTGGGGAGTCTCTTCGAACTCAAACATCTGATCCAGACATGGATCACTTTTTATGTCGTTCTTCTAGAGGAGTATCATCCTCAAGATTATCTTCTAAACTAGACCACACAATCTTTTCTTCATTTCCTCTTATCCTATCAGTATGTTGAAAATTAGTTGGGCCCCAAAAGTGGATCCGGCTAAATTTTTTTTGTTTTTGAACAACTGAATTGCAAAATTTATACATTAACCATCTGGAACTAATTGAAAAAAAATTTGACCAATGGATCACCATTTTAAACTCATTTTATCATTGATCTACAACTTGTGATTTCCTGGTAACAGGGCCTATCGGCTGGCTTTAAAAACTGATCCGAACCTATGACCAGGCTTTGAAAATTGACACACTAAATCTTTGTTCTACATTCTTGCACCATGTCAAATCTAATCTCATGAAAAATTTGGGGTCAAAAGATAATCATTGTCAAAGTTGACCTTTCAGAACTGCCTGCAAGAAAACATGTCAGAAAATCATAAATTGCATTTGGAATCAGCTTCGAAAACTGGGCAAACTGAAACTTGGGAGGACAAAAACTGGGGCATAGTTTCTCTATCATGAGGACATTATGGATTTTTGATCTAGGCTCATGATGAATAACAAGACGCATTTGGTGAGTGGTCAAAGTGAGCTACTTGGATTTGCTGACTAGAAAGAATGACAAGAAATCATTTTTTTTGCAAATGAAATTGACCTGGAAAAGTGTGCAAATGAATTCGTCATGACTTATAAATTGACACACTTGGAGTATTTTGAGAGGACAACATAGGTGTACAATCCATTTGATCTTACCAATCATGGATCTCAAGTTATGACATCCCGAATAGGGGTTCCAATCAATCTGCACTTTATGACACCACTAAAAAGATACAAATTGCGTTTGGAATCACATTCGAGATCAAACGGATTCATCATAAGCTGAAACTTGAAACATAACAAGTCTCTAACATTTACAATGCAATGCAAAAGGATATTTCTCATTTTAGTCAACTGGGTCAAAATTATAGCTCATCAAACAGGGCTTCCTAGAAATATGTGCAAAGTGCAAATGTATGAAAACAGTAACTAACCAAATTTGAGGGGTTTGAAACCTAATCAAACAAACTCAAAATGACTCAAAATCTAAAACATAGGTTTTTAGATATGGACACTAGACACTCCCAAAGTGGTGAGTCATGAAACATTTCTAGGTGCGAGATATTCACTTGCAAACATAGCCTCCTGTCACTATTTGACACTAGGGTGAAAAATGCAGAATTGACAAATGCTCAAAAGAAGACTTCACGAAATGGCTCGGAATGTCAGTTTAACTTTATGAAATGCTTAGACATGCTAAATAAAAGGTGCTAGAAGCATTAAAGACCTCTTGGGTCTCAAAGGTACAACCAAGTACAAATGCATTTAAAAGCATTTATAGGGCTCAATTTTCTCAACAGTGCTCAAAATTCGGGCTACAATTTTGAGTGTCAACAGGGTGAATCAATTACTCAAGTTCTATATGTATCACTTGAACAATAAAACATTAAACAATTCATTGTTCTACTTATCCTATTGCTGCTCTGCCTCTACTATAAAACTATCATAAATATAACTTGCATTGCATAATGAAAACATTATCAAATATAAACATTTATAAAACATTCATCATAGTTTGACACTATGATTTTACGTGGAAACCTAATTTGGAAAAAATCACCAGTAACATGTCACTCTTTTTCACTCTTTCAAAGTGAGTTCTGTTAGGAGCCAACCCAATTAAAGGTTACAATACACACTATTACATATGACCTAGTTAAAGGATTTAATCACCCTATTAGGAGTGGCCTTGTAAGAGGAATTTGATCATTCCATTTAGAATGTCACCCATTTAAAGGATTTACATAGACTGTTAAGTCTTCAAATGACTATTAGGTCAACCTCTGTTAAAAGGACTTCAATAAAAAATGTTTAGAATGATAAAAAAGAAAAAAATAGGGTTGATCTGTGTGATTACAACTTTCTTTTGTTGGTCCAAATCTCTATTCAATCCTTATGCTGGTTTAGATCTTTGTTCAGTCCTTATGCTGGTTCAAATCTCTATTCTATCCTTATGCTAGTTCATTGATAAACCTTTCACTATCATCTTTGATCTTGATCTACTTGGTCTCCCTTCAAGCAATCAATCCACTCTTCTCATCAACATTTAAGCCTTCTGCTCTAATTTTCTTATCAACAACAACATCATATCTATAAACATTCTCCTTTAGCTTCACATTCACACACTTGTATGCTTCTGATCAAACTCCTTCTTTATATCTCTTTTCACATACAAACTCTCTCATACACACAATGGATGGGCTCAGCTTGGCTTGACTAGACACAGCTAGACATGACATCAAATAATCAATTCTATATCTCTTTAAATAGGCAATTTTTGCTTTACCATTTTCTACATCCACCATAGATCTTAGGGTTTATGATCAGATTCAACTTGATTCAATGTATCTATTCATCTTCTTGATCATCCTCTAGAAACTTTTCTAGAATTTTTCTATTAGGTCTTTACTTAATCACCTCCTTGAATTTAATGATCCAACTCATCAATCTTATCTTTAAGACATTTTACATCTTCTAAGAAATCAATTGAGTTGGCTTGATCTTACAATTTCTTAGAATTTGCTCACTTACTATCACTCGACAATCTCTAAGTTCTGATACTCGGTCGACATTGAAATACTTGGTCATTGTAAATCTTCTTGTTCAACATCAACTAACTTGCTCAATCAACCCTATATTTTCTCAGCATTAAATTTAACTTGTTTGACATTAGAATTACTTGACACTCCTTAGTATTTTACAATTTTTCTTGACTTAGCTTAGCTTTCTTAACATAAAAAAATACTTTTCTTTATCAAAGTCTATCTAATCAAATGCCCAATAGCTTCCTTTTCATATCTTCAACCTTTCCTCTAGGTGCTATAGTAATGAGTAACTTCTCAAATCCTCTTCATCAATCAAATAGATAGGAAATTTAGATTAGGTAGCAACTATCTCACCCATGGATTTGACATCAATGAATAAACAATAATTTTTCCAATTGTAAGTTTCCAACATTCACTGTCCTTCACAAATTTTCCAATCAATAACCATAAACCATCTCTTGTGCTTACTTAAATAGGTAGCTTTAATCTTTTTCCACTTAAACATAACCATAGATCTTAATGTTTGATCTTGATTCTTTCACAAACAATTATCATTCTGACACTCGATCAATATTGTGTTCTTCAACTCAGTCATCATTGGGTAGCTTGATCTCTACTATTATGTCTCTCTCAGCTTATATAGGCTCACTCGGCCTTTACTATGCTTGATCAATACTTTATCTTTCCTTCATCTCTCTTGATCACTACAATCACTTGAATGATACTATTATGCTCAACTATCTCTTAAGTTTCTTAATCTTCTAATTCAATTTCTTCATTAACCTAGTAAAACTATTGCTCAGTCAAGCTTGTGTTTTACTCAACTTCTTGTCTATAATTAAACATCTCTTCCATACTTTAACTCATCTGCCTTCTCCATTTCATATAATGATCAAACAACACATTATCTTGTCAAATACCAATTGATCAAGTGCCCCATGTGATTCCATCATACTTTCTCCTCTTTACTTAGCAATTTCACTAGTTTATTTAGTTAACTCTCTTTTCAAATTCTCTTCATCAATCAAATTGATATGACACTCTACATTGTTAGCAAATGTCTCACTAGTAAGGTTTAAAATCAATAACAACATAAAAATTGTTCTAATCATAGTTTCCAACAATCTCTCTCTTTGGCATTGATGGAAACACCTTTAGTTACCATACAATGGCAAAAGTAACAACTTGTTCATCAAGAAAGAAAATGTTGTTACATCCCTCTATTTTTTATACTAGATTTTCATTAATATCCTTAGTTTCATTTTGATTCTCATCCATGCAATCTCCAATATGCTCATTGTTTTCTTCTTTTTGTACACTTCTCCCTCCATGATACCAATTGCAATGACTCCCTCCTACATTTACTCTATGACACCAATTTTGATGACTCCCTCCTACATATACTCTTCAGATATTGGATGGTAACACTTGTAGCTATATTCTTGCTCTTTGAAAACAATGATAAATAAATCATCCTCAATATCCATCATCTTGAATGATATTTGAAATTACCTCTTCCTCTATCATCTTTATCCTTGACTGCTTGCAACCTCATCAATTCATGCTTATCTCCTTCTTTTTCATAGCTTTAGGCAGCTCCTAAAGTGTGACCTTCTGCATCAATCTATAAGATATTCTAATCATAACAATTGATAAAATGTTTAATCTCTTCTTATTTTTCTTTAGATTGAGGAATGATCCCTGTCTTACCTCCTAAATACACATATGCATCCTTAGATAATGCCTTAGTGATTATATTAGCTATCTACTCCTCCGTGTTCAAATATTCTAGTCTAACTTATTTGTCTTGTACTAATTCTATCAAGTAATGCTACTTGATTACAATGTGTTTGGTCTTTGTGTGCATCACATGATTCTTAGATATGTTTATATCACTTGTGTTGTCACATTAAATCACCATAGGCTTGATAATCTCCTCCTTCATACCTTTTAACAATTGCTTGATCCACACAATTTTTGAACAATTAATTGTTCCAACAACATATTCATCTTCTACTATGGATTGAGAAATACAATTTTTCTTCTTACTTGTCCAAAAAATCAATCCCCTACCTAGAAAGAAAGCACCTTCCCTTGTACTCTTTTTATCATCAATATTTCTAGCCCAATCAACATCTGTAAAAATTTTCAGCTCAAACTTCTCAATCTTCTTATACCATAAACCATTGTCTTTTGTTTCTTTTAAATATCTCAAAATCTTTTTCATATCCACCATGTGATTCTCCCTAGTATTAGTAAAAAAATCTTGCAACAATATCAACAACTAATGCAATGCTAGTCCTGTTAGAATAACATATTACAATTTTCCAATCATCGGCCTGTACAATATCAGATTTACTTTAGCATGTTCATCATTCTTTGAAATTTTATATCTAGTAACCATAGGTGTTCCAATTAGTCTTTAATCTTCCATTACAAAGGTGTTCAATATTTCCTTGATATAATTTGATTGTGTAATATATATACCTCTCTTAATCTGATAAACTTGAAAAACAAAAAATACTTAATAGACATTGACATCTCAAATTATTTCTTCATCTCATTAGAAAATAATTTGCACAATATATCATGTCCTCCAATTGTGACATCATCAAAAAACTTTTTAGCTAGCAATATCCTATTCTCATATTCACTTTTCAAGTATGGATTGCCATTGTCATTAGTTCTTGCAAAACTAATTTTTACCAAATATGAATGTAACATTTCATACCATGCTCTAGGATCTCATTTCAAACCATATAATGTTTTGTACAACTTACATACCATACTCTTCTTGCTAGGATCAACAAATCCTTCTAGTTGTTCAACATAGACTTCTTCTAAGATTCCATTCATAAGTGAAAATTTTACATCCATTTGATATACCTTAAATCCTTTATTAGAAACATCTGAAAGAAATGTTCTTACTTCTTCCAACCTTGCAACTAGGACAAATGTCTCTCCATAGTCAATTCCTTCCTCTTACACATATCCCTTACAAAATAGTCTTTCTTTTTTCCTTGTGACTTCACCTTTCTCATTCAACTTATTTTTTAATACCCACTTGGTTCCAATCACATTCTTGTCCTTTGGTCTATGTACCAATGTACATGTCTTATTCTTCTTTATTTAATATATTTCCTCACTCATTGCATTAATCTAATTGTCATTCTCCAAAGCATCTTTAATTGATTTAGGTTCAAACTCATATAGTAAACATGCATCATTCTTCAACTTACTTTTTGTCATGAATCCTAAATCTTTGTCTCTAATGATTTGATTAGCTGTATGACACCTTCTCAGTTATTTTGCTAAGATATGTTCAAATCTACTTTCTTCTTGTGGTAGTTCAGTTGATCCATCTTGCTTATATTCTTTAGGTATCTCCTATTATAACTTGACATTGTCTATCTACTATTTGATCTTCTCTCTTTGATGTTCAACTTTTTCTCTTAGTGACTTGACTCCTACAACCTAATGCTCAATAGTATACTAATGCTTAGTAGCATGTTGATGCTTGAAAGAGTTGTTCTACTAAACCTCGATAGTTCCTAGCTATTGATGCTTGATAGCCTCTTTCTGTAGTTTAGGTAAGGTACTTGATTCACCTTCATAGATGTATAAAAAGTTGTTTAAATATTTAGGTTATTTCTTGCATTCTTCTTCATTCATTTCTACAAATTCATCAACTCTAACATTTTCACTTTCCACAATTTTGTTGGTGTTAGAATTCAAACACTTGTATGCCTTACTTTTAGTGGAATTTCCTAATAATATACCTTCATCACTTTTTGCATTAAGTTTTCCTTTCCTTACATCTTTCAATATGTGATACTTGCTTCTGAATACTTTGAAATAATTGACATTAGATGCATATTCATACCAAAGTTCAAAAGGGGTTTTGTTTGCACCTTTTTTGACTTGAACTGGGTTAAGATTATAAACAAAAATACTTATAGCTTCTCTCCAATAATTTTATGAAATATTATTTTCCATCATTAGTGATCTTGCGTAGTCCATGATTGATATATTTATTCTTTCATCTATCTTAGTCTATTGTGGAGTCCTTGGTGGACTCATTTGTCTTTTGATTCCTTTGTCATTGCATGATATATTTAATTCCTCATATATGAATTCACCTCCTCTATCTAATCTCAAGTATTTTAGACTCTTATCTATTTTTTTTTCAACTCTAGCCAAATACCACTTAAACACTTGAAAAGCATCATATTATTCTTTGAGAAACATCACAATCATCATTCTAGAGAAATCACCAACAAATAGAATAAATTATTTTTCACCATAATAACTTTGCACTCTAATGGGACCACATAAATCAGTATGAACCAACTCCAAAATATCATTAGAACAATAGGTCTTTCTCTGGAAACTAGACTTTGTCATTTTTCCCATTTGACATTGTTTGCACATCACTTCAATCTTGGTAATCCTCTTACTCTTTTCATCTTACAAATATTTACCAAACTATCAAAGTTCACATGACACAACCTATTATGCCATAACGAAACATCTTCAAATTGTGCAAATAAACAGGTATCTTCATATTGGTCTCAATAGAAAAAGTTACCTCTTGTTTTCTCTCCAATTCCAATTAGTTCACCAAAGCATCATAGATTTTTGTCTTCTTGTTTTCGAATTCAACTCAGTATCCTAAACTATTCAATTGTGCCACACTCAATATATTATATTTCAATCCGTCAAACCAATATGCATTGCCATATTTGATCTTATCATTCAATATAATTGATCCTTTACGTTTCACATCATATGATGCATCATTTCCAAATTTAACACAACTTCCATTATAGTATTCTATCTTTTCAAAATTACTTGTATCACCTGTCATATGATGTGAGAAACCACTATCAATTATCCATCTATCATTCTTATTCACATGTGGGATTAAAGTAGTTTTCTCATCCTCATCAAATTCATCTTTTATTGCCACATCAATAACTTCTTCATCATTTTCATTAGAATCACTTTTAGAACCATCTTCTTCAACAATGTAACAATATTTCATACCTTTTCCTTTGTAGTCTTTGTTACCTTGGTTGTCTCTATTGTCTCTTCTTCTTTGGTATTTTTTGTCTTTCCTTTATGCCCTCTCATATCTTTAAACCCATCTTGCAGCAATATAAACAATTTTTTTACATATAAACAAATAATAGGAAGTTTACCTTTGTATTTTCCTTTTCCTCTTAGTAGCCTTCTTGCCAATAATTCTTCAACATCATCAAGGTCCTCATTTGATTCATTGTCACTATCCACATGCTTATTCTTTTTCTTTCTTTTAGATCCATCAAGGGTTAGTTGAGATTTAAAAGCACATTTAACACTAAAGGTGTACAATTATCAAATTTTGACAATTCAAATCTAGTGAGTCTACCAATTAGACTATCTTAGGTCAGATCACTACTAGGTGTACATCTTAGTCCTTGAATTGAAGATACATTAATTATAGATACCCTAATTGCATAGATTGGAAGTAAAGTCCTCAATAATATCTTATCACAGTTTCATCATATATGTCTACTCCAACTCCTCAAATTGCATTCACCACTTCTTTGATTTGACCGCAATACTACACAACAGTCTCTCCTTTCATTCTCATATCATCAAACTTGCTTTGGAAGCTTTTTACTTTAACCCTTAATACATTTTTGTTTCCTCCATGGATTTGTGATGTAGTTGAAATTCCTCAAATAATTAACATAAACATAAGAGAGAAAGAACACAAAAATAAATATTAGAACTCCAAATTCTTCTTTATTATTCTTCCCAATCCTCCTCCTACAATGAGATAAATTAAAATTTTAATTACAAATCTAAAATTACCATTTATAGAAATTTTTTAATAAAACTATTTTTTCCATTTTTGATAATTTTTAAAAGGACTCGAAAAAGCTGATTTTTTTTTGTGAAGTTTCCTAAAACTGAGATAAGATGAATTGCCAACTAACATTCAAAATTGGAAGTAATATTTCAAGGTTATTAATAAAAATCAACTTTCTCAAAACTAAGAAAAACATTAAAAGCTTTAAAAAACTACTAAAAGCTCTTGCTTAGAAAGCCACTAAAAGCTCCTACATCATTCTTCTCTGGTTGAAAAAATGGAGCTCCTACAAGTTGTTTTTTGAATGTGTATAGCTTTTTTTCTAAAACTTTTTCGTCCATTATATCAAACATTGATTTTATTGACTCAGAGGAATGCAAGTTTATTCCTTCTTCTTGGTCTTCTGATTTTTTGACATTTTTTTATTCATCTTTGCTTCTGTCACTAGATCCCTCTTCCTCTTATTTTTCTTAACCCATATTCTACACAATATCTTCTCAGCCTTTAAAATCCAAAATTCTATTTCTTTTGTATAAACCTTTGTACCATAATCATTTATGTCTTCAAAAAATAATATATCAACATATTCATCATGACCATAATTAACATAATATCTTTGGGAGCATTCTTATACCTCATTAAAAAAATCTGAATCATCTTCATTAGAAATCTCATTATAAACAACCATTTCTATTTTCTTATTCTGAACATTAGGCTGAAAATGAGAAAAGGACTCTTCCAGTGTGGCTATGTTTATCTTGGCTTCTTCAATTCTTGATGTCAAAACAATCATTGGTATACTCACCATTTTTTGGATCTTTGTTTATTTTTGTGTCTCTTCTCTCCTTTTCTTTTTCTAAATAATCTTTTGAATAGGCCATGTGAACTTCTTCTTGACTGGTAGGTATGATTTTTGCATTTCTAATTTTATTAGCTTTCTTAATTGTTGCCAACTTTTTTGTAATTATCTTAACATTTCTTTCAACTCTAATCATCTCTTCTCTTCCTCCTTCCTCTTCCTCTCTTTCTCTTTTATTTTATTTTCTTCTCTTCTCTTATGCAAATACTTCATCAATAAATCTAGTTCTTCAAACAAGTCCATTAACCTTGCTTCTGCTTTGCCTTTGTCTCAACCTAGGTATTTGATCTCCTCTACCTAGTCTTCTGGAAACTAGTTCCTCTTCTCAACCTACATAAGCATAAACTCAAAACACAAAACCACAAAATCTCCTTTTCCCAGACCTTTTGTTCTTTGATACCAACTGATGTAGCCAAAATTCCTCAAATAATTAACATAAACATAAGAGAGAAAGAACACAAAAATAAATATTAGAACTCTAAATTCTTCTTTATTATTCTTCCCAATGCTCCTCCTCCTACAATGAGATAAATTAAAATTTTAAATACAAATCCAAAATTACCATTTTGGAAGTTTTTTTTAATAAAACTATTTTTTTAACATTTTTGGTAATTTTTAAAACAACTCAAAAAAGATAATTTTTTTCGTGAGGCTTCCTAAAACTGAGATAAGATGAACTGCCACCTAACATTCAAAATTGGAAGTTATATTTTGAGGTTATTAATAAAAACCAACTTTCTAAAAACTAAGAAAAGCATTAAAAGTTTTAAAAAAATACTAAAAGCTTCTGCTTAGAAAGCCACTAAAAGCTCCTGCATCAATTTGTGTCAACTTGTCCCACATTTTCTTTTCAGTAGTTCATTCCTTCACATCATCAAACTTAGGATGACTTAGAGAAGATGCTGTATCTATCATCATTTGATTGTGCTCCTTCTTTTCCTTTATCTGTTCAACTGTCATGGGTCTAGGTACTTCAATGTATTCATTATCTAGGTGGTATAGTGCATAATATGCAACTCAATCTTATCAAGCATTGGCATGCTAGGAAGCTCTCTTTATTCATATTGGGTACCTATTTCTTGTACATCTTGATCTTTGGCTCGAGTCCCTTCAAACTTTCCTTACAAACACCAAATCTCTGATACTGATTGTTAGAATGGTTAGAACAAATGAGAGGGGGGTGAATTAGTTATCCATAGGTCCATATGTGACAATTCGGCATTTAACAACTTCAACCAACTTATTCAAGCTTGTAAACTCACTTGACCAATATTGCAACTCATCAACAACTTAGTTTATTTACTTATCACTTAGCTCTTTGTTAAGTATATGCCGAATAGTGAAAGCATACAATAGTAAATAGCCTGTATCATGAAAATATACATTTGTACATGTATGACACCAAGATTTAACATGGAAACCCAATTTGGAAAAAACCACTAAGTAACATGCTACTACTTTTCACTCTTCTGAAGTGAGATTGGTTAAGAGCCAATCCTGTTTAAATGTTAAAAACCACATTGTTACGTGTGACCTTGTTCAAGGATTTAAATTAACATGTTATGAGTGTCCTTGCTAGAGGTCTTTAGATCATTCCATTAGAATGTTACCTTGATCAAAGGGTTTACAATATGACTATTAGGTCAACCCTAATTAAATAATTTTACTACCACAGTGGTTAGAAGTAACAATTAGGTTTAATTTGATAAAACACAACTCACTTTGCTTGTTTAGATCTCCATTCAATTCATTCTTGGTTCATTATCTAGACTTCATCATATTCTCCATCTATGATTTTCTTAGCAACCCTTCAAGCAATCACACTTCACCAATCTTCTCACTTTTCCTTTGCTACTGTGTTCTTCACCATCCTTCAGAAATTCACCAATCAACAACCATAAAATATCTCTTGTGCCTTCTTAAATAGGCAGCTTTTGTTGGTCTTAGAATAGTTTTGACATTTGAGTGTCAACACACTTAACCAATTTCTATATTGAAGCCAAGTATACTATGTATGCCGAGCCACAGTATGTGTCAAGTTAGATTTCTAATAGGTTCCTAGTGACTTCAGGTGCCAAGCATTATATAAGTGTCGAGTCATAGTTGATGCCGAGCAAGTTAGAATGCTTCATATGCTAAGTGAGTCAGAATTATACATGTGCCGAGCAAGAAAAAATGTAATAGGTGCCGAGCAATCCAAGATCAAACATGTGCTGAGCACCAGTAGTCTAATATGTGCCGAGTAAAACAGAATCAACATATGAGTTTGTGCCCTCACAAACTCTGATGTAAACCATTTTTGGAGCCAACATAGAGGGATTTCAAAGGTGAACAAGGATAATATTGAATCTTTTTCATTTCCTATGTAATCAGCATGCAACCAATTAAAAAAATGGAGAAGGCATGCAACCAATGATAAAAATGCAAGGAATGAGCAGGAACTTAAGATTCAATATGGATTATAGATCCATACCTAACCCTAAATCTTCACAAATATTTAAAAGGACATTAAAAACTCCATTATATGTGTGGAAGAGAATAGTGTATGGGGAAACTATAGCGAAATTCAGTGTGAAGAGTGAAAGAATTAGAGGAACAGAGCAACAATTACACATCCAGTTGATCAAAACAAGACAAGGATAAGAACAAAGATCAGATCAAGCAACGGTCACATCAGAGAGAGCAGATCAAGTGCCTGAATCCAACAATTAAAGATTGCATACTATCAAGTTTATTGTTCTAATACTTTCTTGCCATTGTATTAGATGTTGGAAATCCTATATTGATAGGTTAGCTTAACAGTTAGGTGGGAGAACCTTTTGAGAAGGTGATTGAAAATCTTATTGAATTAGGTGGATTTAATAACCTATTGTAAATCCTTTAACATGGTGACACTTCATGTAAAGTGTTTGTAAATCCTCTAACTAGGTCACTATTGACATAGTGTAAAGCCTTTAATAGGGTAGGACTTTGACATGACAAACCATTAGAAGTGGTCAAACAATTATTGCTACAGTAATTTTTGTGGGTATCATCCCCACCCCAATTTTACCTTCTTATTCCTAGAGGGTTTCTAGGTTACCAATTCTGGTGTCATGTGTTTACTTTATGTTCATTTAATATGTTTAGATGCATGTAGTTTATTTTCAGTTAATTATTTTAAAGGAGTTGAAAAGGTTAAAGTGTGATACTTCTAATTCACCCCCCCTCTTAGAAGTACTCTTCCCATTTTGAACATTCCAACAATTGGTATCAGAGTGACAAGTTCTCACAAGGAGAAGCATAACAGCTTAGAGAAAATATCTGAAGATGGAAGTCTTCAAACTTGGGAAGATCATAGCCAATGAAGTGATTGATGTAAATCTAGCTCTACACAAATTGGAAGAAGCTAGAGAAGAATTGAGAAAGTCCTTAAAAAGAAGGAAGGATATAGCCATAGCTGAAAATGACATACACTACAAGGAGATTGATACCACACAAGTGTTTTCCAATAGAAATTCTAAGGAATTTGATGCAACAATAGCATAATTGATGGAGAAAAATAGAGTACAAGCTGAAGAAATTAGATTACTCAAGCTTTAACAAGAGTCACAAGGCATAATGCTTTGTGAAGTGATTGAACAAAAGAAGAAAGCCATTGAAGACAAGGTCATGATAGAAGATGACAAGAGAAAAATCTTACCAATAGACTGGAGGAAAAGGCAATTGAGTTTGAAAGAATCTCAAACATGTAGCTGGATACCTTGAGCTAGATGATGAATGCTCCTCATGAATTGAACATGAAGGACATTGAGATCTCCACCTTGAGAATGCAAAATGAGAAATTGCAGAATGAAGGACTTAGTTACACCAGCACCAAGCAAAGAGAATCATCCAAGACTACAGAAGAAAGGAGTAACAAAGCTAAGAACACTAAACCTACTTGTCATTTCTGTGGTAAAAAGGGACATACCTCTAATGTGTGCAAGAATAAGAATGGTCATTAGCATGATAAGCCTAAGAAAGTAAGCTTTTGTCACAAGTGTAAAAAATAAGGACATCAAACACATGAATGCAAAACCAAGACCACAAGGACACCAAGATTTGAAGATCACTGCTACAACTACAAAAAGTATGGACATAGAGCATTTGAATGTAGATCAAAGCCTATGTGGACACCTAATCAGTCTACAAAAGGAAACAAACATGGTCATCACTACAATTGAGATTATAACACTAGGTATAGCTATCACTATTGTCAAGAGTATGGACACATTCCTAAAAATTGCATAAGAAAACTAGTCGTATCAGCAGGAATTGCCCAAAAAAGTCAAAAGCACCCAAGACAAAAGTCAATAAAGGAAAATAGAAGGTTGATGTTGAACAAATAAGAGGGCAAATGAACAAGACTTGGAAAAAGAAAGATGAGTGCAACACATCAAATGGAGAGATCACTTCACCCAAGAGGTCAAGTGATCACATCTCATCCAACTAAGCAAAAATAGGTGTATGGGATTGATATACAAAGTTATATCATACATCAGTTCCAAGACAAAGAAGTAATACAAGGAAGAAATCTACATGAGCAAAGATGCCAAGTCAAAATTTAAAGTTTTTGTAAATACTGTCGAACTGTCCTCATCTGCCAAGTAAAGCTCCAATGGATGTTGAGTTTCTAATAGCGACCAAGTTGATAGTTGAAGTTGAGTGAAATAGAATTCTAGTGGAAGCTGAGTAAATGGAATATAATGGGAGCTGAGTCATGTTGAATCCTTCAAGTGCCGAGTTTACAGTTGTATGCACTAAGCATTTAATGCTAGGTCTTAACAGGTAAAAGGTCAAATTTCAATCATTTTCACACCATTCAAACACAAAGAAAAGATGAGAAAAGAGAAGGAGAAATCATACAACAACCTAACAACCATTTGCATCAATCTCAACAATAATTCAGCACAAACTCATCAATTTAAAGGTATTTATCAAGTGTCGAGCTACGCATAGTTAAAGTTTTTAATACATTAAAACCCTATTTCAATAAAATGGCCTCTAGTTCAAGAAGCCTTGAAGGAAAGGAAGGTCACGAGGTTTAGTTAGTTAGCAATGAGGTCAAACAACCTGAGTTTAGGTCAATCCCTAAAGTCACCTACAAAAATGACCCAGCTTGTGCATTATCCATTATCCCACCAAAAGTAGTCATGGTGCAAGATGTGAGAAAGTGTTATAACTGCAAGATAGGTGCAATAGGTGACCTAGAAACATTCCAAGCCTATGATAAACTATGTGAGAACAAAATTTTTAAGGATGAATTCCAGATTGTTGAGAAAAAGGGTTTGACCAATGCCCTAGTTTACCCTACTAGATTCAAAACTAAATGGATACAGATTGTTCTGAGTAGAATTCACGATGGATGTTTATGGCTAGAAGCAGAACCAATAAATATCACAAAAAGGATAGTGCATAGGGTTATGAGTTTCCTGACCCTAGATCAACGTAAGACCCTATGCAGTGATTGCAAAGAGATCATTGAGAGGAATATAGGAGCCAAATGGAATAAGAGGGGTATGACTATTGATATTATCATTGATCCTCTTCTAGATTTTGCTGTGAGAATAATATCCCACAATTTTATCAATCCAATAGATTGAACAGTGTGCCATGCATAGCTATTGATGTAGCATACAAACTGGTAAAGAAAGACAACACATATGATCTATCAAAACTCATGTTGCCGAAAATAAATAAAAACATAGGAGCAATAAGGAGATCAAAAGGTGCTCAATGCAAACTTGGTTCAGTTCTTATGTGTATATTCTTTTATGTTATGGAAGAGTTTCCTTCTATTTTAAAGGTGAATTGGAACCCTAACCAAACTAAAATTACACAAATCAATGAGTTCATTGATCAGATGGGTGACAATTTTGAGGCACAAATGACAAGCTATTTTGAAGATTTTAAGAAATCCATGAAGCAGAGAATGAGAATACCAGTTTCATTGGTAGAGCAACATGTCAATGACATATGGTTTTTGGTTGACATTGACTACATGTACATTCAAGTAGCAATACCAAGAGTAATATGGCTAAGGTCATTTGGATATGAGCGTGATATAGATGAAGCCTCAACAGCAATCACAACATTGCTTGTAGAAGAGATAGACAAGAAGGCTCCTCACTTTGGAACATATGATGTTGTTAAATCAAAGGTTGAAACTAAATCAAAGACAACCATTTTTATAAAAAAGAAAGATAAATGAGTAAAGAAGATAAAGAAGAAATTTGGAGCAAGCATTGAAGGAGAAGTAGGTGGTGAAGAAGAAGAAGAAGTAGAAGGAGAAAGTGAAGAAGAAGAGGAAGAAAAGAAAGGCTAAAATTCAGCCTCTAGCTCAGCCTAAGCCTAATAAGGTCACTAAGCTTGCATAAGCCAAGCTAGCTTTGACAACAAGGGCTACTATAAGGGCATCCACACAAAAGGCCAAAGAGGCAAAAAAAGAGAAGAAGAAGGCCAGTGAATAGCCTGCTGAAGAGCCAAAGAAAAGAAGAAAGTATGTGACACAGCTAGATATTGATGATGAAGAGAGAACATAGTTAGAGGACCTCATCCAATTTAGAGTGGTAAGTCATCCTCCTAAGTCAGCAATTGACAAACTTTGTGAAAAGATAAGGAATGCAGATTTAAATGATTTAAAGACTCTTGATTTTAATAAGCTCAACAGAGAAGAGAAAAATAAAGTAGAGGAATCTGTGTATGCCATGATGGTAGAATTCAAAAACACACCTCTAGAACTTGACAATACCATGCCCAAGGAACTATATGAGATAATTGAAAATAAATGGCATTATTCTCTGAAAATGGAAAAGGAGATTAGAGAATCTACCTTAGCCTAAGTAAAGAATGACATAACAAAGGGTCAAATAACAAAGGCCAACAAGAAACATGGTGGAAAATTTGCACCTAAGGATAGAGCCTTTAGCATTCTACAAAACAAGATAGAGGATGTAGTGAATAAATCCACACAATTGTGGAAAACAATTTATAAAATAACTGAGGACAAGAAAGAAGAAAAAAATAGGGTAGAGACTAGTGCCAAGGAAAAGATAGAGGAAAAGAAAGTAGAAGAAAAGAAAAAAGAGGAAGAGAAGTAAGAGGAAGCAATAGCTAGAGCAGATGAAGAAAAGAAGAAAGAGGAGGAAGATAAGAAAGATAAGGAGGATAAAGAAAAAGGTAAGGAGGAAGAAACACAAAAAGAAGATATGGAAACAACTGAACAACATCAAGAAGAGGAATAGAGTGTGCAAGACACAAAAATGCCACCTCCTAGTCCACCTCATGCAACCATCACACTTGCAGATACAATAATCATTAAGGATGTTCCTAACAATTCAGCTCAGAACATCAATCCCCTAATTGCAGAGGATCTCTCCAAGATCCTTCACCAATCCACTCTATAGGCACAATTATGCACAAGCCTTGTATTGGTGAGTGTAGATGAGTTACAAAAGGAAGTAGCAGAACCTCAAAGAGAAAAGGTGAAACCAAAGGAACCACCTTTCACCTACACAGCTACTAGGACTAGAATTTTGATGCTTCCACCACCTATAATAGTAGGTGATACATTACAGAAGCCAAGTGCAAAGGAAGGAAAGTCAGATGAGAAGGAGGATACATCAAAAGTAAAAGAGAAGGCCACCATATAGACATTGGTAGAACTACCAAAGATTGGCATTCCTACAAAGACCCTTCACAAGCCAAGCACTGAAGTCACACCTTTGCAAATCTCAACTCTAGGCTCAAGTTCAACCAGAGTGGCCAGGGTACTTCACTATGGAGACCCTCAATTAGATGAAGACATTGTAATACCTTCCTATGACTCCAAGACCATCACAATGGCACAAATCAATGAAATGAAAAATGCATTAAACAGAAGGATGAGGCAAGAAATAATCATAAAAGAGTTCAAACACAAGCAAGCACTACATGAGATTAAGGACCTCTTTATGGATGCCTTCAACTTGGAGTCACTAGATGAAGCAAAGCCCATAATAGAGAAACTATTAGATATAGTTGACCAGGTGCCCAATGAAGATCAGGATACTAATGCTAAACTCATGGAATGGTCAGAGAGAAAATTTCAAGGGAAAGTAAATGAAAAGATATCAAGTGGTATAACACTTGAACAGGTTGAGTTGGCCAAGAAAATAGACAAGCTTAAAGCTATACTTGAGAACATTTTCTCATTGTACAGAAAGATGTGTGATTTTTCCAACTTCACACATGAAACAAGTCAGAGAATAATGAGCTTGGAAAGAAATTTGAAAATTTCTAGCATGCATCTGCCAAAGGATCCAACTCAAAGTGAGAAGCATTTTGCACAATCACTTCACACTCAAATGGAGTTCACTATACTCATAGTAGAGGAAGCCAATATAAAGGCTAAATTAATGCAAATTCAATCCTCTATCACCCCACATTTGAAAGTCATCCACAAGGAGCAAGTATATGTAGAAACAACTCCAAAGAAAGATCCTAATCTTTCTACACTTGATGAACTTATACACCTTGCTGTAGAGACTGCCATCCAACACAAGTCACTTGACATTGCTTTGGAGAATTGGGATGCAACTTTGGAATTAATAATGGAGGTAAATAGTAACTTTGGCTAAGTATGGTAGAACCCTTTGACATTAGTGTAAAAAAGGGGGACTTATATGTTTTAGGGGAGATATAAGGGAGATATAATATTTTGATGAAGATATCACTAAGGGGGAGAATACTATATATTTTGATAGCCAAAAGGGGGAGATAAGTAATAAGAGATAGTAAGGGGAGATACAAAATTTTGGCAATCATATGGAAGATAGCTCTATTCCACATAAGATCTGATACAAAATGCAAGCATTCCATAGCTTTGATAGATCAAATAACACAGGTATAGAATATAGGAATAGGGCAAAAGATAAAGAGTATTAGCACATAATTTTGGTTTCAAGAATGTCAAGGCACAATCAACTCAGGGGTGGTAACAAGGTATTTTGAACAAATTTTGAAATTTTGTACATATGTAGAACAAAATGAAAGATGTACTCATAAGGACAGATGAATAAATGTCTAGTTAAGTGTTTTTGACACTCATGTAAAAGGGGGAGATTGTTTTTGAAATTAAAAGGGACCAAAAGCAAGGGGGTCGACCCTTAATAGTCAAAAGGCTGGTAAGTGGCACATTACCAACTAGTAACAAAAACAAACAAAAAGAATAGGAGAACTAGTAGTCAGAGACAAGAACCTAAAACCAGAGAGCTAGAACCAGAAAGGAACCCTAGCAACTAACCAAAGTCCAACGAGGCACCCAGGCCAAATAAAAACTTAATTATTGCTAATAACCAACAAAACTATAACTGTTATAACAATATATAAAGTATTTGGATCCATGGACCCCATAAATGAACATAAATAAAAAAAAGAGAGTTAGATTTCTTTTTTCCCTTTTCCTCTTGCATGAAGAAGAATTTGGGCCCAGTCGTCAGCAAGGAACTTAAAGAGTAATTTATTGTCCTCCGTGTCCAAGCCAACTTCCTCCTTCTCTTGTGCCTGCAATTCGAGGGTAGCTGCAGCAGCATGAGTAACTTTAAGTCCAAATTTGGAGAAGGTGAAAAATCCCTCCTCCAAAGCTTTGACTCTTTCCTCTAGGTTTCTGTAATGCTCCTCCACTATCACCATCTCCTCTTTAGCTCCTCGACCTTCTTAGTAGAAACCTCCTTCATTTTTTGTCCCTTTGGTTTATCCTACAACACTCGTGGGTTAGAAGAAATCTTTGAATTTTCCTTAATAGGGGAAGAAATGGTAATTGGGGAATTATCCTTTTTGCTTGTCTCATCACAAAAAGTAAAGGGTTTAAGTGAGAAGCTAGCTGAAACATGGGTTGTCTCAGTATTCCTTTCTTTGTCGTCTGACACTAGAGTTTGAGTGTCATCCATCAAAATGTTTCCAGAATTGAAACTTTTTTCCCCCTCCTCATTACCATCATCCTTTTTAGAGTTAGAAATGCTTTCCTCCTCCCTTCTGTCACTGTTATTATCTTAGCTATCTTCTTCAACTTCCTCAATAGGGTATCTAATTGACTTCTGCTTACCCCTAGCCTCGGACTGAGCTAGCCTACCAGACCTTCTTCTTTCTTTTCCCCCAATATCTTCACCAGAATCCTCTCCAACAACTTCTACCACCTTATCAACTTTTAATTTCTTTTTTCCCTTTTGTTCTATGGCTATGTTAAGTTTTTTCCTTTTTCTTAGTATCCTTACTAGGAGATGGCCTAGGAGTATGGATTTTTGTCCTTGTATTGGAGCTCGGGGGGGAAATCCTACTATGATGGGGGTTTTCCACAACAACCTCTCTGGGGGGACATAAAGCTAAGTGGAACTAATATAGATGAAAAATTAACCCTTGATGAATAATGGTGAAGTTTAGGCCTTTACTTTTTTTTTCCTTAATATCCTTAATCATATCCTCAAGCGAATGTAGAAGAAAAAATGGAATGGAAATGAAATCCCTAATTCTAAAATGATTCAACAAGGGAAAATGATAGTAATAGCACACTCCAAACTTGCCTTTGAGGGTGAGATACCTCATCAGGACTAGACACACATAATCCCAGGGCTCAGGTAGCTTATCCCTTTTAAACCCTCCTCTGTAGTGAATCGGCTCCTCATTCTCGGCAAAGAAGTTTTTCATGCTATTCTCATCCGAGACTTTGGTGACTTTCTTCCACTTTTTTCCCTTCATTGTGAGTCCTGTTGCCATGGCAATAACCTCCCTTGTGACTTGAAAAGTAATGCCATTGATTGTGACCTTCCTATCATCCCAATTATTCACAAATTGTAACACACAATTTTCATTGTGCCCAGCCATGGACAACATATATGGCAAAAAACCCCCTTCCTTCAGGAGATACCAGGTCACCATCCTATCCTTGAAGTTCTCAAGTCTCGTTGGTTCCAACTGATTCAAAAATTTATTGCTTTCCAATTCTCTGTGGTTGTGCTCTTGCTTTAATCCTTTTGGGGAATAGGGATCAAAATTACAGACCCATGTATGATGAGCACCAGAATCCTATAACATCTTATTATGAGATTCATGGGTATTAAAAAACCTAATTTTCTCTCCCTGTCAATTTTTGACATCCCAATCCATAATATTTATTGTACTTCCATTTGGGAAGTGATTCGAAGCTTGCCCTGAGTTACCATAATTGTGAAAAGACAATTTCATTTATTCATAATTACTCCACTTGTCATTTGTATGGCCATGTCTATCTCTTATTTCCAAAATGCTAAAGTTAAATTTAGTGACAAAGTTCTCAATCTCACCAAAATTGGACTTACTTTTAAATTTAGTGATCATCATTTTGAATTCTGTCACCTTTTTCCTTGAATATCAACATCCTTAGCTTTTTGTTGATATCAACTAAATTTTCCCAGCACATGATTGCCCTTACTTTAAAACCCATGGCAGCCGCAGCGTCTACCACTTGATTACCCTCTCGATAGATATGCTGTAGGTGGACCATTCTCATTTCCTCCAATATATTTTTAATATTCAAGATGATATTTCTAATCTTCCATCCCAATTTTGCCTCCCCCTTTACCCAATCAATCACCAGTTTGGAGTCCCCCTCTACAGTTAACTCTAAAATGTTTCTTTCCCTAGAGAGTTGTAGACCCCATAATAATGCCATAGCTTCTGCCACATTATTGCTACCAATCCCCACTTGGCCTGCATAAACCAATAGAACATCACCATTCCTATCTCTTAGCACACCACCAGCTGCTCCCTATCCTCCTTTCACAACTCTGTCAAAATTTAGTTTATATTGTGTGATGGTGGGTGGTCTCCATATTGTCTGTTGTCTCCTCCTCCTAGTAGAGCTATCAAAAAAGAAGAAGTCCTCTTAACAACCCCAATTCTCAGCCACAATGCCTTCAATTCTTCTGGGTTCCTCCTTTGGCATCTTGTATTTAGCTACTCTTATATTTTCCTTCAACAGTTTGTTCATCATTCCAAAAACCACTTCAACCATCCTATTTTCTCCCCTAAATATCTTGTTATTCCTTTCTTTCCATATGTGCCAACATACATATGGCGGGATAAACTTCCATAAGAGGATTGGTCTTGGGTGATGGAATGGGCAATACCAATTATCCACAAACTGTCCCAAGTTATCTTTCATGACCCATACACCCCCAATCTTTCCCAAATCTTAGTCTAGATGTCAACCACAAACTGACATTCAATGAAAAGGTGGTAAATAATTTCTTCCTTTTGTTCACAAAGGCAGCAACGGTTTGTTACGTAGAATCCCCTTTTTTTCAAATTATCGATATATCGATTGTTAGGATTTTTCCGTGTTGAACCATCCACCAAAAGAAATTAATCTTAGGTATAAGGTTACTGATCCATACCTTACTCTGCGTAGTTGGGCATAGTTCCTTACTGAACATTAGGGTATAAGCATATTTGACAGTGAAGTTCCCAGTCAGAGTTAAATCCCAAGCTAATATGTCTTCCTGTGGCAGCATTGAGATCCTCTGTTCCTTTATTAGTTCTTCTAGTTCCTCTATGAGAATACCTATCTCCCATGGATACTCCTCCTTCAATAGCTTCTTCCATCTCCTCCCCTAATCAATGTAGTCTCCCACTCTAACCCCTATGTCCTCCTTAAGGAGTTCCTTTAAACCACTATATTTACTTAAAGCCAGTGGTTCCCCCTCTATCTTTGAACGACTCGGGAGGTCATTATTATACAGGTTCCATTGAAAGGAGGTATTAGACAAATATTTAGCTTTCATAATATTTCCCCACCTCATGTTTCCTTCTGCTAGTCTCCATCCAATTTTTGTAAGGAGAGCTTTATTAAAGTCTTTCATTCTTCTAATCCCAAGCCCCCCCCTTAGCTTTTGGTTTACACACCTCCTCCCAGTTGACCAGATTCAATTTATTTTTCTCTTCAGTCCTTGACCAAAGGAAATTCCTTTGAATTCTCTCAATTTTCTCGACCATATTAAGATTAATCTTAAATATGGATAAGAAATAAATAGGGATTCCCTGAAGGGCAGTAGCAATCAATTGAAGTTTTTTGACATTGCTTAATATCTTCCCTTTCCACCCTGCAAGCTTCTTTTGAATTCTCTCCACTATCAAATTCCAAAATTCATTAGACACCTCCTTGGTAGTGAGGGGGAGGCCTAAATAAGTGTCTGGGAGGCAAGTGGATTGGCAATCCAAGATTTTCCTAATCCTTCTTTGAAGTGAAGGATCAGTGTTAAAGAAATAAATCTTGCTTTTATGGTAGTTCACCCATTTCCCTGAGCTTTCTTCATAATTATGTAAAATCATTTTCTAGGCTTCAGCCTCCATGATTGAAGATTCTCCAAATAGGAAGGTGTCATCCACAAATTGCTGAATAACCTTAGCTTCAACATTAGTGGTTGGTTTCACACCTTTAATGCAGCCTGAATCAGCTAATTTATAGAATGACCTTCTTAAGACTTCAGAAACCATGATAAATAGGTAAGGTGAGAGGGGGTCACCCTATCTTAAGCCTTTTCCTGCCATTATGTTACCCCATGGGGACCCATTTAGTAGGACGGAGTACTGCACTGAGCTCACCATCAACATGATCAGGTTTATAATCCTATTGTTAAATCCAATTCTTTCTAGTACATCCTGAAGGAAGTCCCACTTGACCTTATCATAAGCTTTGGAAATGTCTAACTTGAATGCCATTCCAGGTTGCCTGCTCTTTTCCATTAAATGGATAACCTCATGGGTTGAAATAGCCGCATCAAGGATCTGCCTTCCTGGCACAAACCCCTTCTGAGGACTACCAATAATTTTTTCCAAGAAAGGCTTTAATCTGTTCACTAAAACCTTGGCAAAGACCTTGTAAATAGTATTACATAGACTTATAGGTCTAAAATCATTCAAATTTAGAGGATTGGAATTTTTAGGAACTAGTGCAATAATGGTCTTATTTATGCTTCGTAGTATTTTGCCAGTTCTGAAAAAATCCCTAGTCACCCAAATAACTTCTGATTTGATCACCTCCCAAAAATGTTGAAAGAAAGCAGGTGGGAAGCCATCGGGGCCCGGGGCCTTAAAAGATTTCATTGAGAACACTGACTTTTTCACTTCCTCTTCCGAGATCTTACCAAGGATCTAATCATTTTCCTCTTCTCTTATACTCCTTGGGATTGAATTAATTAGACTTCTCCTGATCACCTGGTTCCCAACAAAGTTATCTTCCTTAAGCGCCTTACTGAAGTGATCAACCACAAGTTTCCCCATTTCCCCCTGCTCTTTCAATACCCTTCCTCCTTCTTCACTTAGTTTTGAGATAGTGTTTCTTCTTTTGTGGTTAGAAGTAGATCTGTGAAAGAAGGTGGTATTTTCATCCCCTTCCTCCAGCCATTGGATTCTAGATCTTTATTTCCAAAAAATTTCCTCCTTTTGCAGGATCTCTTTCCACCTCCTTCTAAGTTTTTCCTCTTCCTGAAGATTCTCCTTTGAGTTATTCCCTTCTGCAATAGCCCCTTGGAGTTTTATTAGCTTTTCCTCTACTTCTCCTTTACCTTTAAATAGATCCCCAAATGAACTTTTAGCCCAAGCTTTGACATTTCTTCGAATATTATCTAGTTTTTGGGTAAGTCTGTACATTGCAATACCCTCTATTCTTATATTCCACCACTCCTAAATCTTATCTTTGAATTCTGGATGTGATTCCCACATTATTTCATATCTGAAAGGTTTCTTTCATCCTTTGTAGCCATCCTCCCAATGGAATAAAATGGGTGAGTGGTCAGACACTGTTCTGTTGAGATTTTCCAAGTAGGAGTTGCCCATGCTATTCCAATTCCTTGACAGTAATAATCTGTCCAGCCTAACCTGAATGATATCTTTTCCTTTCCTATTATTAGTCTAGGTGTATGGGTTACCCCTCAACTCCACATCCATGAAGTCTAGCTTCCCCATAAATTCACTTAGATCTTGCAAGCTCTCCTGACATTCTCTGTTGCCTCCCCTCTTCTCTAAATGGTAAAGAAGGGTATTGAAATCACCCATACACATCCATTTCTCCTCCAACATAGTTTCAGATATCCTTATTAAATTTTCATACATTTCCTTCCTCCCTAATCTGCTATTAGGTGCATAGATATTAATCAGTTTCTAGTTGTGACTATTAGATTGGAAATGAGTAATTATAAAGTTTTTTTTCCTTCTAGATCTCATAGCCCTTCAACAAGTTCAGATTCCACATGGTAGCAATTCCCCCCGAAGCTCCATCTGAATCCCTATGTATATACCCTGCGCCTGGCCAAATATAGCTAGCAATTTTATCAAAATTTGAGCTAGACATTTTAGTCTCTTGAATTAACACACAGTCTATTTTTTCCTGAGATACTAATTGCTTGAGAGCATACTGCTTCTGGCGATTATTCAATCCCCTTATATTCCATGAAAGGAGTTTCATTTCTTACCTTTTGTTTTTGTCTCCGGTGTAAGCTGTTTACCACTGGCTACATCTCTAGCAGTTTGCTTTGTCCTAGTAACTCTGCTTGATGGTCTTCCTGCTATTTCTGAAACTCCAATGTCTGGTTTTCTCCCTCCCCTTTTCTTCTTCTTTTTCACTTCCCATTCCCCATTATCCTCTTGAGGCGAACATGGGCTCATCTCCTTATCCATATTATTAATGCTTGCCATTACTCTCGCCGCTATCTCAGCCTGTGAGGCCTTTACTATCCTCAAAGGGGAGCAAACTAACTCCCTTATATCACCTTCCTTATCCTTATGGTCCCCCTCCCTGTTGTTGAGGAGCTCATGAAAGTGGGGGTTATCCCTTTCCCCTTAGAAGGGGTTTCAAGCTTGCTCCCCCCAAACTAGATTGTTGTCAAATCTTGTATAGTGTTGGTTCCTTCTATTTCTCCATCTTCTAAACACTCTTCCGCTGAAGACCTCGCCAAAGGTGAGCCCAGAAGATCCTCCAAATCTCTTTTGAAAGGGTATTCCTCCCGAGCCTTTTCATCTTCATTAGTCTCCTTACCCCTAGGACTCATATACTACGTGGAGGTCATGATGGGCAAGGTCATAGGAGGTTTAATTACTATCTTCTCAATCTTTACAGAAGGTTCCCCAATGTTCTCCATAACTATCCTTGGGGAGCACTCCTTCTGTTTATCTTTTTGCATTTTAGCTTTGCAATCCACAATAAGGTGACCGAATTGCCCACATCTTTGGCAAAACAAGTCAGCATTCTCATATTCTATGGGCTAAACTCTCTCACCCCATTTAGTTTTTAAAGTGACCACAATAGGTAGTGTTCTATTCAGTGCTACATTCACACAGAATCTAGCATAGACAAGTCTCAATTTTTGCATTATCACTTTGTCAGTAGTAACAAAATGACCAACAGAGTTCCCCACCCATCTTAATATACTTTCATCCCAAAATTCTAGAGGGAGACCAGGTAATCTTACCCAAACTAGGGCAAGTTTGTTTAGCTCCAAACTAGCATCAAAGCCTAGATGCCATCTAGTTAGGGCTAGACAGTGCTTCCCAAAATACCAAGTCCTAGATAGAACTGCCATGAGATCTTCTTTCGTGGTGAATATGAAACAAAAAAGACCACTTGGCATGGAAAAAAAAACTTACAATTCCTTCGACCTTCCACTTATGGTCCACCCATTTCCTTACCATCTCGATAGAAGGGCGAAAAGCAACAAATCTGCCAACAACATGAAGTTTGAGGCCAAAAGTCACATTATCCATCATGCCATCAGGGAGTGCAATCACAGGACCTTCTTGTCCATGTGTTACCATGGGATTCTCTATGATGGGGCTGGACATCTTGGAACCCACGAGTGCATTCTTCCATCCTGATAGAGAACCCACATCAAACTTTTGGGCATCTCCATGCTGACAATTGGCAGAACTTCCTCCCACTTGCTTAGGGATGTCCACACTCGACCTTCCATCCTCCAAAGCTGGCTTGACATACCCCAACCCATCAAACACCATGGACCCATCGCCAAACAACTGGTCAACATCTCTACTCACCGCAAGCACCAGTTGCAGTTTCGGGCAAGAAGGCAAATTCAGAGTTTTAGGGCCCTCCATCATTCAAAATTCAAAAAGAAAATGGGCGGCAAGGTTGTAAAGTTTTGCAAATTGGGAACAGGGACCAGAAAATTTTTGATATTGTTGGTCTTAGAATAGTTTTGACATTTGAGTGTCAACACAATTAACCACTTTCTACATTGAAGCCAAGTATACTATGTATGTTGAGGCATAGTATGTGCCGAGTCAGATTTCCAATAGGTGTCGAGCATTATATAAGTGCCAAGTGATATGTAAGTGCTGAGTCATAGTTGATGCCGAGAAATTTAGAATGCTTCATATGTCGAGTGAGTTAGAACTATAAATGTGCTGAGCAAGACAAAATGTAATAGGTGCCAAGCAATCTAGGATCAAATATGTGCTGAGCACCAGAAGTCCTTTATGTGCCGAGTAACATAGAATCAACATATGAGTTTTTGCCCTCACAAACTCAGATGTAAACTATTTTTGGAGCTGACATAGAGGGATTTTGAAGATGAAAAAGGATAAGATCAAATATTTTTCATTTCCTATGTAATTAGCATGCAACCAACTAAAAAAATGGAGAAGGCATGCAACCAATGATAAAAATGCAAGGAATGAGCAAGAACTTAAGATTCAATATGGATCGTAGATCCATACCTAACCCTAAGTCTTCAAAAATATTTAAAAGGAGGTCAAAAACTCCATTGTATGTGTGGAAGAGAATAGTGTATGGGGAAACTATAATGAAATCTAGTGTGAAGAGTGAAAGACTTAGAGGAATAGAGTAACAATTACACATCTATTTGATCAGAATAGGACATGGGATAAGAATAGAGATCAGATAAAGTAAGGGTCACATCAAAGAGAGTAGATCAAGTGCCTGAATCCAACAATTAAAGATTGCATATTGTCAGGTTTATTGTTCTAATACTTTCTTTCCATTGTATTAGATGTTGAAAATCCTATATTGATAGGTTAGCTTAATAGCTAGGTGGGAGAACCTTTTGAGAAGGTTATTGAAAATCCTATTGAATTAGGTGGGTTTAATAGCCTATTGTAAATCCTTTAACAGGGTGACACTTCATGTAAAGTGTCTGTAAATCCTCTAACCAGGTCACTATTGACATAGTGTAAAGCCTTTAATAGGGCATGCCTTTTTCAGGGTAGACCATCATAAGTGGTCAAACAATTATTGCTGCATTGATTTTTGTGGGTATCATCCCTACCCTAGTTTTACCTTCTTATTCTTGGAGGGTTTCTGGGTTAGAAATTATGGTGTCATGTGTTTACTTTATGTTCATTTAATATGTTTACATGCATGCAATTTATTTTTAGTTGATTGTTTTAAAGAAGTTGAAAAAGTTAAAGTGTGATACTTCTAATTCACCCCCCTCTCAGAAGTACTCTTCCCATTTTGAACATTCCAACAGCTTTGATCTTTTTCCGCTTAAACATAACCATAGATCTTATGGTTTGATCAAATTCATTGAATCTGACCATCATTTAGTCCTTCTTCTCCTTTCTTGAAAATTCTTGAATCTTCACCTTAGATCGCTTAACTAACTCAATTCATGCATTAAATATGCCAACTCATTAATCCTTATCATTCACACTTTTTGACCAATCCAAAAATTCAACTATGTCATCCACAAATCTGAATTCTTTCACAAATATTATTTTTTTGACACTTGGTCATTACTGCATTCTTTATCTCGGTCATCATCGGGTATCTTAGTTTCTACTATTATGTTTCACTTGGCTTATACTATCTCGCTCGACCTTCACTACACTTGGTCAATATTTTATTTTTTCTTCATCTCACTTGGTCACTACTATCACTCAACTGATACTACTTTGCTTAGTTATCTCTTACGTTCCTTAATCTTCTCCTTCAATTTCTTCATCTACCTAGTAAAACTATTACTTAGTCAAGATTGTGTTTTACTCAACTTCTTATCTTTCATCAAACATATCTTCCATACTTCAACTCATCTACTCTATTTCATATAATAATCAAACAACACATTATCTTATCAAATACCAATTGATCAAGTGGCCAATGTAATTCCATCATACTTACTCCTCTTTACTCAACAACTTCACTAGTTCATCTAATTAACTCTCTTTTAAAATACTCTTCATTAATCAAATTGATATGACACTCTACACTATTAAAAAATCTATCACTAGTAAGGTTTGGCATCAATGAAAACATAATAATTGTTCGAATTATAGTTTTCAACATTACAAACTTTGGTATGGACACACATAGAATACAAACTCAAAATACTTGAGAATAGGTGTTATATTCATGAGGATGCTAGAAATAGAAAGTTTGATTCAAAAAGAGATGAAGGAATATTCCTAGGATACTCTATTAGGAGAAAAACTTATAAGTGTATGAATAAAGTTATTGAGAAGACAAAAGAATAACTATTTTTAAAGAAAGATATTTACTACATCAATGAAGTTGGAGATTGTGCATACAAATTTGTGTGGCCTTACAAGTAAAAGAGAATTATAAGGTGAAAGGTATTTTATTCTTTTCATTGATGATTTTACAAGGATGATGTGGGTAGAATTTCTTAGAGAGAAGTCTAAAGCTTTTGAGAAATTCAATTTATTCAAAAGAAGAATTGAGAATAAATCAAGATTAAAGATAAAATAATTAAGATCATATAGAGGAGGATAATTAATTTCAAATTAGTTTAACGTCTTTTGTGATGATAATGGAATTAAGAGACAACTTTCATCTCCTAAGACACCACAATAGAGTAGGATAGTAGAAAGGAGGAACATATTAGTTAGTGAGGCAACTAGAGCTATGATGCTTGAAGGAAATGTATCTCATATCTTTTGGAGAGAGGTAGTGAACATTGCAATATATATAGTGAACAAAGTACAAATCAACCAAAGTACTAGAAAGACACCCTATGAACTTTGGTTTGGACATACACTTACTGTGAAGTAATTTAGAATATTTGGAAGTAAATGTTATATCAAAAGAGAATATGGTATTGGAAAGCTTGTGTTAAGCATGAATGCTTGATGTATTTATATGAGGGAGTTTGTTCGTATTTCAGAGAGATGATTGAGCATTTATGTATTACATTAATGACAATATTTGTCATTGATGTCAACGTATACATTTTTTGGGTAGCTTAGCCAAAGTTATAGAGGAATATTCATTCAGTGAGGTTCATGGTCAAAGATTTATATTCTATGCACTTAGAGGAGAGTTCATGTTCGTATTTTGATGCTATGCCTATGTTCGCAAAAAGAAATATGTAGATTTGCACGAGTTATAGAATATTTTGTAGAGACTTCTCTAACATCTTGTTTCTGGTAAGAAAGTATTGGTAATTATGTTATATCTTTTTGGTAAAGCTAAAGATCATTCAATGGGCTTGGATTATGGTAGAATACATGTCCAAGATTCTATGGTTAACATGATAGAAAAAAATGCTTATTCTATAAATATTTGTGAAGATTTTAGTGTCTTATTCCCAAAAGGCTTATTATTGTTAATATCTCTATGGGAAGTGTTATTTGTAATATAACATGTAATGCAATATATTAATGTGGTCATGTTTTATTCATTGCAAATTGAGAAAACCTCAAGGCCAAATCAATACTTATTTTAGGACTTGGTTTAAAGGAAAGTTTTTTCCTTGGTTGTAAGTGTCGTATTGATCAGTCAGATCATTATGTTGGTTATGCAAGCTCGAACACAAATTTTTTTGTGATTAGAAAAAAAGATTGACGTTGAGGATGTACTTTGAACTTCAAAGGTACTATATTAGAAAAGGAGTTGTTGTTTAGTCATTTCATGCACTTGGATATGTTGTCTTGAAGATTGTTTAGTGAAGACAATCGAAGGCTATTTGAACAATGGGTTCAGTTTCCCTTCTTTCAACTCCTAATAGGGTTGGAACAACTCTTAACAAGGTTAGAATCTCTTGGCAGGGACTCAAAGTCTCCTAATAGGGAATCACATGTGCTGATTGTATTTTATTGCCTCCTAATAGAGTCCATCCTTTAACAACAAACTTTTATATTAGTACATCATAATGTGGGAATCATTCCCATCGGGATTTTCCCTCCGATCAAGGGTTTCCCTAGTTAGTAAATTTGGTTTTATTGTGCATGATTATGTTTCTATGGTTGTTGCATCTTTTGATTACATGTTTTAGTTTTGATAAAGTTGTTAAAATTTGTTTTAAGCATATAATTAACCCCCCTCCCCCCTTATATCTTGGTGGACTTTACTTTCTAACAACTAGTATCAGAGCATCAAGTCCTTGAAGGAAAATTTTAATAGGTTAAGGAGATCTATGGAAGCTTCATATTTCATGATGAAAGTCTAAAGTTTGATGGAGTAAGTTATGATAGTTGGAAGGAAAAGATGAAGAGTCACTTGATGTACATGGGTCCATAATTTTGGCTTGTTACACTAAAGTAGAAGGTTGTGATAGATGAAGACAAGACTGACTCCTATGAACAAGATGATAAAGATCTATGCATGCAAAATATGCTTGCTAAAGAAGCACTATTGTTATCTCTTCTAGAATCTGAATATGCAGAGGTAAAAACTCTAAAGTTTGCACACGAGATTTGGCTTAAATTATAGAATATGTTTGAATGTGATGACTATGCAAACAATTATAAATTGTAGAGTTGGATATGTATGTTTCAAAGTGCTAAAATGAAGGAAAATGAAAGTATAAGAGGATAATTTAGTAGTATATTTGAGATTGGTGCATGAATTAGAAGTTGTGGTGGAAATAAGATAGAAGATGAGATTGTGTGGAAGATTTTGAAAACTTTGACACCTAATTATCATTAGAATGCACAAATGATTAAAGAATTTATTCCTTGAACACCTAAATTTACCAAAGAAACTCTTATTGGAAATTTTCATGCATCTAAATTATGGATGAAACAAAATGAAGGATTACCTAGAGTTGAGACTACTTTTAGCATGCAGAGAGATAAAACTATACTTATAAGGAGTGTGACTACAAGTGGATATTGAAGTAATGACCAGGAGCAGTATAAGCTGAGTGAACCAGTATAAGCTGAGCAAGATAAAATAGTAGATATTGAGCTACCTAGTGATGACCAAGTTGAAGAACATAGTGATGATTGAGTGTCAACAAATTAATGATTTTTGAAAGAATCAATATTTTAGGCTAACATAGTTGAATTTATGAATTGGTCAAAATGTGTAAGTGATAAGGATTGATGAGTTGACATATTTAATGCGTGAATTGAGTTTGTTAAGCAATCTAACATGAGGATTCAATGAGAATTGTCTAGAAGTTTCAAGGAAGAAGTAGAAGGACAAAATGATGGATAGATTCAATAAATTTGATCAAACCCTATGATCTATGATTATGTTTAAGCGTAAAAAGATTAACCTGTCTATTTAAGGAGATATATGAGATGTTTTATAGTGTTGTTGGTTGGAGAATTTGTGAAGAAGTGAAGACTAGAATTGCAAAAGGAGAAGTGAGATGTTAGTAAATCAAGGTTGCTTGAAGAGTTTCCAAGAAGACCAAAGATGGAGAATATGATGAAGTCCATCTAATGAACCATGAATGAGCCGAATGGAGATTTGAATATGCAAAGTTAGTTGTATTTTGTTAGATCAACCTACCTGTTACTTTATAACCATTGTGGCAATAAACTCCTTTAATCAAGGTTGACCTAACAATCATATTGTAAATCCTTTAATCAAAGTGATATTCTAATGGGATGTTTCAAAGTCCTCTAACAAGTCCACTCTTAATAGGGTGACTAAATCCTTTAATAGGGTCACACCTAAAGTGTATTTTGTAACCTTCAATAGGATTGGCTCTTAATCGAGCTCACTTTAGAATATTGAAAAGTGGTAGCATGTTACTTGGTTGTTTTCCCCAAATTGGGTTTCCATGTTAATCATGGTATCATAATTGTGTGAATGTTTTTTTCATGTTTCATGTTATTTACTATTATATATTTATGTTATTCAACATATATTAAATAGAGAGCTAAGTGTTGAATGAATAAGTTGGATTACTAAAGAATTTCTATATTGGATGAGTGGATCTATAAGTTTGACTAAGTTGGTTGAAGTTGTTAAAAGTTAAATTGGTACATTTGGACTTGAGGATAACTGGTTCAGCCCCCTGCCACCACCTCTCATTTATTCTAATCACTCTAACAATGTTTGGTTGCTAAAGTGGATGATAATTGGTTATGAATAATTTTTTTGTCACATTAACTTTGATATCATTGTGAAGGTTACTACAACATTTCCATTCAGAGATTTTCCTAAGATTGTGAAACCTTCTAATATGATTTGAAAATAATGTGTGTTGGAAAAGTAGGAAAAGTTCATTTAAAGACAAATATTTACTACTGCAATGAAGTTGGAGATTGTGCATAATAGACACAATGAACATAGTTCAAATTAGACAAGCCACTGGTAAGACACCTTATGACCTTTGGTTTGGACATACACCTACTGTGAAATACTTTAGAATATTTGGAAGTAAGTGTTACATTAAAAGAGATGATGATATTGCGAAGTTTGACTCTAGTAGTGATGAGGGAATGTTTCTTGGATATTCATTGAAGAGTAATAGATGTTTTAATCAAATATTGAAGACTATTACTGAGAGTGCTAATGTGAGAGTTAATGAGAAGTTTTAAATTCAAGAAAGGATGCTTGATTATGATTCTGAGGGAGAGACTAATCAAGGGACTAACAATCAAAATACTAAGAAGGAATTGTCTTATGAAATTGACATTAGTTTGTAGGCTAAATTATAAGGAGAAGAATATAGAGAAGATCCAACAACTAAACCTAGATTAGAACCAAGAGAAGAAGTGAAAATTGAGCAGGAAACATTTAACAAAAATGTTTGAAAGAATCATCTTGTGAAACAAATAATTGGGAATGTGAACAAAGGAGATTAGATAAGAAACAAGGTGAGTTTAATATCTCAACTTGAACTTAAGAATTTTGATGAAGCTTGTAAAGGTGATTTTTGGATAAAAGATATGAAAGTGGAATTAGAGAAGATTGAAAAGAAAAAAACTTGGAAAGTAGTTCCTAGACCTAAATACAATAATTTTATTGGAATTAAGGGGGTACTCAAAAATAAGATGAATGATCAAGGTGAAGTAATGATAAACAAAGCAAGGTTAGTTTGCAAAGATTATTCATAACAAGGAGGAACTAATTTTGAGGAAACTTTTGTATGTGTTGCTAGATTAGAGGTAGTTAGAATATTTTTGGCATATAAAACTAACAAAAAATTCAAGCTTTATCAAATGGATCTTAAGTCATCTTTTTCCTAATGGAGAGCTTGAAGAAGATGTATACATTGAATAAATTGATGAATTTCCTTTGAAAAAAGAAAAGGATAAGGTTTGCAGATTGAAGAAAGCATTAAATGAATTGAAACAAGCACCTAGAGCTTGGCATGAAAGGTTGGATAAATATTTGATCAATTTAGGATTCATAAAAGGTAATGTAGACACTAATTTGTACTTAAGAAAGAATGAAGATGATTTTTTGATTATTGTAGTATTTGTGGATGACATCATTTTTGGAGGATACGATGAAGCTATTTGTTGGTGTTTTGAAATGTTACAGGTTTCAAATTACCCCAATGACAATATGGTACATCTAGGGGTAGCTAACTCCCATCTTTGACATATCATTTCAAACACTGGGCCAACTATAAGGCTTGACCCTTCTTCTACTTCAAGCTCTGCAAAACCTAGGCAAGTGGACCTCAGATTCAATTAATATGGTACCAGTGCAAAAACATATTCCTGAATCTATTAAGTAGATTTAACCCTTATTTCTCCTAATGACTCATGAAATGACATATATCTGTAGTAGCTAAGTGTAAAACAATGAAGTTCACAAGCTGAGTGAGGGCATCACATTTAGGTTCTTCAACATGAAAGGGAAATATGTTTGATTAATGATGTTGAGCTCAACAAAAAATGACATGAACAACATAACCCTATGATCCTATCAAAATGATTAGTGCCTTATCTATTGGGCAGTAACAAAAATCCCTAACACACATCCCTAAAAGTCATTGACATATGCCATAGATCATGACTTCCTGAACTATCTATCTACTTTGTGAATTAGACATCTGCATCTTTCTGAATCTCATACTCGACCTATCACTTCATGAGATCTGCAATCTTATAATGATGAATCAAGCATTTACATAACCCTTTGAGTCATAAGAAAAATAAATCAACATATACAACCAATAGATTGGAATTGAGTTTCATACTATTTGTTTACAAAACACAAAAGATCACAAACAACATGAATGGGAGACAAGATATTAGAATGAAGAATTACTTGCTGCTGAATTTTATTTATTTCTTTGAAAAAAATACAAGAGATGCATGAAATTGAAATGCCAAACTACCTAATAGGTTAAAACTATCTGTATAAAAATTTGATGCAACTCATTACGAGAGAAATTGCTGAAGGAACTGGTATCACAACAATGAAAACATGTCAAATGTTGGAACCAATGGTCTCATAGTGAAAAACTAGAACCTCTACAATGGATGAAAGAAAGAAAGATATAGGAGAAGAGTGAATTCTTGGATCTATTGTGAAGATGACATGTGTGCACTTGAAAAACCTCTCCTAATAGTGAAAAGAATCTGTTTAATCTCTCTCTGCAACTGGTGAATTAAATCCTTGATCATCACTGAAAAATGGAGCCAAATTATACCAAAAAGGCATAATATTCTTAGAATTAACCCAATAAAGCTTTTACCAGGTGTTTTTACCATGCCTATAACTACTTTTTCAATTTTAGCTCATTTCACTAAGAAGGCCAACATTTTACATTTCTGGTTGTAACTCGAACCAATGAATTCCTATGCAAAAACTAACCTCATAATTAGAAAGTTTGTCTTCTCCCAATTTTGGTGATATATAATATCACTATATATGACTCTCGAGAACCTATTGAAAGTTAGTTTGAAAAAATACCCCCTACTATGGCTCTATGACTAAACTTTTAAAATTTTCAAAAATTTAAGAAGGTCTAAAGTTTAAACTTTAGAAAATACCTTTTTTGCATTTAAATTCTTGAACGTGCATTCAGTTTTAAAAAAATTAAAAAAGATTTATTTTTAATTATTTTTTGATTTTCCTCACCCTTGAATTTTGGGGTCAAACCTAGTTTGACCAACTGCTACGTGTTGCTTCATGATTACTCAACCTCTGTTGGACTGCCATGTCACCCCTTAGATGCACCCACCATGTCATCATCACCTGGGACCCACTGCCATGTGGTAGCCTAGTGCTTCCCCACTTTTCTTATCCTTCACACATCTTCATAATGCAAGAATGTGCCAACCGCAGGATGCACCACATGGTGCAATCCTGTGCATCTACTTGAACTTTCTCTGATTCATCCCTGCATGCCATGTGTCAAAATTTTATTTTCTCTTGGGTCCACGTCTACTGCCACCTCATTTCTTTATCATAGCCTGCCATATCACCTCTGAGCAAGGCCCACTGACACGTGTTAGTGAGGTGCTTTCCTGCATTATTTAACTATCGAGCATTTTTATTTTGCAGGCAACACCCATCATAGATTTTGACCACGTGTCATGATTTGGTGCGTGAGTCTTGATCTGCTGTTATGACACCACATCATCATGATGTCATCCTTGCTCAAAATTTTGTCATTCTTCCTCTAGCTATCATCCATGTAGGGTGGGACCCCCCTCCAGGGCTGTGGCTTACAAAATCCCACATCCTCAAGACAATGCCAATGATGCACATTGTTATATTTAAACATTTTGATGAATTGATCCCTGCCCAATGTGGGATAAAGGAAATAAATATATTTCTTCCCCTCTCACTGCGAGGGCTGAGTATTGGGGTCCCCTTTTTTTTTGGCAAATTCTTCAAAGCATAAGAAATTCAATAAGAATATCCCCCATATAGAAATTCAACTTCGATTCAAGTCATTGAATTTGAAAATATTTAACATGATTGTTCCTAGCGAAACCCTATAAATGGAAGTGGGAGCAAGTTTTGAATTTACTTTGTAATGCAATTTTGATAGAGACACTTAAACACTAATTACAAATATATGCAATCTCCTCTGATGGCTCCCCTCATTGGCTAAAACTACTCCACATTGGATGTGGATGCTCCCTCTCTGTCGCTAACATGGGGTTTCCTTGCATGGATTGCCCCTTCTAATGTGCCTGCCCTTTGATTAGGTCAAGTCATCTTCCATCTCCCCTTTCCTCCTAGTCAAGACTTTGCCTCTTTTATTTGGTCTACCCTTTTCTATGCTGCATGACCCCTATTTTTCTGGCTCACTCTCCTTCATGCGTGTTCTTCCTCCAGGCATGAATATGCACTACCTCTTTGCATTGCCTTCTATCGCCAATGTAGTTGCCCCAATGTTTGCAACAGTTGTGCCAATGAAGATAGTTGTAAGAAATTGAGTAACATCTTGACAAAGCAATCAAAAAACACCATCTTTGAGTTCTTTCTTAGCTAGCTCCACATTGCTTTGACTTGCATGAGATGCCTTGGTTATTGTGGCATTTTCTTTTCTTTTGTCATGGTCCTCCCCTTGTATTTTGTGGCTTGTTCTCCATGCATTTGTAGTCAACTCGACTGTAACATAGAAAGGAATACTGTATGCTATCACAAGAGGAAAACCCAAGAGTGCAATCAATGCCATTGATGCAACTTTAATAGAGCTAACATTACCAATCATATATTGAATTCCTTTGTGATGCTCGTTGACAACATAGGCATTTATTATTGCTGCTCACCATATAGACAAAAATAATAAAATTTCTTATAGCCTAAAGATCTTTTGATCCCCTTCATTGACACAATGGATCAATAAAAAATGAGCTGACTCCAAATACAACCTTTTTCTGAACTGTATTCAAAGGTACCTTTGAAAACTGGCATTGCATTCTAAAAAGTAGCATGGGACCATTTTGCTAAGAAAATGGTGATCTTTTTCTTTAACACATCTTTCAATGCAGCTTTGATGTATTGACATTTATCATTTGTAATCCAATCTACATGATAAAGGACAATCAAATCTACCCTCCTCAACTCTTTAAGAGATCCCCTCAAGGGGCCACATGGAATCATGTGCCCATTGCCCACAAGTTATTACAATTTAGCATTACTATCTCCATGTCCCTCATTAAATTCCAATGCTATCCTGCATGCCATCATCCAAAATTATAACCCCTATCCCATCACCAGTTTTGTTTGCAAATGTGTCACAATCCTTAAAAAGGTGAACACTAGAAGTCATGTCTGATTTTCTATGACATTTCATCACATGATATTGTTGAAGAAATGATGCAACAATATTTCCCCAATTTAGACCTGAACCAATTTTGATAGCAATATTAATTAGATTGTCTTTCAAGCATTCTTGTTTCATCTCCACCTCCATAGCTCAAAAAAGATTTCTCTCTTGAGTCACCACCATGGAATCATAAGTTCTATTTTGCCATTCAATGTTCTCAGAGGCAAATCTAGCCATATCTAGGATGAAATAAGGTATGGAGCAAGTTACTAAAAATGAATTCATACATGATTTAGATTCCCATTCCTTTTGGCACAATCCATGCATTCTATGCCCCTAGCTTCAAACAGTGTAAAAGAATGGATGGAAGCAACACATCCATAGTGGAGATGCTCTAAACTCTTGCCCATCTTGGTGATCTTTTAAGCTCATTGTGTTTTGATCTGCCTTATTGTCCTTGATTGTATCCCTCTGATCATAATGCTTTTTCCTTGTTCTTCATAAACCCAAGATGCTCCATGGAATGCCTCTTATTAAAAATACTTTTAACCCCTACCTTTCTATTTAGTCAGATGCAATTAGTTGGCCCCCCAAAGGTGGGTTAGACTAAAAGAATGTTTGTTTCGAAACAATTGAAATGAAAAACTTTCTTATTCACCCTTTGGCACTGATTTGAAACAAATTTGACTACTGCAAGTGAACTTGAAGCTCATTTTACATCTTTTTGTAAATTGTCAATTTTGCATTAGGAGGTCCTTTGACTGGGCTTAAAAACTGACCATAACACCTGATCAGGCTCTAAAAACTGGCATATTGATTCTCTACTCTACACACTTGCACCTTGTCGAATCTCATCTTATGAAGAATTCTCAGTCAAAAGATATTGACTGTCAAAGTTACCCCTTTAAAATTGCTTGCAAGAAAACAAGCCAGAAAACCATAAAATGCTTTCAGATTTGGCTTTGAAAACTGGGTAAACGGACACTTGGGAAAACAAAAAATGGAGCATTGATTCTCTGTCATGAGGACAATATAAATCTGGGATTTAGGCTCATTAAGAATAAAAGGATGCAAATGGAAAGCGGTCAAATTGGGTTACTCAAAATTTGTAGACTGGAAACAAGGTCAGAAAAGCATTTTTTACAAATGGAATTGACCTGGGAAAGTGTGTAGACGGATTCATCATGATTTGAAAATTGACACACTTGGATTATTTTTGGAATACTGGGAAGTGGTACAATATATTTGATCCCACCTATCATAGATTTAGAGATATGACATCACAAATAGGGGTTCCAACAAATCTGCACTTCTTGACACCAGTGAAAAGTTACAAGTTGCATTTGGAATAACATTCGAAAGCTAATCAAACAGATTCATCATAAGCTCAAAATTGAAACATAGCAAATCTCTAACCTCTAAAATTTAATGCAAAAGGAATTTCAAAATTTTGATCAACTGGGAAAAAATTATAACAAGTCAAAAAGGGCTTCCCAGAATTCAAAACAAAGTGCATCAGCATGACATCAATAAATAACAAACTTTGAGGGATTCAAAACCTAGTCAAATAGATTCAAAATGACTTGAAATATGAAACTTAGGCTCTTAGGTATGGACACTAAACACTCCCAAAGTGAAAATTCATGAAACACTTCTAGGTGCGAGATATTCAAATGCAAACATAGCCTCCTGTCACTGCTTGACACAGGTGAAAATGCAGATTTGGAAATTGCTCAAAACAAGACTTCACGAAATGGCTTAGAATGAAAATTTATCATCATGGAACACATAGATGCAATAAATGCAAGGTGTTAGATACATTAAACACCTCTTGGGCCTCAAAAAGACAACCGGGTACATGTGCATCAAAAGCTTTTATAGGGCTTAGTTTTTTAATGGTACTCAAAATTCAGGCTTCAATTTTGAGTCCCAACAGGGGCTTTGTTTGGGAATGCATGTACCTTGCAGGCATGGCAAGGATTTAGATCTCTGGGAGAAGCAAACCATTCCTGAAACAGCAAAAACTTCTTTCAAACAACTTTATTGAAAACAAGAAACAACTACTCCTACTATGTACAAATGATGACCCTAGGCCAATGAACTTCAACAAAACTTCTTACCTCTGTCATAAATTTGATTTTCATCTATATTATCATGAGGTGAGCTAGAAATATTATTCATATCAGTCTTTCCAATTAGATTAACCTCTTGAAACACGCCACTTAGAAAAATTGAATCTACACCTTCACCTTCATAATGTGCATAAAAACAAGCTTCAATTTCAATTACTCGCTCATTATGAAAGTTCTGATCAGCATGCTTATAAATATTAGACTCAAACTGAAACTCTCCTTCATTTAATGAATCATGCATGCTATCAACTTTGAATATGAAGGCATCATATTCAACATGGGGAAAGGGATTAGACATACCTTTTAATTGTATATCCTTGTGCATAACTAGATGGTACTTGAACGAGCAATCAGATTTGTACTCACACATGTCATCAATGTTGGCATATAAAACTAATCCTGAATCCTTCAATGATTATTCACAATCAACAAATGGATTAGTTATCATATTAAAGTATTCATCATAAAACTTTCTATAAGGTGCGTGTTGATCTTCAATAACAACCTTATCAAACACCTTATTCTCAATCTCATGAGATGCAACATCATTATCATGTTCACTGCCATACTTGGAAGAAAAAAAACCTAACCTCTTATAGCAGTAGGATAATGTATCATTATTAAAATCATCCTCAACTAAATTTGAAACTTCCATGTACTCTTCAAACAAAGGATTGATAACCCCATGTAATGATCCTTTTTAAAAATCTTGACAAAATATAGGCTGATCATCATCAAGATCTTCATCATATAAAGAATTAGTATACACTTTAAAACCCATTTCATCTTTATGGAGACTTTCAACATGTGAAAAATTAGAACTACATGAAAACTCGCCATCCACTCCATCAACAAAGCATGTAGAAATAAATCAATATTAGTTGCATTGTCTTCATTAAGGTGATTCAAATGTCTTGCAAACCAATTATCTTTAAGTGCTGATGTATTAACCTCAAAAGAATTTGTATAATGATTATCATTGCACACATCCTTAAGACATTCATCTACATAATTAGGTAATTTGTCCTTATAGATAATCCTTTTTTCCTCATATGGTGTAGACAAATATTCTTCACAAATTTCAACCTCAAACTGATTTACACAATTCTGAAATGGAATTTCACTTTTAGATTTAGAAATAGTACTCATACCCTTACTAGCATAAGAGTACTTACTTATGTCATTGCTTTCTTCTTCCCAATTTGTATCTGATTCATATGAAGATGAACATATACTAGCACTGTCCTCTTCTTGACTCGAGTAACCACTCTCATCATTGTCTTCACATGATGCTTCTTCATAATACATTAGATCAGCAACTTTATCTTCATCACTTGAAACATGACTCTCAGCTTCTTCATTCTCATATTGAGGTGAATATCCTTCAACTTCATGATCAATTATGTTTTTGATATAGGGAAAATTGCCAATAGGAGAATAAATGATTGAACTTATATCTTGCATGCATAACTCATCAAGTGAACTAACTTTATCTTCTGCTGCTGTAGTATTATAAACATATGCACTATTTTCAACAATAAAAGAATCAACTCCTCTTTGCAACAGAGAGTCTTCATCTGCACATGTTTTTAATTTTGAATTTTCAACAAAATGACTCATAATAGTAGTAGTACCTATTTGATTATTTGAAATTAAACACTCCTTTTGACATTGATTTTTCCTTTGCACCTCATCTTGCGAGCAAACATTCCTAGAGAAATGACTCCTAGTTAAGCCATATTTTATATTGTTTTCAATCTCTATTACTATTATGCATGCCTGATGCAAAGGGAATAAATAACTTATTTTCTTGTCAAATGTGTCAAGATAAACTACTAAAATAGTTGATCATCTAGCTTACACTTTTCAAGAAATTCATTTAAAACCTTTGCAAATCTGATATTAAATTTAGGAAATAATTCATCATTCCTGATTTGAATCTTCAAGAACTTATCAAAATAATTAGAGATGCTTACTATTTCCTTGAATTTCTTCATGAAGGCTAAAAGTGATTCATCCCAAGATGAAATTGAATATGCTGGTAGAAAGGAAAACCAATCCCTTGCATCCCCTGGTAAAGTTTGAACAAACAACTTCATATGAACGTCTTCATGAGAAATCTCATAGTCACTCATCAAATCATTGAATATTTGAATATGATGACTAGCTAAAATAGTATGGTTCCTATTAAATTTAGACAAATGTTTTCTAATATCTTTAAGAATTAAATTTGAGAAACCATGAATGCCATTAAAATTTAATGGCATATACCACTTGGTAGAAATAGATCTAGAAATTTCACTGATAGGTTGTATACTAGATGAAAGGAAACTTGACATCCTTCAAAGATTTGAAACTCTTTCACCAATAAATACTTTTAGAATTCATTACTCGCAACAAATCTAAAAATATTCTACCAATTCAACCTCAAACATACTTCAAAATATGACAACACTTGCTGAATCTATTCTTCACAAAGTATGCTGAGATAAATCAAACCAATCTCCTACTCAGTGCTGAAATTACCACTTGATGGAGAAACTTTTGTAAAGCTTGCTTTCATGTAAATGAAGTCACAGGAAAGTGGAAAATACCTTTTAATACTAATGCCTACAACTACTTCAATGCTGCAAATAACATTAGATTCAAATCTTATTTAGATTTAGTAATATTTGCACTACATCTCACCAAATTCTTTCACCCATTGTCAAGAACTCAAGATACATTCTTCAAATCTGCATTCCAACTATTGTTTCCATCAAAATTCCTTCACATTCACTATGCACTAGTATAGAGATATGACTTTGTGTTGTCACTCACTTAGTGAGAAAAGATTTACCAAACTTACAAAACATAACAAGATGGTCCAAAATTTAGAACAAGTATTTGAGAACTTTATTCAACAACATGGGAATTTCACACTATTGACAAAGTGAAAGAAATTTGACATTAACTCTAAATTCTGACAACAACATATCAAAATGCCAAATGACTTTGATACTAAAAATTATTCAATTCAGTCAAACATTTGCTATCAGGAATAAGGCATAATTGGGAGATATGAATCTTCAACAAAGAAATGGAAAAAACCTCATAACCCTCCTACTGTAGCAAATTATTCTTACTATATTGAATCTTTTGCAAATTCTCGAGGTTTCTCTACCACATAGATTCAAAAAATGCTATTTATTATCTAAGGATAGAAATATTCAATTAACACCAGAGATCTATGTCCTTTTAACAAAATGTATTGCCATCTTATCTCCCTAGCAAAGTCACCATTTTTTTGGTGACTTAGATGGGAAAAACTAGATTGAAAATAGGACTGAAGCATTCAATTAACACTAGAGATTCTTGTCCTTGTAACAAGATGTATTGCCATATTATCTTCCCAATAGAGTCACGATTTTGTTGGTGTTTTGAAACATTATAGGTTTCAAATTACCCTGATGAGAATATGGTACATCTAAGGGCAGCTAACTCCCATCTTTGACATATCATTTTAGACACTAGGCCAACTATAAGGCTTGAACCTTCTTCTACTTCAGGCTCTGCAAAACCTAGGCAGGTGGACCTCAGATTCAATTAATATGGTACCAGTGCAAAAACATATTCCTAAATCTATTAAGCATATTTAACCCTTATTTCTCCTAATGACTCATGAAATGACATATATCTATAGTAGGTAAGTGCAAAATAATAAAATTCATAAGCTAAGTGAGGGCATCACATTTAGGTTATTCAACATGAAAGGGAAAAATGTTTGATTAATAATGTTGAGTTCAGAAAAACATGACATGAACAACATAACCCTACGATCCTATCAAAATGATAAGTGCCTTATCTATTGGGCAGTAACACAAATCCCTAACACACATCCCTGAAAGTCATTAACATATGCCATACATCACGACTTCTTGATCTATCTATCCACTTTGTGAATTAGACATTTGCATCTTTTTGAATCTCATACTTGACCTATCCCTTCATGAGATCTACAATACTATGATAATGAATCAAGAATTTACATAACCCTTTGATTCATAAGAAAAATAAATCAAGATATACAACCAATAGATTGCAACTGAGTTTCATACTCTTTGTTTACAAAACACAAAAGATCACAAACAACATGAATGAGAGACAAGATATCAAAATGAAGACTAACTTGCTGCTGAATTTTATTTATTTCTTTGAAAAAAATACAAGAGATGCATGAGATTGAAATGAAAAACTACCTAACAGGTCAGAATTATCTATATAAAAACTTAATGCTGCTCAATACAAGAGAAATTGCTGAAGGAACTAGTATCACAACAATGAAAACATGTCAAATGCTAGAACCAATAGTCTCACAGTGAAAAACTAGAACATCTACAATGGATGAAAGAAAGAAATATATAGGAGGAGAGTGAATTCCCTGATCTATTGTGAAGACAACATGTGTCGACTTGAAAAACCTCTCCTAATAGTGAAAAGAATCTCTCTAATCTCTCTCTGCAACTGGTGAATCAAATCCTTGATCATCATTGAAAAATGGAGCCAAATTATACCAAAAAGGCATAATATTTTAAGAATTAACCTAGCAAAGCTTTTACCAGGTGTTTTTACCATGCTTGTAACTACATTTTCAATTTTAGCTCATTTTACTAAGAAGGCCCAAATTTTACATTTTTGGTTGTAACTCTAACCAGTGAATTCTTGTGCAAAAATTAACCTCATAATTAGAAAGTTTGTCTTCACTTGATTTCGATGATATATAATATCGCTATATTTCCTTTCAGGAACCCCCTAAAAGTTAGTTTGAAAAAATACCCCCTACTATGGCTCTGTGACTGAACTTTTAAAATTTTCAAAAATTTAAAAAGGTCTAAAGTTTAAACTTTAGAAAATACCTTTTTTGCATTTAAATTCTTATACATGCATTCAATTTTGAAAAAGAATTAAAAATATTTATTTTAAATTATTTTTTGATTTTCCTCACCCTTGAATTTTGGGGTCAAAACTAGTTTGACCAGCTACCACGTGTCACTTTGTGATTGATTGACCTCTATAAGACTGCCATGTCACCCCTTGGTTGCACCCACCACATCATCATCCTCCAGGGCCCATTTCCATGTGGTGGCCTAGTGCTTTGTTGCTTTGCTTATCCTTTGCACATCTTCATAATGCAGGAATGTGCCAGCCGTAGGTTGTGCCATGTGGTGCAATCCTGTGCATCTACTTGAACTTGTTGTGATTCATCTGTGCATGCCATGTGTCAACATTTGATTTACTCTTGGGTCCACATCTTTTTCCACCTCATTTCTCTGTCCTAGCCTGCCACATCACTTCTGAGTGGGGCTCACTAACACGTGTTAGCGAGGCACTTTCTTACATTATTTAACTATTGAGCATTTTTATTTTGCGGGAAAGCACCCACTGTAGATTCTAGCCATGTGTCATGATATGATGTGTTAGTCTTGATCTGCTGTTATGGTGCCACATCATCATGATGTCATCCTTGGTCAAAATTTTTCCATCATTCCTCCACCTATCATCCACGTATGGTGGGGCCCCCCTCTAGGGTTGCGGCTTACAAAAGCCCACATCCTCAAGACAATGCCAATGATGCACATTGTTATATTTAAACATTTTGATGAACTAATCCCCGCCCAATGTGGGATAAAGGAAATAAATGTATTTCTTCCCCTCTCACTGCAGAGGTTGAGTGTTGGGGCCCCTTTTTTTTGGAAAATTCCTCAAAGCATAAGAAATTCAATAAGAATATCTCCCATATAGAAATTCAACTTCAATTTAATTCATTGAATTTGAAAATATTTAACATGATTGTTCCCAGAGGAACCCTATAAATGAAAGTGGGAGCAAGTCTAGAATTTACTTTGATCTATATGCTCTGCAAATGCAATTTTGATAGAGACATTTAAACACCAATTAAAAATATATGCGGTCTCTTTTGATGGCACACCTCATAGGCTACAACTACTCCACTTTGGATGTGGATGCTCCTTCTCTGCCACTAACATAGAGTTTCCTTGTGCGAATTGTCCCTTTTAACGTGCCTACCCTTTGATTGGGTCAAGTCATCTTCCATCTGCCCTTTCCTCCTAGTCGCGACTTTGCCTCTTTTATTTGGTCTGCCCTTTTCTATGCCACATGACCCTTAGTTTTTCAGGCTCACTCTCCTTCATGCATGTTCTTCCTCCAAGTGTGAATATGCCCCTGCTTCTTTACATTGCCTTCTATCGCCAGTGCAGTTGCCCCAATGTTTGTGACAATTGTGCCAATGAAGATAGTTGTAAGAAATTGAGTAACATCTTGACAAAGCAATCGAAAAACACCATCTTTAGGTTCTTTCTTAGTTAGCTCCACATTTCTTTGACTTGCATGAGATGCCCTAGTTATTTTGGCATTTTCTTTCCTTTTGTCATGGTCCTCCCCTTGTATTTTGCAGCTTGTTCTCCATGCATCTGCAGTCAACTCGGTAGTAACATAGAAAGGAATGCTGTATGCTATCACAAGAGGAAAACCCAAGAGTGTAATAAATGCCACTAATGCAACTTTAACAGAGCTAACATTCCCAATCATATATTGAATTCCTTTCTGATGCTCATTGGCAACATAGGCACTTATTACTACTACTCATGATATAGACAAAAATAATAAAATTACTTGTAGCCCAAAGATCTTTTGATCCCCTCTATCAACACAATGGATCAATAAAAAATGAGTTGACTCCAAATACAACCTTGTTTTGAACTGTATTCAAAGGTACCTTTGAAAACTGACATTGCATTCTAAAAAGTAGCATGGGACCATTTTGCTAAGAAAATGGGGATCTTTTTCTTTAACACATCTTTCAGTGCAGCTTTGATGTATTGACATTTATCATTTGTAATCCAATCTACATGATACAAGACAATCAAATCTACCTACCTCAACTCTTTAAGAGATCCCCTCAAGGGGCCACATGGAATCATGTGCCCATTGCCCACAAGTTAATACAATTTAGCATTACTATCTCCATGTCCCTAATTAAATTCCAATGCTATCCTGCATGCGATCATCCAAAATTATAAACCCTATCCCATCACTAGTTTTGTTTGCAAATGTGTCACAATCCTTGAAAAGATGAACACTAGAAGTTGTGTTTGATTTTCTATGAGATTTCATCACACCATACTATTGAAGAAATGATGCAGCAATATTTCACCAATTTTGGCATGAACCAATTTTGATAGCAGTATTAATTAGATTGCCTTTGAAGCATTCTTGTTTCGTCTCCACCTCCATAGCCCACATAAGATTTCTCTCTTGAGTCACCACCATGGAATCATAAGTTCTATTTTTTCATTCAAAGTTCTCAAAGGAAAATCTAGCTCTCTTTGGGATGAAATAAGGTCTGATTTTTACAAAATAAGTTTTTCCAAAGCCTAGGTTAAAAATCAGAATTGAATTCATTAGTTTCCTAATTAGGGTTTTTTATTCTTTGGCCTTGTATTTCAATAACCTTTGAAAAATCTATCAAACCCTAAGTTATGCATTCCTTTTAAATTTATTTGGGCACAAATCTTTTCAAATCTTGAATATTCCAAGTCCTGTTTGAATATTTTGTGCCCCCAAGTGCCTCTTTCCTTTTGTTTCCCACCATTTGATCTTTATAAGATTTACAACAGTCGCGTCGTCACCATGTGAAGATGAAAGTGTTTTAATCATAGCGACATAGTGACTGCCATGTAATTGACTAGCAGTGTCATGAAATGGAGGTGCGGTGATCGAAAAGTGCATTGTTTCAAAAATTTTCAATCATGTATTCCATGTCAGAACTATTAGAATTGAAAAGGAACCAAGAATAATGAAGTGAAAATGGCATCACTAGAATCCAACTTTTTTGACGAGTCGCTATTTCGCTATCCAAAAATCTTTGCGCCTCACCATTAGCGACATAGCACCTTGACGAAAAACAAGAATGTGTCAACAGTTCCAGAAGGTGGGTCCCAATGATAGCTTCATTAGAAATGAACCACATCATCTCATGGACACGGTGGCACCTTGCTAGAGATACGTATGCACCTAAAATTTTAAAGAATGTCAGAGGTCACTATGTCACGATCGAAATTTTTTTGTGCCTCATTGGTAGTGAAATAGCGCCTTGCCAAAAAATGTGCATGTTGTGGGACCTAAGTCATGTGGTGATACAGCTAGGAATTAAATATTAATTTATGTTCCAGCTAGATAGGAAATTCCCACGTCATCAGTAATAGGGACCCACATCCAAGTCAAAAGTTAGATGAAAGATTGTAATCGTTCGATCAAGATCATATCAATGCTCATCACTATGTCGCTATGAAAAGATATGCACTGTTTACTCAACGCAACATGGAAACCAAGGGACCCACATAGTTATATGTACATAATGCAATTTCCTTGCCTTAAGATCAAATCTAGATCTATGGTTGTTGCTTCATCACTATGGAGATTTTCTCAATTGTTAAGGATAGAAACATAGTGAGTAAAGGAAATGGATAGGGGGCCCACCATATTTGTACTAAGTACTGCATCAAATGTCCTCCACTCGATCAAGATAGAATCAATGATTGTCACTTTGTTGCTATGGGAAGTTGCTTAGGTTTTATGTATAGTGACATAGTGAACAAGGCAAATGAAGGAGGGATCCACTACTCTGATATTAAAAAATGCATTAAAATGTCTGCCATTAGATTGAGATGAGATCATGGGCTGTTGCTTTGTTGCTATGACAACATGGTCACTCTTTATGTATAGCGAGGTGGTGACTCAATGACACATGTCCTCAAAGATTAATGGGTCCATTTTGAAATGCCAGCAGTGAAGAAAAGGTACAAATGGAGAGTTTTCATTGGTTTGAATACTAGCATGCTAGTGGAAGATAGGCGAAACAATAGAAGGAAAAAGAAAAAACCACACATTGATGCATGCATAGAAAAGAGGGACCCTGAAAGGTTTAAAGAACTTGCACAAGCTTATGAGGTGCTCAGTGATCCCAAGAAGTGAGAACTTTATGATCAAATTGGAGAGGACGCACTTAAAGAAGGAATCATGGGTGGGGTGGTGGCCATGATCCATTTGATATTTTGCAATCCTTCTTTGGTGGAAGTTTTGGGAGTGGATTCAGCAGAGGAGGCCATAGGTAACACAAGTTGAAGGAGGCATTTTAAAACCTTTATCCCACATTGCTCCCATAGTAGAATTTTAGCCTGTTTAAGTACTTCTCCACTCATACAACTACATGTCTAAAAGATGGTGCCTTTTAAAAGGAAAGCCTCACACACAAGGACACCCACTTGGGTGAATGATGAAGATAGTTGGACATGTGGATGACAGTTGGACCATGCAAATGAATGAGTTTTGACCTAGTATGCTACTGTGATGACATGGAATTCGAGTGTCCAGATGTTGCTACGTGGATGATCCTGCGGTAGGCACTATGTTGCCAAGTGAAGATGCACATTAGATAACCATGGTGACATAGTGACCAAGATAGGTGGAGCTAACATGGCAATGAGCAGGTGCAAACATTGGCATACAGGTGGTGATGACATGGCCAAAAAAGGAAGGTTCACCAGAAAAGGAGGGTTCACCAGGAAAGTTAAGGATGTTGCCGAGAAATTGAAGTATGCTGGTGGTTGCCATGTCACCACCACAAAATGGGATGATCTCACTAGTAGTAATATGGTGACCTCTTGGGAAATAAAAAATCTGGCCCAGAAAATTGAAAATTCGGCGAGGAGTTGAGAAAGATGTGTGGGACCCACAACAGTCAATGGACCAGTAACATGATGACATGTGGTGCCATTGGAGAGGTTAAGGGGATAGAAAGGAGTTTTAAATTTAAAATAATATCCCCTGTTTGCACGTTCAATCTAAGAATGAAAGATTTGGTTTCAAAAAATGAGTTTCCATAGTTTAAACTATGGAATTAATTTTTTTTTCAAGGCCATAACAGGAGCTTGAAACTTCAAATGGCCGCTACAAGCATTTTTTTGCTCAAAATATACACTCCAATATACCCTCGGAACAAGGAGAAGATGAGCTATCCATTTCTAAGGTCAATTTTTGCACAGCTATTTTTTGATTCAAGTTATAATCAAATTTGTGATTTTTAGGGCATTCTCAGCAGAATGGGTAGATTTCACCATTGAGCATCAAAATTGGTTAAAGGGAAAATAAAGGCTTGTTGAAGTTTGAATGTGGAGAAAATTGACTTTAAACAATTTTCTTTCATTCTAGAGGTCATTTAACTAATTTTTTCCTTTGTCTTGATTTGAGATCTGGCATCAACAACAGTTATTTTTCCATCAAGTTTTTGAATCACTTTACGCTTTCAGGAGGCAAAATGATCAAGGATTTGATATATAGTTATAGAGAGAGATTAGATAGATTCTTTTCACTATTAGGAGAGGTTTTTCAAGTGGACACATGTCATCTTCACTATAGATCTGGGAATTCACTCTCCTCTATATCATTCTCTTTCTTTCTCATTGAGAATTGGTTCCATTTTTGAAAGAAAAAAGGACTCACTACTGTGATACCATAGGGGTTCCAATCTTGAGCTTTCTTAGATTTGTGAGACCAATGGTTCTAGTTTTTGATATGTTTTCTTGACTGTGACACCAATTTCCTTTAGCATTTCTCTTGTATGAATAGAAGTAGTGAAGATAAATACAAAAAGTTTAGATCTATTAAGTTTTTCTATTTTTTGATTTCATGTGTATGAATGTATAATTTCAAGGAAATGAATACAGTTGAGTAGAAAAATCTTTAGTTTCATTCTGATTCTCATCTCTTCCTCTGTTATCTGTAATGTTTTGTGTTTAAGAACAAAGAGCTTAGACTCATTTGAAATCCCTTAAGGTTGTATGTCTAGATAATTTTGCTATTGGAACAAAGAGCCAAGTAAATGCTTATTTAACTTGATAGGGTTGTAGGTTTCATCGGGAGGATATTTAGTAAGTTGTGAGATGTTTATGAACATAGATGTCTACTTACAAGGTGAATGGATAGATTAGATATTTGAATATAAAAATAAGTTTCAGGTATCCATATGTATGCATTAGATTCATGGAATTGCCTAATAGATAAGGCACTAATTAGCTACATGATCAATTTGTTCTTACTGTTGCATATTTGGGGTTTTGTTGAATTCAACATCATTAATCAATTGTATTTCCCTTTCATGTTGAGGAGCTAAAAAGGATGCTCTCACTTAGCTTGTGAATTTCATGTATTTGCATTTAGCTACCATAGATCTATGTTATTGCATGAGTTATTAGGAGATATAAGGGTTTTTATCTGCTTTGTTAGATTCAGGAATATGTTTTGGACTAGTATCATATAAATGAATCTGAGGCCCAACCGCCTAGGTTTTATAGAGCCTGAAGTAGAAGAAGGGTCTAGCCTTATAGTTGGCCCAGTGTCTAAAATGATATGTTAAAGATGGGAGTTAGCTGCCCCTAGATGTACCATATTCTCATCGGGGTAATTTGAAACCTGTAGCATTTCAAAACACCAAAAAAATGATGACTATACTGGGGAGATAAGATGACAATACATTTTGTTAAAAGGACAAGAATCTCTAGTGTTAATTGAATAATTCAATCCTATTTTCAGTATGGTTTTTCCCATCTAAGTCACCAACAAAATGGAAACTCTACTAGGGAGATAAGATGGAAATACATTTTGTTAAAAGGACAAGAATCTTTGGTGTTAATTGAATAATTCAGTCCTATTTTTAGTATGGTTTTGTCCATCTGAGTCACCAACAAAGTGGTGACTCTGCTAGGGAGATAAGATGGCAATACATTTTGTTAAAAGGAAAATAATCTCTGGTGTTAATTGAATAATTCAGTCCTATTTTTAGAATGGTTTTTCCCATCCAAGTCACCAACAAAATGGTGACTCTATTGGGGAGATAAGATGGCAATACATCTTGTTACAAGGAAAAGAATCTCTGGTGTTAATTGAATACTTCAGTCTTATTTTCTGTATGGTTTTGGCCATCTAAGTCACCAAAAAAATGGCGACTCTACTGGGGATTGCATACAGAAGAAACCAAAATCTCTGACATGAAAAGGATTGGATATAGCATATCTATAGAAATATGTGTTTCTTGTTTCCTTTCTTAAGTTTCATATGCCCCAATATCCTTATTCATGGATAGTAGTATGTTGTGATAATTGGATGTAAATTATGTTCTATGACTATTATAGGTCTATCTTCAATCAATTCAATTTTTGCACATGCTATTGAGAAAATTCAAAGTCAAGAATGGATTTATGAAGTGTATTTTCTTTTCAATGTGTTAATGATTTGCAAATTTCCCCTAAATCAGAAGATTTGGTTCAGATTTGTCAAGTGATGCATTATATTTTATTTCTCACAAAGTGTGAGTGGCGACTCTCAAATCTCTATACCAGTTTGTTCCTAGTTGATTCCATTACAATATATTGAAGGATCTTTAGTTGTATGGGCAGATCTAAAGATTTTGATAGTTTCTTGAAAATGAAGTTTAAATTCTTGATAAAATTTTAAAGTGTTGTTTACAATCTGCTATTATAAGAAAGAGAATTATAAAAAGTAGATCACAACAACAATTTCCTTATCCTCTCTCAAGGAGGTGGCGGCTCTACGAAGTTTTTATCAGTGGTGTGAAGGAATTTTAGTCTTGGACCTATGTCAAATTAGTAGATCAAAGTCTTGCATCAACACTTGAGGTATTTTGATTTTCATGTTTCTCTTTCATGAAAGTCCAATTGTTAAAAGTGGTTGCCTCTATTCAGTGATTTTCAGCACTAGAAGGAAGAGGTAGAAGTTTTACTTTATGATGGAGTAAGATCTTAGTTCTGAGATTAGTTTGCCAAACTTTGAAAGTTTAGAGACTGTGAGTAACAACATTGCTATGTTAAATCTAATCTACAAAAGGATTGTCAGTCTAATAAGAATTGAAGTAGGAAGTACTCAAGGTTTAAGTTCTGAACAATGTGATTTAAGGTTTAAATTGGTAATCAGCAAGATGCCTTTTCATTATAGACCTAAGAAATCTTCCATGCCTAGTGTTTTCCTTGATGTTCTAGTGCCTAATTCAGTTAATTAGCCAACACCTATAAGATTACGAAGAATTTTGCAAATTGAAAGATTCACTGAAGAGATGGAAAGCAATGATTATAGATTTCATGTTATATCTTCTAATGATAATGAGTGTGTTGAAAGTCAAGGTAGTGATGAATACAATGAATCCGTAGAGAAAGATAATTTGTCTTCTAAATATGAAGAGAAGGATTCAAATGCAAATGAATCAAGTAATTGCAATCAGCATAAGGAAGATGGATATGAAAGAGAAAATAATCTTGGTTATAGTAAATATGAAGTTGAAGAATTATGTAACAGCTATTGGAGTTGATGAAATTTAACTCTGAAGACGCCCAAGATCACCTGCATGCGAAAACCTATCAAAAAGAAGCCAAGGAGAGAAGAGTGAGGAGTAAGGGAAAAACCCTAAACGGACATGAGAGAGAAAATGTATTTACAATATGGCTTGATGTTATGAAAATACAATGAGGGAGAGACCACTTATAAAGGCCTCAAGGAATCTTCTAGAATAAGCTAGAAGATGCTAGGAGATAAGTGTGAAAAACTAAGCATACATCCACATACGGTGGAAAGTCCTCGAATAGGTGAGAGGATAAGTATGACTTAGGAGAGAACAAACTCCCATATTGTCAACAACTTATAACAAAATCCTAGACTACAACTAATAAATAAATGCATTTACCTAAGTAAGCTTAAGTAAATAGAATAAATAATTAATAAATTAATTATTTACTCTAACAACAGCAATAGAGGTAGTGGTTTCCATGATAAGAATGAATGTTATAATGATGCTGATTTTCCAGATTGTTATACTAATGATCTTGCTATTGTAAGTTCTTCATGTTATTCGGATCATAATCATAGCTGGGAGAAGATTTGTGAGGCAGTCTTCTTGAGCTCTGATGAAATCTTAGATTTGTTGGCTTGTGATTTTGAAAAGCATGTAAGGGTTTCTAAGGATCTTTATATTTTCCCTGATAATATTTTCTCATTTAGTCAAATCAATTCCCCAAAGTTTGATGTGGAAAGAGAAGTAGAATCTGAACAATCTTTGTTAGACTTTGGAGGTGTATATCATAGTACCTCAAGTGTTTTTGCACATGATGATTTCTTGGATGTAGAGGATGTTAGTGAAGGGAAGTTTAATGCTATTTCAGATTCTTCTGATGTTGGTTATGTTGCAATATGTTTTTATGTTTCATGTGATGAAGAGGAAAATAGTGAATGTTGTCAATTCGAATATGGATTTTCTTTATGTGCTAATAGTTCTAGCAGAGATAAGTTCAAGATTCCTTCTGACATTCAATTAGATGAAGAAAATGATTGTGATCAACATATTTTAGATTAGTACTTTCAGAATAAGTTTTCATATTTGGTGACTAATCAGTCTTTTGAGTGTGAAGAACTTTCAGAGGAAGATAAATTTGATTTAATGAGTAACATGAATGCAAGTAGGCAGCAATAAAATTTTACATTCTCTTTACATTCGGGTACACAAGGTGAGTTGCAAGTTTTTGGTACATGAAACTTTAGACTTTGATTCACAATTCAGTTTGTGTAATCATGAGCATGTTGATGTTTATTTTCATAGTGAGCAAGATGAAGAGTTTAATGCTAATTTGTACATGCACTATGAGAATGAAGGTGTGAATTCAATTTTTCCAAGTGTTTTCTCTCAAGATGCTAATTTGATTGGTGTAATTGATGAGAATGGTAATTCTAGTTTACCTCAAGAAAATGTGAATGAGAATTAGGTATTTGATAGAGGTAAGAAGTTTTGAAAACTTTTCGGTGGCCTGGGGCCATCGTTTGTACATAGCAGAGGTAGTTTCTTTTGCTTTCAATAAAGCTGTTCAAGAGAGAAGTTTTTGTGAATGCTCTGCTTCTTCTAGAGATCTAAATCCTTGCCATGCCCACAAGGGACATGCATCCCTAGACAGAGCCAGTGTTGGTTTGATTTTTACAAAATAAGTTTTTCCAAATCCTAGTTAAAAATCAGAATTGAATTCATTATTTGCCTAGTTAGGGTTTTTGATTCTTTGGCCTTGTATTTCAATAACCTTTGAAAAATCTGCCAAAACCTAAGTCTTGCATTCCTTTTAAATTTATTTGGGCATAAAGCTTTTCAAATTTCAAATATTCCATGTCCCATTTAAATATTTTGTGCCCCCAAGTGCCTCTTTCCTTTTGTTTCCCACCGTCTGATATTTATAAGATATATGGCAGTTGTGTTGTCACCATGTAAAGATGAAAGTGTTTTAATCATAGCGACATAGTGACTACCACAAAATTGACTGGCCGTGTCATGAAATGGAGGCATGGTGATTGGAAAGTGCATTGTTTTAAAAGTTTTTAGTCATGTGTTCCATGTCAGAATCGTCAAAACTGAAAAGGAACCAAGAATAATGAAGTGCAAATGGCATCATCAAAATCTAGCTTTTTCGATGAGTTGCTATGTCACTATCAGAAAATATTTGTGCCTCGCCATTAGCAACATAGTGCCTAGATGGAATTCAAGAATGTGGCAATAGTTCTAGAAGGTGGGTCCCAATGATTGCTTCATCAGAAATGAACCATGTCATCTCATGGACATGGTGGCATCCTACTAGAGATACATATGCACCTAAAATTTTAAAGAATGCCGAAGGTCGCTATGTTGCGATCAAAATTTTTCAGTGCCTCGCCTGTAGTGACATAGTGCCTACACAAAAAATGTGTATGTGGTGGGGACCTAAGTCATGTGGTGATACAACTAGGATTTAAATATTAATTTATGTGCTAGCTAGACAAGAAATTCCCATGTCATCAGTAATAGGGACCCATGCCCAAGTCAGAAGTCAAATGAAAGATTGTAATCGTTGGATCAAGATTAGATCAATGCTCATCACTGCATCATTATGAAAAGATGTGCACTATTTACTGAATGCAACATGGTGACCAAGGGACCCACCATAGTTATATGTATGTAATGCAGTTTCCTCACCTTTAGATCAAATCCAGATCTATGGCTATCGCTTCATCACTATGGAGATTTGCTCAATTGTTAAGGATAGTGACATAGTGAGTAAAGGAAATGGATAGGGGGCCCACCATATTTGTTCTAAGTATTACATCAAATGTCCTCCACTCGATCAAGATGGAATCAATGATCATCGCTTTGTCACTATGGGAAGTTTCTTAGGTTTTATGTATAGCAACATAGTGAACAAGGAAAATGAAGGAGGGACCCACTACTCTGATATTAGAAAATGCATTAAAATGTTTGCCATCAGATTGAGTTGAGATCAAGGGCTATCACTTCATCACTATGGAAACATGCTCACTCTTTATGTATAGCGAGGTAGCGACTCAATGACACATATCCTCAAAGATTAGTGGGTCTAGTTTGAAATACCAGCAGTCAAGAAAAGGTACAAATGGAGAGTTTTCATTGATTTTACTACCAACATGCCAATGGAAGATGGGTGAAATGATAGAAGGAAAAAGAAAAAACCACACATTGATGCATGCACAAAAAAGAGGGACCCTAAAAAGTTTAAAGAACTTGCACAAGCTTATGCGGTGCTTAGTGATCCTAATAAGTGAGAAATTTATGATCAAAATGGAGAGGACGCACTTAAAGAAAGAATGGGTGGGGTGGTGGCCATGATCCATTTGACATTTTCCAATCCTTCTTTGGTGGAAGTTTTGGGAGTGGATTTAGTAGAGGAGGCTGTAGGTAACACAAGTCAAAGGAGGCATTTTAAAACCTTTATCCCACATTGCTCCCATAGTGGATGTTTAGCCTATTTAAGTACTTCACTCATAAGACTACATGTCCAAAAGACAGTGCCTTTTAAAAGGAAAGCCTCACACATAAGGACACCCACTTGGGTGAACGATGAAGATAGTTGGATACATGGATGACAGTTGGACCATGCAAATGATAGAGTTTTGACCCAGTATGCTGCCATGATGACATGGAATTTGAGTGTCCAGATGATGCCACGTGGATGATCATATGGTAGGCGCTATGTCACCAAGTGAAGATGACATCAAATAAGCATGGTGACATAGCGACCAAGATAGGTGGAGCTAACATGGCAATGAGTGGGTGCAGACATGGCAAAGAGGTGGTGATGATGTGGCTGAAAAAGGATGGTTCACCAGAAAAGGAGGGTTCGTCAAGAAAGCTAAGGATGTCACTAGGAAATTGAAGGATTTTGATGGTCACCATGTTCTTACTATTGCATATTTGGGGTTTTGTTGAATTCAACATCATTAATCAATTGTATTTCCATTTCATGTTAAAGAGCTAAAAAGGATGCCCTCACTAAGCTTGTGAATTTCATGGATTTGCATTTAGCTACCACAGATCTATGTTATTGCATGAGTTATTAGGAAATATAAGGGTTTTTATCTACTTTGTTAGATTCAAGAATATGTTTTGCATTGGTACCATATAAATGAATTTGAGGTCCACCCACCTAGGTTTTGCAGAGCCTGAAGTAGAAGAAGGGTCTAGCCTTATAGTTGGCCTGATGTCGTAAATGATATGTTAAAGATGGGAGTTAGTTGTGCCTAGATGTACCATATTCTCATCAGGGTAATTTGAAACCTGTAGTGTTTCAAAACACCAACGGAATCTTCTCCTAAGAATGATAAGCAAAGGAATGAATAATTTCATATTCGAGTTGTTATCAAACATACTAAGGTTGATACTTTATATGATATGGGTTCTCAAGTAAATTTGATATCTAAAGAAGTTGCTAAAAAGCTTTACTTGACTACAACACCTCATCCAGAACCATGGATGGGTTTTTAATGATGCATAGGTATAAGTAACTAAGTAATGTAAATTGAGATTTACTATCACTACAAACTTTGTAGATGAGGTAGAAGCTAATGTAGTCCCTTTAGATATCTGTGGTTTTGTGCTTGGGAGTCCATACCTATATGATTGGAAAGATATATTTTATTGGGGGGAGAAAAAATATCATATTTTCAAAGATAAGGTTGAATACATTGTACGAGCACAAAAGATAAAGATTAATCTTGCATTAGTTAATGCTAGTCAGATGAAAAGGTTAGTCAATTCCAGTAAGAACTTTGTCTTAATGCTTGTAAAATATAAATAAGATGAAACATTTGAGGCTTTCAAGGGGTACGATCCTAATCATAAATATGAAATGGTAAAGATTATTTCCTCTTATGATGACTTGTTTTAGGAGCCGAAAGGGTTACCTCCTAAGAGAGAAATTCAACATGAAATTTAGTTACAACAGGATGCGCCACTTCCTAATATTGCCACATATCATTTATCAATTTGGTAGAATGAAGAAATTAAAAAGTAGGTTCAGGAGCTGGCTGAGAAAGGAGTTATTTGTCCAAGTACTTCTCCTTGTGGTTCTACTATTATGTTGGTTCTAAAGATGTGACTTGGAGAATGTGCATCAACTACAGGGCTCTAAACAAGATAACGATAAAGAAAAAATATTCTCTTCCTAGAATAGATGATTTATTTGATCAGTTGAAACATGAAACTTATTTCACTAAGTTAGATTTGTGTAATGGATATCATCAAATTCAAATTGCAGAGAATGATATTTGGAAAATTGGTTTTAAGAGAAAATAGGAACTATTTGAGAGGTTGGTCATGCCTTTTGGGCTTTGTAATGCACCAGCTACATTTATGAGAGTCATGAATTATGTCTTTTATCCCTTTATTGATGATTTTTTCATAGTCTATTTAGATGATATCCTTGTATTTAGTAAGTCTTGGGATGATCATGTAATTCATGTAAAAGGAGTCTTGGATGTATTGAGAAAAGAGAAATTTATGTAAAGATGTCTAAATGTGAATTTGTTAAGACATCATTAGTGTACTTAGGCTATGTCATAGGGAATGGTCAATTGAAAGTAGACCCTACGAAGGTCAAATGTATTATAAAATGGCCTAAGCCAAGTACAATTATAAAAGTCAAGAGTTTCTTTGGTGTGGTTTAGTACTGAAGAAAGTTCATTACAAACTTCTCTTATATTGCATCATCATTGCATGCATTAACCAATACAAAGGAAAATTTTTAGTGGGGAGGTCTACAACAAAATGCTTTCGACACTTTGAAGGAAAAGTTGAGCACTACACTAGTTCTAGCTTTACTAGATTTACATTGACCATTTGAGATCGAGATAGATGTGAGTGGGTTTTCCATGGGAGCTATATTAATGCAAGGAGGTAAACCAATTTTCTATCACTTTGAAACTTTTTTAGGAGAAATAAGTAACTATTCCACCTATGATTAGGAGCTCTAGCTTTAGTTAAGAGTGTTAAGAAATAGAAACACTACTTAATGGGGAAAGAAACTGGCATCCATATTGATCACCAGCCACTGCAATATTTGCACTCACAATCTAAGTTACAATGAAGTAGGCACTTTAGGTGGATGAGTTTTCTACAATAGTTTCATTTGGCTATTAAGTATAATAAGGGTTCCCATAACAAAGTAGCAAATATGCTCTCTAGGTCTCCTATTAAGAATGCTTTGGTAATCCTTTAGAATAGTTCTATTGTTCATGAAAGTTTTTAGGAACAATATGCTAATGATGATAACTTTAAAGATATCTATGCAACTTTAATCCAGGGTAAACATGTAGAAGAGAAAGATTTAATGTGCAGGATAATTTTTTATACCACTTGGGAAAACTATGCATTCCTAAAGATGAACAAGCACATGTAATCCATGAAGTACATACCTCTTTGATTGAAGGACATTTCGGGGTAAGTAAGACATTGGCTCAATTAAAGAAATATTGTTACTAGCCTTGTAGGCAAGAAACTGTAATTAAGTATATAAAAGGATGTGTAATGTGTGTAACTAGTAAACTAAGTAATAGGAAATTGGGTTTGTACACACCATTACCTGTACCATCACGTTCATGGGAAAGTGTTTCTATGGACTTTGTGGGGGGTTTACTTATGTCTAGGAAGGGTCATGATTATTTGTATGTAGTAGTTGATCGATTCAAAAAAATGTGTATTTTAATGCCTTGTAAAAAGCATATCACTGCTGAACTGATACCTCATTTGTACTTTCAATATGTATGGGTTCATTTTGGGTTACCTACTTCTATTGTATTAGATCAAGATTCTTGATTCTTAGGGGATGAAAGTCTTCACTATGTGCAACACACTTTTCTACAAAGAGGTCTCCTTTTGAGACTTGAGTTATTTTCCTAAGACACCAATGGATTTTTCTTTTGGGAAGGACACCATTATTCATGGATGCCATGATGAAGAAAAGGCTTTGAATTTCATCCAAAAAGTCCAAGCAATCCATCAGGCAATAGAAGCATAGTTGGTGTAGCGCTAGGCTCACCATGATAAGCATCACATTAATCACCATTTCCAAGTTGGTGATAGAGTTTGGTTACATATCAGCAAGGAAAGAATGCAAGGTGAAGGAAGAAAGCTCAAGCCTATTTGGTATGGTCCTTTTGAGATCTTAGAGAAGATTGGTACCAATGCCTTTCGTCTTAATCTTCCTCCATACATGAAAATTTACTTAGTTGTCAATGTTGAGAATCTGAAGTTATATGAGCCTCCAATGATCTTGGATGAAGACACAGACATTTAGGTTCCATCTATTGATGATCTTTCACCAAAGTACATGTTAGAATTAATAGAAGATGTCATCCTTGATAGGAATGTTAGGACATCACGAAGAGGACTAGTTGAATATGTCTGAGTGGGATTGAAGGGGATGCATCCAAGCAAGGCAAAATGGATGGAGATTGGTAAAGTGAGGGAACTATACCCTCACCTACTTTCTAAGTAATCAAACCTTTAGAGGTTTGAAAGCTCTTTAGTGGGAGGCTTGATCTGGGGGATAAAAATAAGTGGAAATTGAAATGTCCCCAATGCTCCAAGAATCAACATCATTACAAAGTGTGCAAAATTAGAGTTTAGATGACCAAGTTATGGCTAGTCAAATTTTGGTCAAACTAAGAAAAAAGGTCATAAAAAGGTGAAAAATTAATCATCTCAAAAGTGGTCAATAATGGATCTCAAATTAAAGAGCAGGTCAAAAGCTTTGCAATGATGTTCGTTTCCTCAAAAATAGAGTCTGTGTGCGAAAGTTATGATAGTTTGAAGTTCAAGTGAAAAAGTGGATTCTAATGACGTCAACATGACATCATAAAATCTTAAAGAGAGGGAAAAATTAAAATTCAAATAGTTATTTAATTCAAATTAAAGAAATTAGATAATGGGAGTTAAACTCCCAACCATTGTCCTCCAAAAAGTAAGGCCGACCAATGGGCTATTAATAGTATATATGATATTAGAGGAAGAATTTTTATGTATCCATAACAAATCCACCCAACCTTATTTAAATAAGGTTATTAGTTTAAACTATCCCCAAATTTGGTGTGAAATCATAATCAAAAAAATGATAAAGGGGTAAATTCGGAGATGAAATTGGTTATGGGGGATTATTTTTGTAATTATTTGTTATAGCCTCATAATGGCTAATTTTATGTATAAAAAGGGGTAGTAGGCCTTGGAAAAGCATCTGGGTGATGAGAAGGAGATTATGATTTTGGAGACTTGGTGATTATTCCTGCACATTGGAGAATAATGCTACTATTATGCTTGAAGGGAATTATTTCAAATACTTGTAATTGATTTTAGAGCTAATTGGATAGGTCCCTCTATTGGAGTAGGAATCATAGATGTAGTATGACCCACAAACGAACTCCGTTATCAATTGCGTTTTCTCTTCTATCTCTCTACTCTTTCTTTTAGTCATTAGCTTATTATGCTTTGTTCATTTAAGTATTTAAGTTGTGTTAATTCACTAATTAATGCTTTGAATTAATTTTATGTAATAATGTTAAGCATTTCTCTGTAATAGTCCTAGATCCTAATAAGATCAGATACCCTAGCAAAGGGAAAGCCCCAATGGGGATGGTACCCAAAAAATGATCCACTAATCAAAAGTATCTTGTGAAAGATCTTGACCCTGTTAAGAGTCTATTACACTCGTATAGTGTCTAAGCCCTTGTTAGAGGACTATGACTTTTTATAAGCCTCAACCCCATTAGAATTTGTTATTACAATTACAAAATGTATGCAATATGAGCCCGATGCCCAAACATGAAATTACAAAGATATATTTTGTACAAAAAAGGAGTAGATACATAAACCTTTTGACAATGCTGATATCTACAATATTTGATATATCATTTTGTAGCTCTCTGTACATAACTTCACATATACTATCCCTTTTCTAATCTAACATAAAGTTCACATCACATATCAAGTACATATCAATATCCAAAGACATCACACAACTTCACATATCCAAATCTTTCCTTTATACCGAGTTATTCTACTATGTCATCCTTTATATATTCACACACTCCTAAAATAAAAAATTGAATTTTTACAAGTTAGGGGGATGTAACACCTAATTAGTTAAGTAATTAATTTGGTGAAAAAAATAATTCCTTAACACAAATTACCATTTCCTTCACTTTGTCATGTTCTGCCTGTACATGACTACAACTAATAAAATATTAATAACTCTATCCATACAACTCATAATGAATTTTTCTCTAACATATAGTACCATCATACCTTGTTATTGCTTCCCTAAATTATTTGCATTCCAATTCACTATCCATGAACTTCACAAACCAAAAAGGTGTCTCTGTTGACAGTTAGTCTTTACAACACTTAGACAATTTTCTAAATCTTCAAACCAAAACATAGTCTTTACAACATGATGACTTAATGTAGATGATATGTTACCATAAATGATAATCTTAATATATTTCCATATCACCTCTTATCAAAATTTCCAACAATTTCCCCATTCTGCATTGATGGCAACATATGTGAAAGTTGGCTAAGTCCCAAAATTACAAAATTTTAAAATTGTGAATTTCTTCACATGACCATACCAAATTTTCAAATTGTGTATCATTTATAATATATACCATATTTTAGATTATACGTACTCCTCCTTAGTCTATACTCTACCTTATATCTCTGCATATACAATTTTCCATACAATACACTCCCCCTTTGACATCAATGACAAAGGTGAGTAAAAAATTGTATACAAGTCAAAATTTTGAGTCTACCTTTATTCTTTTATGTGGATGAATTTGGTAATAATACAATAAAATAAGAAAAAAATTTCTTCAAGATGGACATATTCCATAAGATGCCAACTCTGTAGCTTGAAAGTCTGGATAAGAAGAGTGCTCATAGGATATCTTTTCCTTCAAGCAATTATCAAGCCATTTTTGTACTCGGTCTATCTTCAAGGATAAATGTCCTCTTAATAAAGAGAATCTCTATAATGGTTTCTCCTTTCTAATCTCCAACATTCTTCTCTCATCATCGATCTTACTTATCCTTTTCTCTAAGTCAATAAGTTGAGAATCTATATTTTTCAACTCACAGGTCACACTTTTCAACCCATCTTCCTTACTCTTGATTTGTGTGGTGAAGGTGTGCATGTATTCATGTGCCAAGGAAAATTTCTCATATAATTATTCTCCTTCATGAATAAACTTCCTCAAATTTTGATTCCAGTATCCAAATTCGACAAATCATCTTTAACATTATTGCATACCTTGCTGAAAATATTTGCATCATGTTTAGCTTGGGATTTAACTTTAACAACTTCTACCAATGTCTTGAAATGACTGTCAAAATATTCCATTACTCTATTAGATTTATTTTGTGGATCACTTTCACTGATGTGAATTGGAAGTAAATTCTGAATTGTACTTGTCATCGTTTTAAGAGTTTCAGATTATTCTTGGTGGGTTTTATTTTCTCAATAATTCTATTGATAGAATATGTGGAAATCAATCCCAATTTCTCAATATCTATTACTTTTGAACTTGTTGTGCTCCCCATCACACTTTCTTTGAGTGATTCTAATGAGGGTCTTTAGTGTGCTAGGAGTCTCTGTGTTTGGTGCCTTTGTAGGAGTGACAACTTGAATCTATAATTTTTTATTGTTTTCATTGTTCTTCTCATTCTCCTCTACCACTAATTTCTTTATTCTTTTTCTTTTCCCTTATCCTCTTTCTCTGCCTCAACTTGTTGCTCTACTACTATATCTTCCTCTATTTCTAAATGTCTAAGCTGAGGTGCAAATGATTATGTTTCTTGCATTATCCTCTAATTATCCTATAGCTTAGGGTCTACATTCTTAAGAACTTCAGTCAATGTGGTTAAGTCTTCATCAGTCTTTTCTTCTTCTTCTTCTTCTTTTTCCCTCTCTTTCTCTCTTTTCATCATCAGAGCTTAGGCAATCAACCAAATTATAAACAATGGTAGCTTGATCCTTAAAAGGGTCATTTGTTTCATCAATAGTAATATGAGTACTATCAATTTTCATTGTGTAAACACCAATTGTAATTTAACGTGTCTTAGGAATTGATCCTCATGTATCCTTTCTGATCTCTGCTTCCAACATTACTGTATCTACCTTTTGTTCTGTAGTAGTAGGAGTGTGCATTTCTACTATTCCCCCTTTCATTTTGTTTCTTTCTTCACTAGGCTTAGGTGCATCCAAAATGATTTTGTCTTCTTAAGTATCTATAGTAGTCATGGAGTCCTTACCTTCTATCATTACCTTTATAACAACTTCCTCTATTTCTTTGTGTACTTGTTAATAGTTGCCTCCCATGATCAATATTTCTCTTGTCTTATTCCTTAGCAATAGTTCTAGACTCTTCATTATCCTTTCAAAATTCTCTTCATTTTAAACTTCATAGAGTTTTCTCATCATTCTTTCTCTTATTTCTTTTTCCTCTTCCTTTAGTCTCCTCTTTCTATTCTTCAATCTCTCATATAAGTCATTTGGTATTTGACCATGAATGTTTATGAAGTTTTGTTTTTGATTAAGAAAAACAGGATTTAACAGGGCCCTGAAACCCATACAAAAAAGGAACATTCATAAAAGATCACTTAAAGTAACAACGGTAACTAAAAGAAAACAAAAGAAACATCTCCCTGCAAAAAGACAAGAACTAATGAAAAGCCAAGGAGAAAGGACAAAAAGTCAGGCCACCCCCAAAAAAGCCAAGGTGCTCAAGAAATCTCTCTTAACATTTTAGTTGCATTAATTTTGAGCTTGGAAAGTTTTCCTGTCACCTCCTTCATTTTTGAATGCTCTTTATCAAGATCCAGAGTATCCTTCTTCCTCATGTTGGATCTTGTCCTCACCAAAACTCTAGTGCTGGTGCAGGGAGGTGCATAGAATTGTAGGGTCCCATCCTCTGCTCCTCAGGAGGAAGGGCAGTATCCTTGATCAGATGCTGAGCAGCATCTAGAGAAGACGACACTTGCCCATAGAATTGGGTGGGCCTACCTCCTTGATCTCCCTGCCCTTTTGCTTCCTAGAGCAATCCTTCGAGGTCTTTTCCTTGGTGTTGTGGGAGGTTGGATCCTCATCCTTACTGGCTCTTTGGTCCTCCATATTTCTATTAAGGATCTTGAGGTTTTCATTGGCTTCCTTAAGGATATTGTAGCTTTGTTCCACAATAATCCTCAAGGAGCTTTACATAATTTCAACCCTTTTTGTGACTTCCTGCACCTTTTCATCCTTGTTATTTTCTTCTTCAGTGATTCTATTCTTCAGGTTGAAGTTTTCTCTTTCAAGGCTACACACCTTTTACTTTAGGTCTTGGAGTTCATGGAAGATCCATTTAGTAGTACAGAAGCTTTCGACTACATTGTTCTTGGCATTGTTGATGATGTCCATATCTAGGTGCTCCTTTGTATTCTCATTGAAAATAATTAGGTCCAGATTGATTAATTGATCCATTAGATTTTTTCCTTCATCATCCTCTTTAACTTGAGTTCTAATTATTTCTCTATTTAACCCCATCTTGGCCGAGGTGGTTTTGAAATTTTGTGAAATCACCTTTCTATCTCTGCCACTAATCAAGCACTTGTATTGACTAGTGCCAAAGTCCTCAACGCCTTGATTTTGATCATCCCTTTCACTACCTTCTGATATATCCCCTTTTGATATATCCCTTTTATCCATTTAAACCTTTTCCTAACTTTGCAAGTCTTAACTCAACTTTGCAAGGGTTGAATAAATTTTTGATGCTATTTCTCTTTTTCTTATTAATGAATAAGCTACTTAGATTGATAAGGGTTTATCAACAACTATCACTGACTTCAACTTGTTTTCAGGTGTGTCCCTTGTCTTCTTCTCTACCAAAATTTGTGTGCTTGTTGGTGTCTTAGCTTTTTATAAATGTTTCTTTTAAGTTCTCTACATGTTCTTTCACACTCTATTTATAAATGTTATTGTAAATCTCATTCCTACTGACATTGTTTACATTTTTTCCAAAGTTAGGTGTCCTTGTTATTCCTCAAGTTGTTCATCCTCCAAAATCTTGCTCTATGACCCATATTGTTACAAATATGACATTTTATCACAATGTTTCCATATCTAGGTCCTGACTAACTAATTTGTAATCTGCAAAATCTAGTAATATGTTCAAATTTATTGCCTTTATAATACATGATCCTATGACATTATTTTCTCCAATAGGTCTATTAGCTGCAAGGTTAGTACCTTGATACATATTATTATTAAACATCGGTCTCCTACATTCACTAGTTTTATGTCCATAAGCATAAAAATTATAATAATAACTAGAAATAGGGTTAGTATACTGATGCAGAAGCTAGTGGAATGTTATGATTCTTTCATAGTTTAATAACTTCTTTCCTTCTTTGTTTGATAGAAACTTTCCCCTTCTCCAATCACTGATCACTCTTGGACCCACTTCACTCTATAGACCTATCAAAGGTCAACCCCAAACACTTTAGAATCCACTAGACTCCACATACTAATGTCTATACTATTGGAAATCTTCCTCTCATGCAATAATGCATATTTGATCGTATGTATTGTGACTGTCCTCAGAATACTATTGATTCAACTTCTTCCAAAGACCTATCCACTAGGGTCAATATCAATGGACCCACTATTCCTTATCACAAATTAGGACTCTCTAAAGATCCTCGTACAACATCTAATCCTTTCACAAAACTCCCTTAACACATTCATGGGAAAATTCATCACAAACCGCCATGTCATTGCCCCTTAGATAGACCCGATATAGTCATTCATAACTTTTGAATCAAACCTTATTTGCTCAATTGAATTGTTGATATTTGGCACAATTTGTCTCTCTCCAACATATCCAAAATTTGGCAAGATCCAATGGTTAACTTTGGAGAAATGACCCCCGCACTGAACTAAAATTTACTAAGACAAACATTCCTTCCTCCTGTGACTGTCCGGTCACTTCTCTACCCTCCAACATGACCAACCTCTCTTATTCTCCTAGAAATGGGGTTAATTCCTTCATAATAATTGTTAGGAAATTATATTACAAGTGTGGATCCATCCCCAAGAAACAATATGTACAAAAGGGGATGGATCTCATGAATCCATGATTGGCACTAAAACAAAAATTAGAGATTTCTACAGAACAGTCAATCTTAATGATTGAATCAGTATTAAAAATCACTTGGAACTAGATTTAATGGAATTAAAAAAAATCATTACACATCTATCTCAAAATCAATAGGTCAATAAAACACCAAAAGACTTCAAATTTGTAAGAAATCAACTGTTATTAATTCCAATATGGACACAGTCCATACAATCCAATACTCCAACTTCCACCCCTATACCCTCATGCCTTTTGAGGCTTACATATACTTAAAATAACTCCCTTAATCGATCCAAAGTAGTTGGATCCTCTAAGAAAGCAACTAATCCTTATTTGGTAATTTCCTGCTAAAACACATTTGACCGTTACTTTTCAAATATTTAAATTTTAAAACTTATTTAAATAAATTTCTAGACTTTAGGACTTCAAAGTTTTTCGATGACTTTTTCAGGGTTCCCTACACCATATACTTACCTATACAGTCCTTCTTTATGTGGCCAATTTCATTGCATGCAAAACATCTTCTAGTAAATTGTCTTCTCACTTCTTTAGGTTGCTCAGATAGTTTATGTACTTCTAAATGCTTAGGATTTCCCTTATTTAGGTCTTCTTGTGGTTGTTCTGGTTGTTGGTGTTAATCTTTAAGCCTATGTTTCCTATTATTGTCCAAACACTTAGTCATTTACTAGGCAAGGATGAATAGTCTTCATTGCAACTGAGACATCTAGTGAAGGCTAATAGTATATAAGGAATTATTTATGTTGCATTACATGTTGAGCAAGTCAATGTTTATTGAGCACCCCAGTTGAGACCAAGTGCATATGTAAACCAAGATATTATAGTAGAGAGCAAGTAAATTGAAGAGATAATTTTTGTTGAGAAAACAAAGAAGAACATGTCTATAGAAGCTGAGGGCCAGAATGAATGTTAGTGATGACTGAGTGTTAACACATTTAGATGCTGAGCAGTTCAATTTTGTCATATAAGTTTGTAATTGGACAAACAACTATGTAAATCACTTTGGATGACTTATATATGATATTTAATGTTTTTAGAGACAGTTAAGATGAAAATTATGCATCATTGCAGAAGTAATGATCCCAAAGAATGCAAATCAACCAATCAGGAAATAAAAAGAAATGACAAAATAAGATGAATTATAAACCATTAATTGAGATCTAGAAATTTCAAAGAAAATCTTATCAAGTAGGATTATAACCTTAGAATTAGTTTGTGTGATGAGAAGATAAGGATGTGAAAAGAGAAAGATGGAATGCGTGGATGAATGAAATTGTGAATGCACAAGTGAAGAAGCAATCAAGGATAGAACAAAGAAAGAAAGGATAAGCCTAGAATTAGATTAGACAAGGGCAATCTAAGAAGTGAAGGACTAAAAGGAGATATCAAATTAAGAGATCAAATCATGACATTGTACATAAGAGATCTAAAATAAGCTTGCAGAGCAAATCAAGGATTAGGTACTAAATCAATTCTTAGCAATATTGAATAAGGGAAAATCTCTTAATTGAGTGATCCTAATAGGTCTATGTAAATCTCTTAATAGAGTCCTTACTTAATTGTAAGTGTGAAATCTTTTAATAGGGTAGGACTTAATATTCTTGAATTTTTTAATAGGGCAGACCCCTCACATGGTAGATCATATATTATGGTAAAAAATTGTAACCCTAACATGTAAACTTTATTGTTGCAACAATGAAGATTAGTAGGCTTCATCCTCACCCCATTTTTACCTTCACATTGAAGTGTTTCTAGGTTACCAAATCATTTGTGTTATGTGTTGAATATTTCATGGATGTGGTTTATTCATTTACTATTCAACATTACACTTTTAATGTTAGATCTAAGATATGAGATGAATTAGGTGTGAATTCAATAATTTGGTTTTGTAAGTAAAAGTTTAAGATCCTAATTCATCCTCCTCTTAGTATCTTATTTTTCATTAAATCCTTCCAAAAATTGGCATCACAACACAATTATCTTGGAAGAAGTCTAATAGCTTAAGAGGATAAGATCATGGAGATGGAGGAATACAAGTTGGGAAAAATCATTGAGAATTAGATGATTGGAATCTAGATCATATTGCAAAAACTTGAAGGAGCAAGAGAAGAGTTAAAGAAATCATTGAAGAAAAGAAAAGAGATACCAATTCAACAAAATGACACACTATATGAAGAATTAGACACAAAAAGACTACTTGACAATGGAAAGATTAGAAAAAATGATGAAGCAATATCAAAACTATTGAAGAGGAACATTATACTAAGAAAAGAGGCAAAATAAGTTAAGAGAGAAAAATAAACTCAATCAGTAATACTATGTAAAGTAATAGAGCAAAAGAAGAAAGATAAAGAAGACAAAAGCCAGAAGTCATCCAGACTTGAAGAGAGATCATTTAAAGTATACAAGCTCACAAATAAATAGTTGGATATGATAAATCAATTGATAGTTGCTACTCAAGAAGCAAGTGAAAAGGACATGGAAATAAAAAAACCAAGGTCACAAAATGAGCAATTGATAAATGAGTTGAAGACTGAAAATGAACTTTTGCAAAGGATGAACAAACCAACTGAGGCTATCAAATATTTTGAAGAGCTATTAAGATCACCTTGGTCACAAAATATACTTCTGGATTGGAATAAAACAAGGACTTTTCATCTATTGAAAAAGGAGAATCATCAAAGAGTGGAGAACGAAGAAATGCAAGATCTAAAGGAAAACCTATATGTCATCATTGTGGTAAACTTGGACACACATATAATATTTGCAGAACCAAGAATGGTATGCAAACTTCTAAACCTAAGTTTAGTGGATATTGTTCTAAATGCAAGAAGGTAGGACATCAAGAACATGAATGTAGATCAAAGAAAAGTGACTCATTTACTACATTGAAAGGATACTTCTATAACTATTATAAATATGGACACAGAGCTCTTGCATGTAGACACAAGAAAAAATCCAATTGGACACTTGAGAAACAAGCACATGCACTGAGAAAAATTAATACTTACCATTGGGATTACAATACATGGTTTAGGTGTCACTACTATGGAGAGTATGGACACATTCTAGAGAATTGCATCAAGACACATTGTAGAGGAAATTATAAGAAGTAGTTGAATGGAGAAATAATATGTTTCAACTATCTCAAAGTTGGACATACTAGTAGGAATTGCAAAACTAGAGCACCATCACCAAACAATGGAAATGACAAAGTTGAAGGAAAGAAAATGTGGATAGAGATAGTGAAAGCTAGAAGTAGTGGAGCAAGAATAGTTGAGATCACCCAATCCAATGGATCAGGTGATCACACCACATCTAACTAAATGAAGAAGGTATATAGGAACTATATATTAAATGATATATTTTACACTAGTTCCTAACATAGATGTGTTAAATTTCATATTTGCATAAGTAAAGATGTGTTAAGAATAGATCCTTAGAAAGGAAAGTGAAAGAGAATCATTTACTACATAGAGTGTCGAGCATCAATGATCTAGTCTATATTGATCGAGCATTGTAGTATGAACCAAGTGATCAACTAAATTGACGTGTTGATCAAGTAAGTATGAAGGCCAAGTCAAATACCATACACCTACTAAGTATAAAGACATTTATTGCAAACCTAAAATATAAATTTGAAGGTTTTTATCAAGTTTGAGCATTCATTTCTATTAACCAAGTGATTACAAAGCTCACGAGTGATTTAAAGGTGATTATGGCAATTAAGGTGATTTCAATGATGAAGCAAGCAAATCTTAGTGTAGCATTGGAAAAATTGATAACATTCGTATGCGATACTTTAAGTGCCAAGTAAATTAATTTTGAAGATATAATAGAAGAGTTTGTTTTTTAGAACCATAGATCAAATGACATCATCAAGAAAAATTTTGAAGGATAGAAACACTCAAATTGTGAGGAACAACTAGTGTCCTCCACCAAATTTCAAGAACAATGTAATTGTTGAGAAGACTAAATATGATAGTACCACCCTATCATCAATTGTACCCAAAGTTTTAACTATTTAGGATGTAAGATCCTGCTATTTGTGCAAAGTTGGAGAAATTGGAGATTTTGCAATTAGGTAGCTTATGAAAAGCTATGAAACAATGGATCATTAAAAGATGAAAACAAAATCATTGCTAAGAAAGGGCTTACACATGCCCTAGGTTTTCCAAAGGTTTTCAAGGTTGAATGGATAAAAGTCGTGTAAAGTTAAATCCATGATATGAAGATATGGTTAGAGCATAGACCAATCAAAATCAATAAGGCCATAAAATACCAAGTGACTGATTACCCTACCTTGGATTGACCAAAGAATATAACGAGCACAATAAGGAGTGAAATTAAGAAGTTGACCAAAGAAAGTGGAATAGTAGAGGGATATCAATTGATGGGATTGAAGATCCTATGGTTAAATTTATAGTTCTTTTGATAGCACACAAATTTTATCAACATGCCTTGCATTGTAGTAGATTTGGGCTACAAGATTATCAAGAAGGATCATGCTTATGATCTTACTGAGCTGTAACTACAACAACTGATAGAGAACCTAGAAGCAATAAGAAAACCAAAAAATACATAATGGAAGTTCAAATATTTGCTCGTATGTATATTTTTATATGTACAAAACTCATTCCCTATGGCTAGGATAGTAGATGGGATTGAATCCAACCTTCTATGGAGTAGATAAATGATTTGATTAATAGGTTGGGATAAAATTTTGAGGCTATAATGGATAACTATTTTGAGGAATTTAAAATCAAGATGAGAAACAAAATAAGGATCCCTAAGTCATTTGTAGATAAGTATTATGATGAGATATGTTAATGCAGGAGCATCCTTGGTTGGCTAGCAATCCTTTATGTTGGTGTGGTTTGACACTGGAGTTGGAGGACTCAGTCAAAGGAAGAGGTGTGCCTCAGTTGTTACTAAGTTGTTCATGGTTACTGCATTAATTGAGGAGTTCAGTTAATGAAGTTGTTTGGTGATGCTTATGGTACTCGGCATATATTGTGGCTCAATTTACACTGGGAACTCAGTAGTAGTGTTTCTTGAGTTGGCTCAGTCAATGAAGAGAGCTCTATTATGCTTGGTGAGTTACTGATGCTCAGTGGAGGTTTTTGATACTTGATCGTGTCTTGGTGTCTATATTCCTTGAGTTTTCTACGAGCCAACTTTTGGCATTTAATTTGTGTTGTAAGTGTTTAATGAATGTTGTAGCCGATTCGTGGCTTATGAAAATATTTAATATAAGGGTTTATTCTAATTTGTAATGGGCTAGGCTAGCATGTGGATTAATTGGGTATAAGTAGGGGTATTTTTTGGAGTCTTAAGTCATTATCACCTAGTTTGAAGAAGAGGATGTGGTAGAAGAGTACATTTTGAGAAGGGCTAGTAGCTGAGGCTTGGAAAACAAGGATATTGCTTGGTGGTCTTACAAGCACAAGTTCAGATCTTCCTTGGAGGTTTCTACCAATGTGGATCTAGAATAGCTTGAGATTGCATCTTGAGGGATCTTGCAGAATGATTTTTGTAATTGCTATTGTATTTGGCCCTACTTAGAAGGCCTTACAGTTAGGAAAATCGCATGTAATCATTTATTTTATGAATAAAGAGTTGCATTTGGTATTATATTATGCATTTTGTATTGTGTTTCAATTGTGTGGTTATTTTTAGGGAGCCAGGTCACCTCTAGTAAGGGTACCCTTGGATTCTTACTACATCAGATGGTATTAGAGCACAGTTGTTCCTGAGTATGTAGACTAAGTGCTGAAGTTAAGGTAGTTTGCACGAGGACATGGGTAAAGGTTAGAAGTGAAGGTTGATCTTGTGGATTTTTGGATTTACTACTTTGGGTTTGAAAATGATCTTGGAAGATGCCTCTGAGAAGATTGGACCTTATGGTGATTGATGATCTCTGTGATGCTATGGAAGAAAGGCTCTCAAAGAAGATGACATTGATGAAAAGTGAAATGATTTTTTAAATTTTAAGTACTATAGGTGGTGTACCTCAACATGTGGGTACTAAATATGGTTATGAAGAGGTTGATGAAGACTTTGAAGTTGCTGGATTGAGTAGTAAGGACATAAATGATCATATGGCGAGACCTATGAGAAATAGGGCTGGTAAGTTTTCTAGACCTAGATCTCAATTGAAGTTGAAGCTTAAGATGGAGGTTTCTAACTTATCAAGTACTATGAATCTTGAAGAATTTATTTATTGGATTGGTGAATTGGAAGACTACTTTGAGCTTGAGGATATTAAGGATCCACTTAGAGTAATGTTGGCACAAACTAAGTCAAAAGGACATGCTACTCTTTGGTGGAAAGAGCTACAAGAGATAGAGAGGAGGAAGGTGAAATGAAGATCACTAGATGGAGGTTGATGGTAACTAATTTGAAGGCTAAGTTTATTCTTTCTAATTATGAACATGAGGTATTCAAGAGGTTGCATAATTTGAAATAGAAAGATATGTTTGTGAAAGTTTATACTGAGGATTTGTACAAGTTGACTAATCAATTTTAGCATAGAGAAATGTCAAAGGAGAAGGTAGCTCTGTATATTAGTAGTTTGAGATTCAATATCCATAATGAGGTTGGTATGTTGAAGATTTATTTGGTTGAGGACGCTTATTAGTATTCCCTGAAGGTAGAAGATAAGTTGAAGAGGAAAAGTCAAGGTAATTCTAGAGGCAAAGAGAAGTAGGATAGCTCGATAAAAGATAAATCGAGTGTAGAAGATGAACCAAAACCTATTGATCAAAAGAGAAGGAAAAGTAGAGGTGAGTTTAAGGTTACTTATTTTAGATTTCATGACAAAGGAAATATAGCTTCTAACTATCCTTAGGCTAGTGACAAAAGAGCTACTATTGTGAATGAGGTTGAAAACCCTACCAATGAACCTAAGAAATGAGAGAATTTACTAGCTCAATGAGTACTAGTAGGTTAGAGGACATTAGAAACTTGTTAGAGAAGTAATTTGTTTAGGACTCATTGTAAGTCTATTGGTAAATTTTGCAATGTGATTGTGGATGGTAGTAGTACATACAACCTTGTCGCTAAGGAGATGGTTCAAAAATTTGGAGGTTTGAAGAGAGTGATGCACCCTTATACTTATAGGATTGGCTGGTTACAAGGTGAAAATTCTTTGGAAGTAAGGGAGAAATGCCTTTTTGATTTCCAAATTGGGTAGTATAAGGATTAAGTGCTGTATGATATTGTGGACACGAACAATTATCATTTTTTGCTTGGTAGACCATGGTAGTATGATTGCAGGGCTATGCATGATTATGTCAAGAATCTATTTTCAATTGTGAAAGGTGGCAAGAAGCATTTTTTGATTCCTTTGTAGAATGAATAGCTCAGTAGGAGAAAACTGAGTATTGGGAATCAAGTTGAGTTGAAGGATTTTGAGAGGGTTAGATTAGTATGGAAAGACAACTTGTGGAACACAAAGGATGGATGGGAAGAAGAAGAAGATCAAGGGAAAGAGTGTACAAGTTGAGGAAATGGAGGATATGTATGTGAAGAACCAATTTGGGATCTATGCATTGAATCCTAGAAGATTTTCTTCCAGCTATTAAGAACATCTTTTTGATCCTAGGGTGTTTGATGTAGGAGCATCCTTGGTTGGATAGAAATCATGCATGTTAGTGTGGTTTGACCTTGGAGTTGGAGGACTTGGTCAAAGGAAGAGGTGTGGCTCAGTCGATACTGAGTTGTTCATGCTTGTTGTATTAATTGAGGAGCTCAGTTAATGAAGGCATTTGATGATGCTAATGGTACTCAATGCATACTATGACTCAATTTACATAGGGAACTCGACAATAGTGTTTCCAAAGTTGGCTCAGTCAATGAAGGGAGGCATTGCTAATACTCAATGGAGGTTTCTGACACTTGGTCATGTCTTAGTGTCTATGTTACCTGAGTTTTGTATGAGCCAACTTTTGGAATTTAATTTGAGTTGTAGGTATTTAATGAGTGTTGCAGCCGAATTATGGCTTATGCAAATATTTAATATAAGGGTTTATTTTAGTTTTTAATGTCTTTGGCCAACCTATGTCTTAGTTGGGTAAGTAGGGGTATTTTGTGGAGTCTTAAGTCATTATCATTCAACTTGGAGAAAAGGATGTGGCAGAAGAGAAAATTTTGAGAAGGGCTAGTAGCTGAGGCTTGGGAAATAAGGAGATTGCTTGGTAGGCTTGTGAGCACAAGTTGAGATCTTCCTTGGAGGTTTCTACTGGTGTGGATCTGGACAAGCTAGTGTTTGAATTGGATCTTGAGGGATCATGCAGAACTATTTTTGTAATTTCTATTGCATTTGGCCCTAACTCAAAAGGCATTACAACTAGGCACATTGCATGCAAATAGTTATTTTATGAATAAAGAGTTGCATTTGGTATCTTATTATGTATCTTGTGTTGTATTTCCACTATGTGGTTATTTGCAGGGATCCAAATTACCTTCAGTAGGGGTACCCTCAAATTCTCATTGCATCATATGTTTTATGGTAGACACAAATTTTGTTCATGCTCAGGTAGTAATACCAATTATTTCATGGTTAAGGCCTATGCCTTATGAAGTTAATATCGATGAAATTACAACAACAATAACTATACTTTTGATTGAAGATGTTTCAATGCGAATGTCAAGAAATCCAACACATATGAGACCATAATGGTAGAACTATCTACAGAGGCTAGCACACCTAAAACATAAAAGAAAACAAAGAGAAAGAGTCTTGAGGACAAGAAAAATGAAGAAAGGAAAGGATAAAAACAACTTGCTAAGGCCAATGAAGGAAAATGAAAAGAACTGGCTATTGCCAAGCTCAAGGCCACTGAGTAGAGGAAAGAAATCATTATTGATCCTAAGGTGAAATTTGATCTTAGTAGAGACATGTAGAAGCTTCTCACACCTTAGAAGCCAAAACAAAAGATCACAACAAGATCTAAGATAACCTAGTGCCTAGCTATGAAGATAAAAGGAAGTCCATCAAAGAAGAGATCGAATAGCTCACCAAAAAAAAATACACAAGAGAGATTGTGGAGGAAATTGATTGTAGCATAAGAGGAGGAAGAAGATGATGAAGATACAAAGTTTGATAAACCTAGAAAATTGTTACTCATGAAAATGCTACCTCAAATGATGGTTGATTAGGTATGTGAAAGGATTAGGGAATTAACAAATTTTGCAGGATTCAAATTTATTAATTATGATTCTTTAAATAATGATGATCAAGTTAAGCTTGAAGAAGCTATGATTGATATGGCGATCAAATTTAGATGTACACCCTTGGAATTTGGAAATGGATTTTCACCAGGCTTGTAAATGAATAGATGCTAAATGGAAGTGGGCACTATCTATAGAAAAAAAAATAAGAGAAACTACATTGGAACAAGCTATACCAGATTTAGGGAAGATGTACATGTTTATAGCACTTAAAGATTCTATGAATAAATTTATGCCAAGAGATAGGGCATACAAAATTTTGAAGAATAAAGCTCATGAAGTTGAGCAGGACAACATTCAGGTATGGAAGAAGTATTTGGAGTGCTTACTCCAACATTTGAGACTAGAGAAGGAGAAGATGCAATTTAGTATGAAGATGCATATAAGGAATAAGTTGCTAAAATAATCAAAGAAATCAAGTAACTAATGAAATAGTGTGAATAATATGAGGTTGTTACCATCAAAGATGTATATGGCACACCTTCATAGTATCTAACTATACTAACTAAGGAGGAAATGCCAAGTTGAATGGAAGACATAGATCTACCTTGTAAAAATCCAATTTTTCTACAAGTTGTAGATTATCCAAATATTGAGAATGTAATTACTAATAATGTAGAGGTTTCATTAGTTATAGAGGATACACGTACCAAGCAATAGGGAAAGGCTATTATTATGTTTTCACAATTAACTTGTATGCCTATTCTTCAACAAGAGGTGAAGATGGCTAAGGTCAAGGACATAGAGTTGGCAGTAGAGGAGAAGACACTAAAAGGGAAAGAAGCTTCACAAGCTCTTGTAAAATTGCCAAGTGCAAATATTGCAACACTATTGATTGAGACACTTGTACAATAGGTGGCACCTACTCTAGAGAAGCACAACATATATTGAGATCAAGTAAAAGGGGGAAACAACTACAAATATCACTACCTAGTGATACATCCTCACGCTCTCAAATTTTGACTCAATCAAAAGAAGAGGTAGATGAGTCACTAAGTCTAGAAGGGGTAATTACTTTACCCATGTATGACTTGAACAACTTGAGATTAGAGAAAATGCAGGAATTACAAATCTTGTTGAGCCATAAGGAAAAATAAGAGCATCTTAGGAGAGAGCATAAGAAGACATATTTATTAAATATTATTAAGGATATTTTTGTGGATGCATTTGGCATGACTAATTTAGATAATTAACATCAAATTTTGGATCAACTAGTGTATATAGTTGATAGAGTTCAAGCAGAAGATATAGTGACCAATGATAAATTGATGCAGTGGTTTGAGATGATATTTGACCATATAGTTTTGGTGAAACTCTCTCATGAAAATTTCAATAAAAAAGTAGATCTTTCCAAACTAGTCACACAACTAGAAACAATTTTGAAGACTATTCATTCATTATACATGAAGTTGTGTGATTTTGGAGTTTTTATACTAGAAAATCAATGTTCCATTGATTTATTACATGATGATATGAGGGAAAATGTTATTTCATTGGGAAAGAATGCAAGTTCAAGCTCATTGTCATACAATAAGTTAACAATTAGTCAATAGAGGTTAGCCGAGCCCATAGCTAGAGACAATGAAATGAGGAATAAGTTGATATTAATCAAATTCTAGTTGTTACCAAATTTGAAAATAATTCAAAAAGAAGTGTCTATAACACAAAATATTTGAAGAAAGACACACATTTTTCAAATATTGAAGGTCTAATTGATCTAGTTGCCGAGTTAGAAATTCAATTTCAAGTTTTGGAGAAAATACAAGTCCAATGAAATACAGGCTATGTAGAAATTTTGGCAAGCCATAGATAATTTCTTAATAAGCACAAACTAACCTCGGAAACCCCAACCCATCAGTGTCAAAAAAGGGGGAAATCAGATAAGGGAAAAAGGGAAATACAAATCAAAGAGAAAAATAAGTCAAGAAGCAGAAAAAGGGAACATTGAGCAAAACACAGATATAGTTATCAGATGTCATAGTATCATAATTTTTCATAGACTAAGTTCAAAGTTTTAGGGGGAGTATTTTTTGAATGAAATGACTATTAAAGTAATAAATTATCTTCTTATTAATTAAATAATATTGAGTTAATTGTTAAGTCACTTGTTATCTCTAGTAATACTTAAGCTAAAATCTAGGAATATAATAATTAATTCTTTTATTAATTATTATCATGCAACCTAGGTTAGTTACCTGTTAGGGTATTGATATCATTTTTTAAGGATTTTTCTATTTGTAATTTATTAATTCACTTTTGATAATAGCAATTTCTCTTTTTCCGCATCAAGAATGTCTCATCTATGGATTTGGGATTTTGAGCCTTCATAGCTTTTGCTTCTCTCTTTCTGTGATAGGTGTTTGCATGCAGGTGATTCTTGGGAACTGTGGGGTTTAGCTTTTATCAACTTCAACATGGTATCAGAGCTCTAGATCTTCATTCCCCTATTTTGTTAATGAGATGTTTGGCTTGGCTTTCAGTTCTATATTTTTTCTTGCAAAGGGTTTCATTTTAAGAGGATTTTTATATTGAATCTAGGGGGGGGGGGGGGCGGTGGGGGGTGGAGGGAGTCACTAATTTTTGGCATGAAAATCAAGATTTTCTAGCACATAAATTGAGATTTTTGACACACAAATCATTTTTTTTGCACATAAATTGAGATAATTTGGATATGAAATTGACACACTTCCTAAGCTAATCTATAGTACTAGTGGGTACACTTTTTGATGCATTTTGGCATGGATCTTGAGGTAGTACTTTTCTTTTGGGTCCTTCCAACTCTATTTTGACCTAAACGTGGTTTTTTGGCTATAACTTGGTCATCTAGACTTTGTTGTTCACAAACAAGATATTGTCAGAAAGCTTATTCTGAGCCCATCATGACAGTATAGTTTATTTGGAATTTTGATGTTGCTTGGTTTTTAGTTTATAGATTCAAATTTAGAGGTTCTATTTTTCACTTTGAGAGACATATCTTGAGACATTTTTTGATTTTCCAAATTCTACTCGAGGCACATGCCATTCAATTTTTTGTTTTTTTGCATTCTGGTGGATATCTTGGCTATTTTAGGTTTGGAGATTGATTTTTTTGCTTCTAATGATTTTTCATGGGTTGTATTATCTCGTTATCAACCTTATGTCTCTTTTGATCTTTGTTGACATCATTTTGTAGTATTTTTGCAAACACAATAAGATAAAGTGCCACTCTATTACATTTTAGGATCTTGCACATCTTTGTGTTTTGTTGTACTCACACTATATTATAAAGTTCCTTAGGGGGATTCATGTTGGCCCTATTTTTCATCTTCATTTGTCAAGTGAGTGTTTCTTCCATGAAATTAGCCTCATGATGTGTCGATGACACGTGTCATTGTAGGTGTTTGTACCTCTTTTGCACTCTTGATGTTCTTGGTTTTTTTTAATTTTTATTTTTCTGTAGGAGATATTGTATTTATTTATACTATTCATGTCTTACATCTCAGCATTATATGGGTGTTATGTTGGTTCTATTGCTTTCTTGGTTTGATGGAGTGAGCTATGTATTCAGTATCTGATCCTATGTACTAGGTGATTGCAGTGGCTGAATACCTATGCATTTTAGTGAGATGGATCATTTACCATATAGACATTCTATCATTCCTATTTTTTGAGGCCATGAAGATACCTTCCATCTTTGATTAATTAGCTCTTCAGACTTAGTCTTCTCTACCTAGTCATATTCTATATAGTGGAGGTTCTTCAAATCATTAGTTTGGCAGTGTTTGTAGCCTCATGCTTCAGTGGTGCTCTTCATGATTATCTTTTGTTCTTATCTTCTAGAACATTCCCTAGTTTGAAGGCTTCTTTAGTCCTTCACTAGTTCTTTTTGCATTATTTCTATCTCTTTTTGGAGCAGAGTTTTTCCAATGTGGTTTTTTCTATTTCTCCTCATTTTAGTGATTTAGTTGTGCTTGGCTACCTCATCAATCCTTGTTGTTGGGACCCTAATGTACTTTTAGTAATAGTTTCTAGGTTTTTAGCTACTCCCTAAGTTTATCTTAAGGGCAGGGGGGTGTTAAAGTAATAAAATATTTTCTTATTAATCAAATCATATTGATTTAATTATTAAGTCACTTATTATCTCTAGTTTACTTAAGCTAAAATTTGGGCATATAATAATTAATTCTTTTATTAATTAGTATCATGCAACCTAGGTTAGTTACCTATTAAGGTTTTGATCTCCTTTATAAGGATTGATGTTGTTTTAATTTATTAATTCACTTTTGATAATAGAAATTTCTCTTTTTGCTCATAAAAAATGTCTCCTTTATGGATCTAGTATTTCCACCCTCCATAGCTTTTGCTTCTCTCTTTCTGTGACAAATGCTTGCATGTAGGTGATTCTTGGGAGTTGTGGGGTTAAGATTTCATCAACTTCAATGATGACTATTAATGACAAAGTGTTTTTTCCACTAATGTCAAAGGGCAAGATTGTTGATCTCTAAAAGCCTATGTTTCCTATTAGTGTCCAAACACTTAATCATTTACTAGGAAAGGATGAATGGTAATCACTGCAACCGAGTCATCTAGTGAAGGGTGAGCATATATAAGGACTTGTTTATTTTTTATTACATGTCGAGCAATTCAATGATTTCTGAGCAACCTAGTTGAGATTGAGTGCATATATAAGTCGATATATTATAGTAGAGACTAAGTAAATTGAAGAGACAAATTTTTCCAAGAAAATAGAGAAGAACATGTACATAGAAGTAGAGTGCTAGTATGAATGTTAGTGATGAATGAGTTTTAGAATATTCACATGCCAAGAACTTTAGTTTTGTCATATGAGTTTGTAATTGCAAAAAAAACTATATAAATCACTTTGGCTAACTCCTATGTGATATTTAATATTTGTATCTAGACACTTAAGATGGAGATTATGCGTCACTATAGAAGGTAGTGATCTCAAGGAATACAAATCAACTAATTAGGAAATTAGAATGAAATGACAAAAGAAGATGAATCATAAACTATTAATTGAGATCTATAACTTTTGAAGAACATCTATTTAAGAAGGATTCTAACCCTAGAATCAATGTGTGTGATGAGAAGATAAGGATGCAAACAAAGAAAGATGAAATGCGTGGATGAATGAAAGTGTGAATGTACAAGTGAAAAAGTGATCAAGGATAGAGCAAATCAAGAAAGGATAAGTATGGAATCAAATTAGACAAGGGAAATCCAAGAAGTGAAGGACTAAAAGGAGATATTAGATTGATAGATCAAATCAAGACATTATACAGAGGAGATCCAATATTAGCTTGTAGAGAAAATTGAGGATTAGGTACTTAATTAGTTCTTAGCAAGATTGAATTAGGGAAAATCTCTATTCCAAGTGATCCTAACAGGTCTAAGAAAATCTCCTAACATAGTCCTTTCTTAACTGTAAGTGTGAAATCCTTTAAAAGGGTAAGAATTAATACTATTGAAGATTTTAATAGGGAAAACCCCTCATAGGGTAGATCATATATTATGGTCAAACATTGTAACCCTAACAGGTTAACTTTATTGTTACAACAATGAAGATTTGTGGGTTCCCCACTCCAGTTTTACCTTCACATTGAAGTGTTTTTGGGTTACCAAATAATTTGTGTTATGTGTTGAATCTTTCATGGATTTGATGTATTCATTTATTATTCAAAATTACAAGTTTAATGTTAGATCTAAGATATGATATGAATTAGGTGTGAATTCAGTAATTTGGCTTTCTAAGTAAAAGTTTAAGATCCTAATTCACCCCCCTCTTAGTATCTTATTTCCCATTAGATCCTTCCAATAGTTGGATCACAAGATCTGGTTCTTAAAAGGATGCTGGGGGGGGGGGGGGAAGTGAATCAACATCCTCAAATTTTTTCCATTTAACAAAATTCAATATTCTCCTTGCTTCCTCCGTGACACGATAAGCACTAAACATATACCAAATTACTTGCAAGTAAATATAACATAACTAATCTAATGATCTTCAAACATAAGTATATAAGAAAATACTCATCACACATAACAAAATAATTTTGGTCACACAGAATCCCTTAGAGGGAAAATTGCGGTCAAGATAGTACCCACAAATCCATCACTATTACAGTAAGAGGGTGCCTTGTTAGGGCTACAATGTTTTGTCACTTCTAGTGACTTAATCTCTTAGGAGTATACAATAATATTAGTTAGATCCACCTTTAAAAGTATTTTCACAATAATCTTTAAGTGTGTATGCACTTAAGAGATTTACACTAGACAATTAGGTCTAACTTTTACAAGGATTTAGAACAACTACAATGATAAGAAAGTAGTAGCAATTGATCTATATAAACCAACTTACTTTTCTTGATTAGATCTTACTTCTACTTAATGTATTATATCACCTCCCATGACTGATCTTTAATATTCTCTTTTACTACTTAAGGTTTCTATCCTTCTACAAGCTCTACTCTATCCTCTTTGATAAAACTTCTTGCTTATATTCCCTTCTCAATTTCCGACTAACAACAACATCAAAACTATTCCACACAGGGCCTTTTATAGTTTTATTTTTCCTTTATTATATCTAACCTAATTAGGGTTTAGGAACCCTTTAGAATATGTCTCAAATTTAAAATCAATGATCTAGGATGATCGTTGTTTCATTGTTTGCTTTAATTCATTTTTATTGGTCTCCTACTCCTTGAAATCATAAAATAGTTAAGTCACAAACTATAAGAAATATATTAAAATATTTTCTTTAAAACATGTGAATCTATTTTTCTCTCTCTTTATGACCAATTTATATCAATATTTGTGCCAAATCTAACTCTTATGTAGTCTCTTTGTTACACAGTAAGTATACTATTCATTCTACTATCATTCAATGGAGTTCTTTTCTTCGGTATACCTATCCTACTTGATATTCCTATCTAACTTGGTATATACTTATTCTTGATGAGTATATAATCACTTAGTAAAACCTATATGCTTGACCTTCTCTTCGTCATTCTCAGGCATTTCATAACTAGGTAACCATGTACACCGATACTAATTGGAAATATATTTTTCATAGTTACTTATGTGAGTGACATTCCCCCCCTTTGACATTAGCAGAAAAAATTTATGCTTAAAATAAATTGGAGTTATATAAACACTCATACAAATTCCCCCTATGTACATGCTCCTTGGGTAAAACATTTTTCAAATTGTTACTCAATTTTTTTTTGTTTGCAATACTTGCTCCTTATGTCTCCTTATATAACTAAAATGCAAAGAAACATTATGAAAAAATAATATGCCTTATTTATCCCCCTTTTTTGAAACTGATGTCAAAAAGTGTTTATCAATAATAAAAAATAATAAGTTACTTTGGATGTAGTCCAAAGTGATCAATGAAATCATTGTGTTGCTTCAACATAATAACAACTATTTTATCTCAATTTTCTCTTATCAACTCAAGTGATTTTTGCTCAACCTACATTTGGGCAAAAAGGGTAGTCATGTGATATGCTATTGAGATTGGGGCAACAATTAACTCCTTAATAGTCTAAATGTGATGTTGCATGACCTCAATATGAGGTAACAAAAACCCTTAAATCTCATTTATTTTTTATCAATTTTTTTTTCTTCCTCTATCAAACCATGTTGAAGCCAATTAGAAATCTCACTTGGGAATAATGTACAAATGATGTACTCAATTCCACAATGAGAGAATTTGCAGTAGACTTTGAGTCTTTATTCACCTTTGGAATTTTGTTATTTATATCACTGATGAGTGATGTAATATCACATTATTTATGTAACAAAGAAATAAAATTTTTCATTATTACATCCAACTCATGCAACTTATTGAAGCACAATGGTTGTATAAACCTTCTCTAGAACTTTGCTCTTGAACTTGTTTCATTCCCTTTACATTAACTTAGATAGGGTGTCAATATATAGATCATTCAATTTATCAACTATCTGCACAAGTTGATCTAATATTGGCACTTTCTCATTGATTGAAATATTAGGTACTACTTCAAGTAAGATATCCTTAATATCGTGTAGAATCTACTTGGTGCACGAGCACCTAGGTAGAGTATGGTGCAGGAGCACCTAGGTAGGCTAATGGTAGACCTAGGGCTTCTTGTTAATTTTGGCTTGTATTAATGCTACCCACACTATTAGGGTAATAATATGATCAAATTGGTTCTAACATGAGGTTAGATAGGTTAGAAGAGCCCCACAATGCAATATTGCTCCTAATTGCTCAAAAGTACTCATTTGGCTCAATAAGGAATTTTTGGGTTTTGATAGCCAAATAGGGAAAGAAAGTGTTTTAGAGTCCTTATTAGGTGTTTTGGATCCATCTTAGGCCTTTTGGAAAGTTTGGTAGCAAGTTGAGCAAGTTTGAGAAGACAATTTGTAAAATTGCAAAAATTGCTTATTTCTTGCAAAGTTGTCATTAACAACTTTTGCAACTTTTTACAAAATGAGAAACTTCTTCATGGGAGTTCTTCAACCACCTTAGTAGTTGGAATTGTACATACCAATTTTACTTAAGACCAAATCCAACTTGTTCCAAGGGTTGGAAGAATTAGAAATGTCAGTGTACAGACTATTATAAGCATTTTTCATTAATACAACAATTTTTTGCTTTGAGTGTTTTAATGCATTATATAGATTAAATTTAGTTGTTTGGGTATTGGAAGTAGAATTGAATTTTTTTAAAACTCTATGTATATTTTTAAAATTTATTCATAGTGTTTTGTGTGCCTAAGCAAATTGTTTTGTTGTTCACCAGTTTGCTAGTCTGAATAGGGCTGTGTGTGCAAAATGGAGTGCTAGGGTCATCTCCCACCATATGCATGGTACAAAATCTTGGGATTTGGACCTAGAATCCTTATAAATTATGTATAGAGAAGGATATCCCATGGGAAGCTCAACAAGATTATTTATTGTGATTTCGTAGGCAAGCTAACCATGTTTGGTTAGGGATCACAGTTTGGAAAAAGAGAGTTTGGAGTGGATCAAGAGTACAAGACATCAATCCAAGCCCATAATTAGGAGGAAGGTAAAAATATAACTCCAATATGAAGGATAAGTCTTTATAATATTTTTAAAATGTTTTTTTATCCCAAACAACACCAAAACCCTTAAAACCCTCAATTTAAGCCAAAAATTGTGCTTATGTTGTACGAAAAAGTTGGGGGCATAAGAATTCCAAAATCTTCAAGTACTATGAAAAGGGTATCGAGAAAGGTGAATTTTTTTTGGTCCTTGTTAAGGTATTTTTCAAAATATCTTAGTTTTAGTGCATTTGGAGGGCTAATTCTTGTAGCCTTTTTCAAGCATCTGAGTACAAATTGACCTGTGGATTGCAAATCAAATAGGGTTTTGCATTTGTTTTCAGTTTGGTATGTTGGTGAGTGACCTAAGGCATGCCTAGGTATATATTTCATCATGTGGGAAGTTAAATCAGCATTGGGGTTGTTTGTGTGATTGTGGAAGTTATGAGTAAACTTGTACTAACCTATTGATGTGCACTAGTTGAAGAGCTGGGATCTCTTTGATAGAATCCTAAGAGGAATAGGGTGTGAAAAAATCCCTATTTGATTAGGTAGAAGATCTAGGAAGAGCCTAGAGATCTTAGGGTTTGTGAGCAAGACTGGTTGTCACATTAGAGTGGTATCAGAGTAATTTAAAGATTTGGGAACATTTGGTGGATGTCTGTAGCTACTTGAGAGTCAGTAGCTGAAATCAACATGGTGACTAATGCTAAACTATCCAAGGAAGTTGATGAACAAAGGGAGAAGAATAAAGTTCTTGAAGAATCCCTAGTAGAGGTAAAGGTGTGATTGGATGAATTCGCTGAAGTATCCAGGAGAAAAGAAGGAGAAGAATTTGAGAAGAGTAAAGAGGTAGAAGAGGAGGATGTAGTCCCTAAACCTGACCTTGTCTTGAATGAAGAGTCCTTCTTGAAGACTATTAAAGCCCTAGGAGGAAAGGCATTGGAAGGTGTGCTACTTTTTAGTGGAAAGATGGATATTGATATAGTCATGGATTGGATACATGGCATGGAGAATCATTTTGAGTGTGAGGGGGCATAGAGGCATAAAAGGTCAAAGTTTATAAGTCAAGACTCAAAAGCTCAACTTTAACATGGTGGAAATACCCATAAGATGAAAAAATTAGAATGGTTAAGACTCCTATAGCAAATTGGAAGGCTATGGTCACTAAAGTGAAGGAGAACTTCCTACCTAAAGACTTTGAAATCTAGCTCCAAAGGAGAAGGCAAGGACTAAAGAAAAAAGACCTAGATGTGACCATTTATATTAAAAAAATTTAGAGGTTATATCTAAGATCCAAGAAACAAGAAGATGAGCCAATCAAAGTGGCAAGATATCTAGGTGGTTTGAAGTGGAATATGCAAGAGGAGCTTAGTTTGTAGGCACCTACCATAATTCAAAGATGCCACCGGCTAGCTCTAAAGCTGAAGGAAAAAAACAAAAGGAAAGGAGATTCTAACTTCAAGGATAGAGGTAGGGGCATAAATAAAAGAGGACAAAGGGGAGGCTACTAGGGTAGAGGAAGTGACCAAAAGAATCAAGGTGAAAGCAAGTTCATAGAGAAGCCTAGTGATAACTCCTCAATAGATGGCTATGATAGAAGGAAAGGAAACCAAGGAGGATCAAATAGAGGGAGAGGGGCTATAGATGCCCAAACAAGCCTTCTTCCTCACACCAAGACAAAAGTATAGCATATGTGCAAGAGGAATGAAAAAAAGAGTCTGATATGGATTACGTGGAATCTAAAAAATGTGGGAACCTCATGTTTAGGAGAGTGTCAATCAAGCAACCAGCTCTTGATGAACCTAAACAAAGAAAGAATTGTTTAGGATAAAATGCAAAATCCTTGGAAAAGTATGCAAAGTAGTGGTTGATTCAAGTTCTATTGATAAAGTAATAGTAGAGGAGGCTACTACTAAGTTAAAATCATAGAAGATACCTCATGAAAACCCTTACAAGTTTACTTGGCTTAACAAGGGACAAGGGATCTTGGTGAATGAGAAAGCTTGGGTGGAATTTTCCATATTAGGATATAAGGAAAAATTATTGTGTGATGTTTTTCCTATGGATGCTTGTCATCTTTTGCTAGGTAGGTCTTGGAAATTTGATAGGGAAGTTGTATATGATGGTAGAGAAAATGTCATAGCTTTTAAGAAGGGAGGAAAGACCTTCAAAATTCAGTCCTTATTGGAAAGGGAGGAAACACAGGCCAAAATACCTAGTGTACTATTTTGTAGTGCACAAGAGTTTGTGAAAGATCTCAAGGATGAGGACTATCAAAGTTTTGTAGTAGTGCTGAAGTTTGAAGAAAAATAAAATGTAGCCAAGGAAGCCTTACTAGTTGAGGTCCAAGCATTACTTACAAAGTACAAGGACATAGTGAGTGATGGTACTCCAACTACTCTACCTCCGAGAAGAGTTATTAATCATCAAATTGGCTTTGTTCCAAGTGCTTCCTTACCTAATAAAGTAGCACACAAGCTCACTCTAGATCAGAACCTAGAAGTGGCAAGACAAGTCTAAGAATTGATGGATCAAGTCTTGATAAAAAAAAGCATAAGTCCATGTGTAGTTCTTGTTATATTGGCATCTAAGAAAGGGGGAAAATGGAGATTATTTATAGATTCAAGAGCCATAAATAGGATCACAATTAGGTATAGATTTCCCATACCTAGGATTGAGGATCTCATGGATTTCCTTGGAGGATTCAAATATTTCACTAAGTTGGACTTGAATAGTGGGTATCACCAAATCAAGATGAAGGAGGGAGATGAATGGAAAATAACATTTAAGATTACTGATGGTCTTTATGAATTTATTGTGATTCTATTTGGCCTTTCCAATGCTCCTGCCACAGTCATGAGGCTCATGAATGAAGTGCAAAAGGACTTCATAGGAAGATTTGTTATTGTATATCTAGATGATATACTTATCTTCAACAAGAATAGAGAAGACAATATCAAGCATGTTGAGAAAGTTTTGAAGAGGCTTCATGAGGAGAAGCTAGCCATAAATCTTGAGAAGTGTGACTTCTTCAAGGAGGAACTTGTCTACCTAGGATTTGTGGTGTCTCAAGGCACATTAAAGATGGACAAGGATAAGGTTGCTGCTACTATTCTAGATTGGCCAACACCTACCACATCTACTAAGGTAATAAATTTCCATGGTTTGTCTCAATTATATAGGAAATTCATTAGGAATGTTAGTGGCATTTGTGCACCTTTGTTGGGTACTATAAAGGGTGAGTCAAGTCTAAGTTTAAGTGGATCTTATAAGTTGAAAAGTCATTTGAAATGTTGAAGAAACAAGTAGCTACTCAACCTATCCTACAAATTCCTAGTTTTGAGAAATTGTTCACCTTAGAATGTGATGCAAGTGGCTTAACAGTAGGTGGGGTTTTGAGTCAAGAAGGTAGACTAGTAGCTTTTTATAGTGAGAAGCTTAATGAGGCCAAGAAGAAGTATTCATCCTATGACTTAGTTCAGTGTCTTAAGAAGTGGAGATATTATTTTTGGCACAAAGAATTTTGTGTTTACACATAATCAATCTCTTAGCTATATAAACACTCAAGAGAAGTTGAGTAACAAGCACTTGAAGTGGATGGAGTACTTGTAGTCTTTTACCTTCACAATCAACCATAAGAAGGGATAGTTGAAAAAAGTGGTAGATGCACCAAGTAGAAGGATCACAACAATCCAAAAGATTCAACTCCAAAGCATTGGAATAGAGAGTTTTTAGAATCTTTACAAAGAAGATGAGAACTTTGCTGAAGCCTACAAGGTATGCATGGATTTTGAGAATCATTTTCGCAAAATTCTTTTAGAATGTACCTTGAAAAATGAGTTTTTATTCAAGAGTAACTATTTGTGTGTACCAAGGGGTTCCATGAGAGAGAACCTAATATAGGAGAATAATAATGGAAGCCTAAGTGGTCATTTTGGTATCATCAAAACTGTAGAACTAGTGCAAAGGATCTATTATGGGCCAAAGTTAGCAAGGGATGTAACCAAGTATATGGAGTAGTGCATGGTGTACATGAAAGCCAAAGGAGGAATTAGAAATGTAGGTCTATATCAGCCTTTACCAATTCCAAATAGGCTGCAGGATTGTGTAAGTATGGATTTTGTTGTAGGTTAACCAAAAACCAAGCAAGGATATGATAGAATTTATGTTGTTGTTGATAGATTCAGAAAAATGGGGCATTTCATTCCATGCAAGACAACTAATGATGGTAGTCACATTGCCCATCTATTTTTTAAAGAGGTTTTAAGGATTTATGGACTCTCATTAAGCATTGTGTCAGATAGGGATGTTAAATTTATGAGCCATTTTTGGAAAACCTTGTGGAAAAAGCTTGGCACAAACATGTCATTTTGTTTAGCTTACCATATCCAAATTGATGGTCAAACTAAAGTGGTTATTAGGATCTTAGGGAACCTTCTAAGGTGCCTAACTAAGGAATATGGTCAAATTTGGGATGTTATCATTTCACAAGTAGGGTATGACTATAATGATAACATGAATAGGATCACTGTAAATAGTCCTTTTCAGATAGTTTATGGAATGCATCCAAGGGGTGTATGTGAACTAATATATCTTGGTGATAAGGATCATTGATTTGGTCAAGTTGAAGACTTTGTTCAAACCATGAAGGAGATTCAAGAGAAAGTCAAGAAGACTATTCAAGATTAAACACTCATAAACTCAAGGCCAAAGTGGATGAAAAGAGGACAAATGTTTAGTTTATTTTTGGTGACTATGTAATGGTTAATTTGAATAAAGCAAGGATTCAAAAAGGTTCTCCCACCAAGCTCCAAATGAAGAGAGTAGGCCCTTGCAAAATTATGGCTAAGTATGGAGAAAATGCCTACAAGGTAGACCTACCATCAAATCTAGGCATATCCCCTATTTTCAATGTCCAAGATTTGGTGGCATTTAAAGGTACATTACCTTAGGTTAGATTAGATGTTCAAGACGACCTTGAACCTACTGCAACACCTAGCATTAACAATTTGGAAGTAGTGAAGGTGTTAGACTCAAGGGTGAAGAAGTCTACAAGGCACAAAGTGCATATGGAGCATCTCATTTAGTGGAAGGAAAAACCAATTTTAGAGGCTACTTGGGTTTTTGAGAAAGAGTTCAAGAAAGTTGGCTACCCCTAGACTATTGGAGATATAAGGTAGGCAACGTTATTAAGAGGGGAGGCGTGAATTAGGAACCAATAAAACTTTATCTAACTTCACCAATTAATCCTTCATATAATATTTTGATCTAATTGTATGCATGAAAGAATAAAAGAAAATAAACATTCATAACACTTTGACACAAGATATGGTGACCCAAAAACCTTCCAATTAGAAAGTAAAATTGGGTTGAGGAAGATACCCACAAGCTTTAGTATTGTAGTATAAAGTTAACCTATTAAGGCTTAGAATTGACCACTTCTAGTGATTTTCCCTGTTAGGAGCAATAAGGACTGTGAGATCTGCCCTGTCAAAGGATTTAAAAACATACAATGAAGTATGCACTCGATTAGGAGATTTAGAAAAGATTGTTTTAGATTACGGTGAAAAGATGTTTTGAAGGGACCCCAAAACCCTTTTACATCCTCAAAAAAGGAAAAAACATGCTAACCAAGAGGAAAGAGTCCAAAAACCTACTAAAAAGTAGCATCATAATCAGGTTTTACAGGGACCTGAAACCACTATTAAAGTCCAGATAATAAACCCAACTTTTACAAGGACTTGGAATCGACAGTATATATAAAAAAACTAAAATCCAAAAACCAGGACCAAACACAAGAACTAGAAGAGCCAGCCAGCAAAAAGAACCTGCATAGGAACCTGACCAGAAAAGAAGACCTAGGAAACTATTGCAATTTTGTAATCATCTTCACAGCCTCCTTACCAATCTAAGCCATATCTTGGATGGATTTAGCAGCTAAAGAAGCAGCATCAATCAAAGCTTTTTTCCTCAAAATCTATCTTGTCCTCTTGCTTGGGCCCTTCGAAGATATGGTTCCTTCATTAACTCTTTTACCCAGAGTTGCTACAGCTGCACAAATGCTTGAGGTAACTTGTTCTATTTTTGTTCCACTTTCCCTGATGAGCAGTCTAAGATTCTGCTCGTAGTCCTTTAGTTTTTTTGGGATATCTCCCATTTGCACCTCCATTTGTTGAATAATATCTCGGTCAACCTCCTGGTTATGTTGCAATGTATCCACTTTCTTCTTTAGCCCCATTATTTCATTATATAACCAGGAGTCGACCTGAAGGAAAGAGTTAGCTTTTTTTTTAGCAAAGTGGAGGAAGGAAAGACTGGTTTCCCTCTCTGGGGAGTCACCTGTATCATCAACAATAGTGTGTGGAACAGGGCCATCTTTATCAATATGAATGCCCCCATCCAACGGTTCTATCTCACCAGGCTCCTCTTGAGTATGGTGGCTCTGTCCCACCTTATCATGTCCCTTAGTCTTCTTCAGAGGAGTGGAAGCTTTCCCCATGTTTTCCTCTTCACTCAAAATGGCTAGGTCATTATTTTGTTTCTCTTTGTCACCTCCCCCAGAATCGAGATGAGTGTCCTCATTTTCAAACTTGCTCTGTTCTGAATTCATCTCCATAGTATCTTCCTCTCTCCCCTCCTCATTATTGTCTTTCAAGTTTGGGTAACCATCCAGGTTAGAGCTAAAATCCCCAACATCTATCCCCTCCTCTTCCTTAGGGGCCTCCTTATCAGAGCCATCAGTGCTCTCCACTTCAGTGTCCTCTTCCTCAATATGTCTTTGAGATTTGGAGGGTTTTAGTTTAACCTTTGTTATCTTTTTAACACTCTCATCCATTTTTCTTGTAACAAGATTAGGACTCTTATGCTTAGCAATGGATGGGGATGAAGCAATGGACTTATTTTTACAAAACCCCTCAATGAGTAAAATCAGACCTTCATGCAATATGGGTCGAGAGTATTTCTTTTTATGGGCATTCAAACTTTGGAGCAAAGAAAATTGCAAATAGAAAGGGAAGGAGATTCTGTCCTTGTACCTGAAATGGTTAAGGAAAACAAAGTGGAATATTCATGAATGCAACCAAGCACATCATGCCAAATAACTTTTATCTATTGCACATCAAATAAGCTTTCGCTCTTTTCCAATTGCAGTTCTTCTTCTTCTGTCTTCGAGAATTTTTTGTAGGCCGCATTGGAAATATTGGTCTACTTTGAAAACTTGATACCTTTTATGGGAAGACCGGTGACTTCGGCAATGAACACTCCATGTAGGGTAACTTTGTCATCCGCCCAGTTTTTAAAGAAGGTAGCGGTGACATGGGGTTTGAATCCATGCAACCACTCTAGGTAGCTGGCCACCTTCCCTTTCTAGAGAATCTTCCAAACTTCCTACCTAGCTTTCCAATCATCACATTTTTTGGGTTCCTGCTTCCTCGATTCACCTCCCATATTGCAGAGCAGCCAAAAAACCAGAGACACCCAGATATCAAAAGCAAAGAGAAACAAGTGAGACCAATTTTTTGTGACACGATATCAAGAATGCCTTTTTGAGGATATGTGCAGAGAGCATATAGCCTTCACATGAATGTACCTTCTTGGGAATGCTGAACTGACAATTGTAAGGCCACTCCCACAAATCATTAAATTTCTAATCCAAGCAAATCTTTCCCACTTTGGAATAAATAACATCATAATTAATGATCGTTTTAAGATCCACTTGTTTGTGCAAGTCATCAAGCCACCTCATCTTTTGCCCCGTCTGAACTGCGTGATTAGCTATCCAATCAAAAACACTGTTGGCTTCTCTATAAGTATGGGAGATGACCACCTTTTCAAAATTTTGAAAAAGAGTTTTGATTTTCATAACTGTTGCCTCTATAGACCAAGAGGTAGTATTTTGTTTATTAATGATATTTATAATATTCAGAGAATCACCTTCCAACCATAATTTTGAGTACCCCAATTCAATAACTAAAATGGTAGTATAAAGGGCAGCAATAGCTTCAGCAATATGACTATTTGAGTGCCCAATAGGGATTGCAATAGCATCAATAACATTTCCCATATGATTTCTAAGAACACCTCCACATCTTGCTCTTCCCAAGTTACCCTTGGCAGCTCTGTCAAAATTTCCTTTGATCCATCCATTAGGAGGAAGAAGCCATTTTATAATCGATCTAGGATTATCAATTTTCAACTTAGGATCTTGAGATCTTAAAGGGTGATTAAGTTGGAAGGTCTGAGCAAGCTCCCTCTGGGACAAAAAATTCTCCTTTCATGCTTTGATAATATTCTGACCCAACACCCGACCTGGAAGATCTTTGTTTATGAATATCTTGTTATTTCTTTCTTTCCATAAACCCCACCAAAGATGGGGGAGTGTTACTGTCCAAAGAAATTGAGTGTCAGGATCCTTTGAGGGGCATCTCTAGCTCTTGAAAGAAAGCTCCACAATTTTTTGATGAACCCATGTCATGCCCCAAAAGTTCAAAATTTCAGTCCAGACTTCCTGAGAAAAAGAACAACTCAAAAACATATGATCTCTATCTTCATAACCCTTTCTGCATAAAGAACACCTGTTAACCAAATTTATACCTCTTTTTTGCAAATTATCCAAAGTCATAATTTTGTTTTGGAGAAGAGTCCAATAGAAAATGTTAATTTTGGGAGTGAGACCCTTAATCCAAGCTAGAGTCCAAAGAGGTTGATTGTTCTTATTCTTAGGAGAAAAGATAGAAGAGACTTTGAAATTCCCACTAGGTTTAGCAAACTAGATAATCTCATCCTCCAGACAAGGGTAAAGAGAGATAGCATTAAGGGATAAATGGATATTATTGAACACTTGGCTAACATCAGTTAAATTCGCCCATGAGTCATTCTACCAGTAATGACAAACAAGAAGGCCATATCTTTGCTTGCAACGATCAATAAAGGTCTTGTAATTAAAATCTTCAGTCAAAGGGTGATCCAAAAGCCAGATATCTTCCCAAAAATTCACTTTAAATCCATTACCAACTTTCCAAGCACAAACTTTTTTTACAGTATTCTTGGTCCCCTGAACAACTGCCTATATGGAGGAAGAGTGAATAACATCAGGAGAATCAAGGAAATAAGGAAGGGAGTAAGCATTGGAGAGATACTTATGTTTCCATATGGAACTCCACTCTCTATTATCATGATACCCTGTTAAGATTTAGCAAAGATTGTTAAGTCTACCTTGTTAAAGGATTTGATTGATGCACCTGTTAGGAAGAGCGAGTGGCTGATCTCTAATCTGTAACTCTAATTTGTTACTTGAGATTCCTTATATTACAATGATCATCTGAATGTCACAGATAAATATTTTCTATCCCTTATGTTACTTTTAGCCTTCTTCAATGAACACTTCTTCTCATCATACAGTGATGGGATTCAAAATTTCTTTCACGATTTGAGTTCCATTCCAAAATTTTGAGTCATTATGAGCCCCTATAAGAACTTTTAATGCATGTTTATCTAGCTATCTGTTTGAGGCCTCATATGTGTTTAATGTTTCTAACACCTTGCATTTAGTATGTTCATGTGTTCCATAATGATAAATTGTCATTTTGTGAAGTTTTGTTTGTTAGAGTGGGGTTGCCGTTGCACCAAAAGACCGATCTTTCAATGCTCGATACAACCACTCAACTTATAGTACACAAGAGGTGGTTAATCCATTGTCACAAATCTTGAGGGGAGTGCTGACCAAATTTCCAACAATCTCTCCCTCAGTGTTACCTGAGGGTCTAAGGATTCAAACCTGTGACCAAGCTTTGATACCACTTGTTAGAGTGGGGTTGTTGTTGCACCAAAATATTGATCTTTCAATGATCAATACAACCACAAAAACACATAGTGCATAGGAGGTGGTTAAGCCCTTGTCACGAATCTTGAGGGGAGCACTAAAATTTCCAACACCATTTTGAACAATGTTTAAATTTGCATTTTTGCCTAAGTGTCAAACAATGACAGGTAGCCTAGTTTGCATTTGAATACCTTGCAAGCACTAATGTTTCATGACCCAATGCTTTGGGAATGTTTAGTATTCCTATTAGAGAGCCTATATTTCATATTTCAAGTCATTTCATTATGTTTTGACTAGGTTTTGAATTCCTCAAAGTTGGTTGTTTATTATTGTCATGTTGATGCTAATTGTTCAGAATTTTGGGAGGCCCTACTTGGCCAGTCATAACTTTGACCTAGTTGACCAAAATGAGAAAATTCCTTTTGCATTACATTCTAGGGGTCAAAGAATTGTTATGTTTCAATTTTGAGCCTATGAAGAATTGGTTTGGTTAGTTTTCAAACATGATTCCATTTGCAATTTGTGAAGTTTTATTGGTTTCAATAAATGCAAATTGATTAGTACCCCTGTTTGGGATGTCATAAATAAAAATTTGTGATAGGTGAGATCAAATGACTTGTATTTTTGTGTTCTTCTCTAAAATTTCTTTAAGTATGCCAATTTTCAAGTCTTGATGAATCCATCTGCACACTTTCCTAGGTCTATTCTATTTGAAAAAATTGTTATTTTGCCAATGTTCCTTGTTTGGTAAATCCAAGTAGCCCACTTTGTTATCCAAATGTTCCTAGTCATTCATCATGAGTAAAAATAATATATTTATATTCTCCTCATGATAGTGAACCAATGCCCCAGTTTTAGTGTCTTCAAGTGTCAGTTTGACCTATTTCCAAAGTTAGAACCGAATGTGATTTATGGTATTTTGACATGTTTGCTTGTAGGAACTTCTGAGAAGACAACTTTGGAAATTAATATATTTTGACCCCGAAGTCATCATGAGATGAAATCTGATAGGATAAGAGAATGTGGAACAAAGAATCAATATGTTAGTTTTTAGAGCTTGGTTATGTTATTTAGTTAGTTTTTAAGGCTAGTTAGAGGACCTTTTGGCAAGAAGATGACAATTTGCATGAACATGGTAAAATGAGTTTTAATTGATCAATTGATGGTGGATTTCATTCTAGTTCAAATACAATCTATTCAAAAAGTTAAATTAGTGGATTCCAAAGGTTAGGTGTTTTAGTTCATTTTTTTTAAAAGTCCGACCCACTTTGGGGCCTGACTAATTTTGCCAGGACTGATAGAATTCGAGGCAATTCAAGATATTTCAAAGGAGGGATTATAATGGTTATGATCATTATTATTTTTCAGTATGAATATGTCATCATCTTAGATCAAATAAGAGTGATGAGACTATTGTATAGGAACATTGTTTTATACTTGGAAGCAACATTTGGACTAGTTTTTTCTAGCAGAACTTGTGGGCCACATTATACACTTTACTAACACATAAAGAGATGGATTAGAAATATATTATTGATTCATTTATGATTTCAAATGAATGTGCCTCCAACCCTTTGAGTTTCTTCTCTGGCTACATATAAAACAAAACTTGAGAAATTAATGGATTGTTCTAAAGATTTTCTGTTATGCTACAATTTGACTTTGAAATGCAATATGAGGAGTCAGATTATACTTGTAAGTGAGTGAAATTCTTCAAGTATGGTAGATACCCCAATAATGTCATGAATGAAGGGGAGGCTTGACCTCATAGCTTTCATGGCATTCAATGGATTCATACCCCCATCCATATCGAGTTTTAATTATTGTTGAAGGCACCAATTATGAATTGGGGATGTCTATATGGATATCAGTAATTGATATGAGTGTGAAGAAGAAAATTTTCTTGCTAGATCTCCTCAATTTGGTTGGTCAAGACTCTCAATTTGGTTGTCAACTAGTTACTCATAGCCTAAAGCATAATAATTGGAGGAGGATGAGTAGGAATTTCAAATTGGAAAATCTATATTCCTCCAAAGTAAGAACCATGCCATATATCACGCAAAAGGAAGGAGAATTTTCCCTTACCTATGAGTAAAGTATCATACACCCATTTTGTCCACACCCTTCCCCAATCTTCCTACAAGTCCACGTTAGAGGCTATTGGTCTGCCACTTAATGTTAGCTTTGGTTTGAAGGCTGAAAAAGGGTGTTTGTTTGTTCTTCCAACAAACACCACCATTCAAAAAAGAAGAATTCAAGAATGCACATGCATCAAGTGGATGGAGGAAACTGAATGCACAAGTCAATGTGCTTTTAGCCTAGAGAAAGAAGCTTTCTACAATCTAGTGTAATGGTGGAGATAATGCCAACTACATTCAACCCATGTTCATGTTTGATGAGCTTGGGAATTGCTATGTTATGAGGCTTGGAAATAATTCCAGATTGCTCAACCAAGATCATGTGATTTGGTCAAGCCCAAAAAATGTGGAGAAACTATAGAATGTCATAGGAAAGTGTGATTTTAAAGCCAAGTTTAGGCACGTGGTCTCTAGCTTTGCATATACATAAGAAGAATAAGTATGATATGAGGGACACTGCAAATGATTAATGGTAATTTTGAATGGTTTTAGATCTATTAGAATTGGTTGCACACTCTAGATAGAAGGAGAGTTTTGTCTCAGTCATTGCAAGAAAGAAAATTGATCATAAGCACTTAGTCATCCATTTGTAGTGCAATGGGAAAGTTGGGAATTTTTATACACAACCTCATCACACTTGATAAGTGTCTTCAAGATATAAGGCTTTTGAGCCACAAACATCACATGTGGGGCCTACGGTAGCTTGGAGGAATGTAAGGAAATTTTGACCGTGCGTAGGCCAATCACCAAATGGTGTGGAAATTCCAATGATTAATTAGGAAGAGACATATGACACCTAGGTGGAAGAATTACATAATGAAACATGTTAGAGGCTTCCTAAATTGGCATGGTTACTGAGGCATGGTGATGTGTCATGAAAGACATGTGGTGGAGCAATGTGGTAGATGGATGACTAGGATGCAAGAAGGCGACATGCTGACACATAGCACAAGGTGGTGACATGGCATTGAACAAGAAAGTACACCAGATTGCACCATGTGGAAGATCAAATGAATATCACTATCTCACCAAACAAAGTTGCAAGGAAGATAAGAAATGCAAAAAAGTGAGGATACAACACATGACAGTGGGCCCAATGAAAATGGAACCTAGGTGGCAAATGATGGCGTGGAATTGATGAATCATGTGTTGCCAGATGGTACAGATGGGTCAAATAGGTTTGACTAGAATGAGATTTTGGAGGGAAAATATACAGTATGAAAAAATAACTTTTTATTATTTTTCAATTTCTAGACATGCATAAAGTTTTAAATCTCTTAAGATTATAATCTAAAGTTTTGACCTTAGGAGATATTAAATACTTGCAAAGAAATACAATCCTAAGGGTCATGCCAGGAGCTTGGTTTTCAAACTTAGATTCTGGGCATCTCCAGTAAGAAAATATACTTGATTATTATATAATATCAGAACTGAGAGAAAGTGAATTGTTCATATTTGAGGTTTGTTTATGCACATGAAGTAGTTTGTTTGAGTTATTCAAGGTCCTATCTCAGGTATTCATTTTTCAACCACATTTAGGTATAACAATTTAGATTTGATTTTTAGCAAGATGGTGAACTGGATGTGTGCTAGAGGTAGTAAGAATGCATTTAGGGATAGATTTTCTCACTCCTAAGTTAGTTTAGCAAAGATTTTATCAGCATTTCAGATGCATATCTGATGCTTTTGTCAAATAAGGGGTTTTTCATCATTAGGAGGAGATATTTCAAGTTTGTTACACAATTATAATCAGATTCCTTTCTAATTTCGGTTGTAGAGAGAAGAGAGATGTTCTGCAAAAATAGGGAATGAAGATTCAAGTGGACACACGTCACTTCTAGACCAGATCCAATTTCTTCTTCATTTCCTATATCTTTCTCTTTCTCACTCATTATAAGGGTCCAATCTTTACTGTGAGACCATAAGGTTATAGTTTTTACTATGAGACCATAGGGTTCTAGTTTCTTGGACATTTTTCACTATTGTGATACCACAAGGATGGTTTTAGTTAGATTTAAATTTTTTTCATGATAGTGATACCATATTCTTCAACATTTCTCATGTAATAAACAACAAGTAATAAAATACAAATAGTTCTAATCTGTTAGGAATTTTTATGTTTCAATTTTATACATCTTATTATATTTGTTTCAAGGAAATGAATAAAAATGCAACACCAAGTTAATCTTTAGTCTGAATCTTATCTCCTATTCATGTTTTTTGATCTTTTGTGTTTTTCGAACAAAGAGCATGAAACTCAGTTGCATCCTATTTAAGTTTGTATATGTATTAGATAGATCAAGAAGTCCTAATGTATGAGATATATCAGTGATTTTTTGTGATGAATGTTAAGGATTTGTGGAATTTCCCAATAGATAAGGCACTGATCAACTACAGGATCAAAGTGGTATGTGTTCATATCATGGTTTTTCTAAAATCTATCTTTATATTCAAAATATTTTATCTTTCCATTTAAGAGCTAAAATGATGCCCTAACTTAGCTTGTGGATTTCATAGGATTTATAATTTTCTACTGCACATCTTTGTCATTGCATGAGTATAGGATAAATAAGGGTTTTATCTACTTTGTTTAGATTCAATGCATGCTTTTGAACAACTAGTACCATATGAAGAATCTATAGGTATACCCACCTAGGTTTTGTAGAGCCTAAAGTAGAAGAAGGCTCTAGCGTTATAGTTGGCCTAGTGTCTGAAAGGATATGTTGTAGATGGGAAGTAGCTACCCCTAGATGTGTTATATTCTCATTGGGATAATTTGAAGCATAATATTTTAAAACACCAACATGCTCTTCACTTCTCTTATTTGGATATGATACAATGCATTACATATATACCAATCCAAATTACAACTTACTGGAGTCAACTACATTACCAATTTCATCATAATTCATAAGGTTAGCCCAATTGCTATAACTTAGGTTCTGAAGAAAAACTCGGTGATGTTTTGATACATGAAAAACACTATCAATGCTTGGAAATCTTTAGCACTCGATTGAAATTTGAAGCTTGGTCCATATTAATCACTTCCAAATAGCTTGAACTCGGCCAATGCTATGTGACTCAGTGAACTTTGAGAAACTTGGTAGCAACTGGATCACTCGGTTGACACTACATGACTCGGTCAACACTAGATCTACTTTGTTAACCCTATGAGCTCGATAGACACTTTTGAACTTGGTTAACACTATAGAGCTTAGTTAATACTACGATCTTCTTCACTTCCACTGACCAACTTGGTAGTCTTTGCTACACTCAGTTTGAACTGAACTTTGTCCCTGAAGCTTGATAAACACTACAAATTGACTTAGGTTCTTAGTAGACACTATATTCTGACTACTTTTCTCAAGAACAACTGAATCCCTTGGTTAATAGTTCCAACTGAATGATAAGCTCGGTAGCAACTATAGAGCTCAGTAACAATGTAACCAATTGACTAAGTGTTGAGTCATTGATAGATAAATTGACCTTTATGTCAATAATCTACCCCTTTGGAATTAGTGACAAAAATACTTATCAAAACCAAAATCTAATCATTCAAAATTGTAAGTCAAAACTTACTTTTCCATCATTCTATATCTTCAACTCAGGTTTGACTTCCATATTTTGTGGCTTGGTAACATACTTTATTTATCTAATTTTTCAATATTGATTTTGTAAAGGTATTCCTTTCTTATTTATACTGCACTATACTGCTCCCCCATACATAAATATCCCTTATATACATGCATAGTATAGTATACTTCTTCTCCTTTAATGCTATATACACTACTCCCCTTTTTGAAATAAATGCCAAAGCTGTATAATAACTATATGTTAATACCAAAATGTGACAAGAATTCAAAATGTACTTTTAGAATAAGTGCCATTGTCTAATCCCAATTTTCTTGTAGTACCTTGCTTTCATATAATGTAATGTAAAATTTTATTGATAATTCATCATGTGATCAGTTATGGAGAAGTTGTTATCATGGATGAGAATTTTTGCATGCGCAATATGTTTCTCTATTGCATCCATATTTGGAAGAATCATGCCTTGGATTTCTACAAGTGTGCCCCTAATCCTAGCTTCTTCCTTCAATAGTTGTACTTGCAGATTTGTCAGATATCTAATCTTTATGTAATGTATAGAGCTATGGCTTGGGTCAAGTGATAGCTGGTGTGCACTTGCCCTCATGTCTTTGTCTATCTTGGACAATTTTTGCTACGCCCTTAATATTATTGTATATAGGGTTATGAATAGTCAACTTGTAGCTATATTAATCTTTCATTAAGTCATGTTATCATTATATTATAATTTAGGTAGGTAGGTCAGCCTACATTTTATGATGGGTTGTGTCTATTCAACCTAAGCATAATTAGGTATATATAGGAGGTTGTGAGTCTTATTTCATCATCATATTGTGAAGTGTATTCCCATTGGAGATATTTGGAGGTTGTCCCCTCAAAGTGGCTTATCATTCTTAGCTATTATCAAGTATTTATATAATATTTTATATTATTTCTTCTATTGTGCAAGTTATCTCATTACAAGTGGTATCAGAGCATGATCTTGGCACCATAGAGACACGATTTTTTCTCAACATTGGGGCAATCTTGGGAAGAGCATAACTTTCAAATTTTAGCAATTTTTTCAAAGATTTTTAAAGGGTCTTTTAAGAACATATTAGAGAAGCTATAGTCCAAAATTGAGAGGAATTGGAGCAAATTTGAGGAAATTATTATATAATTACTATTTCTACACAATTTTTTGAGATCTTCATATCTCTCACATCCGAACGAATTGGAGTATAACTTGTATTGTGTTCTTCAATACATAATAGAGGAGCCTAAATTCAAATCTTGGAGAAATTGAAAAACAAAAATAAAAAAGATATTGCAAAATTAGAAAAATTCTCTCTCAAGGTAGCAAATTTGCTTTTTTTTAAAGGGATTTTTCTGAGTAAATATTTCTTGGCGCAAGTAAGTTATAGTAAAAAATAAATAAATAAGAGAATTTACATTTTATTTGTGTGATTTATTTCAACAATATTGGTTTCCATCATGACAGGGCCTCCAACAAGAGGCAAAAAGAATTCTACCACATCGGGGAAATCCATTAATCAAGATTGGGAAGCAATAGAGGATAGTAAGCCCAATGAAGAACTTAGTAAGTTCAAGGAAGACATTAAGAAGGATATGTATGACCTACGAGGAGATATGTTAGATATACAAAACATGTTAAGCACCTATATGCACCTATATGAATGAAACAAGGAAGGAGATCTCAAGCAATCAAGGTGAAACCTTCAAGTCGACTAATGATGACACAAATTTTATTAATCCTATGGCATCTAGGAATTTTTTTTCCAAAGGTGGATATGCACAAATTTGATGGAAAGGATCCTCTAACATGTATAAATCAAATGGAGAATTTTTTGAAATACATCAAATCCTATATGGACAAAATGTTATGATGCCTTCTTTATATCTAGAACTAGATCAATTCATTTGGTATCATTGGCTTTGTACTCATAGGAGGAAAAAGGGCCTCACCATCATTAGAAATGCTTTAGAATAACTAAGAGAGGGGGGGGGGGGGGGGGGGGGGAGGGTGAATTAGTTATTCAAGGTCCAATATATCCTAATAAAACTTTTTCACTAAGTAAAGTGAGCCCATTAAACTATTCATGTATCCAAGCTTAAACTTTCCTACTTAGCAAGTTATTGTAAAATCAACATGCAAAAATAACACATGAAGAATCAACACATAACATAGTGATTTACATGGAAACCCAATTTGAAAAAAACCGCCAGTAACATGCTACTCAATTCTCACTCTTCTAAAGTGATGCCCTGTGAAAGGCCTATCCTATTAAAGGCTACAACACACTATTAAATGTGACCTGGTTAAAGGATTTCAACCACCCTATTAGAAGGGAGCCTAGTTAGAGGACTTTAGAACATTCAATTGGAATGCCATCCTATTAAAGGATTTACAAATGGCTATTAAACCAACCTAAGTCCATAGGATTTTACCCTAGCTGATACAATTGTTAGAGAGTAACAACAAGGGCTTTTGATCTAATACAACTCACAACGTAACTTGTAGATTTTAGATCTTAGTTCAACTCTCAAATTTTCCTAGCAACTTGTCCTCCTTTTAAGCTTTGTCTCCTTAAGTCTCCATGCTCGATGTACCAGTGCAATCTCCTCTGTGGTCACCTAAAAAAGTAGAGTCTCTATACTCTATTCCTCCTCTCTCTTGATAACTTCACCTTGACATTCTACCAACCACTTCAACAACTTGGAAACTTAGCAACTCTTGCTTCTTGACCTATAACTCCTTAAATAAAAGTCTAGAATGCTTTTCCTGCTCTAATCTTCCCACTTTTAATTTCAGTTTGAATGGATTAGGTAAAATTTAATGAATCTACCCAAATCTTGTTCCTTCTAGAACCATCATGAAGAATCCTCCTATATTTGCCCAAAAATAGTTTACCTAAAATTCTCTGCCACCAGCTCATCATCCTTATCTTCCATTTGGTTCACAAAATTCAAGGTATCAAACTTGTTGGCTCAGATTTGGCAAATCTTTGACTTTTGACATAATGCAACACCTCAACACTATTGAAATTATGATGCTTGACACATATTGTGTTACTCGGCACCTACTATGTTTTATTGATGGTCGACACTTACTATGGATTCACTCGACATCACCTAAATTTTACTGATGCTCAAAACCTATTACGTGCTCAACACTTGAGCTTGCTCATCTCCTTCTCTTTCACTCAGCTTACATTAGATTTTGCATTTTCCCGACACTTACTAAAAATCTACTTTGCATGAACTAGCTTGCTTGGCATCCACTAATGAACTTAGTCAAGCTTTGTAGATGGCTTTGTTGTAACTTATTCTTCCAGAGTTTCTAAGTGTAGCCAACATTTGTATCTTCAAGTATACTATCAATACAACATTTTATCATTGTCTTAATTGATCCTTGCACTTCATTACAAAACCATAACTCAACCTTTCCCTTAGGTGCTTTTGTTACATCTTATTGATTAAATCCTCTTCATCAATCGACTAAGTGATAGTACTTGGATCTCATAAGAAATTATCCTTCCAACAAATAGTAGGTTTGACATCAGTGAAAAACTAATGATTGAAAACATTCTTTATCAACAATATCCCTCTTTGCAAACAATCTCTCTTCTTCAATAATGATCTTTTTAATCAAATTCTAGCAATCTCCCTCTTTGCCATTAATGGCAAACCAAACTGATCAACCAAGTTATCAAAATGCTAACTAGGTTAAAACAGTAAGTCAAATGCCAAAAATAAAAACTTATCCAAAACATTTTTTATCAGAAACATAAACTAGCTTGTAACTCCCTCTAAATTTTGTAAGTAACTCCCTCTTTCAAAATATTAGGAATATCTCTTTTGCTGATACATTATCTTCTCCTTTTTGTTCCACTCTCTCTCTGATTGATTCTTGTCTGCATTGTTTTCTCCCTCTGAGCTATTGTCTTCCTTTTTGCTAATTCTCTGCCATTTTTTCCTCTACATGCCCAATCTTTCTTCTATTTCTCCCTCTTACATTTAGATCCTTTAAATTTTCTACTTCTCCCTTTGTTTTCTACTTCTCCCTCTACATGCATTGATCAATTTTTGCTATTTTGGTACCATCTCTTTCTTTTGATCAGTTTAGCTACTTATCTCCCTCTTTGAAAAAAATGCCAAAGACATATTATTTCAACATCTTATCATGCAAGTGTAGCATTTGCAGGAACTTCAATTTCTCCCTTTGTCACGTTGCTTGTTACTTGTTTGAAATTTTAGTACTTTGATTACTTCAGGCAAAAACCTAAAGTAAGTATCCTCTGCATCAATTTATAACATTTCAACTATTAACTCATTTGATGTAGGGTAGTCTTGTTTTTTCTCAAACAACATTAGATAGGGGTATTACCCCTAACTTACCTCAAAGATATTCAAATGCATCTTTAGGTAATGCCTTTGTGAAGATGTCAGCAATTTGTTCCTTTGAGTTGACATATTCCATCTTCACTTGCTTGTCTTCCACCAATTCTCTTACATAGTGATAATTGCAATGTGCCTTGTTTTGGCATACATCACAGGATTCTTTGATATGTTGATAGCACTTGTGTTATCACAATACAATATCATAGGTTTAGTTACCTCCTCTTCCATACCTTTCAACAGGTGCTTGATCCATACAATATTGGTGCAGTTGATAGCACCAGCAATGTACTCAGCTTCTACTATGGACTGTGAGGTACAACTTTTCTTTTTGCTAGTCCAAGTGACTAATCTTTTACCTAAGAAAAGTGCTCCTCCACTAGTACTTCTTCTATCATCAATATTACCTCCCCAATTTGCATTAGTGTAGGCTTTCAATTCAAACTTTTTGGTCCTCTTGTAGTATAATCCAAAGTCATCAGTTCCTTTTAGGTACCTCAATATTCTTTTTACTATCATAAGGTGATTTTCTCTTGGATTTGCAAAAAATCTTGCCACTATTCCAATAGCTAATGCAATGTCTAGTCTACTATGCACAACATACTATAACTTTCCAATCATTGATCTATATATTGTCTGATTTACTTTAGCTGACTCATCATTTTTGGATAACTTATGTCCTATTACCATTGGTGTACTGACTAGTTTTGAATCTTCTAAACCAAATGTCTTGAGTATCTCCTTGATATATTTTGATTGGGTCACAATTATTCCATGTTTCAGTTGATGTACTTGTAATCCAACAAAGAATTTTATTTCTCCAAACATTGACATCTCAAACTCATATTTCATTTGATCAGCAAAATCTTTGCAGAGGACATCTTTTCCTCCAAATATTATATCATCAACAAATATTTCAAATATCAAAATGTCTTTACCTTTTTCTGCTTGATATACAGGTTGCTATTGTCATTTGTTCATTCAAATCCTATCTTCAGAAGATATTTGTGCAGTCTCTCATTCCATGCTCTAGATACTTGTTTCAAACCATAGAGTTCTTTATGCAATTTGTAGACCATATCTTTGTTGTTTTCATCAAAAAATCCCTTTGGTTGTTCTATGTAGACTTCATCTTCTAGTATACCATTCAGAAAAGTAGACTTTACATCTATTTGGTAGACTTTAAAACCTTTGTAGGCAACATATGCAAGTAGTGTTCTTACTCCTTCCATCCTTGCAATAGGGGAAAATATTTCCCCATAGTCCAGTCCCTCTTCTTGTGCATAACCTTTGTAGATTAGTCTAGCCTTATTTCTTATGATCTCACCATTCTCATCTAGCTTGTTCCTAAATACCCTTTGGTACCAATCACATTCTTATTGGCTAGTCTTGGAACTAAAGTCCATTTTTTTTTCTCTATTTGATCTATCTCTTCTTCCATAGCTTTATGCCAATTATCATCTTGTAGTGCATCTTTTACTATCTTGGGGTCAATCTTGCTCAGTAGACATGATTCATTTCTTAGTCTATTCCTTGTCATTGGTCTAGCTTCCTTGTCACCAATTATTTGTTCTACGGGGTGACATCTTTTCACATACTTGGATAATCTTGGTTCTTTCCTCATTTTCAAGTTTGGTCTTTTAGCTTTAGAGTCACTATGCACATCTCTTTTAGGTATTTCATCATCTCTTCCATGTGTGCTAATTTTTTGAATTAGAATGTGCATTATCTTCATTCTGCAACTTGACTTTTGAATGCATCTAGGCATTCACTAGTTGTGACTCGGCTGATAGTGAAACTTGTTGCTGATTCCCAACTTGATGGGAAACTTCTTCTTCAGTAGGCATTCCTTCGTAGAAGTGTACAAGGATCTATATTCTTCTAGTTTCTTGATTTCATCAACTTAAACTTATGCATGCTCATCAAAATTCACATTTTCACTCTCCACAATCTTATTAGTGTTAGTATTCAAACACTTATATGCTTTACTTCTAGTGGCATATCCAAGGAATATGCCTTCATCACTCTTTGCATCAAACTTTCCATTTCTAGTATCTTTAAGAATATAGCATCTACAACCAAATACCTTGAAATGTTTTACATTGGGTGAGTGACCATACCATAATTCAAAAGGTGTTGCATTTGTACTTTTCTTGACTTGTACTCGATTCAAGGTGTAGACAACTGTACTTATAGCTTCTCTCTAGTACTTTAGAGCAACATTTTTCTCCATCATTAATGTTTTGACACAATCTATCACTAATCTATTCCTTCTCTCTATAATGCCATTTTGTGGGGGAGTTCTTGGTGCTGATGTTTGTCTCTTGATTCCTTTGTCATTGTAAAATGTCTCAAATTCTTTTGATGTGAATTCTCCTCCTCTATCTAATCTTAGGCACTTTAGACTCTTTCCTATTTCCTTCTCAACCCTAGCCAAATACCACTTTAAAATTTGAAATGCATTAGATTTTTCCTTTAAGAACATGGTAGTCGTCATCCTAGAGTAGTCATCAACAAGTAGCATTATATATCTATCTCCTTTGTAGCTTTGCACTTCTATTGGGCCACATAAACTTGTATGGACTAACTCTAGTACTTCTTTGGAAGTGTAGGTTTTTCTTTTGAAACTTGACTTGGTCATCATTCCTAGTTGACATTGTTTGCACATTGTATTGTTAGGTTTCTTTAGTTTACGCAAACCTCTGACTTTCTTCATTTTGTTAATGTTAATCAGATTATCAAAGTTGACATGACATAGCCTTTTATGCCATATCCACACATTATCAAATCTAACAACAAAAAAAGATGCATCTTCTATATCTAGGTAAAAAAAATTACTCCTAGTTTGTTCTCCTTTTCCTATCAAATTTCCATTAGTATCATAGATTTTGGCAGTTTTATTTCCAAATTCTACTTTGCATCCTACATTGCCTAACTGTGACACACTTAGCAGACTGTGATTCAATCCTTCAACATAGTATGCATTATCACATGAAATTTTCTCTGTAAATTTAATAGAACCTTTTCCTTTGATTAGATATGGAGCATCATTTCCACATCTAACACTATTTCTATCATATTGAATAAAAGTAACACACTTACTTTTGTCTCTTGTCATGTGATGTGAGCATCCATTGTCTATGATCCACCTATCATTCTTGTTCATACAGGTTACCAGTGCTATTGCCTCATCTTCATCTAACTCATCTTTCATGGCTACATAGACTACCTCATCATTATTTTCATCAGAATCCTCTTCTTCAACAATATAACATTTTTTACCTTTGTCTTTGTAATCTTTGCTATCATCTTATCTTCTATTCTTGTTCTTGTTGCCTTTTCTGTAGTTCTTTTTCTATATGCATCTTGCAGCAATATGTCCTACTTCATTGCAATTAAAACAAAGGATAGGAAGCTCACCTTTGAATTTTCCTTTGCCTCTATAAAATATTCTAGCTAGCAATGCTTCCAATTGTTCCACATCTTCTTCATCTCTGCTGTTGTCACTGGATGCATACTTTACCTTTTTCTTCTTCTTCTTTGGTTTCACCTCCTCAGTATCTTTCAATGATAGCTTGGCCTTGAAAGCAGATTCAAGATTCATAGGTTTGTAGTTATCAAAGTTAGACAACTCAAATGCAGGGAGTCTTCCCACTATACCTTCAAGAGTTAGTGCATTTCCTGGTACACATCTTAATTCTTGTATGGCTGAAACTCTAATAGTATAGATGGGGAGCAAGGTTCTTAAGAATATGCTATTAATAGTGTCATCATCTAAATGACCACCCAAACTTCTTATTGCACTTACTACTTCTTTCATTCTAGAGGCATATTGAGCACTGTTCTCACTTTCCTCCATTCTTATGTCATCAAACTTTCCTCTGAGGCTTTCTCTTTTTGCTCTTTTAATATTCTGATCTCCTCCATAAATATAAATCAAGGCTTTTCATATCTTGAATGTAGAGTCACATCCATTAATGTCATCAAATTCAGCATAGTTGAGGGAAAAGGCAATCTCCAACATTGCCTGATTGTGCTCCTTATTTTTCTTCATATCTTCTACAGTGGGTACAACTGGATCAACAAGTTCCACTTCAATTGAGGTTTATGCATGATCACTTATTGACCCAAGGTGTACCTTTATCAACCTTTTCCATGCAGTGAAGTTATCTCTGTTGAGCTTGGGAACTTCTCTCTTGGGCATTTTGATCTTCTTGCTTCTACTACCTTTAAACCAAATTAGCAGATGGCTCTGATACCAATTGTTAGAAATTCTTTAGAATAACTAAGAAGGGGGGTGAATCAATTATTCAAGGTCCAATATGTCCTAATAAAACTTTTTCACTAGGTAAAATGAGCCCTTTAAAGTATTCATGTATCCAAGCATAAACTTTCCTACTTAGCAAGTTACTGTAAAATCAACATGCAAAAATAACACATGAAGAATCAACACATAACACAGTGATTTACATTGAAACCCAATTTAGGAAAAACCACCAGTAACATGATACTCAATTCTCACTCTTCTAAAGTGATGCCCTATGAAAGGCCTACCCTGTTAAAGGCTACAACACATTGTTAAATGTGACCTGGTTAAAGGATTTCAACCACCCTGTTAGAAGTGGGCCTAGTTAGAGGACTTTAGAACATTCACTTGGAATGCCACCCTGTTAAAAGATTTACAAATGGTTGTTAAACCAACCTAAGTGCCTAGGATTTTACCCTAGCTGATACAATTGTTAGAGAGGAACAATAAGGGCTTTCAATCTGATACAACTCACAACATAACTTGTAGATTTTAGATCTTAGTTCAACTCTCAAATTTGCCTGGCTTTTAGTCATTGTGGCTCTGACAACTTGTCCTCCTTTTGAGCTTCCTCTCCTTGAGTCTCCATGCTTGATGTATTGGTGCAATATCCTCTGTGATCACCTAATGAAGTAGAGTCTTTGTACTCTATTCCTCCTCTCTCTTGATGCCTTCACCTTGACATCCTACCAACCACTTCAACAACTTGGCAACTTAGCAACTCTTTCTTCTTGACCTATAACTCTTAAATAGAAGTATGGAATGATTTACCCACTCTAATCTTCCCACTTTTAATTTTAGTTCGAATAGATTAGGTAAGATTCAATGAATCTCCCCCATAACTTTTTCCTTCTAGAAACATCATGAAGAATCCTCCTTAATTCATCCAAAAATGGTTTACCTAAAATTTTGTGCCACCAATTCATTATCCTTATCTTCCATTTGGTTCATAAAATTTAAGGTAAAAAACTTGTCAGCTTAGATCTGGAAAATCTTTGACTTTTCACATAATACAACAGCTTGACAATATTAAAATTCTGATGCTCAACACATACTATGTTACTTGACACCTACTATGTTTAATTGATGCTCAACACCTACTATGGATTCACTCAGCATCAGCTAAATTTTACTAATGCTCAACACCCATTACATGCTTGACACTTGAGCTTACTTGACTCCTATTTTACTTAGCTTACACTATATTTTGCAATTTCTTGGCACTTACTGAAAATTTGATCGGCATGAACTAGCTTGCTTAACATCCACTAATGAACTTAGTCAAGTTTTGCAGATGGCTTTGTTGCAACTTATTCTTCCAGAGTTTCTAAGTGTAGCCAACATCTCTATCTTCAAGTATACTATCAATAGATCATTTTATCATTTTCTTAATTGATCCTTGCACTTTATTACAAAACCATAACTCAACCTTTCCCTTAGGTGCTTTTGTTACATCTTATTGATTAAATCCTCTTCATCAATCAACTAAGTGATAGTACTTGGATCTTATAAGCAATTGTCATTCTAGCAAATAGCAAGTTTGACATCAATGACAAAATAAGGATTGAAAACATTCTTTATCAAAAATCTCCCTCTTTGCAAACAATCTCTCTTCTTCAATAATGATCTTTTCAATCAGATCCTAACAACCATATCACGGTCAATTTTTATAGAACTCCAAGCACAATATACCAATAGTGTGATAGAAAATTTCTTTAGCCAACTTGCTAAGCTTCAAAAAACATGATCAGTTAAGGATTATATTCAACAATTCCAAAATCTATCCTTAAGAGTGGATACAATTACAGAGGAGAACTTGAATGATTTATTTTTGGGTGGTCTCAAGGATCACATTCAACATGAGGTACACATGTTTTGTCCCAGTTCAGTAAATGAGTCTTTTATATTGGCACATAGGGTAGAGGAGAAGTTATTTATTTTTAGAAAATAGGGGGCTAATGTGACAAGAGACAAAGAATATTCAACACCTTATCTTCCTCAACCTACCAGGTTGACTCCACAACAAATTGAGGAGAAAAGAGAAAAAGGGTTGTGTTTCAATTGTGATAGAAAATATAGTTGAGGACATAAATGTACTGAAAAGAAATTGTTATATATTGAAGGTCCAATTGAGGAAGAAGAGGATGAGCCCATATTAGAGGAGGATAGGGATTTAGGTGAGGAATCACATGATTCTCAACCAATTATTTCTTGCCATGCACTTTTAGGTTTTAATGCACCACAAACTCTTAAGGTAGTGGGTTTCTTAAAGAAGCAAAAAGTAATAGGGTTGATCGGCTTAGGTAGTACTCATAATTTCATGAACAAAAAGTTGGTAACTCTTCTAAATTGTTTTATATATCTAGCCCTAGAGTTTCAGGTTCTGATTGTAGATAAGGCATAGTTAGTTGTTTAGGGAAGTGTCATAGCATCAAATTATCCATAGGAGATTAACAACTTGATACCCCAATTTATGCGATATCGATGGGTGCAATAGATATTGTTTTGGGAGTACAATGGCTTACTACATTGGGAACAATTGAGATGAACTTCCAAGAACTATTCATGCGATTTCAATCACAAGGAAAGGTAGTAGAGCTAAGGATATTGAAGGTAAAATCCCCACAAATGGTAAGCTCTCATCAAATGCAAAAATGTCTTAAGAAAGGTGTGGATGGATTTATGGCCCAACTATGTTCATTAGAAGTCTCTCAATCTAATGCTCTTACTCATCTAGATTTACAAGTAATAATTGATCATCACTCAGTGATTCTTGGAGATATACCTAAAGGACTTCCTCATAAGAGGGATGACCATGCCATACAACTAGTTTGAGGAAGTCAGCCACCAAACATTAGGCCTTATAGGTACCCACACATACAAAAAAATGAGATAGAAAAAATTGTTGAGGAAATGCTAGAGGTAGGAATTATCAGGCATAGCCAAAGTGTTTACTGCTCACCTGTTGTGCTGGTGTGTAAGAAGGACGAAACTTGGAACATGTGTCCAGATTATAGAGTGCTTAACAAGTACATCGTTAAAGAAAAGTTTCCTATTCTAGTTATTGATGATCTTCTAAATGAATTAAACTGAGCTATATATTTTACCAAGTTAGATCTTACATTGGGTAATCACCAAATTCATATTAAGGAGGAAGATTTTTGTAAGACAACATTTTGAACTCATGAAGGTCATTATTAATTCTTGGTGATGTCATTTTGTCTTACTAATGCACCATCGACATTCCAAAGTTTGATGAATTCCATTTCTAAGAAGTTCTTGAGAAAGGTTGTGTTAGTGTTTTTTAATGATATATTAATTTATAGTAAGACTTGGGAAGAACATTTGCAATATGTAGATCAAGCATTACAATTAATCAAAGATCATCAACTCTATGCTTAGCCATCCAAGTGTGCTTTTGGTCTTAAGGAGGTGGAGTATTTGGAACACATAGTTTCACATTAAGGAGTAAAGGTGGAGCCTAACAAAATTAAGGCTATCATGGAATGGCCTATTCCAAAAACTATTAATAAGTTGAGGGGTTTCTTGGGATTGATAGGATAGTATAGAAGATTTGTATAGAATTATGGCCGTATAGTAGCACCCCTTACAACTCTATTGAAGAAGGATTCTTTTCATTGGAATGAATCTGCTAATGTATCATTTGAGCAATTGAAGAAGGCTATGTGTACAACTCTAGTGCTTGCCACTCTAGACTTCACCAAGGAATTGATTGTGGAATGTGATGCTTCTAGAAATGGGATAGGAGTAGTTCTCATGCAAGAAGGTCAACCAATTTCTTTTGAGAATCATCAATTAAAAGGTAAAAATCTACTCAAACCTATTTATGAGAAGGAAATGTTAGCAATCCTTCATGTAGTTAAAAAATGGAGGCCTTATTTAATGGGTTGACATTTCAAGTTTAAGATAAACCATGATAGCCTAAATTATTTTTTGGAACAAATACTATCATCAGAATAGAAACAAAAATGGGTCACTAAGATGTTGGGATATGAATTTGAAATTGTATACAAGAAAGGGAAGGAAAATATTCTGGCTAATGCACTTTCTAGGAAGGATGAAAAAGATGAAGCCTTATTGTGTGCCCTTTCAATATTACAAGAAAATTGGGTGGTAGAAGCCAAAGAAGAGTGGAAAAATGATGTTGCAACAACTAATCTCATCCAACAAATAAAAGGTGACCCTAATATTTCAAATAAGTTTTGTCTAAAGGGGGATATTCTTTGGTATAAAGAGTGCTTGTATCTGTACAAGAATTCCACTCTTAAACACACAATTCTCAAAGAACTACATGAGTCCCCAATTGGTGATCATTTGGGATTTTTGAAGACATATCATAGGGTCAAGAAAATTTTTTTTTGGGAAGGGCTAAAAGGTGATGTTCAAAATTTTGTGGTTGAATGTTTAGTTTGTCAAAGTAATAAGGGGGAAACAATTAACATACTAGGTCTCTTGCAACCTTTATCTATTTTGAGCAAACGTTGGGAAGAGGTATCCATGGACTTCATCACAAGGCTCCCCTAATCTAAAGGTCATAATGTCATCATGGTAGTAGTTGATCACCTCACTAAATATGCACATTTTATTGAATTATCACATCCTTTTAAAACAAATATAGTGGAAATTTTTTCCTTGGAGAATATCCAAAAGCTACATGGTACACCTAAGGTTATTGTTAGTGATCATGATCCTATCTTTACTAGTCACTTTTGGAAAGATTTATTCTCATGTTTGGGTACTCAATTGGCTTATAGTTCTCCATACCATCTACAATTAGATGGGAAAACTGAGGTGGTTAATAAATGTTTGGAAGGATATCTACATTGTTTCAATTCAGAAAAATAATTTGAATGGCTAGATTGGCTACCTCTTGCAGAATGGTGGTACAATACTTCTTTTCATAGCTCATAAAAAATGTCTCCATTTTTGGCTCTTTATGGATATCATCCTCCTTCCATCACATAATCATTAAAGGTGTCACTAAGATTTCAAGTAGTAGAGGATCAATTGATTCATCAATAATAGGTACTTTTAGGACTCAAGGAGAATTTAGCTATGGAACAAAATCAAATGAAACAACAAGTGGACCAACAGCGTAGCAAAAAAATTTTTGAAGTTGGGGAATGGGTCTTCTTGAGATTGTAGCCTTACAAACAAATCTCAATGAAGCAACAAAAATAATAATAATAATAAGCTATCTCCAAGATATTATGGACCATACCAAATCTTGCAAAAGATTGGTAGTGTTGCCTACAAGCTTGAGTTGCCACCAACAACAAAGATACATCAAACTTTTCATGTTTCTTGTTTGAAGAAGGTAATTGGGTAGAATATTCCTACTCAAACTGTACTACCATAACTTGATGAAGAAGGAAGAATAATTTTGGAACTAGAGTGCATTCTTCAAACATGCACGAAGAAGTTGAGGAACAAAACCTTGACTTAGTATCTCATCCAATGGAAGAATTTACTAGTTGAAGAAGCCACATGGGAGGATGAGGAGTTCATTCAAAAGAATCCACACTTGGTTAGCATTAAGGACAATGCTTCTTTAGAGAGAGGGGGCATACTACATTTTTAATATTATTGTATATAGAGTTATGAATAGTCAACTTGTGGCTATCTTAATCCTTCATTACGTCGTGTTATCATTATTATATTATAATTTAGATAGGTAGGGTGGCCTAGGTGTTATGAAGGGCTATGTTTATTCAACTTAAGAATAATTAGGTATATATAGGAGGTTGTGAGTCTTATTTCTTCATCATGTTGTGTAGTGTGTTCCCATTGGAGATATTTGGAGGTTGCCCCCTCGAAGTCACATATTACTCTCAGCTATTATCAAGTATTTATGTAATATCTCATATTATTTCTTCTATTGTACAGGTTATTTCATTACAATTTATCCTTGATATCCTTGGTAAAGATATATGTGTCACTTGACAGATAATAATACAACATTGTCAACATATGTTTCTAGTGTACCAAAAATAGTAGCTAGCTATACTTGGTCTATTGCAATTTTTTGTGCAACTTGTTCCAACACTCTATTATCAAACTTCCTTTCTACTCTTTGAATTAGCTTCTCCTATCCATTCAAGTATTCATTGAATTTGTGGAAAATATTTGCTAATTAATCCAAAATAGGTTGAGTTCCATCAACCTCAATACTTAGAGCATCAACAAATATGCTCTTTATATCTTCAAACACTTGGTTTTAATTCTTCCTTTCTTCTCTAAGTTTTTGCTACTTAGCTCTTTTCTTTATAAATTCACCCATGGTGTTCATTTGATCACGAGTGAGGGTAGATATGTCCCAATTTGGAATAAATATATCCTCATCAAGATCAACAATTTCTTTTTCTTTGTTTTTTTCTTTCAAAATGGTAGAAACAATTTGTTTCCTCTTGTCTAAGACTCCAATACTTGGTTGAGACTCTTTCTTAACTGTCATTATACTTGCTATAGATACATTTGGAATAGAAGTAATAGTTGAAAATGATGGATTAGCAATAAAAGTTTAAATGGCATTAACAACATGAATACTTTGTTGTTGCACAGTCAAGCTTGATGAAGGAGGACTTGCTACTCAATAGATGAAGTGTTGGGCACTTCCATCATTGTAACATTCACCTAAACAAATTTAGAACTTGTTTAGGTGCTTGGTGTACAATTTTTATCCACAAACAACTTGGTAGAAGCTATCTCTAAGCTAGATTACACTAAGGCTATCCTTGGAGAGTGAGGAAATGAGGCCATGAATGCTGCTGCAATTTTATCTACATCAGTCTCCTCAATATCTTGTATCTTTGGAAGATTTCCTCTAGTAGCTTCTTGTTCTTCCTCCTCATCATCCAGATTGACATCATCAAGTTCATCATCTTTTATTTCTATGTCATATTCCTCATCATCATCATCCTTGTCATCAACATGAATAATGAGGTCACTAGGTTAATGCAACTTGTAAATGTTTTTCCATGTAGTTGTGGCTGCCCTCACTATAGATTCAATGCCTTTCATCAATATCATACATGTATTTAATTTAAGAGTGAATTGCTCTTCATTTTTCTTCAATGATTCTTTCATTTCCTTGTTACTGAGACTTGGCATCATTTGCCTCAAGGTTTGTTCATATATATACTTGACAGTCTTTTGTGTATTTTCCCATCTTGGATTTATTACCTACATAAGTTCATTATGAATCTACCATGCAAGTTGATTTGGTGAGTACTTCCATTTGACCAATTTTGACATAAGCATGTCCTCAATATACTTTTTCTCATCTGCATTCTTGGTCTCATACTTAAGAGATTTGAAAATTTCCATGCTAGCTCCTTCTTCCATTTCCTTTATTCTTTCTTGAAGTGTAGGTGGAGATCTCTTGAAGATTATTTTCTCAGCTTCATCTTCACCTAATTCCAATTTCCTTCTTGACTTGGCTGCCCTTCTTTTGAATACAACAGGAGATGACTTGGTAGGTCTACTTATGATAACATTTCCTTTGTTCCTAAGAGGCTGTTCATCCACAAATTTTTCTTCTTCTTCTTCATCCTCTACATTATCTTCTTTAATATCATCACCTTTTCACTCAGTAAACATCAAAGGGGAACCTATTTTCTTAGTGCCTTTCAGTATCTTTTCTACTCTTTTACTTCCTTTGTTAACTACCTAAGGTAACTTAATCTCAAGCTCTATTCTTGCCTTAGCTTCATCATATGTACCAGAGTGTGTATCTTTTGGATCCATAGGCTCATTTATTAGAGCTTCTATGATATCCTTGGTTTCATCAATGTTAACATCATATTCTAGAGGCTTAACCCATGCCAATCTAGGTTTGACTACTTGAATGTACACTTTGTCATAGTCCACCATGAAACATATATCATCCTTGTAATCTTCAACAAGTTTCTTGGGGATCCTATATCTATTATTCATCTTCTCCTTGAATTTTTCAAAGTAGTTATCCATGATACTTTCAAAATTTTTACCCATTTTTGCTATATCCTCATTAATCTGATACAAAACAAAAAAATCTTTCGTCCATAATATTGTACCTTTGGAAGGGAAAAATTTCTAAGTAAAGAAGAAAAAAAATGTTAGAAGAGATCCAAACTTACATGGATTATTCTTTGATCCTCTAGTACTCTCCATATTCTTGTTGAATTGATTCAAAAACAACTCGACAAGGTTAAAGGATAGGTTATTTTTCACAACCTTGTAAGTGGGATCAACAACTTCACATGATACACTGTTTAATCTTCTTGAACTGTAAATCTTATGTGCAATGATATGAATGCCAAATTTTAGTTCCATGTTAGTTACACTATTAATCTTCTTTCCTCTTCAATCCCACTTAGAAAGACTTCTCTTTTCTAGTTCTCCCTAACCTAGGGTTTTAGTTGTCTTTGCTTTATTAAGCATTGGGAGTTTAGTGATTCTATGAATCATTTTCTTGGTTATCTGAATAGATTTCTCCAACCATAAATTCCCATTATGTACATGACTTAGAATATATCTCATCTATTTGACCTAGAATTCTCTTGGCATATAAGAGATATGAATCAAGCCCTTGGTTTTTAAATGCTGATGTTTGAGTTTTAATGCACCATCCACACATAATTCCTTGAATGCTTGATTCATTTCTAGGGTTCTGAGTTCTTCAATTGAGCAATGATAAAAAGAATGGATTTCATTCACAACTAATACCTTAGGTAGAATTTGAAATTGTGTATCACTTGGATCAAGCACCTCTACAATCGGTGGACTCAACTTGAAGTTTGGTGCCTTGGAATCAACTCCATGAACCAACATTTTAGACCCTTTCTTCACTTTGTTGCTCAAAGATTCCATACTTGGTAGGGTTTTCAAAAAATTCAAAAATCTTCAACAATAAATACTTAATTCACTTGAGGGCTCTAAAATTGCTAGACACTAATAGCTCTATAAATTCACGGTGAAAATAATGCCTTTGATTTCTTTCTTTTAGCAATTTTTCTTTGATCAATTGCCATTAATGCTTCATACTTCACATTCTCTTGGTCACAAACTATCCTCCATTTGGTTTATTCATTAATGCTTAGGATACATCTATAGCTTGATAGAGTCATCATCACTTGGTAGGAACTATCAACTTGAGTCTACAATAATATGTAACCCAACCTTGCTTGGTAAGTTCTTTTGCTTTCAATTATGCTTGGTAATCCTCTTGCATCTTGAATGTTGATTGGGATCTTTTCTCTTGTGGGCTAGAACTAATTTTAGATTTCTTCTTTTGAATCATAGCTCCAGTGATCTCCATAGGAAAATAAGTTGAAGTGTTTGGGCCACCCAACTCATTGACTTGGGTGTCATTCACTTCATGATCTTGATTTTATTTTTGATGGTGTTAGCTTTGGCTTTCTTTTCATCTTCAATTCTACCTATATTCATATAGTTCTTGGCAAGATGTCCAAGTTCTGTAAAAATAAAACATTTCTTGGTAATGTCTCTTTTTCTCATATGATGTTTCCCACAATTTGCTCCAATGTGTCCAAATTCACTACAGTAGTGACATTTGCACCATGTATTGTAATCCCATCCAAATATTTCTTTCATAATTTTTTCTAAATGTAGTAGTGACATTTGCACCATGTATTGTAATCCTATCCAAACATTGCTTTCACAATTTATTCTACTAGGTTCTACTGATTGGTTTTTCACTCTGAAGATTTGTGTCCTTGTTTCTTGAAATTATGACATTTACCTTCAAACTTAGGGTTCTCTTTACATTCACTTGCTTTATGACCATGCTTATTACAATTGTAACATTTTCCATTGAATTTTTTTTTACCATTACTCCAACATTTATTTGATGTATGACCTGTCTTACCACAATGATTACAAGTAGGTCCTCGATTCTTTTGAGCTCCTTGCTAAGATGATTCACCTTATTTTGTGTATCCTATTCCAACTTTGCCTTTGTGTCTTTATTGAATTTGTTCATTCAATTGATTCATGTTGTCCTGAGATTTCATCATTATTTCATAGGTTTTCCTTTTAGTGTTGAGATCATTTTGTAGTTTTTCATTTTTTGACCTTAGATTCATAAGTTTTTCATTTGCATTAGTGAGCTAATCAATGAAGTTTTCTTGCTGAAAAGATAGATGTTGAATTTCATTATTCTTTTCTTCCATCTCTTCTTTGACTTTGTCTTTTTCTTCCATGACTTCACATAATCTCATTGATTCAATTTCTTGTTCTCTTTTCAAATTTTTGAGTTCTTCTTAATAATTGGAATTCTTTTCTAATGGATGTTTGATTGATAAGTAGGAGATAATTTCCACAGCAAGTCAAATGTTGATATTGCTATTAGAATTTAACTATGTGATTTTTGAGTCAAACTCATTGACTCATGTTTCATGAGTAGTGATTCAGCATGAATCCATCTCTCATGAGAATAAATGGAACACTTAGCACTCATTGGATCTAGGTGATGCTCACAAGTGTGAAGCACTAGGACTTACTAGGAGGTCATTCATCCCAGTACTACTCCATCAGATATTTTATTCTTCATCAGCTTCATCTAAATTTATTTTTGGATAGATTCTTTATTTAGTGTAGAGATTGTCATTCATTTGTACTACAATATCTTTCCTTCTTTTCAGTGATTAAGAGAGTTACTCCTTTTCTTTCTTCAATTGCCTAATGGCCAAATCAAGATCCAACTTTTCATTGTTAATAGCTTTGTCTAGCCTATATACTTCCATTGCCTCTAATATTTTATCAAGCTATTAAAATTCATCTTTGATTGCTTCATTAGCTTCATCTAAATTTCTTTTTGGATAGATATTTTCAATTCTTTCTTTATTGTAGAGATTGTCATTCATTTTTACTACAAGATCTTTCCTTCTTTTCAATGATTAACAAAGTTTCTTCTTTGCTTTCTTCAGTTGCCGAATAGCCAAATCAAGATCTAGCTTTTCATTGTCAATAGCTTTATCTATCTTGTATACCTCCATTGTATCTGATCTTTTCTCAAGTTGTCAAACTTTTGATGTGAGAACCTAAATAGATCTGATACCAATTATCATAAATATAAGGTAGGAAAGGTTACTAAGAGGGGAGGGGTGAATCAGGAACCAATAAAACTTTATCTGACTTCACCAATTAATCCTTCATATAATATTCTGATCTAATTGTATGCATGAAAAAATGAAATCAAATAATCATTCATAATATTTTGACACAAGATATGGTGACCCAAAAACCTTCCAATTAGAAAGTAAAATTGGGGTGGGAAGATACCCACAAGATTTAGTACTATAGTATAAAGTTAACTTGTTAAGGCTTACAATTCACCACTTCTAGTGATCTTCTCTAGTAGGAGCAATAAGGACTATGAGGTCCACCTTGTCAAGGGATTTACAAACATGAAATGAAGTATGCACTTAGTTAGGAGATTTAGTAAAGACTATTAAGTCTACCCTCTTAAAGGATTTGATTGATGCACCTCTTAGGATGAACCAATGGTTGATCTCTGATCTACAACTCTAATTTGTTGGTTGATATTCCTTGTATTACAATGATCACTTGACTATGATAGATAAATCTTTACTATCCCTTATACTACTTGTAGCCTTCTTCAATTCACACTTCTCTTATTTGGATATGATACAATGTATTACATATATACCAATCCAAATTACAACTTACTAGAGTGAGCTACAATACCAATTTCATCATAATTCACAAGGTCAATCCAACTACTGTAACTCAGATTCTAAAAACAAAATCAATGATGTTATCATACATGAAAAATACTATCAACACTTGACAATATTTGTTACTAGGTTGAACTTTGAAGCTTGGTCCATACTAATCACTTCCTAGTAGCTTGAACTTGGTCAACATTGTGTGACTTGGTGAACTTTGAGAAACTCGATAGCAGATGGATCACTTGGTTGACACTCATGACTCGATCAAAAAAAGATCTACTTTGTTAACCCTATGAGCTCATTAGATACTAATGAACTTGGTTAACACTATAGAGCTTGGTCAACACTATGATCTTCTTCACTTCCACTGACTAGCTTGGTAGCCTTTGGAATGCTCAATTTGAACTAAATTTTGTCTTTGAATCTATGTAAATAATGTGTAGCTCAAAAAATACTACAAACTAACTCAGGTGCTTAGTAGACACTATATTCTGACTACTTAGCTTGGGAACAACTGAATCACTTGGTTAACACTACCAACTGAATGATAAGCTTAGTAGCAACTGCATAGCTTGGTAGATATGTCACCAATTGATTGAGTGAGAAGTGATGAAGGTATGTTACTTGGATATTCTTTGAAAATAAAGGCATATAGATGTTTTAATAAAAGATTTAAAACTATTGTTGAAAGCAATAATGTGAAGCTTAATGATAAATTTAGAATTTAGGAGATGATTTCTGATTATGATTTAGATGAGGATACAAATTAGAGACCCAAAAATAAAAATATTGAGTTGGAACCCTTTTATGAAATAGATAATGATTTGTAGGAAGAAGAGCCAAGATCAAAATCTAGAGCTACAGTGTGAACGACACAAGGAACACCTAGATATGTTGCAAGGAATCACCCTATGAATCAAATTATTGGAATTGCAAAAAACTCAGTGATGAAAAGGAACAAGGTAAGTAAAGAATTATGTTTGATGTCACAAGTTGAACTTAAGACTACAAATGAAAAATGTAAAGATAAATTTTAGATAAAGACTATGAAAGAGGAACTTGAGAAAATTGAAAAAAACATGACATGGGAATTGGTCCCTATATCTAAAGACAAGGACATCATTGGCACACAGTGGGTATTTATAAATAAAATGAATGAATAAGGAGAAGTGGTAAGATACAAAACAAAGTTAGTATGCAAAGGTTAATTGCAATAAGAAGGAATTGATTTTGAGGAAACATTTTCTCCTATTGCTAGACTTGAATATGTAAGAATGTTTATGGCTGCATCTAACAAGAATTTCAAGGTATATCATATGGATGCCAAGTCAAATTTTCTAAATGAGGAAGTTGAGGAAGAGATTTACATTGAAAAAATTGATGGTTATACATTGATTGAAGATAAATATATGGATTGCAAATTGAGAAAAACTTTGTATGGATTGAAATAAGCACTTAGAGTTTGGTATGCAAGATTTGACAAGCATTTGCAAAATTTGGGATTTAAGAAAGGAAATGGAGACAATAACATGTACTTAAGGAAAATTATAATAGGACTATTGATTATTATAGTATTTGTTGATGATATTATCTTTGGAGGAAATGGTGAAGCTAGTGAGAAATTTTTAGAAGAGATGAATGACGAATTTGGGATCAGTATGATTGGTGAGATGAAATACTATTAGCATGAAACTTGATGGTATTCCTTTAGGGGGGTATTCTAAGCATTGGTGATTATGTGGTAGTATTGACATGTTGCATTCATGACTGTGTTTGTCATTGATGTCAACATAGTAGTAATTCTGTGAAGACTAATAGAGTAGGATATAGAGATCAAGGTCATACGAAAAAAGGTTTAATGTTCTAAAGATGTGTAGGTAAGACATGTTCCACATTGTGTCTTGATGATAAGGTTTAATGTGTGTAAATTAAGTCAAAGATGTATGGAGGATATTCTTGATTTATAGTAAGTAGTACAGAGACAAAGTACTTGAGAAATGATTTTTGGTGATTACATTATATCTTCTAAAATAGATATAATATAGAGATGTGCAGTTAGTTAGTGACTAAAGATAATTTGATAGTAATGTTAGCAAGTGTGCAAGCCCTAGTTTTACACATGTGAGAAGTTTTATAGATAGTGAGCCAACAATGCTACTGTAATAGTGAACTAATCAAGGAAGTACAAAAAGGAGTAGAGTGTATGGTGAATGTGAGTAAGAAAACTAAGGGATTATTGGATGTGAAGTTTGTGATCTAGTATTAAAATAAAAAGGAGTAGAAGTTTGGTTGACTGGACAGAGAAAGAGGAAGGAGGAGTATAGTTCAATTCTTTTTTTCTACAGGGAATAATACATAGACTATTTGGACAATGGGTTCATTGGTCTTGCCCCTAAAGCTATTTGGATAGTAGGTCCATTTGCCTTCTACAACTCCTATTAGGGTTGGAATCTCCTAATAAGGATTCACAATCTCCTAATATGGATTGATATGTACTGAATGTTTTCATAGACTCCTAACAAGGCCCATCATTTAACAAGGAATATTTATATTAGTACATCATCTTATGGGTACCATCCCCACTGGGGTTTTCTCTTTGATCAAGGGTTTCCCTAGTTAACATATCTGGTGTTATTGTGCATGAGTATCTTGTTGTGATTTCTAATTATATTTCTCATATGGTTAAGCTTTAATAAGCTTGATAATTGTGAAAATGGTTGCATAACTGATTCACCCCTGCTCTCAGTTATATTGGTGGACTATATATTTAACAAATGGTATCAAAACATCAGGTCCTTGAAGAGAAAGCCTAACAACTTTGGGAGATCAATGATGAGTCATTTTAGGAAAGATAGTCCCAAGTCAAGTAGAGGAAATTTTGACACCCAGAAGATAGAGCTTCTTTGTGAGTTATCAAAATTATGAAAAGAATAGAGCATCGAGTTTCTAGAACTAGAATCCTTTTGTTGCATACAAAAGAATAGAAGCAAAAGTAAAGACATATCTAGATCTAAGGAAGATAAGAATATCAAAGAATGTATTGATCTTCTTATTAAAAAGGGAGCCAGAAGGTATAAATTTTCTCATTTTTTGGACATGTAAAGACTTTGGTCATTTTTCATTTGGATGTCCTAAGAGAGTAAGGAAAACTAGACATAATTCTATTTCTAATGATGATGAATAATTTAAATCAAGTATGAAAATAATCTTGAATGATAATGATGAAAATGATAATGAACCTGAATTGGTTAAGAAAGAGGAAGTAATAGAAGAGATAGCTTTGGTGACTATTTTTGATCGTAAGGCTAACCATGAAAATGTAGAAGTTTTCTTTGGAACTAACAATGATCTGCAAAATGATGTGCAAATTATTGAGAAAAGAGGAGAACGATGTGAACGAAGAGAAGTAAGAGTTGAGTTAGCAACTCCTACCTCTAACAAGAATCTAACAAAGAATCACTCTCCAGAGTAGGTAATTAGTAGCAAAGACAAAGGAGTGATGACAAGGAACAAAGTTAATGAAGAGATATGTCTGATTTCTCAAGTTGAACCTAAGAGTACAAATGAAGCATGTAAAGATCATTATTGGATTCAAGAAATGAAGGAAGAGTTAGATTAGATTTTCATGAAGAATAAAACATGGGAATTAGTTCCAAGACCTAAAGACAAGAATGTTATTGCAATCAAATAAGCATTCAGAAATAAGATGAATAAACAAGATGAAGTTGTAAGAAAAAAAGGCTAGACTTGTGTGCAAAGGATATTCACAACAAGAAGGATTAGATTGTGAGAAGACATATGCCCCTGTAGTTAGAATGGAAGTAGTAAGAATTTTCCTAGCTTATGTAACAAATAAGAAATTCAAAGTGTATAAGATGGATGTCAAATCAACCTTCCTGAATGGAGAAATTGAAGAAGAGGTATACATTGAGAAACCTAAAGGTTTCCCTCTAATAGAAGAAAAAGACATGGTATGTAGATTGAAGAAGACTCTATATGGTTTGAAGAAAGTACTTAGAACCTGGTATGCAAGGTTGGACAAATATTTGGAAAAGCTTGGATTTGCTAAAGGTATAGTAGATAGTAACTTGTATTTGAAAGATATAGAGAATGGATTGTTCATAATAGTAATATTTATTGATGACATAATATTTGGAGGTAATGATGAAGCAAGTGATAAGTTTTTTGAAGAAATGAAGAATGACTTTGAAATGAGTATGATAGGAGAAATGAAGTTTTTCCTAGGTTTGCAAATTTTATAATACTGTGATGGTATTTTTATTTAACAAGCTAAGTATTTGAAAGACTTATTGAAGAGATTTAGATTGGAAATTTCTAAGCCTCTTGGTACACCAATGATAACTGGTCACAAGTTATCTAGCAAAGATTAGACACCTACAGTTGAGTAGAAGAAATACAGATCTATGATTAGAGGTTTACAATATATGACTCACACTAGACTAGATATAGAAAATGTAGTTGGGACTGTAGCTAGATTTCAAGATGATCCTATGGAGTATCATTATGCAATAGTAAAAAGGATATTTAGATATTTGAAATGAACATCTGATTATGGAATATGGTATGATAGAACAAGTGATTTCATTCTATGTGCTTATACTGATGTAGATTGGGCATTTAGTATGGATGATAGAAAGAGCACCAATGGTGGAGCATTCTTTCTTAGAGGAAGATTGGTTTCTTGGCTAACTAAGAAAAAAATTGTATTTCATAGAGTATAGCTAAGGCAGAGTATGTAGGAGCAACAAATAATTATAATCAAGTGTGTGGATGAAGAAAATGTTGAAGGATATTAGGATATAGTTTTTAGAAACTATTATAATATATTGTGATAATGCAAGTACATTAAGTATGTCTAAGAATCCTATATCTCATTCTAAGACTAAGCATATATCTATTAATTATCATGTTTTGAGAGAAAAGGCAGTAGAAAAGGAAATCAAACTAGAGTATGTGAGTATTAAAGATCAGATTGTAGATATCTTTAAAAATCCCTTACCTAAAGATACATTTGAGTACTTAAGAAGTATGCTTGGGGTTGTACCCCTACCTACTTTAGAGTAGATGATGTAAATATTGCATTAGTTTAGTGGTACAAAGCACTATTGTTTGATTGTATTGAATGCTGATGCTTTTTGTATGGGGGAGTATCTATGATGAGAAGAGTCATTGAGGACTCTTGGTATATGGTATTCAATAATGTCTTTGGACACTTGAGATGGTTGAAGACTTGAAGCAGTAAATTAACATAATGAAGCCTTTTTCATTGATGTCAATTGGGGAGAGAATGCATGAACAACATCTCGTATGTATGTATGAGGGAGAGATATTTATTAGGGAGATTTAGAAAGATTCATGCAAAAGAGAAGGAATATCTCTATGGGGGAGATATGTAGCATGAAGATTTTTGATGAATAAGGGAGAAGCTAAGAAGTAACTTTGTGAACAACTCATGATGTCAATCTAGAAGATGTAGAACATAGTAGTGTTCTAGAGGATTTCAGATTTGATTGATGAAGAGGATTTGAAAATATGGAAACAAGAAAAAAAAAACAAAAGAGCATTATTTGGTATTCTTGGAACCTAGATGATTTTCATCTATGTTTCCATCAATACCAATGAGGGAGATTGTTAGAATGAGTTCTGATGGTATTTCTTTGGGGGAGTATCCCAAGCATTGGTGGATATGTGGTAATATTGGCATGTTGCATTCATGATTGTGTTTGTCATTGATGTCAACATATTAGTAATTCTATGAAGACTAACAAAGTAGCAGATATAGGTCATGGTCATACAAAAAGAGGCTTAATGTTCTGATGATGTGTAGGTAAGAACATGTTCCATACTATGTCTTAATGATAAGGCTCAATGTGTGTAAATTGAGTTGAAGACACATAGAAGATATGTCTGATTTATAGTAAGTAGTATAGATACAAAGTACCTAAGAAGTGGTTTTTGGTGATTTCTTTATATCTTCTAACAAAGATATAACCTTGAGATGCACAATTAGTCAGTGATAGAAGATAGTTTGATGGTGATGTCAACAAGTGTGCAAGCCATAGTTTCGCATGTGTGAGAGGTTGTATAGACTATGAGCTAATAGTGCTATTGTAATTACAAAATAATTAATTATCTTATTATAATTCATTGGGAAAGCCTCAAGGCTGACCCAAGGAATTATTTTGAAAATACGGTATAAAGGAAAGATGTTTTCCTTGTTTATAATAGTGTGATTAATGGATTGAATGCAAAGTAATCAAGGAAGTATAAAAAGGAGTAGAGTGTTTGGTGAATGAAAGTAAGAAATCCAAGGTATTATTGGATGTGAAGTTTGTGATCTAGTATTAAGATCAAAAGGAGAAAAATTCGAGTTGATAGGATAGAGAAAGAGGAAGGAGTAGTAAAATTCAATTCTCTTATTTTGAAAAAAATAATACAAAGAACATTTAGATAATGGGTTCATTGGTATTTCCCTTGAAATTTTTTGGATAGTGGGTCCATCTTCCTTCCACAACTCCTTATAGTGTTGGAATATCATAATAGGGATTCAAAGTCTCCTAACAGGGATTGATGTGTACTGGATGTTTTCATTGACTCCTAATAGGGTCCATCCTCTAACAAGGAATAGTTATATTAGTACATCATCTTTTTTGAAATACAAGAGGAGTAACTAAGAGGGGAGGGGTGAATTAGTTACTACAAAAATAAATCCTAGATCCTTTTTGATGTCAATACAAAATGCAAACAAGTAACTAAATCCTACTGAAGCTTAGTAAACATACAGAATGTTATAGCTCAATAGTAACTGGATTAGCTTGGTAAAATATTAACATATAAATCATTATATGTTGTTTTTGATTACCATTACTTTAACTTATTTGCAAACACATAAAGAAAATAGCATGAAAACTTTTGACACCAGGATTTAATGTGGAAACCCAATTTGGAAAAAACCACCAATAGCAACTAGTTACTGACTTTCACTCTTCCAAAGTGAGCCCTATTAGGAACCAACCTTGTTAAAGGTTAAAAAACACACTATTAGGTGTGACCCTATTAAAGGATTTAATCACCCTATTAGGAGTTGCATGGTTAGAGGTCTTGAGAACAATTCAATGGAATTGCCACCTTTTTAGTGGATTTACAAATAGCTATTAAGCCAACTTTATTAAGAGATTTAGATCACTTCTACAATGGTTAGAGAGTAACAATAAGATGACCTAAATTGAATACAACTGATTTTTTGATTTTAGATCTTTGTTTTGTCTTGTACTTGATCCTTCCTAATCGAATATGGTTTTTTTGCACCACAAGGATATTCAGCTTATCCTTTAAATTTGCTTCCTCTGCTCATTAATAGATCTTCAATCACACCATCATAATTCACGCATTCTCTTGCACTTCCACTTCACACTTGCTTGCACACTTTGAAATCACAACTCGACCTTATACTTATACCTTTCACTTTGTCAAGTTGGCTCAAATAAAATTTACAATAATCATTATTTATCACCTTAGTTGGTTGGAATCAATAGATAGATCAATTAAACTCAATATAATAGAATAGGAAAATCCTTTGTTAGCTGACCCTACTTGGTAGAAACTAACTCTGAAATGATTTCCTTCATTAACCAATAGATTCAATAGATAGATCAATTAAACTCAATATAATAGAATAGGAAAATCCTTTGTTAGCTGACCCTACTTGGTAGAAACTAACTCTGAAATGATTTCCTTCATTAACCAATAGATGCTTGGTTAACACTACAAACTTACGAAAAATCCTTTGGCAACTGAATGAGCTCGATTAACATTGGCTTTTTGCAACTTTTCCTTCAACGTCCGAGTGAACTTGGTAGACACTTCCTTTTGAACTAGGCAAACATAGGAACACTCAATAAACACTAAGAACTATCTTCACTACCCAAGTGAGCTTGACATATATTGACTGATAATGATTATGACATTTTTGCAACATCAAAGAAAACACACAATTAGCCAGTTGTATCCAACACATCTTGTGGGTACTATCCTCATCGAGGTTTTCCCTCTAATCAAGGGTTTCCCTAATTAATATATCTAGTGTTATTATGCATGAGTATCTTCTTATGGTTTTTGATTATATTGCTCATATGGTTAAGATTTAATAAGGTTGATAATTGTGATAATAGTTAAACAACTGATTCACCCCCCCTCTTAGTTATATTGTTGGACTATATATTCTAACAAATACTTCTTAGGATTTCAAGCAACATAGAATAATGATGGCATTTTCAAATCATAGATAAAATATTTTAAGGATTTGTTGAGAATATTTGGATTGGATAATTATAATCTAGTTGGAACACCTATGGTTGTAAGATGCAAATTATTAAGAAATCATGACTCTCCTAGTGAAATATAAATAAGGTACAAATCTATGATAGGAGGATTACACTATTTGAGACATAAAAGACCATACATAGATAATGGAGTTGGAACTATAAGCAGGTCCTATATAGACACAATTAGCAGTAGTAAAGAGAATTTTTTAGATATTTGAAGGGAACATTAGATTATGGATTATGGTATGATAGATCACATGACTTTACCTTATGTTCATACACTGGTGTATATTGGGCAAGAATTTTTGATGATAGAAAGAGTACAAGTGGTGGAGAATTCTCATTGGGAGGAGGGTTGGTTTCATGGTCAAGAAAGAAACAAAATTACATATCACAATCTACACTAAAAGAAAAGTATGTTCTTATGAAAAACAACTCTAATCAAATTATTTGAATGAAACAAATATTGCAAGACATAGGTATTGAATTCTAGAACCACTATGATTCATTTTGATAACACAAGTATAGTCAATATGTCAAAGAATCTAGTGTTATTTTCAAAGACTAAAAAAATTGCAATAAATTATCACTTATTGATAGAGAAAGTAGCAGAGAAGGAAATCAGATTTGACTATGTTAGTAAAAAGGAACATATAGCATACACATGCACTAAACCTTTGGCCAAGGAAACTTTTTAGTATCTTAGAGGTATAATCAGGGTTATGCATCAACCTTCTTCATAGTAGTTAATGTAGGATTACACCAGTCTAGTATATTCAAAGCATATTCTTACATCTGGATTGTATTCTTGATGATCCTTTCTTTGGAGAAGTAGTCATTTTGGATAGAGGTATTGAGACCTCTTTGGCAATATATTGTGTAAACGCATCTTTTGGCACTTGGTGAGATTAAACTTTAATAATTAGCATAATGACACCTTTTTCATTGATATTCATGTGAGAGAGTACTACATGAAAAAACTCAATAAACTACAAGGGAGAGTAGTGCATGTTGATGTAGGGGGAAGAGTAATATCTATGGAAAGTATTTGAGGTTGAGGAGTATTTAGTATCTATTGATGTTAATAAAAATTTATTGGTGTCAACGAGGGATACTTTTAGTTTGGTATTTTGGCACTTGTGGTTTTTCATCATATGTTTCCATAAATGCCAAAGGGGGAGATTAATAACACGAGTGGTGCAATGAAACCTAGGTGGGATAAGGAAGACCTAGGGATCCCTTTGGAATTTTGGCTTGTAGTGGTGCTAGCCACACTAGTAGGTGAATAAAAGGACTAATGTAGTCCTAAGAATGTAATTGTTAGGTTTTACAAGCCTAAATAGGCCAAAGATTCTCTTAGGTGCATATTAGGCCAAGCTAGGTGTTTTGGGGCCTAGAAGGATAAAATGGTCAAATAGAGGTTTTGAGGTCATTTTTGGGTGGTTTAAGTCCTATTTTGACATTATACAAAGTTTTATGGCCTTTGAAGCAAGTTTGAGGTTCTAACTCAACAAGATGCAAAAGTTGTTCAATTGTTGCCAATGTTATCAATGTTGTCAATGATAACATTGACAACTTTTGTTGCATTTTCTGAAACTTTGTCAAGAAGAGTAGATAAATTTCTGAAATAGTTAGGATAACTCATAGTAAGCCTTTAAAATGCCATTCTCAACCTATTCAAGGGGTTTGAGAAGTTAAGTTTTGGACTGTATGGACTAAGCAGTAAGTTCTTAGTAACAATTTTATGCTTTTGAGTGTTTTTGTGTTGTACATTGATTAGATTTGAATTTTTTTAGATTGGAAGTGTTAAATCAAGTTTATTTAAGATTTTATACATACTTATTTTTTCATTTCATAGGTTTTGGGTGCTTGATTAAATTATTTTGGTTTCCACTAGCTTGTTGTTCTAAATCAAGTTGTTTGCAAGAATTGGGTCATAGGGCCACTTCCTACCATAGCTTTTGTAGGACCTTTAGGGATTTATAACATGACTCTAGGTGTAAGGAATAAAAGGTGCAAGAAATCACCTCCTACACTAATCTTGAGAGGACAATTATGCAAATTCAACTAATTATTACAGAGATCTCAAGAAATGCATAATAACATAATCAAAATAACAATAAATGCATAACACAATAATTACCATGGGAAAACCATTTCAGGAGAAAACCACACCCTCAAAAACCTGCACAATGTGTTCTCAAATCAAGAAGATTACAATAAACTTGCAATGTAAGTTCTTACAAGAGCACATCAACACAACTCAAACTCAAAATCGCACATAGAGAGACTCTTTCTAGCACCCAATCCTACAAGCAGAAATTGATGATTCAAACACCTTCCCAAGCCCTCCTTTTATAGTGATTTACAAATTGAAAACTATTTGTGGTCTTACAAAACCATGGGAAAAACAACCATGCCACATGTTACCCACTTGTCATTTGTAAGAATAACATTTCCGTCCATAATTTTGTCCTCTAGTTCAGACATAAAAGTCATATAATAAATTTTTTATACTTTAAAAATAGCCCTCCTATATTGTGCTAGGTACACAACACATTTTTAACAAATCATACACCTCTTTCTAACTCATAAACATGTGGAAAACTACCATGAACAAATTCTAGAATTTTCTACAATTTTTCAAAAAAAGCTTGCAAGGTTGAGATACAATTCTCAACATTCTCCTACTCATTGAACACCTTGCTAGAGTTAGGGGATCCAAAGTGTCATGGACTTAACTTCTAGGTGGTGAGAGGCCCATAGACTCTAAATGCCATTTGAACTTCTTAGTGCTTAGAGGCTTAGTTAATGCATCAACAACATTCACCAAAGTTTTCACCTTCTCCAGCTTCACCTTGCCATCCTTGATGACATCTCTCACAAAATGATATTATACATCAATATGCTTGGTCCTGGCATGAAATGTCAAGTTCTTCGCTAGGTAGATTGCACTATGACTATGACTTTAAATTGTTACTACACCCTATTTGAACTCTATATCTAAACACAGTCTCTTTAGCTAGATAGCTTCCTTACAAGCATGAGTAGCTACTATATACTTTATCTCTGTAGTGGATAAAGAGACCACAACTTCTCGCTTGCTCATCCAACTGATTACATCACTGAATAATGTAAACACATATGTACTAGTGGATCTTATTCTATCAACATTTCCAGCCCAATCTTAATCCACATAGCCTTGAATATCCAAGGAATGCTCATTCCCTATTCCACAGAAATATATAGAATACTCTTCAAGGTACCCCACAAGTATCTGAAAACTTTTTTTACTGCATCCCAATGTGTTCTTCCTAGATTAGACATGTAACATGAAAGTACTCTCACTTCTTGGGCAATGTCTGGCCTTATAACGACCATAGCATACATCAAACTTCCAACAACACTCTAATACGATACTCAACTCATCTCTTCCATCTCCAATGAGGATGTAGGACACTGTGAGCTAGAAAGCTTTGTTCCAATAGTAATAGGGACACTCAATGGTCTTGAATCTTGCATATTGAATCTTCTTAGAATATTACCAACATATTTACTTTGACTTAGCCAAAGCTTTATATTTTGCCTATCTCTTACAATTTCCATTGCCAGAATGTTCCTTGCTGTACCAAGATCTTTCATTTCAAACTTTGCTAAGAGTTGAGATTTTAATTCTACAATCAAACCTTTTCATTTGCCAATAAACATGTCATTAACATATAAGGCAATAACCAAGAAATAATCACCATCAGACTTGTAATATATATAGTGATTAGATTTGGATCACACAAATCCCAAACTGAATACATATGTATCAAACTTTTGGTACCACATCCTAGGACTTTGTTTTAAACCATACAATGATTTCTTCAATTTACAGACCAATTGACTTTTACCTTTCACCACAAAGTGCTTTGGCTATGTCATTTAAATTTCTTCCTCCAAATATCCATGAAGGAAAGCTATCTTCACATCGATCTGCCCAGCTTTTAGATCATAAGCCACTGGAATAGAAAGGAAAAATGAATGGATGTCATTTTTGCTACAAGAGATTTTTTATTACCATAATCAATTCATGTAGCCTAGAAATATCCTTTTGCAACCAATTGTGATTTATACTTCTCAATGCTTTCATCTAAACCCATCTTCCTTTTGAACACCCATTTATAACCAATGGGCTTCCATCCTTTAGGCAATGGTACAAGGTCAAATGTGTCATTCCTCTTAAGAGCTACCATCTCTTCTTCCATGGCTATTTTCCAAGACTTTGAATCATTGATACCAAGAGCCTCTTTTAAAGATTTTGGTTCATTAATATTAGCATTCAAAGAAAATATACACCTCCAATCATTAGGAGAATATCTATACCTTTCCAGTTCTTTTCTCTGTCTACTAGACCTTTGAACAAGATTAGGTTTAGGCTCAGATTCATAATCAGGTTCTCCCTGTTCCTTTTATAATTCAAAATTTGTTGAGCTTTCTTCAACATCTCATCTTTCTAAGGGCCTCAATTCAACTTTCTTAGGTGTAGTAGGAAGTTGAATCACATCTTTCTTTTCTTCCATCTATTCTCATTGTACTATAATAGAAGAAGGTTTCGTTTCTCTAAAAATAACACTTCTGGAATAAAATACCTTATGTGTAATAGGATCTCAAAGATTGTATCCTTTCACACCATAACCATATCCAATGAAGATACATTTGATAGCTCTATTATCTAATTTTGTTTGCTTCTCCTTTGGCACATAAGCATATGCCTCACAACCCAAAGCTCTCAGATGTCTAAGTAAAGGCTTGTGGCCTGACCATGCTTCTATTAGTGTCTTATCAACAAGAGCTAATGTAGGACACCTATTTTCAAGTAGCAAGCAGTGGCTACAACTTCAGCCCAGAAATTTTTTTCTAGTCTAGCTCCACTCAGCATACTCCTAGCCTTCTCCATCAAGATCTTGTTCATTCTTTTTGCAACTCCATTCTATTGTGGAGAATATAAAGTTGTCTTCTCTATCTTAATACCACAATATTTACAAAATGTATTGAAATAATTGGAGTAAAATTCTCCACCATTTTTAGTTCTTAAACACTTTATCTTTTCTTCTATCTACAACTCAACCATTTGTTTAAATTCTTTGAAATGACTGAAAACTTCAGCTTTACTCCTAAGAAAATAAATCATGTTCTTCTCCTGAAATCATCAACAAAGGAAACATAATAAACTGATCTACTAATAGAGGGAACATCAACTTGAACAAATACATAAAAATGGATTAGATCCAAAATACATGAGGAATTATTTTAGAACTTGAGTAAAACTGAACATGGTTTTGATTACCATAGATACAATGCTCACAAATCAAACTCAAGATTATAGCCATTCAACCCATCAACAAGGTGTTTCCTTTTTATGGTTCATAGACCCTTCTCACCTATGTGGCTGAGTCTCTAGTGCCATAACTTAGCCTTCTCTACAAGTAACTTTGATTAAGTAGATAGAGCACCCTTGGGTACCCAAAAACTATGACCATCTATTGAAAGAGAAACCCTCTCCTTATCCAAAAAGGTAGTTCTCTTCACAATCTTATCATAAGTACTATTGCACTCAACCACACATACATCAAGATGGTAGAATGTACACAATCTGCTTCCTCTTGCTATTACCATAGCACCTCTCACCATTTTCACACCTACTTTCAAAAATTGTACATGCACACCCACATTAGTTTGCTAATAGGTAAAAAATTCCTCGCTAGTCTTGGGATATACAAGACACCATCAAATCTTCTAATTCTACCATCACAAAATTTCCTAGGAATACTTCGATGACCAAAAATATCAAGAATTGAATTATCACCCAAATGCACCTTATCACCATCAAACTTTTCATACTTACTAAACTAGTTTCTATTACGAGTCATGTGAAAAGATGCACCTAAATCTATCAACCATGCATTATCACCTACATGAGTGGCCAAGGTTGCAATCCAAACATCTCCATCTTCCTTCTCAGACTTAGAATCAAAATCTTGCTTCTTATTCTTTTTCTTCTTCTCCTCTTTGCAGTCCTATTGGAAGTGTCCAGGTCTACCAAAATTCTAGTAGATCGCCTTGGATTTATTAGAAGGTTTTTATCTCCCCTTATTTTAGGATTTAGAATGGATGTGCTACTTTTTGTTCTTACCTCTTTCTTTTGGTCATTTGTAATAACCCCAATAAGTTATAACTTCTTCAAGCACCAAAATATTCTCTAGTTTAGTTGTTTGACATTTTGTCAAACACTTTGCAAGAAAGTTGTGATACCAATGTAATATCCTCTTATAAAGTACTAATATGCAAGTGTAATTCTTTTGGTATTTTCAATGCAAATACATGGAAGCTAGATATGAAATGCAAAACAACTGACATACAATAATGCCAAAATTTGATTTTGAATCATCACAGAAAAAATATATGCTTATGAAGTAAAATGATAACTACTAATAGTTACAAGAGGAACCTAATAATAGTGATGCCCAAGAATGGAAATGAATCAAATATCGATACTACAGTGCAACATTGTACATGCATACTATAGTAGCCAAAATCTATTCTCCAATTTAAGCACAAATAGAAGTCTTGAATTGAAGCTCTCCTAAATACCAAATTCAATGGATATTTCACCACCTCAAATGGTTGTAACACTGAAGAGTTGACATCTTCCAATTGTTGACTGAAATCAGAAACCTTAGTTTCTTCTCCCACTTAATATCAGATGCAATTCACAATAATCAGATACAATAATCAGATGATAAACAATGAAGCTTTCACCTCTATTTATACTTTTCCATCACCCTTCTAGAAGGAAATAAAATATTTAATAATTGCATTCTCTAGAAGTTTCTCCCTTTCTAATAATTAATGCACTTTTAGGAACTTAAATTACTAGAAGTTTCCCCCTTCCAATAATTAATGCACTTGCTAGAAGCTTCTCTCTTGCAATACAATAATTAATAAAATATTTAATGATTGCAATTACTAGAAGTTTCTCCCTTCCAATAATTAATGCATTTTCAATTAATTAAATTAATTAAATATAAATTCACATTTTTATTTTAATTTATTTAATGACTTTATAAGAAATTAATTTAATCAATTTCTCCTTATTTCTCCACTTAGCCTTCGAAGAATGTCAAGGCTAAGAACTCCACTAAGATGCTAAAAGGATGGGGACATTACAGTCTGCCCTCCCTAAAATTGCTTGCCCCAAGCAACTTCAACTTTGGATGTTGCAAAATCTCCTTATTCTCCCATGTCGCATCCTCTATTGGCAGGTCCTTCCATTTCATCAAATACTCCCTTATAGTGCACCACCTCAAGTTCCTTTCCCCTGAAATCAATGCTAGCCTTTGGCACTAATATCAATTTTTCCTCATCATCCAAGGGTGGGAGCACTATAGAAGGAACAATATGATGTCCTGGCACCTTCTTGAGGCATGACACATGAAAAACATTGTGCACCTTGCTCTTTGCTGGCAAATCTAACTCATAAGCCACCTCTCCCACTTTCCTAATAATTTGGAATGGACCATAGTATCGTGGCTTAATTTTATCAACACCACTCTTCTTGAGAGTGGATTGACATTAAGGTTGCAACATAAGATACACCATATCTCCAACCTCAACAATCCACTTTGTCCTCTTTTGGTCTACATAGTGCTTTTGTTGATTTTGTGCCTTGGTTATATTATTCTTGAGAGTCTTAACAATGTCTTGACTCTCTTGTAACAAATCACCTACACTAGGCACTCTATTGTCACTCAAAAGTAGATCCATAGAATTGGGTGCCTCATACACATACAGGGCCATAAAGGGTGACATCTGAATAGACATGTGATAAGTGGTACTGTAGAAATACTAATAGAGATAAATTCACTTTACGCATGTCTTCTATTGCTCTGCTATATAATTTTTGAGATATCCCTCCACCCATTTATTCACTATCTCTATCTAACCATATGTCTGAGGGTGGTAGCTAGTACTCAGAGTGAGCTCTATTGCACACAACCTGAATAGCTCCTACCAAAATGACTCATAAAACTACTATTTCTATCATTCACAATGCTCTGAGGTAAGCCATGTAGTTTGAATATCTCCTTTAAGAAAAACTCTGCCACCTATGTAGCAATGATCAGAAAGTAGCGTGCAAACTTTGTAAGATGACCCAAAACCACATATATATAGTCCCTACCTTGGGCTCTAGGCAGTCCTGTGATGAAGTCCATAGATAAAAACTGCCACTTCCTATCAGGAATCAGAAGTGGCTGAAGTAAACTGCCTAGATAGGAGTGTTGTTTCTTATTCTACTAGCAGGTGGGATACTCCTTGATATACTGAAGTACTTCTAGTTTGAGCCCTTTCCATGTGAAGCACTCTTTAATCTACCAGTACATCTTGTAGAAACAAAGATGTCCTACCATAGGTGAATCATAAAAATAATTAATAACCATCCTCCTTACTATTGAGCCTAGAACAAAAAATATTCACCCTTTGTAAATGATGAGCTCATTCACAAGGGTGTATCTACTGTCCTGAATAGTTCCATCTATGAATCTGGTGGTCCACACATCCTTTGCATACTCTTTAATGATCAAGTTTCTCCAATCCTCTAACATATCTATCAATAAGCTCAAATGGGGCCTACATGATAAAGCATCAACAACTACATTTTGTGTCCCTTTAAAATATGTAATATCAAAGTCATAGGATTGTAACTCGCTCACCCACTTTTGCTACCTATCATTGAGATCTCACTGCCCCAAAAAGTGTTTTAGGCTATTATGGTTGGTTTTGATATAAAATTTTCTACCTACCAAATATTGCTTGAATTTAGCCAAAGCATGCATAATGGCTAACATCTCCTTATCATATATGTTGAAGCTCTACTCTAGCCCTCTTAATTTCCCGCTCTCATAAGTAATAGGGTGCTTCTCCTACATATGCACCACTTCAATGCCATCTCTAGAAGCATCATAGTTTAGCTCAAAAGGTTTGCTAGAATTTGGTAATGCTAACACTGGTTAAGAAGTCATCAACTCCTTAAATTTCTCAAAACACTCTTGTGCCTCAGGAGTCCACAAGAAAGCTCCCTTTCTCATCAAATCTGTCAAGGGTGCTGCATGCTTGGAATATCCATCCAAAAACCTCCTATAAAAACCACATGATCCAAGATAGCCCCTCAACTATGTAAGGTTCACCGGTGAAGGCCACTCCACAATGGCATGCATCTTTTCAAGATCCATGCGTATGCCTTCTACACTGATGATGTGGCCCAAATACAATAACTCTATCATACCCAAACCACATTTTGACTCCTTTTCATATAAGGACTCTCTGCCCAATATATCCAACACCATGTCAAGGTGAACCAAGTGCTCCTCCCATGATCTATTGTACACCAAGATATCATCGAAGAAAACAAGTACAAATTTCCTCAACTGAGGATGAAAAAAACTATTCATTGTTGCCTAAAAAGTAGTAGGTGCATTAGTCAGCCCGAATGGCATAACTACAAACTCAAAATGGCCACAATGATATCTAAAGGTTGTCTTCTTGATGTCTTGCTCTCTAACTCTAATCTGGTGATAACCTGATCTCAAATCTATTTTTGAGAAGAAGCAAGCTCCATGAAGCTCATCTATCAACTCATCGATCCTAGAAATGGGGTACCTATTTTTAATTGCCTTCCTATTAAGCACCCTATAATCAATGCACATCATTAATGTCCCATCCTTCTTCTTCACCAACACCACTAAAGAAGTGAAAGCAGACTTACAAAATTTAGAAGCTTCCTCTGGAATGACACTGATGAACATAAAAAATTGGCTCTTATAAGATGAGAAAACTTATGTAAACCAAAGGAATTAGGAGGCCTAGGTATCAAAAACTTAAGTTGGCAAAATGAAGCATTAGGGGCTAAACTGACACGACTCCTTTTTTCAAAAAGAGAACAAAAATGGGCTAAAATTTTGTACAACAAATACCTTAATGCAACCAATCACTACTCCTTTTATAGAACAAGGAACCTTCCTGAAGGATCTGAAAGCTGGAACTTTATAGTAAAAAGAAAATCCTTGATTAGTAAATATCTCACGTTGGATGTTGGTAATGGAGATGAAGCTCTCTTCTATGAGGATTTGTGGGATGGCCATCCACCACTAGATAGCATGGGCATCCTAGCTATCCTTAAAGAGCAATTAGTTAAACTCTGGGGGTATAAGGTCAAGAATTATAAAACTAAAAAAGATATTAATGGCAGTATAGGTTGGGATGAAAGCAGACTTACTTGGTCTAATGTGGCCCATAGTAAGTAACTCCTTTATGGTTTTTCAATTTCATCCTTCAACCTCTTTAGATGCCCGTAAGGTGTAATCATGATGGGCTTAGCCCCCTCCTCTAACTCAATGATGTGCTCAATAACCCTGTTTGGTGGTCTACTTGGTGGAATGTCATTGACCATCATAGAGTATTTAACTCTAAGCTTCTAAATATCAGGAGGATATTCAATCTTCTGCTGCCCCTCATGTGATAGAATTAACATGCACTCTACTACCCACTCCATCTAATCATGTCAAATCAATCTAGCCATCCCTTGGAAACAGACCATTCTGAAATCACTATTCCTAATTGCCTCAAGAATATGTGTCTTCCCCTTTACTTTAAACCTCATCTCCATCTCCTTGAGATTAAGAGTGAAATCACCAATATTGTGTAACCAACTCATTCCAAGGACTATATTTGTATCCCCCATAGGCACAACATAGAAATATGCCTTAAAGGCATAATTATTAACTTTCAATGGAAGTTCAGTGATCTTACAATCACAATTGAGGACATAGCCATCAACTACCCTCACTCTAATTCCCCCACTCTGATTCCCCCAAACTCCTCTATTTGTATGCCATGCCTTTCCACCAACCTAGCATCATAATTTCATCGATCAAATTATGAGTGGCACCAGTATCAACCAAAGTTATAACTCACTATCCAGCAAGTAGTACTCTCATTCAAAATGATCCTTATTGCTTAATACTAGTGAGACAAGCCTCCCTAAGTTTCCCATCTCCTTCCGCATCCTTGAACTCCATTTCAGATAGGTTTTCAGCCTTGCCTTCCTTTTTTTCACCATCTATTTCCTCTATATCAGATTGCTGGTCTGAATTATCTGATTCTAATTCCTCATAGTATGCCCACATAACTTTGTTAGCTTTTCCCTTTGGTCTAAGAGGAGAGTCATGGTTTCCATCATAGGGTCCCTTACAGTAGAAACATAATTTTTTCTTTCTCAAATCATTTAATTTTTCCCTATCAAAAAATGCTGGAGTTTTGTCTTTAGAATCATTTTTGAAATTAGTCGTCTCTAATTTTTTATAAAATGGTTTGTTATCCTTACTAGAAGATGCTCCGTTAGACTAGATTTTTTTTTTTTGGGACTACATGTTCCATACTTCTTACCTTTTTCATAGCTTTCTGTAAAGAAATGGGATCAAATGCTTTTACCCAACCTCTTAATGGTTTGAATAGGCCTTCAATGAAAAGAACTATCAATCTATGTACTAAAATGTCTGTCACCATGACTACCAATTGTTGAATTTCACCAATGAAATACTCCAATTTTCCCATTTGATTCAACTGTGATAATTCGTAGAAATAAATATTTGGATCTTTCTTCTCAAATATTTCAACCAACCTATCCACAAAGTCCTAGTACTCTATCACCTAATTATGCTAAAGTGTTACCATACCATGGTACCACCAATTATGTGCTACTCCCTCCAAATGCAAAGTGGCATATTTGATAGCTTCAATCTCTGTCATTGGCCTTAGTACCAAAAATTTGTCAAGCTTATGGATCCAAGCTTGAGCTATCATCTTACCACTCCCATCAAATGTAGGCATAGTAAGCTTGCCTGTAGCCCTATTTAGCTCATTATTTTCACCCCTAGGCCCACTAGCTTTTCTAAGTTATGTATAATGTTCTCTTCTCTGATTTAAAAAGTGTTCAAATCTCATCCTCTTCTAAACCTATGGTGCCAATAATTCTCATTCATCATTTGCAACCATAAGGATATTTGCAAATGTCTCATCCTCAACTTCCTCCATTGGTTCCTATACTGGTTCTTCTCTAAATTAGGTAGGATGTGTGGGCCTATTTGCTATTCTAGAAAGAGTTTTATGAGCTCTTGGTGATTCCATTGCACTCCTATTATCCATTTTTTCTTGATTTTGTCTATCCTATGGATTCATTTGCTTAACCATGGTGGTGAGTGTCTACAAAGCCTAAGCCATCCACTCTTGTCCTATAACCATTGCTCTATAAAATTTCCTTGTTTCTTGATGCTCATTACTATTGTCTCTTGGTGGGCTATGCTCTTGCTTGTCACCCATGGTGTTTGGCTGCCTGATAAAAAAATTGATCCCTATCAAATAAAGCTTGCTTACAAGTGGAAAATCTGTGAGAGCCAACCCTAGGTGGTTGCATGTGATTGCTAAACCCTCAGGATGGTAAGATTTAGCTTTGATACCAATGTAATAACCCCAAGAGGTTATAACTTTTTCAAACACCAAAATCTTCTCTAGTTCAGTTATTTGACATTTTGTCAAACACTTTGCAAACAAGCTTTGATACCAATGTAATATCCTCTTACAAAGAACTAATGTGCAAGTTCAATTCTTTTGTTATTTTCAATGCAAATACATGGAAGCTAGATATGAAATGCAAAACAATTGACATACAATAATGACTATAGCTATGCCAAAATTTGATTTTGAATCATCACAACAAAAATGTATACTTATGAAGTTCAATGATAACCTCTAATAGTTACAAGAGGAATCTAATAATAGTGATGCCTAAGAATGGAAATGAATCAAACATAGATACTATAGCACGACATTATACATGCATACTATAGCAGCCAAATTCTATTCTCCAATCTAAGCACAAATAGAACTTCTGAATTGAAGCTCTCCTAAATACAAAATTTAATGGATATTTCACCACCTCAAATAGTTCCAATACTAAAGAGTTAATGTTCTCCAATGGCTAACTGAAGTTAAAAACTTTAGTTTTTTCTCCCAGTTAATATCAGATGCAATTAACAATAATTGGATACAATAACCAGATGATAAACAATGAAGCTCTCACCTCTATTTATACTTAGCCTTCACCTTTCTAGAAGGAAATAAAATATTTAATAATTACATTCTCTAGAAGTTTCTTCCTTTCCAATAATTAATGCACTAAATTTAGGAAATTAAATCACTAGAAATTTCCCCTACGAATAATTAATGCAATTGCTAGAAGCTTCTCTCTTGCAATACAATAATTGATAAAATATTTAATGATTGCAATTACTAGAAGTTTCCCCCTTCCAATAATTAATGCACTTTCATTTAATTAAATTAATTAAATATAAAGTCATCTTTTTTTATTTTAATTTATTTAATGACTTTATAAGAATTTAATTTAATGAATTTATCCTTGTTTCTCCACTTAGCCTTTGGAGAATCTTAAGGTTAAGAACTCCACTGAGATGCTAAAAGGATGGGGACATTACATCTTCCTCAAACAATGAAAGCCTCTTTGGCATTCAGAGAGACCTTCCTTCTCATCTCCTTAGAAAGTAGAGAACCAACAATGTCCTCCATCTTCAAGACAACTAAAGTGCTCCCTATGGCCATGATAAGGTTGTTCCATGAGTTTGGAAATGAACATAGCAAGATTTGACACCTTTCTTCTTTATCCATTGATACCCCAACTGAGGTCAATTGAGTAACAAACATATTAAAACTTTCAAGATGCTCAAAAATCCATCCACCTTCTTCCATTCTCAAGGAATACAACTTCTTCCTCAAGAAAATCTTGTTCACAAGTGATTTCACTTGATAGATCTCACTTGGCTTCTTCTAAAGCTTCTTTGTGGTAGGTTCTTTATGACATTAATCATAATCGAGTCTATAAGACACAATCTAATGAGACCTTTATCTTTTCTATCTATCACATCATACTATACAACTAAAGTTATATCTATAGACCTCATCTTTTCTCATGAATTGCATCCCATAGATCTTGATCATTCAATAGATCTTCCATCTTTAGCTTCCACATCTCAAAGTTTGTGCCAAAGAGCTTCTCTACATCAATTCTCCCTAATATGCTTGCCATCTTTGCAATCCAACAACACAGAAATGAAAACCTCTACACAAGCTCCCACTCAAACCTTGATTAGCTCAAAAAACCCTATACCTAACAAATAGGACCAAAACTAGCTAGGCTTTGATACTACTTGTAAGTAAGAAAAGGTGTGCAAAATTGCTTCCTACACTAATCTTGAGAGGATGATTATGCAAATTTTACTAACTATTGTAGAGATCTCAAAAAATTCATAATAACATAATATAAATAACAATGAATTCATAACAAAATAATTACCATGGGGAAAACCTTTTGGGAGAAAAGTCTCACCCTCCAAAACTCCATGATGTATTCTCAAATCAAGAAGATTACAATACACTTGAAATGCAAGTTCTTATAGGAGCACATCACCACAACTCAAACTCGAACTCGAACTCAGAGAGACTCCTTCTAGCACCTAGTCTTGCAAATAGAACTCGATGATTCAAACACCTCCCCAAGCCCCCCTTTTATTGTGATTACAACTTGGAAACCATTTCTGGTCTTACAAAACCATGGGCAAAACAACCATGCCACATGTTGCCCACTTGTCATTTGTAATTCCAAGAATAGCATTTTCGTCCATAATTTTGTCCTCTAGCTTAGACCCCCATAAAAGTCATATAATGAGTTGTTTATACTCTAAAAATAGTCCTCCTATATTGTACTAGGGACACAAAACATTTTTAATTCCTCATACACCTTTTTCCAACTCATAAACATGTGGAAACTTGCCATAAACAAATTCTAGAATTTTCTACACTTTTTTGGATAAATCTTGTAAGGTTGAGATACAATTCTCAACACCAGGTACATATTGTATAGTGAAGATGGGGCCCTAGAATGCTAAGGAGCTATTTTTGAAGTGATTCCCTAGGAAAATCCTAGTAAATTGGTTAGGGATCACAATGTAGAGCAAGTGGATTTGGAGAGATTGAATGTTTGCGATACTTAAACTAGAGCTTGGAATATGTTAGAAGATGAGAAAAAAACCAAGGTGAGACTAAGCTCAATAAGAAAACCAATGAAGGAACTCCTAGAGGAGGTTATGGTGGAGGAAGGGGTAACCAAGGAGGCCCAAATAGAGGTAGAGGATCAGGCAAGAATAACTGTTATTTTTCCTCTATGAAGTGCTATAACTTTGGACAACTAGGCCATCCAACATATAGATGCCCTGATAAGCCCTCTTCTTCTAACCATGACAAGAGGATAACATATGCTCAAGAGGAAAACTACAACAAAGACTCTAAAGTGGACCTCATAGAATTAGAGAAGGGTGAAAACCTTATGTTTAGAAGCATACTAATTAAGAAACCAACTCTTGATGAACCTAAGCATAGGAGGGATCTATTTAGGATAAGATGTAAGATCCTAGGGAAGGTATGAAAAGTGGTAGTAGACTCTGGATCTACTAACAACATAATATTAGATGATGTAGTCAATAAGCTCAAGTTGACCAAGATATTCAATGTGAATCCCTATAAAGTGACTTGGCTCAATAAGGGTCAAAGTATACTAGTAAATGAACATATATGGGTGGATTTTTCTATACTAGGGTATAAGGATAGATTATTGTGTGACATCCTACCCATGGATTCTTTCCATATTCTATTAGGTAGACCTTGTCAATTTGATAGAGAAGTAGTATATGATGGAAATGAAAATTCCATCTCATTTAAGAAGGGTGGAAAAACTTTTCAAATCCAATTCCTATTGGAAGAAGATGCATCACAATATAAAGTTCCTAGTGTCTTGTTGTGTAGTGGAAAGGAATTTGTCAAGGACCTCAAGGATGAGGAGAGCTAGGGTTATGTAGTAGTATTGAAGTCTAAAGGAGAGGAGAATATAGTCAAAGAGCCATTACCAAAGGAGGTACAAGCACTTCTTGAGAAAGACAAGGATATAGTAGGTGATGGATCTCCTGCTACCCTACCTCCTAGAAGAGTCATAAGCCACCAAATAGACTTTGTTCCTAGTGCATCCCTACCTAAAAAAGAAACATACAAGCTCACTCTAGATCAAAACTTGGAAGTGGTAAGATATGTGAAAGAATTATTGGACCAAGGTCTAATTCAAAGAGTGTAAGTCCATGTGGAGTCCTTGTTGTGCTAGAATCCAAGAAAGGAGGGAAGTGAAGATTATGTATAAACTCAAGAGCCATGAATAGGATCACAATTAAGTATAGGTTTCCCATACTGAGGATTGAAGATTTCATGGATTGCCTTGGAGGAGTAATGCACTTCACCAAGTTGGATTTGAAGAGTGGATACCACCAAATTAGAATTAAGAAGGGAGATGAATGAAGACAATGTTCAAGACCATAAATGGGTTATATGAATGGCTAGTGATTTCATTTGGTCTCTCTAATACTCCTAACACATTCATGAGGCTCATGAATGAAATTCTTAAATACTTCATAGGAAGATTTGTGGTGGTCTATCTAGATGACATACTCATCTTTATAAAAACTAACGAGGAACACATCAAGCATGTGAGGCAATATTGTAGAGACTTCATAAGGAAAAGCTTGCTATCAACCTTGAGAAGTGTGACTTCTTCAAGCAAGATCTTGTATACTTAAGCTTTGTAGTATTTAAGGGAACCCTAAAGATGGATCAAGAGAAGGTTGTTGCAATCCTAAACTAGCCACCACCTACTACATCAACTGAGGTAAGGATTTTTCATGGTCTTGCTCAATTTTATAGGAAGTTTATTAGAAAATTTAGAGGCATATATGCACCTTTTCTAGATAGCATAAAGGGTGGAGTTAAGTCCAAGTTTAGATGGACCTTAGAATATGAAAAATAATTTAAGATGCTAAAGAAGCAAGTAACTACCCAACCTATTTTGCAGCTACCTAGATTTGGAAAAATATTCACTCTAGAATGTATTGCAAGTGGCCTAGTAGTAGGGGGAGTGTTGAGTCAAGAAGGTATACTAGTAGCCTTCTTTAGTAAAAAGCTCAATTGAGACTAAAATAAACATTATCCCTATGATCTTGAACTTTATGCCTTAGTTCAGTCCCTTAAGAAGTGAAGGCACTATCTATTCCCCAAGGAATTTATTGTATTTACTGATAATCAAGCCCTAAGCTACATCAACACTCAAGAAAAGTTGAGTAATAGGCACTTGAAGTGGATGGAGTACTTGTAGGCATTATCAAACACAAAAAGGGCAGATTACTAAGGGATAAGATGCCTTGAGTAGGAGGTTATTAACTGTCCAAGAAGTTCAACTACATAGCATTGGCATAGAGAGCTTTAAGAGTCTCTATAAGGAGGATGAAGAATTTGTAGAGGCATACAAGGTATGTTTTAATTTTGAGAACCACTTTCATAGAAAGTATTTTGAATTTACCTTACAAAATGAGTTAAGGGTAATCAGTTGTGTGTACGGAGGAGATCAATAAGAGAGAACCTAATATAGTATAAAAATAGTGGGAGTCTAAGTGAACACTTTGGTGTGAGAAAGACTCTAGACTTGGTCCAAAGATTCTACTAATGGCCTAAATTAGTCAAAGATGTAACAAGTATGTGGAGAAATGCATGGTGTATATGAAAGATAAAGGTGGGATGAGTAATGTAGTTCTTTATCAGCCCTTACCAGTTCCAAATAGGCCATTGGAATGTGTGAGAATGGATTTCATAATAGTTCTACCGAAGACAAAACAAGGTTATGATAGTGTCTATGTAGTTGTTGACAGGTTTAGTAAGATGGGACACTTTATTCCTTGCAAAACTACATATGATGGAAACCACATTGCACATTTTTTCTTCAAAGAGGTTGCAAGAATGCATGGCCTTCCATTAAGCATAGTTTTAGATAGGGATGTAAAATTCATGAGTCACTTTTGGGAGACCTTGTGGAGTAGACTTGGCACAAAATTTTCATTTGGATCAGCCTACCATCCCCAAATAGATGGTCAGACTAAAGTGGTTAACATGGTGTTGGGTAACCTCCTAAGGTGCCTAAGGAGTATGGGCAAACATGGGATATGGTTATCTCCCAAGTAGAGTATGCATATAATGATACCAAGAATAGGACCACATGAAGAAGTCCATTTGAGATTGTATATGAAATGCATCCATGGGGTTTATGTGAGTTGAGAGATCTTGGAGGCATGAAATATATGAGTGGGCATGCTGATGATTTTGCCCAAACAATGAAGGAAATACAAGAGTAGATGAGGAAGACCATCCAAGACAACACAAAAAAAAGTTAAAAGCCAAGATAGATGAAAAGAGAAAGGACATTCCATTCTCTATTGGAGATTATGTCATGGTGCACTTAAACAAGGAAAGATTGTAGAAAGGTGTATCTACTAAGTTGGAGATGAAAATAGTAGGCCCTTGCAAGATCATAGCAAAATATGGGGCAAATGCATACAAGGTTGATTTACCTTAAGATTTGGGCATATCTCCAATTTTTAATGTGCAAGACTTGATTCAATTCAAAGGTCCATGATATACTGATGCTCACAATAGTCAATGACTTTAGGATGATTTGGAACCTATAGTTGTCCCTTCAACTAACAAGTTGGCAGTTAAAAAGGTGTTATGTTGAAAATATTATGACAAGCTAAGTTATTGAGAGGGGAGGGGTGAATCAATAACTTTTAAAACTTTTATCTCAATTAGCAATTAATCCTTTATATGAATTCTAATCTAACTTCATGCATGAAAAACTTAGAAAACATGAAAGCATACATAACACTTTGACACATAGATTTGGTGACCCAAAAACCTTCCAAATAGAAAGTAAAATTGGGGTGGGGATGACACCCACAAGCTTTAGTACAATAGTATAAAGTTGTCTCATTAAGGCTTACATTGATCACTTCTGATGATCTGCCCTGTTAGGAGCAATAAGGACTGCTAGGTCCACCTTGTGATAGGATTTAAAAATGTACAATAAAGTATGCACTCACTAAAGAGATTTACATAAGACTGTTAGGTCCACCTTGTTAAAGGATTTGACTAATCCACCTATTCAGATGAAGCAGTAGTTGATTTCTAATCTGCAACTTGGTCTCCTAAATGAGATTCCTCTAAGTGTACAAATCACATTGCTGTGATAGATGAATCTTTGCTTCTCCTTATACTGTTGTAGCCTTTTCAATTCACACTTTTGCTCTTTTCTTTATTTTTTAAATTACTTTCTTTTTGATTCCATACATATATTGGATGTGATACAATACATTACATATATATCAATCCAATTATACAATTACAAAGTTAGCCACAATACAAGTTTACACAAAATATTACAAAGTCAACCAAAGTGTAGAAACTCAGGCTTTGAAGATTGACTTGGTGAGGTCCTAATATTCAACATCCACTATTACTGCTTGGCATCATCATGCTCTTGGTAGACATAGAAGCTCAGTCCATACTGATCACTTCCAAGTAGTCTTGAACTTGGTCTGCATTGGTGACTTGGTGAATACTGTAAAACTCATCATATAAACTAAATCACTTGGTTACCATTGCATAGCTCAGTAAACACTATCACCTCGAGTTTGGTATAAATTGAGTCTCTTGGTTAAAATTGAGTAGCTCAGTTAACACTAGGCTCGTATCACATCAACTAAAAACTTGGTAAACACTAAACAACTTGGTTTACACTAGTAAACTTAGCATATACTATAATGCTTAAGTTTACACTGCTGATCTTCAAATTTGTAGTGACTACTTGGTTGAAATTGAAATCTGTCCATAGGACTCGGTAACAACTATAGGACTAGTTAACAACTAAAATGCTTGGTTAACATTGTTAACTATACAATATGCTTGGTTTGAACTCACAATCTAAATAATTGTGTGTCACTAATGACAAACATGACTAGAATCTCAACAATCTCCCCCTTTGGCATTAGTGACAAAACACTTATTAGTCAAAACTGAATTACCCATCACCTTATATCTCCAACTTGCTAGAGTATATTGTTTTTGAGATTTTTCAAAATTATTTTTGTAAAGGTTACATTTTTGTACATGGTAATGCTATACAATATACTATATATACAATATTTCTTTACACATTCTTACAATTTTCTCACCCTATCTTTTTACATCTTTCTCCTCTTTATGTCGTCTTATATCTTCTCCCCCTTTTTATCTCCTTATAACTTCTCCCCCTTTTTGACATTAATGCCAAAGAATTATGCTATATGTATTTACATAGCAATGCCAAAATGAGACAAGAAGTCTGAATGTACCTTCAATATAAGCACCAATTTCTTGTCCTAGTCCTGTTGCAAGACCTTGCATGTGTGTAGTGCAATCTACAATTATGCTGATAACTCAATCATGTGGTTTGTGATAGAGAAATTATTATCATGGATGAGGGTTTTTGAATGTGAAATGTTCTTTTGTAGTGCATCCATGTTGGGGAGTATCATATTTTGAATATCTACCAATGTAGACCTGATTCTTGCTTCTTCGCTAAGCAATTCAGCCTGCATATCTATAAAAAATCTAATCTTCTTGAAATGTGCATAGCTTGAACTTGGGTCAAGCTACAATTACTAAGCACTTACTTTGAGATCTTCATCAATCTTAGACAATTTGTCCTTTATTTCTACAGTAAAGCTTGGAATATCACATAGCTTACCAAAAAGTAAAGTTACATTTGTATAAGAAGTTTCGAGAGAACCTAAAATAGTAGATAATTCTACTTGGTAAATGGTAATTTGTTGAGTAATGTGCTCTAACACTTTATTTTCAAACTTTTTCTCTGCTTTCTATAGTAATTTATCTTGTCCATCTAGATCCTCATTATACTTCTAGACTGCTTTTGCCAATTGAAACAAAACTGGCTAACAAGAATCAATCTCTATACCTATAGCCTCTGCCAAAATATTCTTGCCATCCTCATTAATGATTTTAAATTCTTTATCTCATTCTTCTCTTAGTCTCTGCTACTTGGCTTTTCTTTTGGATAAATTCTCCAAAGGTTTGCATTTGATCAGGAGTAAGTAAGTTTTGAAATATCCCAATTTGGAATCATAATTTCCTCATTAAGATCAACATCCTCCTCCTTTTATTTTCCTTTACCCAAAAATTTTGTGCTCGGTTGAGGCTTGGTCTCAACTTTCCTTGCACTTATTTCTTGTGTACTTGGAATGGAAAAAATAGTAGAAATAATGGGGCTTGCTGCAAAAATTGATACTACACTTATTATAGAAATACTAGTAGAAGTACCTGTTAAAGCCAAAATTGATGTATCCAAAACTATCGAAGAGGGAAGAGTCTGTAGTTCAGTAGATGAAGTACTTGGTATTTTGGTCAATGATGTGATGAGCTAAATTGGTGTAAAGATTGATTAGATGATTGTTCTTGGAGTGTTGGACACAATCAATCCTATAGAGGTTGTCTCCATGCTTGATGTTGTCCATACTTTTCTTGGAGAATGAGGAAGTGAGGCTATAACCACTGCAACAATCTTAACTGGGTTAGTTTCTTCTATATCCTGAGTTTCTTCCTTGGTAACCTCTTGCTCCTATTCCTCTTCATTATCAATGTTATCAAAATGTATTGCCTCTTTATCATTTTCCTCTTCATCTCATCTTCTTTATCTTTATCTTCCATGTATTTGTTGCATTCTTCACAACATGCTCTATGTCTTTCATCAATACAAGGAAAGTGTTGAATTTGAAGGTTAGTTTTTCTTCATTCTTCTTCATGGATTCATTCACCTCCTTGTTAGTTAGACTTGGCATAAGCTACCTTAGGGTTTTCTCACATATATCTTTAGTAGTTTTCTTTGCAAATTCCCATCTTGGCTTGATCTTATCCATCGAAACACTAGGAATTTGAAGTGTAAGCTGATTAGGTGAGTATTTCCACTTACCCATTTTATCCATCACTAGGTCTTCAATTTTGTTTTGTTTTGCTTTAGTCCTAATCTCATACTTCAATGCCTTGAAGTTGGTTATGTCGGCCCCTGACTACAAATCCTTCAATCTATCCTAGAAGGTGGGTGGAGGTTTCCTAAATATTATGTCTTCTCCTTCCTTGTCTAATTTCTTCCTAGAGGATCTTCTAGTGAACATTGCAGTGGATGGCTTAGGAGGCTTGGTGATGATTACCTTGCCCTTTTTCTTTAGTGGCTCTTCCTCCTCTATTTTTTTCTTATCCTCTAATTCTTCATCTTCACTTTTTCCCTCAGTTAACAAAAGAGTAGAACTTGTTTTCAATTTGGCAATTCTCTTCTTGCTTTTATTTACTGCCCGAGGGAGTTTGATCTCGAGTTCTATCCTAGCCTTGGCTTTATCATATGTACCAAAATAGGTTTCCTTAGTATCAATTGGTTTATTAATTAGTGCCTCAATAATATCTTTCATTTCATCAATATTAACCTTATATCCAACAGGTTTCACCCATGCAATTCTAGGCCTAACTGCCTGAATGTATACTTTATCACTATCTACCATAAAACATATATCATCCTTGTAATCCTCAACTAATTTCTTGGGGATTCAAAATCTATTATTAATTTTCTCCTTGAGAGCATCAAAATAATTATCCATAATACTATTATAATTTTCACCCATCTCAACAATGTACTCATTAATTTGATAGAGTATAGGCACATCTTTTCTCCATACAATAGTGCCTTTTGAAGGAAATAATTTTTGAGCATAAAAGAATAAGCATGTCAATAGAGAGCCAAAATTACATGGATTTTTTTTTGATGTTCTAATTCTCTCCAGGTTCTTGTTGAATTGTTTCAACAATAGCTTAGCAAGGTCAAAAGAAAGGTTGTTCTTTACTATCTTGTATGCCAAGTCTACTGCCTTGCATGACATACTACTCAACCTGCTTGAATTGTAGATATTATGTGCAATGATATGGATGCAAAACTTCAATTCCATATTAGTTACGCTACTTAGTTTCATTCCTCTTTTGTTCCACTCTACTAGGGTTTTGGTCATCTTAGCTTTTGCTAGCATAGGGAGATCGGTGATCCTATGAATCATCTTCTTTGTGATCAAAATTGGTTGCTCCAACCATAGCTATCGATTGTGCATTTGACCAAGAATAAAACTAATCCATTTCACTTGGAATTTATAGGGCATGTGAGGAACATGGGTTAATCCTTTAGCCTTGAGATGTTGATGTTTAGGTTTCAAAACACCAGTCACACATAACCTTTCTAGGGTTTTGTCCATTTCTAGTGTTCCAATTTCTTGAATTGCACATTTAAAATGAGAACAAAAGTTTTTGATTAACAGTACCTTGTAAGGGATTTGAAACTGTGCTCCACTCAGGTCTAGGATTTTAGTGATTGCAAGAGTGAGCTTGAAGTCTGGTGCCTTCCATTCTACACCACGAACTAGCATATCTAAACCTCGCTTCGCCTTGCTACTGTTGGATGCCATCTTCACTGGGTAGGGTTTGAGAGAATTCAAAGGTTTTGAAAATTATTTACTCAAATTTATTGAATGCTCTTGAAGATCGCATTGCACAATAGCTCTTGAAATTTCATGGTAAAAATGACTTTGATTTCATTCCTTTTATCAAAATTTTCCATTAATGCTTGGTACAAATGTTAGATCAAATTGACAACCTATCATCCACTTCCTTTGATGAAAAATCAACAAAGTCTTCATGACTTAGTAACCATATGCATCTTAGTTACTCTCGACATTGCTTGGTAGAGTCTATAACTCATCCTTGCTTAGTAATAACTTTTATTTGTTACTTGGTGATCCCTTTTGCATCTTGAATTCTAGTTTGGATCTTTTGTCCTATTGACTAGAATTAATATTTGATGTCTCATTTAGTATCACAATTCCAACACTCCTTTGAGAGATCAAGTAGAAATGGTGGAGTCACTAAATTCTTGAGTGACATGTTTATCATTTCTTGGATTTGCATTCTCGGTAGACTGTGGAACCCATTGTTATCTCATCTATTTTCTAATGTTATTGTCCTTTTCCTTCTTTTCATCTTCAATTCTTTTAGTATTCATGTAGTTCTTTGCAAGATGACCAAGTTTAGTACAAATGAAACATATTTTAGTAGTATCCGTTTTCCTCAAGTGATGCTTTACACAATTCATTCCAATATGTCGAAATTCTCCATAGTAATGACACCTGCACCAGGTGTTGCAGTCCCAACCAAATGTAGCTTTCACAATTTATTCTGCTGAATTCAATATCTTGGTTTTGCATTATGATGATTTGTGCCCGTGCTTCTTATATTTGTGACATTTTCCTTCAAATCTTGGTTTCTCTTTGTATTCATTTGCTCTATGACCATGTTGATTACAATTGTAACATTTTCCATTGAATTTCACTTTCCCATTGCTCCAACTTTTGTTTGAGGTATGACCTATCTTACTACAGTGACTGCAAGTATGTTTTTGGTTCCTTTGAGCTCCTTGCTTGGATGTTTCACCTTCTTTGGTATATCCAATTCTTGATTTTTCTTTTTTTCTATAGAGATTTTTCTCATTCAATTGATTCATGTCTACTTGGGATTTCATCATTCTTTCATTGGTTTTCCTTTCAGAGTTTAGATCATTTTGCAATCTCTTATTTTTTGATCTTAGGTTCATGATTTCTTTATTTGCATTGGTGTGTTGATCAATGAAGTCTACTTGTTGAAGGGATAGGTGTTGGATTTCATTGTTCTTTCCTTCTATCTCTTCTCTTATCTTATTTTTCTCTTCCATTACTTCATACAATCTTATTGACTAAAATTTCTTGCTCTCTTCTCAGTTTTCTTACTTCTTCTTACAATGAACCATTCTTTTCTAGGAGTTCCTTGATTGCTTCATTGGCTTCACCTGGGCTGCTTGAATGAAGGTCTTCAATTCTTTCTTCAATGTAGAGATGATCATTCATTTGAATTGCAAGATCTTTTCTTCTCTTTAGGGATTGAGAGAGTTGCTCCTTTGCTTTCTTGAGTTAAGCAATAGCCATTCCCAAATCTAGCTTCTCATTGGCAATAGCCTTATCATGTCTAAATATCTCCATGGTCTTTGATCTTTGCTCAAGTTGTTAAAAGTTTTCTCTAAGAACCACAATGCTTTGATACCAATTGTTGGAAATATTATGACAAGCTAAGTTATTGAGAGGGGAGGGGTGAATTAGTAACTTCTAAAACTTTTATCTCAATTACATTCTTATCTAACTTCATGTATGAGAAACTTAAAAAACATGAAAGCATACATAACACTTTGACCCATAGATTTGGTGACCCAAAAACCTTCCAAATAGAAAGTAAAACTAGGGTGGGGATGATACCCACAACTTTTAGTACTTCAGTATAAAGTTGGCCTATTAAGGCTTACATTGATCACTTCTGATGATTTTCCCTATTAGGAGTAAAAAGGACTGATAGGTCTGCCTTGTGAAAGGATTTACAAACATACAATAAAGTATGCACTTGGTAAAGAAATTTACATAAGACTATTAGGTCTACCTTGTTAAAGGATTTGACTGATCCACTTGTTAGGATGAAACAGTAGTTGATCTCTAATCTACAACTTGGTTTGCTAAATGAGATTCCTCTGAGTGTACAAACCACCTTGCTATGATAGATTTATCTTTACTTCTCCTTATATTATTGTAGCCTTTTTAATTTGCACTTCTCCTCTTTTTTTGATTAAATTACTTTTTTTTTTATTCCATACATATATTGGATGTGATACAGTACATTACATATATATCAATTCAATTACACAATTACAAAGTTGACCATAATACAAGTTTACAAAAAATATTACAAGGTAGGCCAAAGTGTAGAAACTTAGGCTCTGAAGACTGACTCGGTGAGGTTTTGATACTCAACATCCATTGTCACTACTATGCATCATCATGCAGTTGGTAGATGTAGAATCTCGATCCATATTGATCACTTCCAAGTAGTCTTGAACTCAGTCTGCACTGGTGACTCGTCGAATACTATGAAACTTGTCATATATGTTTAGTCACTTGGTTAGCACTACATAGCTCAGTAAACACTATCACCTTAAGTTTGGTATAAATTGAGTCTCTTGGTTAACACTGAGTAGCTCGATTAACACTAGACTTGCATCACATCAACTGTGAACTTGGTAAACACTGAACAACTCAGTTTACACTAGTAAACTTGGCATTTACTATAATGCTCAATTTACACTGCTAATCTTCAACTCTATAGTGACTACTTGGTTCAAACTAAAATTTATCCATAGGACTTGGTAATAACTAAAATGCTTGGTTAACATTGTTGACTGTACAATATGCTTGGTTTGAACTCACAATCTGAATAAGTGTATGTCACTAATAACAAACATGACTAGAATGTCAACATGTTAAACTCAAGAATCAAGAAAGCCACTAGGAACAAGGTGTACATGGAGCACATTATCAATTGGAGACATAAACCAAACTTAGAAGCCACGTGGATTATTGTAGAAGACTTCAAAGAGTCGTTCATCAGCACAGACCTATTGTCCATAGGAGTGACATAGTTTTTCTCTTTGGGGAAGTATGGTACAAGGGCACCTAGGTCGGCTAAGGAAGACCTAGGAATCCCTTTTGTATTTTTTCTTGTATTGGTGCTAGCCACACTACTAGTTGAATAAAGGGACTCATATAGTCCTACAAATGTAAGTGTTATGTTTGACAAGCCCAAATAGGTCAAAGTTATGCATATTAGGCCAAGCTAGGTGTTTTGGGGCCTAGAAGGGTAGAGAGGTCAAATAGAGATTTTGAGGTCATTTTTGAGTTTTTTAAGTCCTATTTGGACATTATAAAAAAATTTATGGCCTTTGGAGCAAGTTTGAGGGTCCAACTCAACAAGATGCAAAAGTTGCTCAATTGTTGTCAATGTTGTCAATGACAACATTGACAACTTTTCTTCCACTTTGTGCAACTTTGTCAAGAAGAGGAGATAATTTTCTTAAAAAATTATGAGTGCTAATGGTAAACCTATATGAGGCCATTCTAAGCCTGTTCAAGGGGTTGGAGAAGTTATTTTTTGGACTCTATGGATTGAGCAACAAGTTCTTAGTAATAATTTTATGCTTTTGAGTTTGTTTGTCTTGTACATGGATTAGATTTGGATATTTTTAGATTGGAAGTGTTAAATTAGGTTGATTTTCAATTATTTATAGACTTAGTTTGTCATTTCATAAGGTTTTGGGTGCTTGATTAAATTATTTTGGTTTCCACTAGCCCGTTGTTATGAATAAGGCTGTTTGGAAGAATGGAGTCATAAAGCCACTTCTCGCTATAGGTTTTGTACATACTTTTTGGATTTGGAATATAAGTCCATGTACATATTTTATAGTGAGATGGGGCCCTATAATGGTAAAGAGATGTTTTTGAAGTGATGCCCTAAGCAAGTCCTAGTAACTTGGTTAGGGATTATAGTGTAGAGCAAGTGGATTTGAAGAGGTTGAACATTTTTGATACTTCAACCAGAGCTTGGAATATGTTAGAAGATGTTGTGGTGTAACCCCAATCCTAGTGGTAAGCATTGAGAGAAGCCCTAAGGAAGGAAAAACCTTCTTTGCATTTGACTGCCTATTAAACCCTTAAAACCCTTATTTTAAGGCTAAAATTGTGCCTAGACTATACAAACAGATTGAGAACCCTAACCCCCAAAATATTTAAAGTCTCTAAAAAGGGTGTTTGGATTGGTGGTTTGTTCTACCCCTTGTTAAGTGTTTTTGCAAGATATTTTGGTTTTACCTTAGTTGGAGGGCTAATTGCTTATAGCCCTATTACAAGCATTTGTATGCATTTTGGCTTGGTTGGTAGAACTTGATTAGGGTTCCAAGTCTACTTGTGACTAAGGACATTGAAGGAAACCCAAATACCTTCCTAGATTACCATTCATCCATTTGGGAAGTCAAATGAATATTTGGGGTTACTTTTGATATTGGTGAGTTAGCAAGCATGTTTATTCTGCCTAGTTGATGTACGCCAATTGAATGGTTTAGGATCTCTTGAATAGAGTCATAAGGAGTATAGGGTGAGTAGAAGCCCTATTTGGTCAAATGGATGACCTAAGCAGGACCTAAGAGAGCTTGGAGGAGAAGCAAGATTGGTTGTTCCATTAATTAGTCCTAAAAGTATTCCTTTGGGAAGACTATTGGCATGTTTAGAGAGATGATTAAATGCTTATGTGTTATATTCATGACTTGCTTTGTCATTAATTTAAATATATATTATTTCTAGTTAGAATAGTCCAAGTTACAAAGAGAATTTTGGTCAGTGTGGTCAACATCTACAAAGTTATGTTCTGTGGAGGTAGTATAGTGTTTCTAGATATGTCTTGATAATGTATGTATATTCATTGATAGAAATATGAAGGTTCATATGAGTTATGGTGATTTTGGTAAAGATTGTTTGCATGCTAGTGTGTAGGGAACATAGTGCTAATAAATGAGTTGTATCTATTGAGTGACGCTAAAGCTTGTTTAGTGGACTTGGATTTTAGTTGACAACATGTTCATGGTAATATGTTTGAAGTAGAAAAATTTGTTGATCATTTTTTCATGGTTACTGAAGTGTAACATGTCATATGTTCACTGTTAAGACAACTATGTGTTGGAATTTGTTTTGATTGTATAATTATAATGTAACATGTAATGTAATATCCTATTGAGGTTGTATATTAGTCATTGTACAATATGGAAGCCTCAAGGTTGACTTAATTAGTTGTTTTAGGATTTGGTATAAGGAAAAAATGTTTTCCTTGGTTGTAAGCCTCATTATGTAATTGTGAATGCATGCGAGCTTTAGATGCAAAATTGATGAGATTAGAAAAGAGAATGATGTTGATGATGTGTTGAGAAATTAAGAGGAATTTTATTGTCAAGGAAATTTATTGTATCAGCTAGTTCACCTTTGGATATGTTATCTTGAGAATTATTTAGTGAAGATAGTTCTGAAGCAATTTGGATAGTTGGTTTAGTTGACTTCTACTAGCTCCTAATAGGGGCCACATATAGTGATTGTATATAATTGGCTCGTAAAAAACTCTTATCCTTTCACAAGGAACTTTTATATTAGTACATGATCTTTTGGGCATCATTCCCACAAGGGTTTTCCCTCTGATCAAGGGTTTGGACCCTAGTTAACAAATCTTGTGTCATTGTGCATGGTTATCATCTTATGGTTGTTGCATCTATTGGTTGTATGTTTCAAATTTGATAAAGTTTATTTAATTTGTTTGATCACATAGCTAATTCTTCCCCCACCCCACTTAGTTGTATTGGTGGACTTACTTTCTAACAAGGCTTTAGTGTTTTTGTTTTTGTTGATACTTATGTTATTTGTTACCTAGAGTAGGGATTAGCCTATTTGAACCCTAATATTCATAATGGTTTTCATCTTGTCCGTTTAGTCAATTTTGATGATGATTCAAATGTTTAAGGTTGAAATAGTATAAGGGTTTCTTCAAACATAATTTAATGTTTATCAATATTGTAACCTTGGTTGAGTTTTAAGAAGTAATTTTTTTATGAACTCTAGACATGATTTGATTTTATTAATTTGGCTAACAAATTTATTTAATTTTCATTGAGACATATTTGTATCATCATTTATTGACCCTAGTCAAGGGTTCTTAAATCAAAATGCTAACATGGATAAATTATATTTGAGATAGTAAAATCTAATTCTTATCTCTTTCAATGGTACCTTTGTGTTCATCATTTAATAGTGTTGCCTTTACATTGTGAATCTGTATAACCCAAGTCTCTCTCCCCTTCTCTCTCTCTCAGTAATAAAATATTTTATGATTAAGTTAGAGTTCTTCATTATCCTATTCAAGTATACACATTCTAGAACATTTTATTTTAGCACAACTTTAGATATGATGGAGAAACTGTAGTTTGATTACAAATCTATTAACTATTGAAAATAAGTTGCAGAAATAGTTATTAAGACAATTAATTTTTGGTTTAAAGTTGTTGAACATTATATATATATTTAATTGAACTCATTCTTAGTTTTTAGATAGAAAAGATATATTATTCTGAGAATGTAAAAGGCAATTCATTGATTATATTTCACAGTTTTAAAGTTATGTGAACAACACATTCAGTCATTTGTAAGATTAATCAATTATCATAAGTATCTCATATTGTTATAATTACAATTTTTTCTTTTTAGTATGCCTTCACTTAAATTTGAATTAGAAGCATAAAAAATATTTTTAAAAATGGAGTAACACAAGCCAAACTATATATAAGTTGATCTTTGATTTCAGATTTTCAATAATAGATAAACATACCTTGCTCATCTAACAAATCCTATAAACAACCCACACTTACATAAGCTCAATGTTGTTGAGTCTAACACCATGAAATTTCACAAGTCACAATCCTCTACCCTCAAGTTGAATAATCAACCTTGTGTTACCATGGTTTTGTCAAATTTTTAGCTTCAGTCAGATTGATTTGTGTAAGAATTTGCCTAAAGGAAAAATTCAACCAAGAACTAAGAACTCAAACACAAGCACAACTGTAGACCAAAAGAGAGAGAGAGAGAGAGAGTATGATTAGAATGACAATATATTTAGTATGCCATGATAAGAGTACACTACGAGTGCCTATATATAAAGGCCTCTAAGATACATCTAGAATTCCTCGTAATCAGCACCATGATGTGTCATACAACCAGGGACATGTCCACCAGATATGGGTTATCCTCCATTAAGCACAGAAGTAAGTGCAGCGATGAGAGGATAAGCCTACAAGGGTGTGACATGCAAAACAATGTTGTAGAGACCATGTGCTAAAGTAGAGTTGCGTACTCCTATATTGTCTACATGACAACTCAAAAAGGTGTGCAAACTCCTAAGTGTCTCACAAATAAAAGAATAAAATAATGCAAAATAATAAAATAATGCATTAACCTAAGTAAACTTAAGTAAGTGTAATAAGTGAATACTTATTTACACCAACACCCCCCTTAAGTGCAACTTAGGGGAATGCCCTTAAGCTTACAAAAAACTAGGATGAAATGCAAGATGGGTCCCGACTACTAGGCAATATGAGGTACCCATGTACATAATGATATGCAATCTTTCATAAAGCAGGGAAAGAGAGAAAACCTCATGGGAAAAACCCTCCCCCAAAAAGAAAGATAAATAGGGATGCATCGATGGATGGAGTAATCAAAAACCCCCCTTATGACATACATCCAGTATATACATAGGAGAATGAGAGAAGGAAGAGAGATAGAATAGGTTCCCCCCCCCCCCCAAAAGAAGAATGCCAATAAGTGAAAGCTACTCCAAGGAAGGAGCTAGTCCAAGAATGCTGGATGATGTTTCTCTCCTTAGGATGAAAGAAAGGTAAGGGTACAACCTTGAAGATGTATGGTGGCCCTAAAACCTACTCAAGTATCCTTGTGCTGATGCTGAAGGTCACCCCTTCCAACTGTGCTGAAAAGAATGAATGCAAATCAAGCAAGGATGTTTCTTGAACTTGTTCCACTGAACCATCTATCTCCTAAACTAACAAAGATACCTCCATTAATTTTTGTTCATAAGGATCCACAATCATGCCAACCTATACAAATTGAACATGTAGAGAATGGACATGAGGGTCAGAGTGAGTCCTCGCAACAACTATAGAAGGATCACCTTCATCAATGAGAAGATGTAAGTCCTCAAGTCTATCTCCTAAGTCAATTGAAGCTATAGGTGGAAGATGAGATGTACCATGCTATGATGGACCTTTCATTGTGGCAATGTAAGTATGTGAACTGAACTTATGTAACCTCTCACTGCAATTGTCGACAGAACCCCATGTGTTTGAACCTATTGAAGCACTATCGCATGTGTCACTATCAATTTCCACTGTGTAGGATGTGCGGAGAGGAGTAGAGAATAAGCTGGGTGAACTTTCCTCAAAATGAACATCCTTCTCCACAAAGATCTCATGCGTCTCTAGATCCATAAGTCTATAAGCCTTTTCTTTGTCTTCATAACCAATGAAGGTACAAGGCCTAGGTGCTAGTGCCTTGCAACTCTTGGAAGATATGTTTGCCCATGCTAGACAACCGAAGACTCTAAGGTGACTCACAACAAGTTTTTTGCTGCACCATGCCTGAAAAGGAGTCTTACCATCTAAGGCATTATGAGGAGACCTATTAAGTATGTGAGTAGCACTGGTAATGGCTTCAACTTCTAGCATAGGATTAAGAGACTTGGCCTTTTTCATGCAACTTTCCATGGTCTTGAGAGTCCTAACCTTCATAGTTGCAACATCTATCTTGTGCAGACTAAATGCTGGTGAGTTTTGAAGATCAATCCCCTTAATTCTGCAAAAGTTCTTAAATCTTCTGTCTACATATCTATTCTCATTGTCCACTCTTAGTACCTTGATGGATTTCCTTGATTTGTGTTCAACATGAGTCTTAAACTCTTGAAGCTTATGAACCACTTCACTCTTATGATGAAGGAAGTAGACTCAAGTGAATCTTGAAAAGTCATCAACAAATGTGAGGATGTAGTGGCCTTTACTGACTGAAGTCACTGCAAAAGGTCTTGCTAAAACCATGTGAACTAGCTGAAGAACAACTAGAGCTCGAGAAGACTTCCCTTTATCATACTTCTCCTTGAGATTCATATCCACTGAACACGATGAACATTCTCCATTAGAAAAGTTGATATTTGGTAGACCTTTGACCATACATTTTGACCAAAGTTGTTGACAAGAGAAAAAGTCAAGGTGACCAAACCACTCATGCCATAAGTTGATTTGTGAAGTAGAGTGAGTCAACAAGGCTTGAGAAGGAGACTTAGGCACAAAATGGGAAAAGGAATAAAGCCTCTTGTCATTATTGACTTTCCCCACTGCAACCAATGAATCATCTCTAAGACTTTCCACCATTACTGAATCTGGAAGGAACTCAACTTTATGACCATCTCCAAGGTGAGTGATTTGGTAAACTGATAGGAGATTGGAGCTAAGGTTTGGAATGTAGAGAACATCTTTGAATTTCCCATTTTCCATTTCCACATTTCCTTTCCCTTCAACTTCCATCTTAATATCATATCCCATGAAGATGTGTGGTACCTTTGATCACTTCAATGAAGAAAACTCTTCCTTTGAAGAACCCATATGGTAAGAGGCACCTGAGTCAGGTATCCATTCTGAAGAAGAACTTGTGTTTTCCATAAGTGCTTTCCCTTTACCCTTTGAAGAGGTTGGAGTTTAATCCTTGGAAGTACCTGGCACTTGAATCTTGTTCTTCTTGAGTATATTTTCTAACTCGTCGATTCTTTTAGTTTTACAATGATGCTCATCATGATTTGGCTTTTTGCAGTATGCACAAAAGAGTTTTTCCTTCTTGTCATTAATTCCCTTCTTGTTTGAAGAAGAATTGCCTTGTTGTGAGGAGGATTATTGTGTCTCAGATTGTGATTTCTACTTCCACTGCTTCTTCTTCTTGTTGCTTTCCCCCCCTTGACTTGATTTGTGCTCATTACTAGCCACCAAGGCTTTGGTCTTTGATGACTTGAGAAGTCCAAAATCCATCAAGTGAGATTGTTTAGCAATCAACATCTCTGCAACATCAAAGGAAGGCTTGTGGTGAACAGATCCCATGGTCAACCTGTGAGTATTAAAACTCGAAACAAAGTTAGCGTACTTAGAAGGTAGCCTCTTCAGGATGTGATGAATCAACCTGTCATCCTTCATGGGATTTCCACAATCTTTAAGAAGTGCCCTATACTCATTGACTTTGATGATATAATCTTGAATTGTGTCAAAATTCTTAGGATCCAAGAGAAGTAGATCATCCTCAATCCTCAATCTCTTTTCTTCATCACCTTACCATACAATTGTTCAAGTTTATCCCAAACTTCTTTAGATTCTGAACAATTTTTAATGTGAAAGAGAAGATCTCCATGTACAGAACTCTTGATAGCTCCTAAAGCTATCAATCTTGATTTTTCCAATCAATGAGTTCTTTAGCATCAATAGGTTTGGTAATTGTACCATCAACATAAAGACTATATCCTTTTTCCATTAATCTACTCCATGCAATATCTTTCCATGTAGAATAGTTGTGTGAAGTTAGAGGAGGACATTTAAAACCCATGATGCAAAAATGAAAAGAGCACAATAGAGAGAGACACAAAAAAAATAGTACACACGCCCCCTTTTTCACTGAATCAAAAGAACCCCCTAAAAAAGATGCTTTTCGCACTTTATAAGTAGTTCATGTACAATGGGCCACATGTCAAAATGAACAAAGTGGACTTTCTAATTTACAACTACCTTATGAGGCTTAAATCTATCACTTAAGCACTATGGCTCAGATTTACAACAATTTTGAAAAAGAATCAAAGCTTTACAATGCTGAAAAAGGCCTAATTTTGAAAGTAAGAAATTGGTCCACACAACCTTAGAATTTGACTTTAGATCTAGAAAGTAGACAAAAACATTTGCAGTTTCAAAAAAAACAAAACCTGAAAAAGTGACTAGATGTGCTCGTACGGAGCATTTGGAGTTGCAAAAAGTAGGATTATATAGGTACAATCACCAAAAAATGAAATTTTTGCAAAAGTTGTGCACCAAAACTAGAAACTAACACCACCACTAGAAAATTTAGGAAATTCTACCCAATTTTTAAAAAAAATTGCACCTCAATGGGAGTATGGATGTCCAAGTTATGAGCTCACGAAGTCAGGCTACCAAACTGAAAAGGAATTTGGTGAGGGGTCTAGAGAAAAAATTGCGAGTCTAAATTTGACATTCAAATGGCCGTCACTACAATTATAAAATGAATAGGTTTGATGGTCAAATGGGCATCAAATTTAACCTCTAGAAAAGATGATGTCAGCAAAAAATCTGGGCCCCTTGCTAACGTGTTAGATGACTGGGGTCCATATTGTATGAAATGTATGGATCTGAATGCTTTCGTATGCTTATGTGGCAAGGTGAGTCATTGTGGTGACATAGCAAAAAATGGGTTCCACTGGTTACATGGGAGTCTTGGGTTGTTGACTCGGTTACGGCTGCCTACGTGTCTAGACAAGTGTCAGTGTATCCTGTGTGGCACCTATTCTTGTTAGTGATGACATGTGTAGGTTAGTAAAGCCACTTGGGCATGAGCTACCATAGAGGATGTTGTCATGCACTTGAAGTTTGCATGGAAGTTGGGGTCGTAAAATGCCTCGTGTCACAAAATTAGTCACTAGGAATTCCAATGTGATCGCCAAACTACCCAAATGCAAGTTGGAATCAAATATTCTCGCTAGAAAATAGGGCTATCACCCAGAATATCCAAAGATGCTACATGAATGCTGAAAGATTCATCACAATTTTGGAAAAGGTATTAAGTCATTCAATGGATTGTGGAAAATGATCACTCGTAAAGTGGGTTTAATCCCACATTCAAAGTGGGATAGCAGGTTGCACTATTTTAAAACAAATCCCTGCATAGCTGTAACTGAAGACGTTGTGGGCTTATGAGCTTAGCCGCTGGTTCATTGCAGAGGGGGCCTGTCCAGTTAGCTTTGCCTACCAAAAAATGTGGTTGGGTAGTGAATTTAAGCTGAATTAACTGGTACAACCCAAAATTTGCAGAGGCTAGATTTGCACTATGCCCACTGCGAAACCTGTTAAAATAATAGAATATTCCCTGCACAAAAATAATAAACCTCCAAATGGTAGAGCTAGGGTGTCACTGCCCGGTTCTGCTAAAAAAAAATTCTTTGTTGGGTGCCCAAAAATTTACACAAAAATATGACAGAAATACAGAGAAAATACAGATCTAAATTAAAATTAAATTACAGATCTGAAAAACAATGACCATACTTGAATTGCAAATTGGGGCCTCCAATTTCCAATTTCCAATTTTATTTTTTTTCCTCATGATTGACTTTGGGCCAAGGTAGCCAAGTTTATAGTCAATTTTCATTAATTCAGCATTTCAGATGTAATGGCGAGGTCAGATCTAGTGCTAGATGCTCCCAATTTTTGCAGTACTCCAAATTCGGGCTGAGGTGTTGAAGCAATAGTGGTCTCGAACGACTATGTGATGAGAAAGTCTCCAAGTTTCTTTGATACCATGTAAGAATTTGCCTAAGGGAAAAATTCAACTAGGAACTAAGAACTCAAACACAAGCACAACTGTAGGCCAAATGAGAGAGAGAGTATGATCAGAATGACAATATATTCAATATGCCATGATAAGAGTACACTAGGAATGCCTATATATAAGGGCCTCTGAGATACATCTAGAATGCCTCATAATCAGCACCATGATGTGTCATACAACCAGGGACATGTCCACCAGATATGGGTTATCCTCCATTAAGCACAGAAGTAAGTGTGGTGATAAGAGTATAAGCCTACAAGGGTGTGACATGCAAAACAGTGTTGTAGAGACCATGTGCTAAAATAGAGTTGCGTACTCCTATGTTGTCTACATGACAACTCAAAAAGGTGCGCAAACTCCTAAGTGTCTCACAAATAAAAAAAATAAAATAATGCATTAACCTAAGTAAACTTAAGTAAGTATAATAAGTGAATACTTATTTACACCAACAATTTGATCATGAGATACATTGTTGATGGTAAATCATCATTTAGAACAAATATTCTTATATATAATATACATATGTATATGGTTATTTATATTATTGTTAAATATTATTATTTTCTAATGATGATTAACCATAGAGAAATGTCTCCTCCTCTCATATTTATATGTCTTCAAATCAACACTTGGAACACACCAATAACAATAGCAGTGTTATTAAATTTGTAGAAAATGATCCTAGATAATTTAACATGGTATCAAAGCAAGGCTAAAAATGTATAAAAGGAGATGAAAAAGGTAGATGTTAAAATCTTAGTTTGTGGTGGTGAAAGAACAAGAAATCAAAAGAGCGTAACAAAATTTAAGTAGCAGACATCAATTTTTTCTATTATCCAGTTTTATCTCTATATATGGTTGCAAATATATTATATAAGCTAGTGGAAGAGTTATATATCAAGTACAAAAATAATTGCAGTTTAGTTTGTGGATTAAACATAATCATTCCTTTGATTATATTTTGGATGGACTATTTTTTCATCTACAACTAGATGCTAAGCTAGGACAGCTGTGCCCTAGCTTGTTTCCATTTTCTCTGTGTGTGCAAAGGTGGGGGGAGTTTGATCGATTGTGTGGGGGCTGGTTTTTGCTGTGGATGTTTGCTGAGCACTAGTTTGGTCATGTTTGGCAACACTTCAGTGGGTGTGATTCTCTTCTAATCAGGGGTGCTTGGGATAGATTTTCCCTATTGTGGTTTGTTTAGGGCCATGAGTGGTTATGTTTCAAGGTGTGCCTTCTAGGGTTGCACCCGAAATGGATTTATGTGCTATGGTTGGCTTGAATCTATCGAGACAAGAAGTGAGGGTTTTTGAAAATGCCCTTTTTTCTCTAATTATAGGAGCTATGGAATCAAACTTGTCTCGTGGATCTTGAATCTCGATGATTAATGACTGCCTTGAGCATTGCAAAAAAAGACCCAAACTAGTAATCCCATTTGAGATGATTAATGAGGATGTTGAATACTATTCTAAGCACTCTCTATATTGCAAATTTTTGGGACTAAGAGTATCTCTTCAATTTCTAGAAACTTGGGCTCGAATAATTTGGGAACCAGAGGATGAAATGGAGGTCACATTGCGTGCAAATAACTTTTTCATGGTCACATTTATCTGCCTAGCTAATCGCAATAGGGTTTGTGAGGGTGGGCCCTATTTTCACAACCAAGTTGGGCTATTTGTCAAGCCGTGGCATGCAAGATTTAATCCCTCTGAGGAGCTTCCAAATTGTGTTCTGGTGTGGGTTCAGTTGCCCAAATTTCCAATTGAATGTTGTCATGAGGATGTTTTGCATATGCTTGCATCGATGCTTAGAAAGCTAGTGAGGTCTTCAACACAAACCCTAGTTAAGAAACTAATGACTTTTGCTTGGATTTGTGTGGAACTTGATTTGAGCAGACCATTGCCAAATGCTGTGGATATGTGTGCAGGCTTGCATTCTTGGGTACAATAATTGGATTATGAGACCCTTCCTTTCTAATGTCACCTCTGTCATTAATATGGTCACCTATTGCGAAGATGATCAAATGCTAAGATAATGGAGCAGCAACCTCCACCTCCTCCTTGTAACACTCCTTGTGCTAATAAAGGGAAGAATCTTGTTTCTAGTGAGGGGAAGGATGCTGAGGGTTTTGTTCAGGTTAAGGCTCAAAATCAAAATAGAGGTCATAAGAGGACTTTAATGGATAGTCAAGATGAGGATACTTTTAATACATTTGAGGTCTTAGATGAATTGGGTCAGCAAGAAGTTGATCTAGGATTAATTAGTGTGGATTAGTGTGTGGCAGGTTCTAGCCTAGAGAATAACATTTCCATCCCTCCTACTCCATAGGAGGAATCTACCATGCCTATGGTCCCAGATGATATTAGGGAAAAATGTTGAATTGGGATAGGGAGAAGGGGGCACTTCTCTTCCTGCATAGATTGTTATTTTGGATACGAATAAGTGTGGGAAGTCTTTTCCTCATCTAGGTATTCATCAAAAGGATGGCAAGAAGGGGGTTTAAGAGAAAAGCATTAAAATTGGCAGAAAGAAGGATTTGAAAAAGATTAAGATGATAGGGGAGGCTTTAGTGGAGTTAGGATCTATTAAGACCTTGGACTCCTATTTTTTGACTCCTTCGAAATGATCATTATTTCATGGAATGTGTGGGACTTGAACAATGGCCCTAGACAAAAAGTTGTTTGGGAATTGGTAAGAAGTCATTCTCTTGATGTTCTTTTTCTTTAGGAGACCAAGGTATCTGTTGAATGCATGATGAGTTTAGTGCCTAAATTGTGGAAGAATGGTCAATGTTAGTGCATTGGGGCTTAGGGATCTTTGGGGGGTGTGGCTTGTCTCTAGAACCCATGAAAGATCCAGCCTTTTTGGTGGATATCCTTTAAGCCCTCCTTATCCATGGTTTTTTTGTGCCCTGCATCAGAGGAGTCTATTCTTTTCTCCAATGTCTGTGCTCTTGTTGAGTTCCAAGGTAAACTTCTTGTATGGAATAATATCCATTCCATTCATAGCCTATTTCCTTACTTGCCATGGATCATTGCTAGAGACTTTAATGCTATTCTTGATTTAACTAAAAAATGAGGTGCTAATGAAAGACTTAAGCCCTCTTCCGTGTTATTCTGAGATAATATATCATTGCTCAATCTTGTGGATATAAGCCTAGTAATGGTCAATTCACTTAGAATAATAGAAAGGTGGGAAATAGTTGCATTTCTGAATGATTAGATTGCTTCATGGTTTCCTACTTTTGGGTTGGAGGATTGAGGTCTTCTAGTTTTGAGATATTAGACTAGAGAGATTCAGATCACTGGCCAATAAAGCTAGTTATTTCTTCTACCTTATTGCCTCAGAAGCCACCCTTCAAATTCCAGCTCATGTGGTTGCAGGACCCTAACCTTTATGGATGTGTTGCTGAATGGTGGAGGGATGGTAGGCCTACTTATGGTACACTAATGTTTAATTTTGCTAAGCTCCTTCAATATGTTAAGTATCAGCTTAAATGGTGGAATCGATGATGCTTTGGAAACATTTACCATGCAAAGAATGCTGCACAAGCTGAGTTGAATGATATTACCAGGTTGATTAGGGAGGATGGGGTATCTGAGAATTTGTTGCAAGAGGAAGCTTGGGCTTTAAAAACTCTAGAGGAATGGGAGCTGAGAGAGGAAATCTATTGGAAACAAAAAGATTGAATTGAGTGGCTTGAGGAGGGTGATCAGAATATTGCCTTCTTCTTCAATTTGATGAAGACTAGATGACATGGTAACTCTATATCGACTTTGGTGACTGACAAGGGAGAGGTTCTTTCTTCTAATCAGGATATCTCAAATGAAGCTATTCAATATTTTGCCTCTTTATTTGGGGAGGACTCATAGGGGGACTCGATTGAAAAGGCTTAGGTCCTCTCTTGTATTCCTTCTTTGGTTTCTTGGGAGATGAAGGAGCATCTTATGAGTGCCATATCTTTGGAGGAGTTGGAGAAGATTGTTTTCTAGATGAAGAAAGGAAAAGCTCCTAGTTTGGATGGCTTCCTAATCAAGTTCTTCCAAGAATTTTGGGACATTATCAAGTTGGATTTATTGGCAGTTATTCAAGAATCTTAGAAGAATAAGCAAATGCTTTAGGCCCTAAACTCTACCTTCCTTGCTCTCATCCCTAAGGGTGAGGGGGCTGATTGATTAAGTCAATTTTTCCCTATCTTGCTTTGAAATGTTCTTTATAAAATTATATATAAGTTGATTGTTGATAGGTTAAAAAAGTGGCTTACATTGCTAATTTTTGAAGAACAAAGTGGTTTTGTGGCAAGCTGGCAGATTTTGGATGGGGTGGTTATTGCTATTGAGACTATTCATTCCATGGCCAACTCTAAAAATAAGGCTATGTTCATCAAGTTGGACATGGCCAAGGCTTGTGACTAAGTTAGATGGTCCTTCCTCCAAAAGGTTTTGGGAGCCTTTGGTTTTGAGGAGGAATGGATTTGTTGGGTTATGAGTTGTGTGACTTTGGTTTCTTTCTTAGTTTTGATTAATAGGGAGCACTATGATCTCTTTGGTGCCTCTTGGGGTTTACAGCATGGTGACCCCCTCTCTTCTTACTTGTTTCTTCTTTTGGTGGAAGGTTTGGGTTGATTGATAAAAAGGAATGCAAAAGGGGGCTCCATTCAGACTTGGCAATGGGGAGGGGGTCTTCCTGTACAATCTCATTTATAGTTTGTGGATGATACAACTTTGATGGGCATGGCTACCCTTAGGGAGGCTTCTAATATGCATAAGGTGTTGGATGTTTATCTTGTTTCTTTAGGCCAATTAATTAACGAGGGCAAGTCTTCCATTTTTTTTTTCAACACTCTGTCATTCATATAGAGGAGAGTTGCTCATATTCTCAGATTCCATATTGGAAGTCTCCAACTGCCTACCTTGGGATTCCTATTTTAGTTGGTAGGTAGCATAGGGATTCTTGGTAGGTTAATTTGGATAAGTTTCATGTCAAAGTCAATCATTGGACCCATCATTGGCTATCTTTTGTGGGTCGGGTCTAGCTGCTCCAATCTATGGTTCAGGCTCTCCGTCTCTATAGGTGTATGATTTAGGTTGCACCGATGGGCTTTGTTAGGGATCTTGATTCCTTAGCAAGAAAATTTTTGTGGGTTGGTAATTTATCATCTTCCAAGTGGAGCCTTGTTAAATGGGAGGTCGTATGTAGCCCAAAATAGTGTTGTGGACTTAGATTACGACAACCATTGCTATCTGGTACTGCTCTGGCAACCAAATTATATTGGTGATGGTGTGTGGAATAGGACTGAGTGTGGGCTAGAGTTTTGACTCAAAAATACTTTCCAGGGATTCCTTAGAGAGATATCCCTTAGTATAGCTTGATAGGGAAGGGTTCGGTGATTTGGAATACTCTCAAGAAAGGGGTTGTGCTCATTAAGGATGGCCTATTTTGGATTTGTAAGAGTGGGTCAGAGGAGCATTTTTGGCATGACACTTGGGATGGCTACTCTCCCATCATTGTTCAATATCCTCATTTGCGTATATTGTGCCAGAGGCTTTGTGAAGCAAGATGGTCAAGGGTGCACGACTTTAAGTCTTTTTGCCTTTAGGGGCAATTGGTGGAGACGAGATGAAAGAATCCAGAGGAATGACCTATTTTTGGTTTGGAGGTGGAGTGCGTTGAGCTTCATTACATTCTTTCTTATTGAAGCTATATTGCCCTTATTGATGATGATGTGTTGGCTTGGTCTCCTAATCCCAAGGGTGCTTACACTATTTCTTCAAGGTATCAGGAGTTGCTCTCCTAGTAACTTGCAAGGTGGGGGGGTTCATTGGTGGAAGAAAGTTTGGAATAAGTTTTCTTGGCCAATGTGTAACTTCTTTATTTGGACTTTGGCCTAGAATATGTGTTTGACTTGGGACAATATCCAGAAGAGGGGTTTTTCTGTCCCTTCGAGGTGTGTTCTCTATGGTTGTGGGGAGGAAGACTCTTCACACTTATTCTGCCATTCTTCTTTCACCCTATAGCTTTGGCATTTCTAGTCGAGTGTTTGGAAATTCCCATGCATTCATGCATCCTCCCTGGCTACGTTTTGGGACAAGATTGGGGAGTCCCCTCTCCTCAGCCCCTTTCTTGCAGGATGTTTGGTATGTTGGACCCATCTTTCTAATCTAGAAATTTTGGTTGGAAATAAATCAAAGAATCTTTAGGGGTGAAAAATTGGCGATTCAAAAGGTTTGGCTTAGAATTATGGGAATGATCTAGGATACTATCAAAGCTAAAAGTGAGATTATGTTGCCACTTGAGAAAGGAGATGTTGAGATGGTTGATTGGTTTGGAATTCAGGGGCTATATTTTGGGGGCTATCTCTAACTTCAGCTTGCGTTAGGAGAGGTAGACATAAAAGAAAAAAATTTCAAAGGATGGGGAGATGGCTGTCCCCTCCTACTGGTTTTTTGAAAATTAATATGGATGGCTCATCCAAGGGCAATCTAGGTTTGGCTGGGATTGGCAGGATTGGTAGGGATTCTTTTGGATTAGTGGTTTTTATTTTCTCTACTAATGAAGGGATGTAGACTATTAATAGGATGGAAGCTTTGGCTATCCTATATTCATTGAAGTGGGCTTATGCTTTAGGGTGGTGCAAGGTGATTTGTGAGTCTGATTCTTAGGTTTTGGTCAATCTATTCCTTGAGAGGAAGATTTCTAATGTTAGCTAGTAGTTGACTACGATGGTGCAATAGATATTACATGTTAGCTCTTTAATGGAATCAGTGTCTTATGTCCATATTCTAAGGGAATGGAATAGGGTGACTAATTCTCTGGCCAAATGGACATTAGAGAATATAGATGGCAGGAAGATTGATGAGTGGAAGTAGATGCCCTGCAAGTTATGTTAGGATCTAGAGAGGATTCTTGTGGAGAATGTGAATGGTATTGGGGAGGGATGCTCTAGTTCTTGTCCTTTCTTGTGGTCTTTGTTGGTTCCTAGGGCTCTGCCCCTTTGTTGTTTTGTAGTGTTGTGTTCTAAAGTTCAACAAAGTTTTTACCACTTTGTTTCAGAAAACATAAGTATTCCTTTATTATGAATTCACCAAATCTTCAAGAAGAGAAATTAATTATGGTGTATTGGGTGTTAATCATTTTTTCTCCTCCATGATCAAGCATTACATATTTAGACTGCAATATATCAAGAAAAGGCCCCCACATCCAGTTATAATGTTATCCTTTGAGTTGTATACTGTATTTTTCAGTTCATTCATACACAACTATAATTCTTGAGGGGGGGTGGGGGTTAAAGTGTACAGATTTGAAGCAAACTCCACTACAATGTTGTTCTTCAAATTCTACATTTTTTCATTTTGTAGTTTTCATCAAAGCAAATGCACCACACATAAAAATGATCAGTGAGCAGTTTGACAGATGCCATGGAACATTATTTCATTATGTGTAGTTCTTGACCACTGTAGTTACACCTATTGTTGCACATGCACAACTGATACCTACATCAGATGACCTTACACACAAGTATCACTTGGATCTTGAGCCTTAATGAACTATGCAATTATCTTTCTATGTCACACCTTCAAAGTAACATAACTGGATATATCTAATTGGGAACCACTTTGTCTCTATTAGCTGCACAAACCATTACCAATGAAAGTGAAGGAAATAAATTGTGCTTCAAACCAAGTTGAAGGCTTATGTTTGGTTAGAGAAAAAACTATGAACAAGGACCTCTTATTGGTCAAATTATCCAATGCATGACTTGGAAGAACCAAATCTCGCCATGGTTCAATCATTTACCACGTTGGAAGAGACCGATCACAAGCACGGAGGACAAGATCTTAGGGAAGATAGTTGGTCAACAACTAGAGACCCACAATATTGGGTAAGGTGCAGAGTGTACATTAAGAGGGGATTTCTCATGACCAATATGGTGGGTATAATGATAGTAGGGTAAAAGCACAAACCTATGTCATCCTTTTGTAAAGGAAAAGGCTAAGAAAACTATAATTATTCACCTTTAATGACATTAAACTGGTAGTATTATTTAGAATTTCAAAATGAAGTAAACTAATGAAATGTATAGAAATGGATGAAGTTTAGGATTATAGTTTTTACTAATTATTTGGAATAAGAATCAATATATTTTTCTAATTTTTATAGATGATTTTTGATTCATTGAAAAATGTTGAAAATTAGGGTTTTAGTTCCCACCACAAAACTATATGGAAATAAACTTATTTCCATTTGAACTCGGACTATGTTATAAATAACATATATAGCTAGAACAATCAAAAATAAAAATTGACTTTAGACCTATATTCTTTCTTTTATAATGATTTAAATTTCAACTCACCTAAAATTGATAGTTTTAATCTCCCACCACATTTTTCAAATTTAATCTATTCTAACCAGAAGAAAAATTGTACATTCTAGAAGAGGATTCTCTCCTCAAGAATGCCATATAATTTTTTTAATATGAATTAATTAATTTTTTCTTTCTACAAATTGACAACTTTTTGAGTGTTAAAATATGTGCTTCTACAATTTTTTAATTACAATATACTATATCTAATTAAAACAGTATAAACTCTATATGTGAATATTCTTGACTTTGAGATCTATAGAATATTTTTTGTATGTTACTAAAAAAATATCATTAAAAATATTTAGAGTTATTGAAACCTTAGTTTTTTGAAATAGTTTTATTTCTTTAGTAATTGGATACAAACTAGTATGAAACATGCATTTAATAAATATTTCTAATTGAAAAAGTGTGAGACCATATATAACTTAGCTACAATGAATTTATCTAGATCATATGTTTGAACAAAATTAATTTTTGGATAGAAATACTCAAATTCAATCATTCTGATAAGTCAACCTAAAAGGTGACAGAACATTGTACTTTTACTCCCCAACACACCACATTCTATTTTCAATTGCATGTTGAGTAGATGAGGAGTCATAACTATCAATAATAACAATGATCCCACCTTCAATGAAAAGTCCCCCAGATACTTTCGAAGATTATAGTGACAATACTATACAAAACCAATAAATTATTTATGGATGATGATGCAAATTATTTCCCAGGAATAAGATGATGGAAAATAATACCAAATTTCACAAAAGGAAATTGATGTGTGATTAGTGTTGATGCCAAGTTAGACAAGGTAAGTGTTATGATCTATCTTGCATTGGAGGATTATGAAGTCAATAAAGTCCCATAGAAAGGAAAACCAATCTTAGCTAATTGAGGATGTGAATTTTAGAACATAGACTATTTTGATAATCATTAAGCATCACTAAAAGGCTACATTATAAAAAACACTATTAATAAGTAAGTCAATAAAAAGGATTGATTAGACAATGGACATAATGGTGAACCAATTGGGTTGGTATGAAGAGAACTCTTTGGAAGAGTTATCTCCCATCATTCATGAAGAGGTTTAACCTTTATGATTATATAATATAAGAAGATAATCATCACCACCCAATCAATCATCGACTTGGAAAATTTATTTATTATCCATCCACTCTTGGATCTGCTCATTTGAAAAGTCATACCTTGTATAGAACCAATTCCAACAAAAAAAGATTTTTTATAAATATATTTCAGCATATTGACGATCTTATCAATAACTTGACCTGTTATCATGAAAAACTATATTAAGTTGTTCTCTTGAAGTTCTAGTAGTCATGATAACAAACACATCATGATATTAATAGTGTTTTTTATAATTTGTTGTCCTAGAGTGTTGGAGATCATGATACTTGTCATTATAGAGTTCATGACATGTTGATTACTAGTTATCTGATCAACTTCATTGAGTTCTTGTCCCAGAGTGCCGAAAATTAGATAACTCATATCTTACTAGGATATAATATATTCTTTTGGTAGGCATCGAGGATTTGATGCCAATGCACATACCAAAAGAATTTAAGTATGACGATTATCATATGTTTGATATTTCTTGTTGAAACATACTTTGGATTATATCTAAAGACAACATCTAAGTTGATGGAAACATGTTGATATCCTTAACTATGCCATTCCAAGAATATCATACTGAGATGATATCTCTTCATATACTTGAAAGCATAATATGTTCTACAAAAATCCTCCTTAGCTAAGAGGGAGTGTTAAGTTTGTAGCTTCATGTTGCCCAAGTTTTAGTTCATATCTTTTGCTCTAGGGTTTTGAGTCAAGTCAAGTGTCAATGTCTTGAGTCTAAGTTTAGATTTCCCATAGGATGACCTTTCTTCTCATCATTCCTTTCAGCTAACCTGATGCGAGAAATCATATGACAAATGCACTAGTCCTATGGCTAGGCGATTAGGTTTTGGAGGGTTTGTTATGCATTTCCCTGATGAGAAGAAGGTTTGGATATTTTATTGATTCAATCTTTGTTTGTTCCTAATCATATTGAAGACAAGGATTCATGCTATGTCACAGTTTTCATGAAAGACATTGTAGATGATCAAGATAGAATGTAGGAGAAGAAAATAAATCATCAAAAATGGTGAAAGAACCCGATCAAAGGTGGTATGACCCTCGTTACAATGAAATCAATGGCTTATATTTAATCTACACGTCTACGTTGCAAAGTTGACAAGTCAAATGGCTCAGAGAACAAATCTAGACTGTCAGATGAAGAATAAATTGATGGATGATGTTTTAAAGATGAAATTATAAGTATTCGATGATGAATCTCCTCAATCATCAGATCTTAAAAAATCCATGATTGTCATTATGTCGCTATAAAGAGTTGCGTGAAGAATAATCATGGTGACATAATGATTAGTTGACATTTGTCCATGGGACCCGATTGAGGGTAAAGTCACTAGAAGAGTCATCACCATAGATAAAAAATGAGATCAAGGGTTGTCGTTATGTTGCTGTGGAATGTTTCTCGATTGTTAATCATAGCGACAAAATAACAAAATGAAACATGTCCTAATGGGCCTATTATATTCCACGAAGTGCCACAAAGAAAAGTAGTTCAATGTTAGATTCTCCATGCAATGAAATAGTGCCATCTATCTGCCACAATTTGCATAGTTGGAAAGTGGACCCGCATCACAAAGTAAACAAAGGGTTAAGATCTTTTATCACCACTATCAGATCAAAAATAGATCAACACTCGTCATTATGTCACTATAAAGAGTTGTGTGAAGAATAATCATAGCAATATAATGATATTTTGAGACATGTACATCGGTGGACCCGAGTAGAAAGTCATAAAGGGAAATGGTTGGGTTTTAATCATGATCATTGGTTTAAGATCGATGACCAAAATTCAGAATCATTGTAATTGTTGACATACAAATTATATGGATTTGATGTCAATAGCAGAATATAAAGGAAGTAAAGAGTTTAACAAGGTTTTTTAGAAACCACATGAAGATGAATGGTTTCTAGGTGTTCTTAGAGGTGTCATGGGATCAGATCATCATTGGGAATGATGTCACACATCTATACCATGTTGAAGAGTAGATATTTTTCATGTATTATTCATATTTTCTTTCTATTTTGTGACTGTCGCTCTACCAGAACCAAGGGATGATAGAAGACTATAAATTTAATTTCTTTTGACAAAGATCAGACAACTTGATGGTGAATTGGTTTGTAATTCCATTTACCCTATTTTCTTGTCACGTTTTGTGGCCTATGCATAGAGTAGTTTTACATTAAGAGTTGAAAGACAAAGATCAAACAACTTGATGGTGAATTGGTTTGTAATTCCATTTACCCTATTTTCTTGTCATGTTTTGTGGCCTATGCATAGAGTAGTTTTACATTAAGAGTTGAAAGACAATCATGTATGATTATGTGAATAATCAGATGAATTCCATTTCACTTGATGTTTGCAATAAATTGATTCCATTTACTTTCCTCATATATGGTTATGTTTCTTCTCTTATTAGTTTCATAACATGTTAGATAGTTTTGTTGGGAAATGAAAGATAAATGTGTACGAATCTATTAGTTAAAAAATGCTGAACATATTGGTGAAAATAAATACCACTCTGCATCAAACAGGCCCAATAGTATACCTATGATAGGCATGAACTAATAATTCAATCCACTTTTGTCTATTTTACTATAGTAATAAATTGAGCCAGCTAAACAAAATGAATTCACTTCAATGAATAAAAGAAAGAGGGATATGAAAATAATTAGCTCCACTACTATCTATATTACTATCAAAATGAATAGTGAAAAGTTTCTTCATGTCTTGTCAATCCAACAACTTACATCATCTTAATATCATTCTTTATAACTTCTATCCAATTAAATCATAGGTAAAGTAATTTACATGTTTTAAAAAAGAGTAAAGAGAATATATATTAGAAAATTCGTGCACTTTATTTCAATTTCATCTTCTTATTAGTTTACCTAATAAATGTATTGATATCAATTCAACAAGAACTAAAAAAGATAAAAAAGGAGGAAAACACGAGGTGACAGACAAGTAAGGTTGGGCGAAAGGTGTACACGAGAGCGAAATGACTCTCGATGAAAAAGATGTGTGATTTTTTATATTTTAAAAAAGATTAAAAATATATACATTAGACAATCTACTCAACCTACTTTAATTCCATTATCTTACTAATTTATCTTGCCAATGCCTTAATACTCCTACATTCATTTGGAACTTAAAAACATAAGTAAAATGAAAGATACAAAGGAAGCGGGTGTGAGGGATGGAGATGTTGGGTGAGATGGGTTCATGTGAGGAGGGGAAAGGGGTAGTGAACGAAAAAAACTACTTATAAAGGAGGAAAACATGATGGGGGATGGGTGGTGTTTGGGTGGGGGGACATATGAGAGAGCAAAAATGAGAAGAAAAATATCAACAAAAAAAATGTATGATTTTTATATTTTGAAAAAAGAATGAAAAATATAAATAAAAAATTCTACTCAATCTATTTCAATTCCAATATTAATTTACCTTGCCAATGCATTTCACCCATTTCTTAACTTTTAGCTAGTAACAAAACTCCTTGTACATAGAGATCATCAAACATCAAAGGGTAAAAGTGTAGCCATTTCAAAGTGTCGGTTGATACCAAATCAAAGATGCATCAATAATCGTTCACTCAAAAATGTCAATACTTGTGATCAAATGTCGTAGTACTCATACATGAATATTCCAATAGTAGTATTCAAAACTAATCAATTACCAATAAAAAAAGTTATAAAATTATTAACTATTGATACATTTATTATCAATCTTTAGAACTCCATCATGATTAATAATAGAAAGATCAAGTGTACATAAAATGAAATGGTCGGCTATGCACCAAAAATCATTTTTGTTTTTTTTTTTTTTTTGCTCTATAGAGCTCCAAAAATACAGTGATTTTTTTTCAATTTTGTATGCTGTTTTCGATTACAAAACATATAGATCGTGAAGAACAAATGTTGAAAATTTGAACAAAATCCATTGTGTTTTCGATTTTTCCAATTTTGATCAAAGGTGCATTTTGTTTCGAGGATAGCCGCGTCCCAAATGAAATGTACACTTATTAGAACAATCATATTTATCCTAGAATTTAAAACACAAGATAAAAAACAGTGGAAGAGAGGGAAGGTGGATGACATGGGCTATGGAAGAGGGACAGTGAATGAAAAAAGCTTGGTTCAAACCCATAGTTTTCAGTCCCCATGTTGTTGCATTCGTTGTAGGGCCCAACCAGGTTGTCCACAACCTACTTCATTTGCAAATCAAGTATTTTAGCAATGATTAGGAAAAAATTAAGGAATTTTTATTGAAATATCTTCCCTCCCTTTTATCGTAGGGTGCACTTGCAGACACTTGTCGGTGTAGTGGGTTGTACAAATAAAAAACAAAACCTAACCGTACATAAAGGCTCTAGGAAAAGAGAGCCTTTTACATTGAAATATCATAAACGTTGATTAAGAAAGGCCCATACAACGAGAATCTGCATTGAATGCGCACAAGAGAGTTTTGCACGTATCCTGACTTTCTTATCACTCCGCCCTCTTAATTCCACCTAATATCCATTTATAATACGCAATTTGTTCATATTAACAACGCTAACCTTCTTAGATAGATACCTTCTCTTTTATAAATCTCATTGAGGGAATCCTGGCAGAAACAAATCTTAAAATCCATGTTCTTCTGCAGGAGAAAGAGAAATAAAATAAGAGCCCATCTGCTCACTGTGCTGTGCTTTGCTGTTTGAGCACAAGTGTTTTGCAAGGTAGGCTCATCTCATCTCATCTCATCCCTTTGCCTTTGCCTTTGCCTTTGCCTGGCCTATGGCTTTGCACTTTCTTCCAATGGACTAGTAATTAAAAGCAAGGTGGGTTTGAGAACAAAGAGGAGGAAAGGGCAAAAAAGTATGAAAGTAAGGAGGCTCGTGGCTCACCCGGGGGCTTTGGAGCTCCGTCACCAATGCAGGAGAATAACAACACCCAAAATCCACCATAACTTCTCCCATGGACACCACGAACATATAACAACCACAACATAAAAAGAGCATCAAGTACACAAACTTCTCATCATTACCATTCAACTGCAATCTTATTATGGAAACACCACAGTCCTTAGATACCTTGATCTCTATGGTAGCGCGCCCAGGTGAATGAATCTCCCTTTTTTACCCTTTTTGGCTAGGCAACCTTCATAGATTCTTGTGTGCTGGCTCTAGATTCAATTGTGTAGAAGCTATTTGATTCAAAGTGTTTTTCAATTGTATGAAGTTTATATCTCTGATTATTCTAGGTAGTCCATTATCCATCATCATGATTATTCTAGGTAGTCTATTATCCATCACCAAAAGAGGTGAAGAAAGTGAAAAAAATTCCAAGATCTTTCATTTTCTATTGCAATAAGAATCACAAATATAGAAATGGCCTGTTTTTCAACTGGGTTTTCAGCAGCGAGTCTGTTTTCTTGACACAGTTTTTTATTGGCTCAAGTGACTGCAATTTTTATTGCCCATACGTCATTTCTGGTTCAACAGATATCTTAAATGGCTTCTTTTTCACCAGATGCCATCTTTTTCTAATGACCCATTTCTCACTACCAACGTAGTCAAATTTATGTCTTCTACTACCGATGTTAGAAATTCTCTGCTCATTGGGTTTTTCTGTTTCAATATGAATTGTTTGTGTAGAGGAATTTGAAGAGGAGCAGTACAGTTGTAGAGGAATTCATGAGAAGATGGAGGAGATGACAGGAGATGAGGAGGAGATGAGATGTCAGGAGATGAAGAAGAGGAGGCTGAGTGTGCAGCAGGTGAGATCTCTGGAGAAGAATTTTGAGGTGGAGAACAAGTTGGAGCCCGATCGGAAAATGCAGCTGTCAAAAGAGTTGGGTCTTCAGCCAAGACAGGTGGCTGTCTGGTTTCAGAACAGACGTGCCCGATGGAAGACTAAGCAGCTTGAGAGAGATTATGGTCTCCTCAAACTCAATTATGATGCCCTCAAATCTACCTTTGATGCCATGCACAGAGAAAACCAAAAACTCACTGCTGAGGTCTCTTTCTCTCCTATACTTCTCTTTCTAGTCTTTGAACTGCACTTTCTAGTGATGCTAAAAGATTTTTTAGGCTCTCATGCATTTGCTAACCACATGTAGAAATTTTGATGACATATCTTTCTTTCTTTTACAACTGTTAATTCTCTTTTATTGTTGAAGATAGTTTGTGATTCTAAATGTTGATATAGAAACTTTTATACGGTTGAATTTCAGAAATTGTCATTCAAAAACTATTTTGACAAATATATGTTAGACCTGTATCTTCAGATTTCAATTGAGTCATCTCTTATTTCCAACAATAGCGTTTTAGAAACATTTATAGAAGCTTTCTGCCAAGCAAATAACTGTGTCAAATATATGTGGATGAAAGAGTCTTGTAGTTTCTAGAGCCCATGCCATGTTAAATGCTTATTAAACTGTGTACAATTTGTGCACAATTTTTCAACATAAATGTTTTAGATCATAAATTATTAGGATGAAGCAATAGCTAGAGAGTAAAAAAATGATAGATCATGTACATTGACATACATCATCAAGATGAAGCAATAGTTAGGGAATAAAAATGATGATAGATCACCTACTATGATCGGAAAGTCGATGATGATTAAAAAATTTACACAATTTAATCTAGAAATACAAGAATTTTACCAGCGAAATCTATTACAGTACCATTTGGTGTTCTTGATCTGCATCTTCCTTTGTAAATGTGATATTTTTTTGTTTTGATTTTTTTTGTTTACAGCTGAGCAGTGTGAGAAAGAGAGTGGAGGACGCAGCAAAGAGGAAAGGGAATATTTGTGAAAGGGATGGGGACAGTAATGTTGAAACCAAGCCAGGGATTAGGGCAGTGGCGATGAAACAAGAAGACTATGAAGAAGAAGAAGGAGGAGTAGGGGGGCTTGTGGAGGGGAAGGTAATGAATGGGGTCATTGTTTTCAACGAAAGATTGGAGGGATCGGAGAGTGACAGCAGTGCAATACTAAATGACAATGGAGGGGGAGGTGCAGGAGAAAATAACAGTCCCCATACAATTGATAGCTACATCTGTACCACTTCCTCTCTCAAATACGGTGCATCACATAATATGCAGCCTTCTGCCAGTCATGATGATAATGATAACAAAAGCAATGCAGAAGGTCTAATGGAGGCTTTAAGAGCAGGAAATACATCTTCTGCTGTAGAATATAATCCACAGCAATGCTTTAGGATTGATGAACCGGAGGAATCTTGCAACTTATTCAATGTTGATGACACAGCTGCTGCCACTCTTCCATGGTGGGAGTGGCCGTGATCATTCAAACAATAGCCGTGCCTATTTCTATTTGTTTGTTACATCGTGATGAACACAAGAGAAAAGAAAAAGAAAAAGAATTCCGCCTGGCTATCATTTTAATAAGTAATTTTATAATAAAGTTCTCCTGATCCACAAAAGTACTATTCTGCTGTACTGATAATCTTGTTTGTCCATCACTGGGCATCTTGGTACCCAAACAGTTTTGTAGGATTCGTATCAATATTCTTTTCCAGTGGGATGTGCTCTCTCTCTCATCTTTATTTATTTAAAATTTATCAGACTTCTACAATCTATTTTTGAAGCAAGATTTGTTTCTGGATTAGATATGTATATTATTTTTAGCATCAATGTTTTGGATCACACTCTATGATCTATCATCAGAATTAGAGAATGCAAAAATAGAAAGATAATCTTTATTTATTTGTTTGAGCCTATTTATGTTAGGGGTCAGTGCAGAAGGATCCTTTCTGTATTCTACTTGGTGTATTTCTTACAGGCCAAGATTTATATCTTTAAATTAGCAGAATACATTAAAAATCTACAGCTTCATCCTCTCTGTGATGATTTTCTTTTCGATTCAACCAGTAATTTTGGTAATGACCCTTTCTTTTTCTGGGAAGGATTCTAATGTTTATATCATTCATGTTATGAGCACAAGATTTAGGGACTGATGATTTCATTAAAAGTGATGGACTGATGGACTGAGAGTTATCTATTTGAAATACCATTTTAAGATCTTATCTCTTGAAGTTATAGATTGAGAGGTATCTATTTACAATACGATCTTAAAGATATATATATCATTCATGCTAATCATTTTAGGAACACGAAAATAGGCACTGAGATGTTTTCATTGAAACTAAAGGATTGAGAGGTATCTGTTTGAAGTACCATATTAAGATATTATTTCTTAAAGTGATAGATTGAGAGGTATCTATTTGCAATAAGATCATAAGATCTTATTTCTTAAAGTGATGGACTGAAAGGTATCTATTTGAGATCATCTCTTCTACCATATTTTCTAATATTTTGAATCTTAAAAGATAAATTAATCAAGAAACATACTATTACCAAGTATAATTAATTAGTTTATATTTCATAAGTAGTAATACTTCACCAATAATGATTAGCTAAAAAGACATCACTCGCTTAAAGCTTTCCTCATAATGCAAATGTGATCTCCAAAGAAATAAGACGCCATCATATTATCTTGCACTCTGAATCATTGTAAAGGTAGCTTCCTGCAAATGGGCTGATGCTCTTTCTACGGTTGCTATACAACTGTCCTTCAAATTTAGGCTCCTGATGAACAATTAAACTAAAACTATGATGTTGCTATTAAAATGTCAGAACTTATTGGTGAATAAAAACAAATGAATTGATGTTTGAAAGTGACTGGCAGTTGAAGGGCACCGTGGCAGTACAGAGTTAAATTGCAGGAATATGATGTGATGAGATTTTGGAAGTGTTATGCCAACCTAATCAATTTGCAGGTTATGCGAAAGAAAAAGAATGTGGAAGGATTAAAGCTGCAGAAATATTGTACTGGACACTGTACATATACATAGCTCTATGGGATAAACCCCACGCTATTTGGATTTAATCTCTGCATCTTTCACTTTTGAGATTTGCGTGACTGCAACAAATTCCTTAAAAAAACAAAGTTGATAGCAGAAGCAGCTTTTCATAATCTGATTTTCGCATGAGACGTGTGTATTAGCTTCACCCAAATATTACTGCCTGCTCTCTCGTCTTTCTACCCAGCAACTAAAATGTTCGAGACTGTCAACGACGAGGCTGGTAAATCTAGTTTTAATTTATAAAGACTGATTCAGTCGAGGCAGGTAAATCAGTTGACTAATGATAAAAGTATTAGAGAAAAAAAATTAAAATTTAGAGATTTATATATGGGTTATTATTAATTTTATTAGAATAATTAAACATTCATCATTAGATCTATAGAACCAATTGAAATTAAAAAAACACTGTTCAGACAATAAGAAAAGGAGATAAATTGGGATCACCTAATAACATAGTTTATTTTGAATGAGAAAAGAAAGTCAAAGATGCAAGGGAGTTAACTTCAGAGATAAATTGGGATTACCTAATAACATAGTTCACTTTGAATAAGAAAAGAAAGTCAAAGATGTGAGGGAGTTAACTTCTCAACATGAATTCCATATTTAAATTCATATTACTTAACCCAATGAGCCTATATTACTTATTCAAATTAGTCATCTATGACACATCATCCATTCTTACTTAGAGGGCACACATAACAAATGGAAGATGGCAATAAACAACACACTCTATTGATAGTGTCTTCTTAAACTTCAAGCATCTTGAACACATTTGAACAATCTTAATCTTCAAATAAGAGGCTTAGTGGAGATGTTAATAATGACATTTGACCTTCTATCCATTAATATGAGAAATAAATCATTAGACCTTGTAGATGCATTATTTAATAAAACATCAATGAATCTCAAAGTAGTCAAACTACATTGTAAAAATGGAGTGAAGTACATTCAATAATAATATTTACACAATTAATAATTTGTCAAAGTACATGTCAAGAAATCTACCAAGTTGATCAAACTAGCACCAACATAATCCCAACGAGACAAAACGTCATATACTTGAAGATAATCATCTCCTATCAATGAAGCTCAAGATGTCAAAGAACTATTTGAATGCTAAAACTAAGATCTAGGAGGTCTTTCATGATGTCAAAACACACTATAGAAGATTATCCATACGCAAGGAATCAATCAACATAATTGCCAAATTTCCCACTAAACTAGGATATTTAGTTCTTTGATGCACTATGATAACTATCTATTAGATTAAAATCACACTTTCTCAAACAAAATCAAATATAATACTTGTAATTTTAGATGACTCAATTATAATACTAATCTACAACTCTATAAAATATAGGAAAAATGACCTCCAAGAAAAGAAGACATACCATCACTAAAGCATTATTGTTAAAATCTCCCATGTTTCAAATTGAATAGTTAAGATATCCATTATGTTATGATAAAAACATGCCAAGTACAAATAACTAACTATCTAAGCACCCTTTCATTCTCTCATCTAGTTAAATAACTCAAATATCACACACCAATACAACATGAAAACTCACTAGATAAAATCAATAGCCCCAACCCCATCTAGCATAGTATTAACTGTAAGGAAACTTGGCAACAAAGAATATAACCGTTTCCACATAACCCATAATAGATCTGAAATAAACACGGAATTAAAATCCACATGCAAGAGAATAGACAACATAACCACAACATTGTGACACAAGATATAGCCTGGGAAACCCTCATTGAGGGAAAAACCCAGCCTCCAAAAGCATCCATCACCATGTATTATTTAGCAAAAAATACCATTGCCATACATCCATGGAAGCCTTCATGGCCATAGCCACAACTAAGCAAACTATGTGAACAAACATGAATTCACACATCCCATGCCATGCTTCCAACCTTCACAAATGCTCCCTTGGCTAACCTATCAAGCCTTGTCCCGCTCGACTCTTGCCTTTCTTTTTTCTTCTTGTCACTCTCTCTCTACAACAACTACCCTTGTGGCTGCTTATATAGTAGCAAGTCCCACAAAACCACCAAGTGGTATTACATAAACCATGTGCTACCTAACCCACTGACCCCACATTTAATATTGGGCATTTAATTCTTTTCCCCAATATTAAATAATTACATGAAATATTTTTACAATGTAACAATACAACTCATCAAGAATATTCCATGGGAATCTTTACATGTTGCACGTCCATCTAGGTAGAACATTACATAATAAAATAAAATAATAAAATAACAATATTATGCAATGTGTGCAACACCCATTATCTCAACATTAACCATGTATTGATCATGTCCTCAAACCAAAGAATGTGTGTAGTTGTCTCCATGAAACAAAAAAAAAGTTGAATCACGTGTGTGTGTATATATATATATACTACTACTACTACTTTGATAAACCAACTATAAATTCATACCTAGGTATCATAAATACACATAGTCCCAAAAGATTTCACCTTCCAATTTATTTGGATGCCCATAAAATCACACCCTGAATCTTAGGCTCCTATAAGTTATTAAAAAAGTATATAATATTATTTCTTCTCATTCAAGTGAAAAGAAAACTAGTCCATTTATCTAGTATGCTATAAATTTTGTCCATCCCTTATTTAAAATTCAAAATCTATGTTTGTATGCAAAACATATGACTTTTTAATCATTTTGGAGAAATTTTGATCAAAGACACCAAATTCTAGATGCAAATAGAAAAAATCTAATAACTAAACCTATACCATTATAGAGTTCTTGGAGAGATTTTTTTATGGCTAATAAACTTGTCAAAAATCCTTTATTCTTGGTGAAGTTACAACCTCTTGAAGAATGTTACTCTTTTAAGCAAAAAAGAAGAAGAAGAAGTCATGTTTGATAGAGACTACTAGATACTATTTCCTATAACAATAGTGAATGGGAAAATAGTGGTGTTGACAAGATGATGGTGTTGGTTTGGTGGTACATAAGTATGTTTTAGGTGACATCTTGCAATTTGTCGATAACGTGGTTCAACAAGTTATTAGATCAAATTTTATTATTTAAAAATATAAATTTTTAAGTAATCTCATAGGAGATTATCTTATCCTAAGTTAAGGATTAGGATCAAGTCTTTTCTTTGCAAGTAGCTGGTCATCAATCGAGGTCCATCAAGTTTCCAACCAAGGCCTAGCTTTCAATGATAATTATAGTCACCATTGATAACAATTGAGAATACAAGAGTTTACAAAAATATACTTTTAATAAGCTACTATAAAAATATGTTTATAATAAGCTACTATAAAAATATTATATTTTAAAATTTTTAATTTCTATAATGGCTAAAATAGATAAATTTTTATGGATGTATTTTTCTCTTAAGCCTCTTACATCTAATGGTGAGGTATATTCAATCTCAAGGAAGTTTTTATTAGAATATTCCTACAAAAATGCTAATGGTAAACACCTAGAAAAAAACCCTTTCTATCAATTGTTTTCCAAAACATAGATCTACATAAATAACCACAAATCCATAGACTATAAAACCTAAAATTTATATTCTCACAACCTTCTCAAAATATCATGTACTTTGAATTCTCTAAAACCTCTCCAACATTTCTTCATGGTTTTAACATTAATTCGTCAAGTTTACTCAAACAAGGTTTAAAAGAATTATGAAACTCTCACACAAAATTTAACTATGGTACAACCATGATTCTAATTTAACATTTGCAAGGGAAATTTATAATTTGAACAAGCTATTTATAAATAACCATAATAAGTAAAAATCATGTATTTAAGCTTAGGTAATGACCATAATGCAAAGGTCAAAGGAATATCTCAAGATTACGCAAGATATTGTTGGAAAAATGGTTGAAGCGGTCCCCTAAGAATTTTTGACAAGGGTTTAATCACCTCCTGTGTTCTATAAGTTGAGTGTTTGTATCAGGCATTGATAGATTGGTCTTTTGGTGTAATGGTGATCCTACTCTAACAAGTGGTCTTAGAGCTTGGTCACAAGTTCGAATCCTTAGACCCTCAAGTAACGTTGAGGGGGATGTTGTTGGAAATTTTATTTGGTGCTCCCCTCAAGATTTGTGACAAGGGCTTAGCTGCCTCCTGTATACTATAAGTTGAGTGGTTTTATCAGACATTGATAGATCAATCTTTTAATGTAACAAAAACCCCACTCTAACAAGTGGTATTAGAGCTTGGTCACATGTTCAAATCCTTAGATCCTTGGCTAACGTTGAGGGGGAGATTTTTGAAAATTTGTTCAGCTCTCCAAGGTCTAGATGTACAATTAAAACTTTTCACAACTTAGTGAACCCATATCCATAAAACATTTTCATCATATGCATCCATTAGATTATGTAATCACTTAAACTTGTAGGTTACTATCAAATCAATTTACAAAAATGTAAACATGAAACATAACAAATTCAATAACACATTGGACACAATGGTTTAATAGGGAAATTTGGGAAAACCACCAGTAACATGCTACCCATTCCCACTCTTCTAAAGTGATGCCCTGTGAAAGACCAACCCTGTTAAAGGTTACAATACACAAGTAATGTGAATCGATTAAAGGATTTTAATCACCTTGTTATGAGTGAGCCTTGTTAGAGAACTTTAGATGATTTACTTGGAATGTCACCCGGTTAAAGGATTTACAAATGATTGTTAGGTCAACCTTAATCCAAAGGATTTACCCTAGACTAATACAATGATTAGAGAGTAACAATGATGCTTGATCTAATAACAAATTACAACTTCATTTGCAGATTACAAATCTCTATTTTTTCCTTCATTTTGCTTATCTTTCACACTCTTTAGCTCGAATAGCTTGGTCACCCTTTAAGAATCCATTCTCTTAAGCCTTCTTGCTTTATTTTCCAATGCAATCTCTTCTCTTAGGTCATGAATGAAACAAATACCCTAGACTCCTTGTCTTCCTTAGGTTCTCACACATCAACTCTTCCTTCTAACCAACCATCTCTATAAATAGAGAATTAAGATATTTTTTTGTTTCAACCTCCATCGTCCATTAACGGGTTAGGTTACATAAGGTAGGATTCAATGAATCTACCCCTCATTTCATTTCATTCCTTTCTAGAAACTTCTCCTTCAATCCTCTTTGAATTTACCTCAAAATGGTTTATTTTGAATTTTGTGCCACTAGCCCATCAATTTATCTTCCACATGGTTCACACAATCCAAGAAAATGAACTTGTTAGCTCAGATTCATCGAATTCTTGATCTTTCTCATAATGCTAACACTCAGCATTAACTAGCTTCTGATGCTTGACATCTACTATGTTTCTTGACATTCACTATCAAAATACTCGACACGAACTAAAGTTTACTAGTGCTCGACATCAACTAAACTTTACTTGGCTTACACTAAAATTGACTTTGCTTGGCTCCAACTATTCTTTTTTTTCTCAGCTTGCACTAAATTTTCTTGGCACCTACTGTACATTTGATCAAGCTTGGTAGAAAAACTTCATTTAGCTTGTTCTTCTAAACTTACTCAGTATAACCAACCTTTGCAACCTTTAGTATATTATAAATGCACCATAATATGACTGTCTTAACTAATCCTTGTACTCTTTTTCATATCATAACTCAACCTTTCCTCTAGGTGCTATTGTTACCTCATTTGATCAAATCCTTTTCATCAATCAAACAAATGATATGACTTAAATCATATAAGCAATTGTCTTATCAACAAGTAGCAGGTTTGACATCAGTAATAAAACAATGATTGAAACACATTTATCATACTTGTATCAATCTGTTTTTAACACATTCTTCTCATTTTCCATCTCATATCTAATTCATGCATAAACTATAAAATTAAATGCTATAACATGTAGATCTAACTATCAATCACATGCATGAAATGAAAACACATGACACCAAGATTTGGTTACCCATAAACCCTCCAAGGTGAAGGTGAAACTAGGGTGGAGATGACACCCACAAATCTATTAGAATGGGGTTATTGTTGCCCTAAAAGATCGATCTGTCAATGCCTGATAAAACCACTCAATTTATAGAACACAAGAGGTAGTTAAGGCCTTGTCATGAATCCTGATGGGAGCCCTGAACAAATTTCTAACAATCTCCCTCTCAGCATTACCTAAGGGTCTAAGGATTCAAACTTGTGACCAAGATCTAATACCACTTGTCAAAATGGGGTTTCACTTGCACCAAAAGACCAATCTATTAATGCCTAATACAACCACTCAATTTATTTTTTTATCACTTATGATGATCTACCCCATGAGGGGTTTTCCCTATTCAAGGATACTAAGACTGTTAGGTCTTACCTTGTGAGAGGATTTTACACTTACAATAAAGTAAGGACTCGGTTAAGAGATTTATAAAAGGTCTGTTAAAACCACTCTATTATGAGATTACTCTTGACTCGGTTATAATTTAGTACTTGATCCTTTGGTTTGCACTCTATTGCTGATTGCAGATCTCCTCTCTTTAATTCTAATATGATCTTCAATATGATATATCTTTGTTCTTTCCTTCACTACTTGAAAAGGTCACTATCTTTGTTCTGCAATATAAAAACTTAACTCTTTTGTCTTCTTCACAATGTTCACACTTTCACACTTAGATCTACTTTGTGATCACACACATATCTTACTCTCTCTTTTACTATATATAAAAATAGGGTTTAGATCTATCTATTTAAATACTTCTAAAGAGTTTTCTAGATGCTTCCCTTTTTGCCTCTTCATCTGATTTGTTGATCATCACCCATAGGGATCTATGATCCATGTCATAAATGCACAATTAACACTTTAATAATCTCTACAAATATTAAATGTCATGTCCATGTCAGCTTGAAATAGTTTACCTCAAATTTGGTATCATTTCTGACTTGAATGCCAATTTTGTGTTGCTCGACATTGATACTCAACATTCACTATTCTTGTTGTTGTAGCTTGAACTCTACTATACTCAACACCTTCTATGTAACTCAACATCAATATGCAAGAAAAGGATGCAAATATAAGACCAATATTGATCAAAATTCAGTCCATGTTAACCCCATACATGGAAGTTTTTAAGAAGGAAGTAGCCTTTACAGAAACATTGTTGAAGAAAGATTCTCATTTTTCTACACAAGAAGGTGTAGGAGATATGGCAACAAATCTAGAAATACGAATTCAATCTTTAGATATAGCCAATGACAATTTGGATTCCTCTTTGGGAATCATAATGGAACTACATAAGCCATTTTTGGACAAATACATGATCAGTGTACCACCCAAATTACATAAGTGTCAAAAAAGGGGGATTTTGAAGATTTTGGAAGAATTTTGTTAAGGAAGATATCTACTGAGAAGGAGTTACGGGAATGAAATGAAGTATCTACTCAGGGGGAGTAATAAGGAATGAGAGACAACATTTTTTTCAAATTTTGAAATTTTGAAAATTTTTATATAAGCTAAATAGAGATGACATCATATTTGACTTATGCATAGAAGAAGACTGTATATGCTGTTGGGGTTTTAAAACTACTAGGCAACAAAAAAATTGATACCAAGATGCATAGATCAAATCTTAGCCTAAGGGTTAGCTACTTCCTATATTCAAATGAGAATTCTTTAGATCTAGATCCAACATTAACGGAATCACAACAGTTCTCTACACTTCAAGCTTTGCAAGGCTTAGGCGGGTGCACCTTAGGGATGAAATGATTGGATGCTTGATATTATCTTTACAATTTACTCACTAATATTCTTTTCTTCAAAAATCTATCCCTTATAGCAGAAAAAGTCATAATTCTTCTTAAATTTGCAAATAGCTCTTGACTACAATACCTAACTATGACACACAGAGAACTATTCCAAAAAAGTGTTGACCAAAAATTTTAATCTTTAAATAGCAAAGTAAAATTTGATTTGATTTTAATTTTATGCTTTATGCAACCCCATGATTTCTTCAATATGCAACTGAATAGATGATTAGTGCCCTATCCATTCGTATTTAGAGTCTACCTAGCAAACTTTGACCTAATTAAATTCCTCACAATCAATTATATCATCAATTAACCCTAAACCCCATTCTTATGAATATTCTTCTTACCAATTTATTGAAGCATTTACTTAATTTCCTGAATTAAAAGAAATAAACATACAACATATCCTAGTCGCATTAAATGACATAAACCTTTCTCATACAATCCCAACATAACCAACACATAAAAATGGAGACAAATTTTAGAGAAAATAGATATGGAAGAACATTCCTTTGATATTAATTATCCTTGAAAATCATACAATACTAGTATAAACTCAAAAATACTTAAAGATGTGACAACTTATTATTCAATGTTTACTTGTATTCTCAGATTTGCAGATGAATACATAATAGAAATTGACATCAAGATTGACTGGACCTAATGCAAATAGCATAACACTAAAAATTACATGGATTTTGGACCTCAACTCCACATCTTGAAAATCCTTTTATAGGAAGGATTGCAACAAGCTTCAGATGGGAGGACACTTGTCAAAATTGTAATGGAAAGCAAAATACAAAGATCTTTTTCATTTAGTTACATTCAAACATTCTTTCTATCTGGATCAAAACTTTGGATACAATTGCAAAAATAGCAAGTGGAACTTATCAGTAGGTATCCTTAGCATCTTTCTATTGGTCTTTAAGCTCCTGTCACTTTCTTTGCTTTATCTTCATTCCTTTTGCCTCTAACTGCATCCTTGCATTGCCTAGTCACTATCAGTGAATGGTATAGCTTTGATATCTGCAATGACCTCCTAGATGACAATGTTAGTATCTACATTTGGCCATATGACATCCCAAATGATATCTAAGTCACCAATAGTCTTATTTCACTTATTATTAGTTATGGGCTTTAACTTTCTTGTGACCTTATTGATATCTGATTCTATTCTAAACATAAAATCAATCATGTCATAAACAACTATTACATCTGTCTCATTGTTGCAGTAGGCCACAAACCTTGGATGGCTCAAAATATCCTCAAAAGAGGAGGACCACTCTTGTCATTCCTTGATCACTCCATCAACATCTAAGATGGTAAGAATAAAATTAAGGGTCCCACTAGCAATTTTTTTCATCTTACCTTGTATTAATTGCATTTTTCTTGAGAAAAAACCATGCAATTATTTCACTTTACTAATCATCTTTCCTACATTAATAATCAGTGCCTTAGGTAGCTCCTTCTTTTGGGTAATTAAAGGAACCAGATTATTAAAGAATTGTGTATATGCTCCCCATGTTGTAAACTGAGGAAATAACAAAGCTAATGATTCTTAGCACTAGTACTTAGCTCCTTGCAGTGAGATTTAACTACTATGCACATTCTAGGACCCAATTTGCAAAGCACCTGTCTTGTGCATCATCAAGCTCTAAATTGTCTTGATTTCTACTTCTTTGGATCCATCTCATTCATCAATGTCCATATATTGGCTTCGTCCCACATTTTTTGCATCAACCTTTGTTTGGATTGCTTGGTCCTTTACCTCTATAACATATCTTGCAACATTTCTAAGGTTTTTTGTCTCTTCTTCTAGGGAAACCACCCTCTATTATAGGACATAAGTTCTTTTCAATTCTTCCTCATAATTTTTCCTTGCATCAATAGATATGCTATATGTTTGATACAATCATTCTTCTAGCATGTCCATTTTTCTCTTCCCCATCATGAGTGATGTTGTGTTTTGCAAGTTATGAATATCATCATTGAATATAGTAGTGACATTCTAAAATATCACATTACCTTGTGAGAATTCTTTTATTTCCATGAGAGCTAGCTTATTTCCCTCAAGAGCCAAGCTCCATATAGCCATGGTCTTGCTGTCAATGTTAAAACTAGAGCCATGTAAGTCCCCAGAGATGTTGGTTTCTTCAAAACACATTGACTTATCTTGTTTCCTAATCTGATCTAACATGAAGGATGAGCTAAGCTCCCATTGAGGAAAAAAAGTATACCACTTCTAGCTACAAGCTCCCTAGCTTCCTCTGTTACAAGGCTCTCACTGCTAGGATCATAATCCTGCAACCTCTGCACCAACTCTATAGTTTTCTCAAGTGAGTCACCTAGTTGCAACTATAAGGTATGCTCATTCTACTTAACCTTGTATAGGAAAGACTTGAATTCATCTAATTTGATGAATTCATCATCTTTCATGAACTCTTGAGCTTGTATGATCCATTCATCTAACATCTAAATTCATAATTTAGTCTTGTTTGGGATCTTCTCATGTTCCCCAACCCATTTTAAGAAGAATTTGTGCCTTATTATATCAAAGAATTTTGATCCTTTTGGCATAATCTGTAATGCCTTTCCTTTGACCTTGTCAGGGATCTCAATAATTTTCTATCTCTTCCTTCCCTTTGCCCATGAATAACTCTCTGGTTGGTCATCTTCAACCTTAATGGTCATAACATCCTCATGTTGAGGGATTTTTGTCCCTACTCTATCTCTAATCTCAACAGGCACTTGTGCCATTATCTGATCAAAATTGTCTAGGCACCTATTATATCCATCTAAGTAGGCTCCCTAGTGGTAGAAACCCTTAAATGATGGATCAACTACCTTCATGGCTTCTTCAATCTTCATTATCCTACTCCATATTTGGGTTCTATCTCTACATACATATGTCTCTAGACAATTCATGTTGTAGTCCTCTTCCCAACTAGGCTTGCTGATAGGGAGAATATATTTTCTCATTTGTTTCAAAGCATGCCTCACCAAATCATTTGGATCATAGGTTCTAGTGGGAGCTGAGGGAAGTTTGAATTCTCCCATACATTGGTCAATCTCCTCTATGACATATTTTCCTATCAAAACGTCTCCTATCTTTGTATTCCTTGCTACAAATGAGCCTCTCTTAATAGTAGGGCCTAGTTTCTCTTTATTCAACATAAGAATTTGCCAAAATAATTCTAGTTGGCCTAATCTCTCAGGGATATATTTTGGCAATACATGTGGGGGTTGTGGACACCCAAAAAACCTTATAATTAAGAAATTAAGAAATTAAAAAAAAAACTAGCCCAAACATGGCTAAGCACCTTATCCCCATTTGGGCAAGCAAATGGTCTAATTAACATCCTTACACCTCTAAGTACTCTTTTAGTTATATCTACTAGCGTGCTTGTAATAGGGAAAAAAATCATTATAAAAAGCAATAACACTAGCATAGGGATAAAGCCTTTTCCAAAAGTGAGTCCACATCTCCCAATAGGTAGGTTCTCTCCATTATCTTTAGTGGCTTCAATGAAGTCCGGACTAATATGCCCTATGTTTCTGTATAGAATGATATGCATCAGCAGTGAGTAGTGGAAGAATATGAAATTCCCAAGTTCTCCATTCTAAGTAGCCACTATCTCATCATGTATCCTATTGATGATATACTCCACAAAATCATACCCAATATTATGATTTGGATCTTGAATATCCAAAGCAATGATATATATGTAGCCTAGGGCATAATTTGTTCCATCAATTCCTATCACCTTGTTTATCCCAAAGATTGTGTATTTGAAATACTTGCAGAAGAATTCAAGTGGCATTAGGTCCCCTACCTTCTTTGGCATTTCACCGTTCTCTAGTTTTGATTTAGAAATGTGCCTCTTTGTAACATTTCCAATAAAGAAACTCTCTAAATTTTTAAAAGTTTCATTCATCTTCTCCTTTTCAATTTCCTTTGTCATAGGCCTTCCTAGGTCAAAAACCTCAATGAAGGTCTCCCTATCCAATCTGTATAGGATACTCATATCTTTTCTGTGAAAAGCTTTAGTCATTGGATTGTAGGGTTTGATCAATGCCTTTATCAGATCAACATCCATTGTGACTTTTGACATTATCAATTTTTCCATATTCCTAACCCATGGGTTATAGATAGGTGATTTTTCATACCTATTATGATGGAAATACCAGAAAGTTCATTTCCATTTGTATCTAGTAAAATGGCATCTCAACAGAAGAAATATGTATATCTAAAAACATGTGCATTCAAAGTCTGAACATTAGAATACCTTGGAAAACAAATATACCCATTCTTCTACATATATTGTTGCTAACTTCGGCTTCGCTTGTTCTTGTTAGGATTCTTCCACATCAATTTGAGTTATGATCTTACCCTCTTCTTGTGTCATGACTTTTGCAAATTGATTCTTTACAATAAACTTTACCAACTTCAACTTTTGAAAGCTCTAAAAATCTTTGTAAGCTCTAGAAATTTCTTAGCTCTAGATTATGCAAAATAATGTAACTCAAAATATTGTTATATCAACTTATTAATAAAGAAAAATTAGTAGAGAAGCATTTATGTCTATTTATGTCAATGTGCATGAAAAATCTCAATTTCTATAGAAGTGCCCAAATCTTCTTGTACTGCCAACTTTTCCAAATTCTTTATGCACTTTTGACAAGGCATCACTTTTAAGTCACAATGAGGGGTTTTGATAGTCACTTTTGCATTAAAAACTATCCTTGTAACCCTATGACTCCCTTTGTTTTCCATTATGTAGTCATCATTTTCCTTAGCACTTAAACATCGGTGACCATGCGATCACAACTTTATATCCTTTTTTTTGCTTTGTAGTTTAGCTACTACACTTGGTTGTTAACTACATGACTAAGCACCTTAGACACTCAACATCTCTTTATTCTTGATCACATAGTCACTTCATAACATTAGCACTTATACTGACTACTTGCGACCATGTGAACTCCATTATCAATCACTAAGTCACAATGTTGTTCACTTTCCAAACTTTGAGGTCTTTATTCATGTAACTATGCAATCAAACATCAAGTGCTATTTGACCTTAAGAATTTTCCAGGTTGCAACTTGGTTCATTTAACAACTTAGCTTTGTGACTATGCAAGCAAAGGAAATTTATACTCTTTACACCCAATTGACATTTCATGGTCTATTCTTACTAACATTTCTTTGACATCAAAACTACATGCTATAGCATACTCTACTCTGATCTCAACTTGTTCACTTGGTCATAGATTACACATTTAATTTTATACTTAGTTGTGCAACCCTATGAATAAGCATTTCAATCTTCTTCACCTGGTCACAATTTATCTTCTCTATTACTTAGCTAACATCATGACTGTGCAATTGAACACTTATTTAATGCTTTCACTTGGTCGTGACCTATAATTTGAACATCCATCTTATCCATGTGACTCAATGATCAAATAAACTCTAGCTTCATAACTTCCTTTTGCTTAGTCACATTCCATTCTACTTAATATGACTTAACTGCCTCGACCATGTGACTCAGAAAAATTTCAAGCATTTTAACTTGGTCGCTCTTTTGTAGTCAAACCTTCTAACTTTTAAATTACCCTCATGACCATGCGATCAAAGGTTTTTCTGAGCTTAGTTTCACAAGGTCACGGTTATCTCTCAAGCTTTACCTTATGATGCCTCGACTATGTAAACATAAGCATTTTCCCAGTCATTGTTATACTTCATTATATCTATCTTATTCAGGCGACTACCTGACTAAGGCTTGATTACCTATTTTGCTCAGTCATGGTATAGAGATTTCTTTAGCATTTATCCTCCATGACTTGATGATCAAAATAATTTTAACTGCTTCACTAATTCATACCCTTTGGTGCAACATTTTGATGGAGAGTCTTGAATGCACGACCAACCTTGGTCACTGGGTCACATACTTTAAATTTTTCACAAGTCTTCATTAAACACCAAAGTAATAAGACAAAATACAACCCTTAGAAATATTTGAAAATTTGACAAGGCTCAAAATGGTGTGGACTTAAAACAAGGGTTTTCACACTAGGGCAATGATTCTATAAAACCTCAAAGAAACCCTAACCACCATAGATAGGCTAATTTTATCATATTTAGGGTTTCAACTAGAGGATTTACAACAAAATCTTAACTACTTACTTCAACACATTTTCACATTAGAATTTTAGAATTTAGGCAAAGTGAAAATGAGGGTCAATAGTGGCTCTATCTAGGGATGATGGATAACTTGTATACATGCAAGAATTTAGAATTTTTGGTAGAAGCAAACCACATACATGAATCTCAAGATGACAACTTTTGAGAGCATGCTTGACTAAGAAGCGAAAAACATAGAGGAAAATACTGTACAAGGCAAACAAACTATACAAGGATATACAAAAATTTATAGAATGCACATGGAACCTTAAACTACTATTCATGGAAATAAATAAGTATTTTAAGCTTATTAGTCATGATTAAAGTTCTAGAATTTCACCAATTAGTTCTCTTATAAAATATGAGTCTTCACCTTTGTTACCATGGATCAATTAAGGACCAAGCCAAATGGGATCAAATTTACCATGCTTTCCCTTGTCTTCAAGTCTAGCATTCCATAACAACACCAACTCTTCAGCCTAGAACTTCCTATCAAATGCTTTTTTGTCATAGAGATACTTCATCTATGCTTGTAACTTTACATTTTGTGCAGAAGCATCCCTCGTTTCATCGAACTATAAAATATCATCCATTCTCAATTGCATATCATCAACAATATCTTCATCATAAATCTGGATGAACTTATACATATCATTTAGATTGTTTTGAGGCAATCTTGCCTAGATCCCATATACTAAATCAAAGGGGACACAACCAATAGCCTTTTTCATTGTTACCCTGTCTACCCATAATGCTAGAGGAAATTTGGAATCCTAGGCTTTCTTATTTCCTTCTAGAATCCTCTTGATGATCTTGAGCAAAATTTTCTTGTTGGATTTAGCCTGACCATTTCCTTGGGGATGGTAAGGTGATGATGTAGAATCAATAATGCCATATTTCTTGTGAAAATTCTTGTATTCATCTGATCGAAAGCACATGGCATTGTTAGTGACAATTTTCTGTGGGCATCCAAATCTAATTATAATGTTATTCAGTATGAAATTGATCAACACTTTTCTTGTTGCATTTCTAGTAGGAATTGCTTCTACCCACTTTGCAAAATAATTAGTGGCAACAAGAATCCAAGAATTCCCTCCACTAGAATTTTTAGAGATTTCACCAATGAAATCAATATTCCACTGCTAGAAAGGTGCTTGCACCTCTACTGGCTTTAATGATAGATTTCTAGAAAATTTCAACTTTCCACTAAATCTTTGACATGCATAACATTTCTTTACTAGCACTTGTGCATCTTTGAACAAGGTAGGCCACCAAAACCCAGAACTAAGGACCTTGTGGGCTGTTGTTTTTTCCATATAATGACCCCCATATACTCCTTCATGCATGTCACTCAAGATATTAATAGATTCCTACTTAATTTATACATTTAAGAAGAATACCTTCCATGTCTCTCCACCATAACTGACCTCTAATAATAAAATATATGATGGCTTGTAACTTCAGAGCTTTCTTCTAATTTTTTGTGAGTCCTGATGGAGCCTTCATATGTTGTAGATAGAAAACTATATCTTTGTACCAATCTGAAGTGTCCATGTCACATAGATCACTCCTATAGTAATCATTAAGTTGGTTAATCTAATTTTCTTCAAGGTTAGCCTCTTCCATCAGTTTAGCAAGGCTTTGCTTTGCCTCCTACATTTTATTATTGAGGGATGTGTGGCTCTGCTCTATCTCTAATCTTCGCAAGAACCTATACCATTATCTAATCAAAATTGTCTAGGCACCTATTATATCTATCTAAGTAGGCTTCCTCATGGTAGGAACCCTTAAATGATGGATCAACTGCCTTCATGTCTTCTTCAATTTTCATTATCCTACTCCATCTTTGGGTTCTATCTGTACATACCTCTATCTCTTGACAATTCATGATACAATCCTCTTCCCAATCAGGTTTGCTACTAGGGAGAGTATATTTTCTTATTTGTTTCAAAGCATGCCTCACCAAATCATTTGGATCATAGGTTCTAGAACAAGCTGAGGAAAGTTTGAATTCTCTCATACACTAGTTAATCTCCTCTATGGCATCTTTTCCTATCAAAAAGCCTCCTATCTTTATATTCCTTGCTACAAATGAACCCCTCTTAATATTAGGGCCTATATACTCTTTATTCAACATAAGCATTTTCCAAAAGAATTCTAGTTGGCATAGTCTCTCAAGGATATATTTTGGCAATACATGTGAGGGTCGTAGACACCCAAAAACCCTTATAATTGAGAAATTTTCAAATAAAAAAACACTAGCCCAATCATGGCTAAGTACCTTATCCCCAGTTGGGCAAGGAAATGGTTTAATTAACATCCTTACACCTCTAGGTACTCTTTCATTTATATCTACTAGCATGTTTGTAATTGGGAAAACAAAATCATTGTAAAAAGCAATAGCACTAGCATAGGGATAAAACCTTTTTCCAAAAGTGAGTCCACATCTGCATAGGCATGTTCTCTCCATTATCTTCAATGGCTTCAATGAAGTTTGGACTGATATGCTCTATGTTTTTGTACATAATGATAAGCATCAATAGTGAGAAGTAGAAGAATTTAAAATTTCCAAGTTCTCTATTTTGAGAAACCATTATCTCATCATGTATCCTATTGATGATATACTCCACAAAATCATACTCAAAATTATGATTTGGATCCTGAATATTGAAAGAAATGATATATATGTAGCCTAGGGCATAATTTTTGCCATCAATTCCTATCACCTTGTTTATCCCAAAGATTATGTATCTAAAATACTTGCAGAAGAACTCAAGTGGCATCATGTCCCCTACCTTCTTTGGCATTTCACCCTTCTCTAACTTTTATTTAGGAATGTGCCTCTTCATAACATTTCTAGTAAAGAAACTCTTGGAATTTTTAAAAGTTCACTCATCTTCTCCTTTTTAATTACCTTTGTCATAGGCCCTCCTAGATCAAAAACCTCAATGAAGGTTTCCCTATCCAATCTACATAGGATACTCATATCTTTGTTGTGAAAAAATTTAGTCATTGGATTACAGTATTTGATCAATGCCTTTATCAGATCAACATCCACTATGACTTCTGGCATTATCAAATTTTCCATATTCCTAACCCATGGGTTACAAATAGATGATTTTGCATACCTATTATGATGGAAATACTAGAAAAGTTCATTTCCATTTGTATCTAGTACAATGGCATCTTGGTAGAAGGAATATGTATCTCTGAAAACATGTGCATGGACAAAATTTGAACATGAGAAGAATCTGGAAGACAATATACCCATTCTTCTACATACATTGGTATTAACTTCAGATTTTTTTTTTCTTGCAAGGATTATTCCACATCAATTTGAGCTACGATCTTACCCTATTATTGTGCCATGACTTTTGCAAATTGATTCTTTACAATAAACTTTGTCAACTTCAACTTCTGAAAGCTCTAAAAATATTTGTAAAGTCTAGAAATTTCTTTGCTTTGGATTATGCAAAAGAATGTAATTAAAAATGTCATTATATCAACTTATAATAGAGAAAAATCAGTAGAGAAACATTTATGTCAATTTATGTCAATGTGCATGAAAAATATTAATTTCTGTAAAAGTGACCAAATCTTCTTGTGCTACCAACTTTTCCAAATTATTCATGCACTTTTGATAGGGTATTACTTTTAAGTCATAATGAGGGTTTTTAACAGTCACTTTTGCATTAAAACCTATCCTTGTGACCCTATGACTACCTTTGTTTGCCATTCCATAGTCATCATTGTATATGAGCAATGTTAGTATGCTAATAGAAACTAAATTTAAATAAAGCTTCTACAAACTAAACAAAATTCATAAACTTCAAGATAGACTAAGATGAGATCTCAATTGAAAATATGAGCCATTAATGGGCTCTCTCAATGAGAAGCTCTCTTGTTGAGTGGCTTTATCTAAATGGATAGGATGTATGCTCAATATGCTTCCAAAGGCTTCAATGGATGATTGTGGATTTTTGGTGTGGATAGATGGCTTTAGTATGGATTTGGCTCTCAAAATAGCATTATAACTTTACTTCATGGATTGTGTTATTTTGCAAAGGGGAAGGATCCAATTTATAGGCAAGAGGCTTGAGAGATTGAGGGCTAAGATGCAAGGATGGGAAAAAGCTCATGGATGGCTCAGATTGCATGAGAAGAGAGCACATGGATTGTGCTTCCTTATATCCAATCAAGGAGTGACACATGTCACATGGTGAGAGGATGGAGGAAAGGGGAAGGATGAGTCAACAAAAGAGGCTCAAGGGATAAAATCTTCATAAAGACCCTCATAATGGCTTGTAAGAGCAATAAAAGGGCTTGGAAGAGTCATTTATGGCCTAGTGGGCTTCATAAAGTTTTATGGTTGAGATATTTTGAGGGAGATGAGAGAAATTTTGACTTGGGCTTGATTAGGAGGGTTTTAAGCTTGCTTAGGCTTGTGCAAATGATTAGAGGATGGATTAGGATGGTTTAGGATTAGCTTAGGGATAGGCAAGTGGATGGCATTTAATGAGGGTGGGTGAAGGAGGAGATATTTGTTAACTTTGGCTTGGGTTAGTAAGTCTTAACCCATGTTTAGAGAATGTGACAAGGTTAGGAGGGGATTAGGATTAGGTTTAAAGACATCTTCTAGAAGAGTCTAGATTTTGGATGAGGATAAAGACTTTCTAGAATAGTCTAGAATTTCCTAGGATGAGGATGAAGACTTTCTAGAAGAGTCTAGAACTTCTTAGGATGAGGATAAATTAGATTTTTAGGAAATAAATAAAGTTTTATTTATTTCAAGGGTTTGGGTTGAGGAGATATTTATTAAAACTTTTTTAATAAACATGAGGATTAATATTTAATCTTAATTAAATATTTTGAGTTGGGATTAGGGGTAGGAAATGATGGGATTAGCCTTTAATTAAAATTAAAGAAGGATTAGAAGATTTTGAAAGAGGTTTAGTGGTCTTAAGGAAATTGGCCAACTTTTGGGCAAAAAATAAATAAATTATTTATTTTGAGATTTTTGGTCAATTTATTAATTAAATAATTAATAAATAAGGAAATAATGTTTAAATAAGATTTAAACATTTTTGGGAGGGATTCCTTAATTAAATATTTTTAATTAAGATAAAGGGATTTAATGACATAAAAATAAATAAATTAATTAAATAAATAATTAATTAATTAATGATGATGTCATCAAGACGTTTTCAAAAAATAAAAATACTTTATTTTCTAAAGGTTTTTAGGTGTCTACATTTTGCCCCTCTTTGATGTGATGCCGCAAGTGGCATGGCATCAAAGATAAGAAAATAAGATGCCCAAGGCTAGAGCAGAAGAGGAGAGAATGGACTGTGAGATGCCCCCTCAAGAAGGCAGCGGGGAGAGAAAGCGAGGCTCGATGGCTTCTTGAAAAGTACAAGAATCTCAGATGAGCAAGGAAACTCAGATTGGCAAAGAGAAGGGGCTGAATTAGCTCAAACTTTCACTATGGGAGAATGATAAAGGAGAATCAGATGCACAAGAGGAAGCAAGCTTAAGACTTTAGGAAAGGTGGAGGATGAAGGAGCAGAATGCTATAAAAAGGAATCTAGGATAGGGAGATGGATGAGGGGATTATAAAAGCTGATGCAACAGGATTTCAAAGAGTCAGATTGGTGGAAGATGGGTTTCAGAGATCCCTAGGACTAGGATTGTGGATCTCGAAAGATGAGGCTTGGTGGATTGATTTGGATTGGTGGATCTCTAAGACTAGGATTGTGGATCCCTAAAGCTAAGAGTAATGAGTGATTCAAAGAGATACTGATGCATGAGCTGGGGTAGGATAGACAGATGCTGGATATGGATGGGGGATAATGGAGATGAAGGAAAACCATTGAAGCTTTTTGAGCGGGGGGATACTTCAAAGAGAAGTACCACCATGTAGTTGAGCACTAGATTTAATATAGGACTATTGGTTAATTGCCAAGGTTACCAAGAATATCAAGGCCTTTTCACCAACTGTCCAAAGGACTGACAAACTGACTCAAAACAAACACGCAAGGATTGCCCCAGCATCACACATGAGTCCAAGAGGAAGCAGTGTGGAACCGACACTGGGTAACCCACAAGCAGAAAAGAAAAACAAACAAAAGACTTGATCAAGACCTTAAGCTCAGATTGCCCCATTCGTAGCATACCATGATATGGAAGATCGTGGCAACCTTGAGGAGGAAACAAAAAGATTGCTTGGAAAATATATTTCAAGACCCAAAAGGGAAGATTCCAAAAGGGAAGATTCCAAATCAAAAGAAAGCGAAAATCCAAAAGAGAACCGTTTGCCAATGAGATGGGTAGGACGAGGTACTAATGGACAAAGATCAGACATGAGGAAAGCTATATCCTGCAAGGACCTATCGGAGAGCACCTAAGCTGATGGATCTGGATGGGTGATGCGTATGGCAAGCTGAACTAAGAAGGATAGCACTTTGGTGATAGGAGATCTAGCTAAAGGATGCATTGGAATAGCTAACCAAGGGTTGTGCGATGTGTGCAAGATGCTAATCAAGGAGGAACTGACACAAAAGCTAGATAGATACAATGGTACTAAGCTAAAGAGGATGTACAAGCTGACAGACCAAAATATTTACAAGCTGAAGCTGACCAAGATAGTTACAAGCAGGCAAAAGCTCAGGATGATAGGATAGCGGGATGGTTCGATGTTGTGTAAGATGTGAAAGCTAAGGGTGGGGTGATAGCAAAAGATATGGATTTGGTAGGATGCATCCAATGATGATGAGAGATTTTGTGACCAAGGATAGCTAGAGGAGCAGGATGAGATGGCTGGATAGGATGGTAGATAGCTAGGATTATGATGGATATAAAGAGATGACATTGGGTTTGCATGAGGATAGCCTAGAGCTAGATACCAATGAAAAGGGAGGATGGAAAAGACAAGATCTCCAAGGAATATAGTGCCCCCAATCAGAAGATAACATGTAGAAGGAGGTCTTATGATGGATGTGATAGGATTGAAGGTAGGATGGAAAAAGCTGAAGGGGCTAGGGAGATGGGTGATAGCTGGGATGATTGGTTGAAGCTGCATAAGATTAGTGGATGGTGTGAGATGGAAGTTGGAGGATGGAGGATAGGTGGATAGATTGGAAGATGGAGGTGGATGTCAAGAGATGACCAAAAGCATGAGGGTGATAGGCTAAGCTGGGGATGGCAGGATTATGCATGACGCTTGTTTGCCAAGTTTTCATCATGGTACTTGTCCAAGGTGCTTGAATTGCCAAGTTTTCAGAAGTGGACGCTTTATTTTTATTTTCTTTTTTTGACTTTTTGACTTTGGACTTAGCTGGAATGATTTTGGCTTTCTTCAGCTATTTTGGCTTTTTTGGGATTTTTCACTGGCTGTTGGAATGTTCAATTTTATTGCTAGCTGTTGGTACACCGGATGTGTGATTTATGCAATAGATCGGATTAGATGGGATTGATGGTAGGAGATGGAGGGATGAAAATGTTGGAAAGGAGCATGAGATGGGGATGCTTGCAAGAGCAACATTGGCACATGTTGGGATGGGTGTGAAAAGAGCATATGGGGGATAGATGGTAAATGCGGGCGTGATGGAGGATTTGTGGAAGCGTGCTTGGGGATATAGGCACCCAAGATGGAGTTAGGAGATGGGGGACATGAGTCACTAGATGGGGGATTAGCAATGGTGGATGCCATTATGCATTGGTTTTCAACTTTTTTCTTGGGGATCCACATGGTTTTGGATTTTCTTTTCATAGGCTTTTGCATTGTCTTGCATTCTTTGATTGGATTTTTCCTTTTTGGAGTATGTCTTTTAGAATAGACATATGATTGCCTAGGATGTGGATTTTTAGCTTTATGCATTTTGAAGTTGGCATTTACATTGTTGTGGTAAGCTTTGGGAAGATGGTTAGGAGAAGCTTTGTGAGATGGAGAGGATATGGGAGAGCATGTAGGGGGATGATGATGGATGATGTGCCCTGATATGTGCCTTTATTGATCTTGCATAGAAATTGATGGAATAGGATTTTTATGATGGCTGATAGGAGGATGGAGGATGGTAGATTTTGGGACATAAGGACCCAAAATGGATTTAGCGGATGAAGGGGGGATATGGTAGGTTGTTTTGGGTTGCAAAGATGATGGAGGGGGGATGACATAAGATTTATTGAAGGAGTGATGGGAGGCTGGCATGGTGGGCTTGGAGATAGGCTTGGTTTGGGGGTGTGGTGTACCAACACCTTTAGATGGTGAGCCTTTGGATACATATCCAAGACCATGAAATCCTAGATTTTTTTGTGCAATAATAGGCTCTATGATTCCTTGCTCTTGTGGTCCTAAACCTTGACCTTGATAATGCCATCGATTGAGCATTTGAACAAGCTGAGGAAACTTTTTGCTTGCAGAAAATGGTAGAAGTGATTTATTAGGTGTAGTGCAATGGGGAGATACTATTCTTAATTCTTCTGCTGAGAGAGGGCCACCGTGGATGAATGTAAGTGAACCAAGAGGGTAGATTATAGATGGTGGAATAGCTTGGATAGGTGGTAAGATGGAAGCATGGAGCGGGGGAGATGGAAGGATAGGATCTTGATGTAGCTGGTGGGATGACAAGATATCTTGTAGTGGAGGAGATATGGCTCGAGGTTTTGGAGATGGAGGAGATGGAGGATCTTGATGTCCTAAGACTTTCCACCTTATGTGGATGTATGCTTAGTTATCACACTTATCTCCTAGCATCTTCTAGCTTATTCTAGAAGATTCATTGAGCTCTTTATATTCGAGCTCCCTCATTGTATATCACAATCTCATATTGCATATTCTAAATACATTTTTTCTTGTGTTTGCATATTTTATCTCTCATGTCCATTTAGGGTTTTTCCCTTGCGCCACGCTCTTCTCTCCTTGGCTTCCCTTTGACAGGTTTTGGCATGTAGGTGATCTTGGGCATCTTCGGAGTTGGATTTCATCAACTCCAACATGGTATCAGAGCCTCCCTGCTGCTGCTTCATTAAAGAATTTTTGAAGCTATGATTTGGAGTCACAAACCCTAGTTTTTTTGTGCATTTTTCTTCAAATCAGGTGATCGGCAATTTTTTGGAGCACTTTCAGCCCAAACAGACGCTGCCATTGGATCTAGAAGGCATTTTTTAGCAAGGATCCTTCAAGGTCTATTTTGACCTACTCCTTGTTTTTTGGCCATAACTTGAGCATACAGAGGTATTTTTTTGATCCAAAAGAAGTGTCGAAAAGCTGGTTTTGAGATGGAGACATTGGTGTAGGTATTTTTAGGTTTTGATGCTTTTTTTTTGCCTATTTTTTAAGTTGAAGTCTAAAGTTGTATTTTTGACTTCGGCTTGCATATCTTTTGCATCCCATGCCCATTTTTTGAAAACTTTATATTTTTGGAAAGTTGATTCTGTCACCTTTTCAGAAATGTGGTTCTTTTTTTAATTTTTGGCCCATGCTCTTTCTATCATATTTTTGGCATTTTTACTATATGGTAGATATCTTGAGTGTTTTAGGCCCGAGGATCATTTTCCTGGCATGGTTTCCTTTGTTTTGGGCTATACTATGTTTTGTATCAGCTTGTTTTTAGTTTTGATCATTGTAGCTATCATTTTGAAGTGCTTTTATGTATCGCACTAAGATAAAGTGCCCCTTTTACATTTCGGGTCATGGACGTTGTTTTTGAGTCAGTTGTACATGCACTATTTTCATAAAGGACCATGGGGGGGATAGTTGCTTTTTATTTTAGGTATTCTCCCTTTGTCAAGTGAGTGTCCCTTCCATGACATTAGCCCCATGTAGTGTTAGTGTGACCATGTCTTTATAGGTGTTTGTACCTCTTCCTCTCTCGTTGTTTTTGGTTCGCCTGTAGGAGACTTTGGCCCACCTTCTCAATTGCCTATCATCACACCCCGTCTGCATTAGGGGGGGTTATGCTATTGTTCTAATGCATCTTTGGTTTGATGGTTCGATAGTGTGAGCTATGTATTCAGTGGTTGATCCTATATACAACGCGATTGCAGTCGCTGGCTACTTATGCATTTTGGTGAGATGGATCAACTACCATATAGACATGCTCGGTTCATGCCTTCTTCTTCCTTGGAGGTTCTTCAGATCAACAGTTTGGCAGATTTGTAGCTTATTCTTACTTCAGTGATGCTTCTTCATGATCATTCTTTGTTCCTATTTTAGGGGACACTTCCCTAGCTGGAGGCTTCTTTAGTTCTTCATTAGGTTCTTACCTCTTTTTGTGGGAGGGTTTTTCCCACATGGTTTTCTCTCTTTCCCCTTTTTCAGAGGTTGCATCTTTTGCTTTTTACATGGGTACCTAACATGGCCTCATTGCTAGGACCCATTCTGCATTTCATCTTAGTTTTGTGAGCTTAAAGAATTTCTCTAAGTTGCACTTAAGGGGGGGTGTTAGAGTAAATAATTAATTTATTAATTATTTATTCTATTTACTTAAGCTTACTTAGGTAAATGCATTTATTAATTAATTTTAGTCTAGGAGTTTGTTATAAGTTGTTGACAATACGAGAGTTTGTTCTCTCCTAAGTCATACTTATCCTCTCACCTTGTTCAAGTACTTTCCACCTTATGTGGATGTATGCTTAGTTGTCACACTTATCTGCTAGCATCTTCTAGCTTTTTTTAGAAGATTCCTCGAGCTCTTTATATTTGAGCTCCCTCATTGTTTATCACAATCTCACATTACATATTATAAATATATTTTTTCTTGTGTTTGCATATTTTCTCTCTCATGTCCATTTATAATTTTTCCCTTGCTCCACACTCTTCTCTCCTTGGCTTCCCTTTGACAGGTTTTCGCATGGAGGTGATCTTGGGCATCTTCGAAGTTGGATTTCATCAACTCCAACACCTTCAATCTTTCAATTTGGGTCTACAATAAATGTCCTCATACTTGGATAGTGTATGCCACCTAGGCTTGGCCTTTACTTTTGTTTTATCAACATTAAGCACTTAGTCATAACCATCTCACTTTGTTAGTGTGTGATCCTTCCTCGTCACTTGATTTATATCGTATGACTTGGTCAATATAGACTATACCACTAATGCTCAATACTTACTAAATTTTCATTTCTAATAGGGTAAAAGCACAAACTTGTGTCACCTTTTATAAAGAAACGTGATATCAAAGTGTGACAGTTCTACATTAATGACAAAAAAAATGGTCTTTGTGTTTAAAATATGAAGATGATGTAAACTAATGAAATGTGTAGAATTGGATAAGTTTTATGCCTATAATTTTTAAAATTTTTTTGAGTAAGAATTTTTTCATTTTTTATTATTTTGAAGTTCCTTTTTTAACTATAAAAAATATAGGGTGTAGTTCCTGTGAAACCAGTATATGCAAATCATGTTTTTTAATTCTAATTTGAAAATATCTTATAGATGACATGTATAGCTAGTGAACTAAAAAAGAAATAATTATTTTTGATCTATATTTTCTTTTTTTATAAATACTCAAGTTCAACCTTATCAAAATCCAATAGTTTTTTCCTCTCATCAAAACTTCCCTATCGAATCTATACCTTCTTGAAAAAAAATTGCATATTCATGAAGAGGATTCTCTCCTCAAAAGATAAATATAATTTTTAAATTTTTTTGATATGAATTACTATTTTTTTTCCTTTTTTGAGGGAGCATCTTCTAAAATGTTGAAATATTGACTTATAATATTTTGAGATTATAAATATTATTATAACTAATCAAAACACTAAAAAATTTATATAATGATGATATTGAATCTGAGATCTATAAAAGGGTATTTTACATTTTTTTTAAAAAGAGAGTTTTGATAGAGAAATGAGATTTGACCAAAACAAGTTTTGGTATCATAAATGGTGACATAGATCTGTGCTTTTACCCAATACTTTCATGCATCTCTTAATTATGCAAATATAACTTTTAGTAATATAGTTCCTAAATACCTCTATTCTTTCAGCAAGATGTGGTATGATCACCAGATCCATTAGATTGGATGATCATAGTGTCTTCTATTCTATTGCTTCCAGCTCTTACTACTTCTATCCATGTCTTCTTCTTTTCTAATTTGTCATTTACATTTCCTGATGCTATTGTAAGTATCCTAATTTTGCAATTCTTACTAATGTGTCCCTTTCTAAGACAATTAAAACATACTATCTCATTATTTAACCATTTCTTGTAGTTTCTTCTAAAATGTTTACTAAATAAATTCTCTAGGATGTGTCCATATTCTCCACGATAGTGACAATTATACCATGTGTTGTATCCCAGTCATAGCAATTGCCTTTCTTTGTTGCATGAGTTTGTTTTTCAGGTGACCATTGTGATTTCTTCTTAAGTCTGCACTCATAGGCCTTATGTCCATACTTTTGAGAATTATAATAGTGACCTTGGAATCTAGATATCTTTCTAATTGAATTATTGTTTTCTTTTCTGCATTCATGAGCTTGATGTCCTACTTTCTTGCATTTTGAATAATTACCACTTAGCTTAGGTTTAGGAGTTTTCCTACCATTTTTGCTTCTACAAATGTCTACTGTATGTCCAATCTTTCCATAATAATAGCATGTAGGTTTACTTTTTTATTTTGCATTCCTTTGTTCTCCACTTTTGGATGATTCTCCTTCTCTAGTAGTTGAAAATCGTTTATATCCAAGTCCAAATGTGTCTAAGGCTCTTGGTTGCTTCATCATGTCTTCAAAATGTTTGATTGCTTCATTTGGTTTGTTCATCTTTTTCATGAGTTCCTTTTCATGCTTCAACTCATTCTTTAATTGCTCATTTTATAACTTTAGGTTTGTGATCTCCAAATCCTTTATTTGCTTCCTAATTTGCAATCACTATTTGATCTATCACATTAGGCTAAGTATTTGAAAGCTTCTAAACTTCAAATGATATTTCTTCAAGTATGTTAGCTATTTTCCTTTTGTCTTCTTCAAACAAATTATCTTCTATTTCTTTTTCTCTTTTATTCAATAGCTTCATGCATTGTGACATATTGGATTTCTTGTTCTGTCTTCAAATCTTTTTCTTCCTTCACTAGGGAACTATTATTTTCTAGTAATGTCATTGCTTCATCTTTGTAACTAGTCTTTCCATTATCCAACAAACCTTATGTGTCAACTTCTTTGTATTGAGTGTCATTAAGTTGTGTAGCCATCTCTCTTCTTCTTCTTTTAAGGTATTTTGTCAATTCTTCTCTTGTTGTCTCTAATTATTGCAACCCAATCTATATTTCAATTATCTGATTTTCAATGATCTTTCCCATCTTGTATACTTCCATCTCCATGATCTTAGATTCTCAAGCTATCAAGATTTATGAAAAGAGAACTAAGTTCTGATACCAATTGTTGGAATATATATATATATATGGGAAACAAGATACTAAAATATGTGTGTGTGTGTGTGTGTGTGTATATGTATATATATGTACGTACATATATATGTATATATACATACATACATACATATATATATATGTATGTATATATACATATATATGTATACATACATATATGTATATATACATACATATATATATGTATGTATATATATATATGTATATATACATACATACATACATACATACATATATATACATATATATACATATACATATATATATATACACATATATATACATACACACACACACACACACACACACACACACACACACACACACTCACACACACTCACATATATATATATACATATACATATACATATACATTATGGAAAAATAATAAGGACTACATGGTATCCAAGTATAGAAGGAGAACTAAGTAATAAACTGAAAAGCAAACCATTCACACATAACTAATTAAAGAGAAAAGACCATTATCAAGCACAATATGAGAGAAGATTGTGAGAAATACAATCAAATTATACTACTGTATTTTTGAAAGGAAGGCCCAAAATTGTAGGGGCCACTACCAAGGGAGGTAAGTATAATAAAGTAAGTTGTTAAGTTTCTTTTCTTTATATTATTAATATGAAATAAGATATGATAGCTAGATATATGTGAAAGCATAAACTAATTCTGTGTGTGTGTGTGTGTGTGTGTGTGTGTGTGTGTGTGTGTGTGGGTATGTATATATATGTATACATATATATACATACCCACACACACACACACACACACACACACACACACACACACACACACACACACACACACACACACACACACACACATACATATGTAGATACACACACACATATATAATTGAATAGTATTTTATCGTAAACTGATATAATTAATGGATTATAAATTAATTTGCATCTAGTGATAGCTTGTTATTAGAAATTGAGAAGTATCACATAAAAGAAGGATTATAACTTCATATATTTGTATTAGAGGTGGGTGAACTTCCACTTGGAAAATATGATGAAGTAAATGGCAATCTATTGATGTCAGTATCAAAGATGGGTACAACTACCTATTTGGTTGTCACAATAGAAATGACTATATGTGTTTGTACTAGAGATATGTATTATACCTATTTGGCCAAGCACCAAGATATGTTGATATGTACAGGTGCTCCATCCCATCAACATATTTAAGGAAATATAATGGTGGAATATTCTAATGGTGTCAACATATGCATATGCGAACCTTAAAGGGTGCACTCTAGAAAAGATGGTTGAATAACTAAGGGTTAGGTAACCCGATCTAGAGGCGTCTTTAAGGTTGGGTTAGGATAGAGGGTGAAATAGTGAAATATATATATATATATATATATATATATATATATTGTAGGTATTAATGTCCTAGTTAGTGGGGAAATTACACTTGTCCAAGGGAAAACCCTGATGGGGATGATACCCACAAGATGATTCACTAAAAAAAAGGATCTTGCTAAGGATATTGACCCTATTAGGAGTCTATGAAGGACATATAGTGTCTCAAGTCCTTTCTAGAGGACTAGACCTTGTTAGAAGCCTCAAACCTATTAGGATTTTCTTCAACCCCGTTAGGAGTTGGTAGATCAAATACAATGTATGCAAGAAGAGCCCACTACCCTAACATGCATTTATATAATATAATTCTTCACAAGAGTGAATATACATAAAATAATTTCTGACTACTATAATTCACACTTTCTCAATCATACATCAAATCTTGCATCACATAATGCTCATATATCTTTCAAGTTGTCCGTACAATACTTTTCATATCATATAACTTCCACATCTAGCACACTTATCTATGCAAGATAAGATCTTTACTTAGCAAATTCGTAATTCTTTGTGCAGTCAGCCTTCATGTCTTCACACTCTTGATATAATATAAAATTACTTATGGAATAATATCCAAAAAGTCAACTCATCATGACTTAGCAATTATTTTTTCATCAAAATAATTCCTTAAGTCATATAACTCGATTCTATGCTATGCTATGTTCTGCTCTGTCAAATACTTGTATGAGTATTTTAACTATAACTTATGTCATATTGTCCATACACATCTATGCACTAGCATACATCATCATGAAATTGTCATAAAGCTATCCTCAACTACACATTAGATACTTTGAAGTGTGTCGTTCTTACACATCATATTTGTCTCTATGTTGTGCAAATTGTCTAACACTTAGACAATTTTCTAACTATAAATGTATAAATGAAATGCAGAGTATATCTTGCCATAAATGACAATACTCAAGATATCTTACTAACCATATTGCCAGCAGTAATGTGGAGCCTAATCAAACTCAAAGGTTTATTCGGCATGGTTTCTACCAGATTATTTATATGGGGGTTTGGGGTAAGCACCACCAAGATGGGGGCAAGGGGAAACAACCCTGTGGGGTCTTGGAGCAATGATAGGAATAACATAAAATTGACATTATCTCAGGTTGATTATATTGTGAAGGTGTTGCAACATTTCTCTATGGAGAATGATTAAGTTGTCAGCACACTTTTACCTGGTCATTTAAAATTGACTAAGTAGATGTATCCCAAGATAGGGGAAGAGGAGGCTAAGATTTCCAAGCTACCTTATGCTTCAACTATAGGAGGCTTGATGTATGCTATGGTATGTACTAGACCATATATTGCACATGTAGTGGGAGTCGTTAACAGGTATATGAGTCATCCAAGAATTGAGAATTGAAATGTAGTCAAATGGATTCTTAGATATTTAAGAGGAACATCCAATAAGTATTTACACTTTGGGGGATTTGGTCCTAATTTACAGGGCTATGTTGACTCAGATTTGGAAGGAGATATTGATACCAAGCAGAGTACTATAGGTTATGTATTTACTATTGGTGGGACATCAATGAGTTGGAGTTCTCAATTGCAAAAGGTTAATGCTTTATCCACTACAAAGCCAAAGTATGTTACTACTACAAAGGCAACCAAGGAGATGATATGGCTTTAGTTATTGATGGAAGAATTAGGACACCCACAGAGGGATAATTATTTATTTATAGATAGCCAGTATCATTAATCTTACAAATATTTTTGCTCTCCATTCAAAGACAAAACACATATAGTTGCGGTACCATTTCATTTATTCTATTTTGGATGATGGATAGTTAAAGTTGGAGAAGATATATACAGATGATAATCCAACATATATGTTTACCAATGCAATAACAATGGAGAAACTAAACTCCTTTTTGGCTTCGGTTGGTCTTCTAGACCAAATATAATAAAATAACAACAGAGTCCAAGGTGGTTTGATATTCTAGTGGAAGGTATAGGTTTAGCGGTGCTATGATCAATCTCCAAGTGGGAGGTTATTATTCTAGAGTTTGACCAATCTCCAAGTGGAAGATTATTGTGATGTAGAACCTAATTAGACTCAAAGGTTTATTCAATATGGTTTCCCCCCAAATTATTTCTATGAGATTTTGGGGGTGACGCCCCAAGTGTGCTTCCTCTTGTAGTATAGGGTGAGGTCAAGGGACAATGCCCCCACGGGGGTTTTTGGGGGCAGTGCCCTCAAAGTTAAAAAAATGACCTTATATTGTAAAAGACGTCGACTGTTATTTTTCTATTGGACAACTTATTCCAGCCTTGATTTTGTAAGTGAAAAAAGCTTGTATAAAATGCTTTAGGATTAGGGATTTCATAATGTAATGGTGATATTCTAGCTTCTTATGAAAATATTGAGCTGTAAGGGATTGTAGGTTGTAATAACTAGATAATACTAATATTGGACTTTTTGTTGGTGGATGTAGCCTAGGGATTGGGTGAACCACGTTAAATCTTTGTGTTTGTGTTCTCGTCTATGTGATCTATTATTTTCTGATATTGGTTATATTTGCATGTAACTGTTATTTTTCTGTGGTTAATCCTAACATTTTTATCCTTATGCACTCTAGCTTTACATGCAATTTCAATTCTAGGTAAATAAACTCTCAATTTAGTAGTCTCAAAAGCTTTTAACTTACCAATCAACATCTCCCTTTTGAATCCTTTGATAAGAGGAATACCTTCCTCAGTAGCATTAACTTTGTTCTCATAGGATGGTGTTAAAGATCTAAGAATTTTATGAATAACTTCATCTTTTGATAAAAATTCTCCTATTCTTTTTATTCTTGTTACAATCTCTATGATCCTTTGTACATATGCTTTGATAGTTTCATCTCATTGAATTCTAACATTCTCTAATCTAGCTTTCCAATATTTCAACTTAGCCCTCTTTGTATATCCATCACCTTCATAATTTTTTTCTAATTTAGCTCAATATCATATGCTAAATCAAATTCTTATATATCAGTGATTTTTTCTTCAAACTTGAGGCGCTAATGATCAATGCTTCTCTTGTGCAATCATGTTTGTCTAGAATAACTTCATTTCCTAACCCATGCTTGAAGATTTTTTCAAAATAACAATCTTGTTCTTCCAACTTTCATAGTTATCACCATTAATTTTGAGTCTCTCTTTCTTATAAGCCATTGTAGATCTCCTCAAGCTGTCAAGCTTCCTTCTCAACAAGGACTTGATGTGCTAATACCAATTGTTAAGAAGTTAAGTCCACACACAACTAGGGGGGAGTGAATTAGTTGTGAACAAATATAATTATCCAAATGTATACAATTAATCATCAACAATTAGAATAGTGATGCCCAATAATAAGAAACCATACACCATAACACGATGATTTTGTTAACGAGGAAAACCCTTGATTAGAGGGAAAACCCTAGTGAGGATGGTACCTAAAAGATAATGTACTAATATATTAATTCCTTGTTAAAGAATATGACCCTTTTAGGGGTCAAATGCAACTCATTTAGTACAATAGTCCTTGTTAAAGGATAAATGCCAATTAGAAGAACTTGAACCCTTGCTAGAAGGTTCTAACCATATTAAAGATTGATAAGAACAATTAGATCCACTGTCTAAATGCTCTGAAAAAGTGAAAGATAGTTCTTTCAGGATAACATATCCAATAAGCATGATCTAGTTGATCTACAACTTGTCAAAGTACTTTATTTGAAGTCCACTAATCATCCAAAACATATTCTCTTCTCTGCTCTAATTATCCAACACCAAGGTTCATGTCATATGTATCAATACATACTATATATTCCATGCATACATTCCAAACAAGTAAAATATATTTCCTTTATACCCTTTACAAATAATTAATTAGTTCAGCCTATTAGAGTCTCTGTAATATGTAATTATCTACATAGGACCATGCGAAGGCATACATGCCTTCATAAGCATCTATACAACCATTACATGAAGTGTCCCACATGTTAGAGTACAAATGTAACGTTGCCCAGATGTAATTCATATGCTACAACAATACCATCGGATGCTAGTAAAATGCATTACATGTTACATACCAACAACATTTCTAGAATAAGCCAAATAACTCACAAATCTAAACATACATGCTCGAAGAAGTCTTCTACCTTCTTCCATGCTTGTCAATATTAACTATTGCTTGCCATTAAAATATAGAAAAAAATATTATAGCTGGTTCTATCACATTTTCCTACTCATCGATTTGCTACTAGTCTTCATAAAACAAATCATAACCCATCAAGAATATTATATAAAGTGCAATGAGCATAGACATGACGTCTACACTCATTCTTATAGACAAATGTAAACTCACATATCTAAAATTGTCAATCACTATTTGCACTAAACTATTAAGTAGATTGTGATATACATAATTTGAATTTGTCATGAACCACATAATATATGTTGACATCAATGACAATAACTGTCATTAATACATCTCTGTAACACTTACAAATATCCTCTATTCCTAACACAATAATAATCACAAATTATTAATTTATTAACCCATTATGAATATAAATTAATCGTAAAAGACTATTTTCTCTTACAATACTATAAATATATCAAATAAACAAAACTAAGAAAAATAAACCTCTATATAAATATCATCACTTTATTTATTTTTAAACATCTTTAAATTACAATACCAAATTCTAACAATGATCTCAAATATTACAATCCTAGTTATTATTATGTTTATATATTGCAATCCCAATTGTTTATTTTTATATTCAGTTGAGCAACTAAAAAAAGCACATATCTGATATTCCAATTTTAGATTACATTATCAAAATTCAACAACCATCTCAAATGTTGCAATCCCAATATGTTTTTTTTGATAGCATTGAGTTAAAAAAGCAATCCTAAGAACTACAAATATCAGATATTCCAATATTGCAATCCCAAAGTTGATGTTGATTTAATACATTATAAGCTTAGAGGCTATATTTGTTGATTTAATACATTATAAGCTTAGAGGCTATATTTGTAATGACAACAACACTAGATTCCTACAATCTATCTATTCCTCCACATAAAAATAAGCGAAGTCCATTTCCCCTTGTCATCATGCAAAATGGCTGAGTGGCCCCTCCCGCAAATCTATCAATTTTCAGAGCACTATGAGTGATGGAACTTTTCACGACAAAATAAGGTGCCCTTTGCTTTCAAATATTTAATTACTCTACTTGCACGGAATAAATTCCACCATACTTTATTCTCACTCAACATCTACAGAAAGTTGAAACAAAATACAAAAGTTTTATTTTAAATTATAGAGAGTTGGGTCATATCGATCTTCTTTGAATTGTTCAAATTTTAAGATTATTTGAAATGATCAAATGTTTCAAATGTTCTTCATCTTGATAGTACAAAAACAACGCAGCTAAATATATTATCTTATTTTTAAAAATAAACGAAGCTAAATATATTAACTTATTTTAAATTAGTATTATGTATTCATTTCTTATTAGAAGATCTCAACGACAACAGATCTTAAAGAATTTTAAAAAAAAAATTTGTCACAATAAGTTTTATCATATATAATTTTATTTTAATTTTATATTTGATATTTCAAGGTGTTTATTATGTATTATTATTATGATGATATTTTGTGCATTTAATTTGAGTACTTTCAATCAATATTTTAGTTTTTTACATTCTTTATATGATATTTTGTATAATAATATTTGTGTAGTCTTAATCAGCATTTTAGATTCTTAGAGTTTATTTGATCTCTTTGTGTAATTTTAATCAATTTTTTAATTTTTACTATAGAATTGTAACTAGTTACGTAATTCTATTGTGATCTAGTATTGTTAAAAGTAGTATTTTCAAAATGTATATGAATGTTTAATTATCTCAATATTATGTAATGAGTCTCTTTAATCTATCATTTTTATAGTGTGACATGATTCCTTATATTATATTATTATATTGATTGTATTTTTTATTATATTTATTGATTTATATCTTTGTAAAATAATTAAAATTGTTACATAAATATATTTAGGTTAATTAAATTAGTGCAAACAATACACTTAATTAAGATTAATAAGAGTTGGATTGACAAGTTAAAATATTTTTTTCAAAATCAAATATATCATAGTTAACCTTGCAAGTAATTATAAATTATTGATATTAATGTCAAAGAAATATCATTTCTAAGGTACAAGAAAACAATGCTCATAATATGAAGGCTATCTTGGGTTTTGTGCAAATTTAAAAAAATTGTAGGTTGAACTTGAGTCTCTTAGTGTCAAACTTTATGTTTGTAAGTCTCTTGAGAAGCCATTTAGCATCCCAAGTCTTACTATTACAGATAATTAGCATTCTCTTCTCATGTGGTCTTATACAATCCTTTTACAAGTCATTTGACTACATAAGATTTTAAAGTGTTTCAAAGCATTAGTGTGTTCTTTTCATACATTCTTATGTGATTTTGAGAATTAGAAAATCATTTATAAATATCTTATAATTAAGCTCTATTATATATTTATTTCTAATAGATAAAATTTTAATCAATTTAGTCACCAAGCTTCATTAATTTTCTTTTTAACTAATTATTAAATGATATTGAAGCCTCCTAGCTGATTATTTTTCTAAAATTATTTCTTTTGGATCCCTCTCAATCATGTGAACATATTTGTTAATCTAATATTGTGTTACATTTCAAATATCTTTCTAAAAGTAATTGATCTATTTTTGTCAAAAAAATATCTATCAAGTATAATTCATGTTGATTCCCTTTGACCTATTAAGACACCCTCTTTTTCTTGATTTCATGTTTAAATATCTAAACTATAAATATTCTTACATGATATTGATTTACCAATAGTGGAGTTGAAATTGTGAATCAAACTTTAGATGAAGGTTTCTTTGAACTACCTACTATCAAGTTGATTAACGAAAAAAATACTGAATAGAGTTGTATATTCAAATTACTAATGATGCTTCTATAGGTACTATTTCATCTTGTAAGCCCCATTTATTAAAGTTAAAGAGTGTATATATAAGAAGTTTGCAATAAATTATAATATATTGAAGCACGCAATTTCTATTCAAATTTTAAGAAATTTATAAATCCTATAATTAAAACTAAAATAGTAGAAACAACTTTATATTCTAACCCTACTTAAACATTTCAAACTAGTTGTCTCTAGATATTTATGGAGTCTAAAATTTACTAGATAAGGAGTCTGAAAATTATTAGATAAGGACTCATAAAGATGTGGATCTTATTTACTTTGACTCTATAGTCTAATATATGGTAGGCCTGTTTTCCTAAGAATGTCAAATTTGTTATCTATATGACTTTTTGTGGAAGAGTTAGACCAAATATGAATATTCTATTGGCATAACTAATCTAGAAGTTGTCAATGAAGAGAGGAACCTATGGATGACATGTTAATCTATTATACAATTAGTCATTGATGTCAAAGGGTTTGGCATATTATTTTAACTTGTTACCATATATTTTGAAAGTATACCATAAAAGGAAGGTAAGAAGGGTGCGTCGAAATAATAGTAAGAGGAGACTTATTGAGTAACAGTTGGAATAACTAATGGAATCAATGTTAGTGATGGTATCATGCATCAAACTATAGGAAATGTTAGGGATTATCAGAATAATGAATATCTTATTGATGAATCGATAAAGTCAAAGTTAGTATTAGGTTAAGGTAAAGAAGATTGTTCAAGATATTTCTACATGAAAGGATGAATGGATAGAACTTTGACCATTGGATCTAGGTTTAGGGTTTTCATGATTTGTAATCTATGTAAGGAAAGAAAGAAGAAGAGTTTGGTATCATGGCTAACAGAAGTGTGGATGGAAAAAAGGTTCAGAAGAGTAGAAGTTGTAGACAAAGTTATCATAGCATATCAACAATAAGTGGGTTCCAATCAAAGTTAGATATAGGGGACATATAATGGTATATAATTGTGTTGATGAACTTTAAGGGATCAAATATAGAAAGACAATGCAAGTTACATATCATTTTGATTATTTTACTTTCTTACCATTGTAATAGTTAAATCCCTTGATAGGGTGACCCTAATCAATCTATTGTAAAACCTTTAACAAGGAAACATTCTTAGAATAGAGTATTGAAATCCTTTAGCAAGGTCACTCCTAATAGAGTAAAGACTTTAATAGGTCTAGAGGAAGTTTCTTTAAAAAGGTACACCTAATAGTTTTTTTTAACCCTTAAGTGGGAAAGCTCCTAACAAAATGTATTCTAGAAGAGTATAAATAATTGTGAGCATTGATCTCACACCGTGGTTTTCTTCCAAATTGGGTTTCCACAAGATAAATATGTTAGCATCAGTGTTGATGATATTCCTATGGGGGAGTATCCTAGCATTGCTAGAGAATTTGGAGATTATTAACATGATTGTGTGTTGCATTCATGACTATATTTGTCATTGATCTAGAGTATAAGAAAAATATTGAGATCATGAGGTTCGATGATTGAAGATGAGAATGAGAGAAGTTGGGGACATGTTCTATAGATTTATCATAATGACGTGGCTAAGAGCACATGAGGAAATATGAAGACAATTGATAGTTATTCAAGATTTATTGAAGACAGAGTTCTAACAGAGTTCTCGAGAAGTAGATCCTAGTAATTGGATTATATCTCCTAACATAGATAGAATCTAGTCAAGTACAGTTGGATTGAGGAAGAAGACATGATGATGATGGTGTGGTTGCTTGTGCAAAGTCTGATATTGCATGTATGAAGGACTGCGAAGACTGTAAGCTGACAATGTGTTGTAATTGTGAAAAGATGTAATATAATACATATTATAGTATCTTAATGTGGTCCTATATTAATTGTAAATTATGAAATCATCGAGGCCAACTTAATAACTTAGTTTGAGGACTTGGTATAAAGCAAATTTGATTTCCTTGTGGTTAAGTGTGATTATGGCAAGTGATTGCAATTGTGGTTGTGAGCGAAGTATATGTAATGTGAGTGAGCGGGCTTGGATATAAGATCTAGAGAATCTGATATTGAGTATCTTGAGATCAGATAAGTGTTTGGTGTGGATAAGGCATGACAACTTGACAAAGAGACAACATTTTACAAAGAGATTGTAGTTGATAGTTGTTTATTAGTATTATTCTATGAAGAATAATATAAAGGCTAGTTGGATAATGAGTTCGGTGTTCTTTCCATTGAATTTTTTTGGACAGTGGATCCTTCTTCCTTCCACAACTCCTCATAGGTTTGGCACAACTCCTAACAAGGTTTGAATCTCCTCATAAGAATTCAAAGTCTCCTAATAGAGATTGATATGTATTGAATGTAATTTATTGACTCCTAATAGATTCCATCCTCTCACAAGAAACTTATATGTTAGTACATCATTTTTTGGGTACCATCCCCACCAAGGTTTTCCCTCTGATCAAGGGTTTCCCTAATTAACAAATCTAGTGTTATTTTTAATGACGATCTTGCTATGATTGTTTCACTTATTGATTACATGTTTCAGATTTGATAAGGTTGATAAAAAATATTTCAATTGGATAAGTGATTCACCCCCCTCCCCCTCTCAGTTATCTTGGTCAACTTTACTTTCTAACAACTAGTATCAGAGCATCAAGTCCTAAAAGGAAAATCTTAACAACATAAGGAAATCTATGGTGAGTCATTTCAAAAAAGAAAGTCTAAAGTTTGATGGAACTAACTATGATAGTTGGAAAGAGAATATGAAGAAACATTTTCTATGCATGAGTCTGGGATATTGGTTGATGACTAAGAATGAGAAAGTAGTGCTTGATGAAGATAAGCTTGAAGATTGTATTGAAAGACAAAGATACTTATTTATGTGCAACATGCTTTCTAGGGAAGCACTTTTGGTAGTTCTTCCTAAAAATGAGTACAATCAGGTAAAATATTTTAATTTGGCACATGAAATTGGAAAGCTTTGGAATCTACTTATGAAGGTGATAAGCTTGTTAAGAAGGTTAGATTGCAAAATTGGATATGTTTGTTTCAAGAAGCTAAAATGATGGAAGATGAACATGTAAGAAGTTACTTTGGTATATGAATATGAAAATGGAAGTAATGAATTTTAATGTAAACTAGAGAAGATGAGTTTATTAGTTAAATATCTTTAGCCTAAGTCATTCAATACAAGAGAAAAGGGATTCAAAGCATAACTCTCAATATAACCTAGGTTAGATTAGCACAACCGAAGTGAGGTGAAGGAATATCGATACCAAACCCAAATTATATCAATGGCATATGCAGGTAAGTCCTCTTTCATGCAATGGCCATTAACCTTTAGATCTATAATGTGGTTAGATTGAGTTATTGATTAAGTGCTATATTGATTAACTTATCTATGATGAATTGAATTAAATGAAAGAAACCCATACAAAAACATACCAGATAAATAAATCAGATCTAAGACACAATAGTAAGAGGGAAAAAGTGACTAACCTTGAAGATGAATTAACCTTTAGATCTATAATGTGGTTAGATTGAGTTGATTGATTAAGTGCTAGATTGATTAACTTATCTATGATGAATTGAATTAAATGAAAGAAACCCATACAAAGCCATACCAGATAAATAAATCAGATCTAAGACACAATAGTAAGAGGGAAAAAGTGACTAACCTTAAAGATGTGTATGGAAAGACACATTTCAACTCATAAAATAAAAGACTAGAAATCACAAGAAATAAATTGAGATTAGATTTGGAATTAGGATAAAAAACCAAGAAACCTCAATAAAATATAGATCTCCAAGTACAAGTTAACCTAGAAAACCTATACTAGTGTATGGTCCACCAAGTTGACATTTTGTTGGATGTAAGAAGTGTAGTTGATCTGAAATCTCTAGAAATCTTCCGATAGTAGGTTTCTAATTTTGAATATGCAATTTCCATTATTAGTTACTGAACACAATAAAAAATGATTTTTGTTGGGAGAGGGGCTTGCCTTGGTCAATCCCCCATTTAAGAACCAACCTTGAAAGAAAAAATTATATAAAAACATTTAAAGAAGTAAAAAAAATGCAATAATTCACCTTACTTGATGAAACCATTGTTAGGAAGAGTTTTGCAATGCTAGATGTTGATGTTGAATATTAAATAGGCAATATAGGAAATCATCACAAATAAAATGGATCTAATTAATTATAAATCATGGATCCATGGATATAGGTGTTCATAAATAAAAAAGAAGAAGAATGCAACAATTTAGATCTCCTTCCTTAATGGCCAACAAGATGCTAGATCTTAAAGAGGAAATGCTTTCAATGAATCCTTGAATCTTAAGAAATGATTGAAAATGATTTAAAATTTTGATTTTTTCCTTGGGTGTGATTCATTGACATCCTCCATGTGTGTATATGTTGGTATGGTTATGAAAATGAAGTGCCCAAGGTCCCTTGTACACTATTTTTGGGATAAAAGATAAAGTGAAAAAAACTAGGGCACTACAAATAAAAAAATTAAATACCCAGGGAAAATATGACCATAAGACCAAGAAAAGGTCAAGGTATAGGTCAACCTAGCTGGCATATACCAAGATTATTTCAATGAGATATAATCCCAGGGTCTTGAGAATGGTGCAAAAAGAACAAGGAAAGAGATATGATAGTAGGAAAGAGAGCCATTTGAGCATAAATGCATCCATGGACCATAAAATCACTAAAGGGAAGGAGTTAAGAGGTATTAAATGATGGGTTCTTCCATTTTAAGATGGTACATTTTGCCCCCATTTTAAAGGGAGTGCGATCTTGTTAGAGTGGGGTTGTTGTTGCACTAAAAAATTAATCTAACAACGCCCAATAAAACCACTCAACTTATAGTACATAGCAGGTGGTTAAACCCTTGTTATGAATCCTGAGAGGAGTGCTGAAATTTTTTCTAAAAATCTCCCCCTCAACATTACTCGAGGGTCTTAGGATTTGAACTTGTGATCAAGCTCTGATACCACTTATTAGAGTGGGGTTTCTGTTGTACCAAAAGACCAATCTATCAATACCTAATACAACCACTCAACTTGTTGTACACAGGAGGTAGTTAAGCCCTTTTCACAAATCATGAGGGGAGTGGTGAACAAATTTCTAATAGATATTACCTCATAGTCATAGTAAAGTAGATCAAAAGAAAGATATGATATCATCATAACTAAGGAGACAAAGAAACTACCAAGCTCCTTGAACAGACTTGATTCTTTTACATATCCAAAATAATAGATAGGGAGATGTCACTAACAAGAGAATAAGAAAGTTAGAGAGAGAAAGTGTGGTCAACTTGATTAATAAGGTTTGTGTTCCTTATTATGAACCACACAAAAAGGCATGTTGCACCAAGAGATGGCATTAAATAGTCTAGAAAGTGTGTGTATCATGCTAATCAACCCATCATATAAGAATTGAATAGTCTAGAAAGTGTGTATGGAATGTTAGTCAATTCATCAAAGATTTACCCTCAAGGGACCCTATGTCCCAAATGGGAAATCTAAGAAAATGACCTAGGCATAAGGACATGTGTGTCCTAGAGGGATCAAAAAAAGTGCAAGAGCCAACATTAGGATTCCAAGATTGTTTAATTATCTAAGAAAAGATAGAAAAGAAGATATGAGTCCTCCTAGACTATTTGGTAATCAAATAAGGATCCCAAAATATGTGAGGATCAAACTTCCTAGGCTATTTGGTAACCCTAAAAAGGATCTAAAAAGATGCAAAAGAAAAATCATTATAGCGTGTGTGTGCACAAGTAGACAAAGTGTATATCCCCACATTAAACCAATTGAAAATGCCCCAACATGAGAAATGTGTATGATAGGAGCATAAATTATCCACTAGAGATGGTTCCACTAAAGAATTCCCTTAGGAGAGTACACTTCAAGGGAGATAAATACATGAAAAAAAGAGAAAATGGGAGGGATATACTAAGTTTGGGGCTAGTATGAATATATAATATCTTAAATATTATGTCAAAAATGGAATGTTGTCGTTCCCCAAAGGAAGTAGAACTACAAAAAAAATGGAGGAAAATAATTTAAGGGGTACAAAGAAAAGCCTTTTTGGGATAATAATATGGAGACCAAAAAGAATCAATGCTACCATGTCATAAGCATCCAAGAAAATTATAAAAAGGCATATGTATGAATAATGACACATATAAAATACATAATGACATATAAAATAAGAGAGATACTAGGAATGCGTAAAACATGTTTGATTATTTTATTACCTTGCACCAATTGATCAATAAGGATTGTTCAAACAAATCTACACAAAATATAAAATAAGTAGAACATCATGTGGGAAACACAATACAATAGGAAAACATTAAAAGACTACCATGCTAGAGAAGTCACTCAAGAATTTCGTCCTCCCCCCTCCTATCTTGATATGTATCACTAGGTTAAGGTGCAAAATTTTCAAGAGGGACCACATCCAACATATTATGAATAATAGATAGATCCAAACAAGGACTCTATTAGGAGTCACTATGTTTGATACTAGGAGTAATCATCAACTATTTGGAAAGAGTGTTAGAAACATCATGATTAACATTAATAATCTCATATTCATCATTTTTAGTGTCTCCCCCATTTTATTCTATAAATCATCATGATGGATGGAACTTTGATGTTCTTTCTTTGTGAGTGATCATGTTGGGACCCATGAGTGGTCTACAACCTTATGTTGATTTGATTTATGTTGTTGTTAGTTGGTTGGTTATGCTATATTCTTAATTTATGAGATTATGATGTATTATATGGTTTCATTGAGGTTTTCTCTAGTGGTTACCTAGATTTATATGATATCACAATGTTATTTTGTGAGTACCCTTAAGATATGTGTAGTGGTTGCACTGTGTGTTATTTTGGTTTGTTGTAATTGACTTGGTTCATATAACAGAGTTGATTCATGTATTTGATCATGTTGACCAGTGGTATTTGACCATATTTATTATGGTGCTTTATGGCATTATTTGGTGAATTTTATATTGTACCTATTTATGATGTTGCTAAAAGATAATTTTTGGGATTATTGATTATGATTTATGATCACCAATAATTATTATTATATTCATTGATGGTGTGATTGTGCTATGAATATTTATCTTGTTCTTTCACTAGACTTATGAAATGGTGAAAATGAATTATTTAAATCAGAGTAACTAGATGCTTTATTAAATGATTATGCATACTTGTATGCTTTGGTTATTATGTATTGTACATCTACACTTGATTTTTTCTAATTTACTGAACATGAACTTATATACCCAACAATGGTACCTAGAGTTAGTGATTTCAACCATTGATACTAAGCAAATGTCATCCCTATATGGGTGAAGGATCTATCTATATTCAATTTGATTAACCCTCTAGTAATTGGTAAATTCATATTCATAATGTATTATATGATTAGACTTGTGAGTGTGTCTATACATTTAGGGTTCCGTTGTTATTGTGGAAAATATTAAACTAAATATTGATTTAATTGATTAAGGGGATTTTAATTATTTGATTTAATTTATTTTATTTTTTGGCTAATTTTTCGTAGTTGAATGCCAATTTAATTAGAATTTCCTAATTTAATTTGGAAAAGGGGAAAATAGATTATTAAGTGGACTAATAAGTCTTGTAAGTCACTTTAATAAAAGTTCTTATATTATGAAAAAGTGACTTTCATTACTCACTTTTCTCTTTGTTATTTTCATGCTTCTAGAGAGATTCCTCCAAATCCTATTTGAGTGATTCTACTATTTTTATTGTTGTCGAAGGTTGGCTCAATTGATCTTTGCGAGACTGATCTCATTTGACACTATCAAAGGAGGGATGAAGACCAAGTTCACATGGACCAAAGCAGTAGATGCAAGTTTTGAGAGGTTAAAGAAAGAAGTGGCAACACAACCAATATTGGGTTTTCCTAGTTTTGAGAAACCATTTGTGGTGGAGTGTGATGCTAGCAATATAGTAGTTGGGGTAGTTTTGAGCCAAGAGGGAAGATCAATAGAATTTTTAAGTGAGAGGCTTAATGAAGCCAAGACAAGGTATTCAACATATGATCTAGACCTCTATGAACTTTTCCAAGCCCTTAAGAAGTGGAGGTATTACTTATTACCCAAGGAGTTTGTGGTCTTTATAGATAACCAAGCACTAAGATTTATCAACTTACATGAGAAGATAAGTCTAGGACATATCAAATGGACGGATTTTTTGCAATCCTACACTTTCATAATCCAACACAAAAAGGGGACAAACAATAAGGTGGTAGATGCTTTGAACAAGAGGTTGTTGATAATATAGGAGGTCAAAATGTAGAGCATAGGCTTGGATGGATTCAAGTGTAATGTCCCATTTTTTTGGAGGAATTAATTATAAAGTTATCAATTAAAAAATATATATTACAAGGTAACTTTATAAATTAAATTAAAAAAATCTTCCAGACCTTGCTGGAAGAAGCAGAGAAAAATTAAAAAGGAGGCTGACCTATCAAGGAAAAAAGAATAAATAGGCATTGAGGGCTCATTGCCTATCATCAAGTTTTATTATTGAATTTTTTTTGATGTGTGTTGTGGAGCCTATGGTTTTTGCAAGTAGTCACAATTGGCCATTGAGAATGAAAACTCTCAATTGGTACACAATTTTGAGGGTGTGAAAGATCACCTGAATTATTGCAACTGTGGGAAGGATATTTTAGTCCTTTCACTTGTGCTTAATTGCTGGTTTGGAGTTTCCAGTGGAGTTTCACTTTCACCATATCATCTTTAGCATTCAGTCTCCACCATTTGATCAATCCAGGTTCTTCATTTCAATCTGTAATTGCAACAAGTTCTCAATTGTATATAGCTAGTTAGGGTTTCTCTGTAATGTGTCATGTCATAATGTTTTGGTGCTGAAAATTGCCATATCATTTGTAAAAACATTTGGTTTTCATTGAATGAATACATTGGCACTATTATTTCTTTATTTCAGTAATATATTTTAGAAGTGTATTAAATTTAGGGTTTTGTTTAGTGGCCTATTGGTTCAGGTCATTACAGTGGTATCAAAATGGTTTCCTACTATCCTGATAGGGTTACCCAGCCACCATTTAATTTAGTTTACAAAAGAACCAACATAATTGAGAATATGGCTAAGAGACATTCTCAAAGCTCATCTAGAAGTGTGTGAGATGATGAGACTTTACAGCAACAAGAGAGGCTTCTACAGTGAATAGAGGCAAGTACATAGGTAATGATGGTTATGATGCAACATTTGATTGGGGAAAATAGGAGAAATAATCATAATAATGATCAGGATGATAGGAGCATAGCAGGATCACAACATAGGACACAATCTGAAATAGCTGACAGACCCACATGTCCTACATTCAGAGAAGAAACTCTAGCACGCACACCTGATGCTATGGTAACAGATATTGTAGATGAACTCCGACAAGCGAGGAATGAGTGGGATTCATTACCAGAATATGTACAAGATGGATGGACATTTGACAGGTATGAACTATAGAGCTACCAGGTAGAAGCAAGTAGATAAACACAGTGAGTTGCAATAGGTCACCAACAAGTTGGTATTACCCACATTTGATGGCAGTGGAAAAATGACTACTCGTGCTTGGATTCATAAGGTGGATACTTTCCTATCTTTGAAGATGATGACAAAATTTGAAGCACTCAAGTATGCCACTTTACACTTAGATGGGGCAACACATGATTGGTGGACACATGGCATGATCACATTGCAACACAATCAGGTAACCACTTATCAGGAGTTTGTGGATAGATTGATAGAAAGGTTTGATAAAAAAAATCCTAAAATTTATTTCTGAGAGTTAGCCCAGTTGAGACAGTCAGGAGGCTTAGAACAATTTATCAATGACTTCTAGAAGCTTGCAGTGATGGTGCCTGACATTTTCGAAAGGAGGCTAGTCATTTTATTCACAGAGGGATTAACTGAACCACTCAAGGGCTGGGTAAATGCCTTTGATCCTCCTACATTACAGGAAGCCATGAAGAAAGCCTGCAGTATGGAACTTGCAGCTCTAGCAAACTAGTTTAGTTCAAAGAGTTCTTCATCATTTAGAGATTAAAAAGGGGAATTCAGCAAGAGTAAAGAGAATGTTAGTGACTCAAAAGACAAGCTAGCTACACCTTGGGATAAGGAAACACTTAATGACCTATGTAAGAAAAATCTATGCTTCTTTTACAAAGGTCCCTATGAGTTTGGTCATGATTGTCCTATGAGAACTAAGGGGAAGGCTAACCTGTTAGGATAAACCACAGACAGAAATAAAAAAACTACATGCAAATATAACCAATAATAGAAAATAATAGAACACACAGAAATGAACACAAGGCACCAAGATTTAATGTGGTTCACCCAATCCCTGGGCTACGTCCACCAAACAGCAAGTTCGATCTTATTACAATCCAGTGATTACAACCTGATTACAATCCGTAATCCCTTACAGCTCAATACCGCCGCAAGAACCAATTTCGTATCACCACACATGAAAAAAATACCCAACCCTAAGCCCTTTTTATACAAGTATTAAACTGCTTTAGGGTTATAACATGTCGGCCATATGTCGGCCATAATATGTCGGCTACCATGTCGGCTACTTCCCAAAAAAATTTTTTTTCCCGAACCCCACTATTTATGAAGTATGTACAGTACTTTCCTGATCAGTCACCACAATCTAACAATCCCCCACTTGGGGATTGATCAGGCTCCACACTAAACAAAAATCTCCCACTTGGAGACTGATCCTATAGCAATACAACTACCGCATGGGGCTCCCACTGGATCAAACCACCCTAGACTCTGCTGTTATTTTATTCACATCTAGTCTAAAAGACCAATTGAAGCTGAAGAGGAGTTCAGCTTATCCCTTGTTACAACCTTTGTCAACATATCTGCTGGATTTTCATTGGTATGTATCTTCTCCAGCTTTAACTGTCCATCCTCCAAAACTGACCGAATGAAATGGTACCGCAACTGTATGTGTTTGGTCTTAGAATGCAGAGTTGAATTCTTAGCAAGATGAATGGCACTCTGACTATCTGTGAACAAATAATTATCCTTTTGAGGATGTCCCAATTCTTCCAAGAAGAACTGAAGCCATATCATCTCTTTGGCTGCCTCTGTAGCAGCAACATACTCTGCCTCTGTAGTGGAGAGAGCATTAATCTTCTGTAGCCTAGAAACCCAGCTCACAGCTGCCCCACCAACAGTAAAGACATAACCTATAGTACTCCGCCTGGTATCAATATCCTCGCCCAAATTTGAGTCAACATAGCCCTGTAAATTAGTAGTAGAGCCCCCAAAGTGTAAACACTTATTGGATGTTCCTCTCAAATATCTGAGAATCCACTTGACAACATTCCAATGCTCAAATCCTGAATGAATCATATATCTGCTAACGACTCCCACTACATGTGCAATATTTGGCCTAGTGCATACCATAGCATACATCAAACTTCCTATAGCTAAAGCATAGGGTACCTTGGACATCTTATCCTCCTCTTCCTGTGTCTTGGGACACATCTCCTTAGTCAATTTCAAATGACCAGGTAAACGTGTGCTGATAGCTTTAGCATTCTCCATAGAGAAACGTTGCAACACCTTCTCAACATAATCAGCTTGAGATAGCGTCAATGTTCTGTTCTTCCTATCTCTACAAATCTTCATACCAAGGATTTGTTTTGCTACCCCCAAATCCTTCATAGCAAATGCAGGTGCTAATTGGTGTTTCAGCCCCTTAATATGATCCATGTTAGACCCAGCTATAAGCATATCATCAACATATAAACATAAAATAATGTAGCTATCATCATCCAACCTCTTAAAATAAACACAGTAATCTGAATGACACCTATTATATCCATGCTCATGCATAAAACTGTCAAATTTCAAATACCATTGCCGAGGTGCTTGCTTCAAGCCATATAAATTTTTCTTCAATTTGCACACTAAGTTCTCCTTACCTTTGACCTCAAAACCCTGTGGCTGAGCCATATATATTTCTTCATCCAAATCACCATGAAGAAAGGCTATTTTAACATCCATATGCTCTAAATGAAAATCTTCAGTAGCCACAAGACTTAAAACAGTACGAATAGAAGTCATTTTAACAACAGGAGAAAATATCTCATCAAAATCAATTCCCTTTTTTTGTGCAAATGCTTTTACAATTAACCTGGCCTTAAATATTTTCTTACCTCCTTCCTCTTCTTTCAACCTGTAAACCCATTTATTCTGTAAAGCCTTTTTACCTGCAGGCAACTTGCACAAATCCCATGTCTTATTTTTCAGCAAAGAGTCCACTTCATCTTTCATTGTAGACTCCCACTGAATCTTAGTATCCACTTGCACAACTTCATCATAACTTTCAGGTTCACCAGCATCAGTAAGTAAAATAGAATACAAAGAGGGAGAAAACCTTTGTGGAGGTCTAATTGGCCTTGTTGACTATCTAACATTCACTGGTGTGTGTGGTATTTGTTGTTGCAGTTGTTGCACATCATGAGGAATGGCTAGAACATCAGCTTTTGGAGTATCATCCAGCACTACATAATCATCTTCTTTCTTCTCATGTTGCTGCAACAGATCTTTGTACAACACTTTTTCATTGAATATGACATCCCGGATTCTTATAATTTTATGATTTTCAAAATCCCAAAGCCTATAACCAAATTCATTAATGCCATATCCAACAAAGACAGATTTCTTTGATTTAGCTTCTAGCTTGGTTCTATTTTCAGAGTCTATATGAGCAAAAGCTTCACAACCAAAGGTCTTGAGAAAAGAATAACTCACCTTCTTACCAGTCCATGCTTCCTCTGGAATACCATAGCCCAAAGGAGTAGAGGGACCTCTATTAATCAAATATACTGCAGTATTGACAGCCTCCACCCACATGTGTAAGGGCAACCCATCATGCAACCTCATGCTCCTTGCACGCTCCATTATAGTCCTGTTCATGCATTCAGCCACTCCATTTTCCTGTGGAGTCCTTGGAACAGTTTTTTGTCTATGAATACCATTAGTGGAGCAATAATATTCAAATTCATGACTGCAATACTCACCACCATTATCAGATTTGAGACATTTTAATTTCTTACCAGTCTCATTTTCAACCAAGCATTTTCATTTCTTAAAAGTTTGAAATACATCAGATTTCTGTCTAAGGAAATAAACCCATACTTTTCTAGTTGCATCATCAATAAATGTAACATAATAATGAGAGCCAACAAGGGAAGATACCTGAGCCGGTCCCCATACATCTGTATGCACAAGCTCTAATTTCTCCTTTTTGTTTTCCTTCCCAGTCTTTACAAAACTCACTCTCTTTTGTTTTCCATACACACAACTTTCACAGAAATCCATATTCACACATTTTAGACCTGGTAAAACTTTCCTTGAATGAAGTACTTTCATACCTTTCTCACTCATGTGCCCAAGTCTATTGTGCCACAGTGTTGTATCAGAATCTACAGCAGCTATTTGTTCTCCCTGCTCAACTGCAGTAATTGTTCCTGAATATTCATTTTTCTCTGAAACAATCAAAGTAGAAGGAACAATATGACCTGTACAAAGATATAAGGTGCCTACTTTCACACCTTTTGCTACTACAAGGGAACCTTTTGAAACCTTCCAATTTTTATCATTAAAAGTAACTACACAACCCTCATCACCGAGTTGCCCTGCTGAAATTAAATTCCTACTCAGCTTTGGAACATGTCTTACCTCATGTAGTAGCCAATGATTCCCATTCTGCAACTTAATCTTAATTTTTCCCTTTCCAACAATCTGACAGGGTTCATTATCCCCCAAATAAACAAGCCCAAAATCCCCTTGGACATAATCAATGAAATAACCTCTATGAGGTGTAGCATGAAAAGAAGCACTAGAATCTAAAACCCATGAATCATCAACACTCTCTAAAGACAGAAGCAAAGTATCCTCTTCGGATTTGTTACTTACCACATTTGCCTCTTTGTCTCCATCTGATTTATCTCCTTCATTTTTCTTTCGAGTCCATCAATCTTTCTTTTTGTGCCCTGGTTTCCCACAGTACCAGCAATCATTTGGTCCTCTCGATTGAGACCTCCTCCCCTTTGACTTTCCTCTTGATTTCCCACGATTTCCAGAGTTACTTCCTCTTTCAGTCGTTCTGCCCCTACTTTGTGCATTTAAAGCACTTCCTGATGTAGATCCACCTGAGGATTTTCTACGAGTTTTCTCACTTAAAATAACACCGATCACATCATCATATTTTAGGGTACTAGATCCAGGAATAGAATTACTCACCGCCATTACCAAGCCATTCCAACTTTCAGGCAAAGAACACAAAATCAAGAGAGCCCTAATTTCTTCATCAAAATTGATACCCATAGAAGATAATTGACTTGTAATAGTATTAAACTCATTTAAATGATCTGCAACAGATCCACCTTCTGCCATTTTCATATTAAATAAACACTTCATGAGAAATACCTTATTTGAAGCGGAGGGCTTTTCATACAGTGTCGCTAGGGTTTTCATCAAATCTTCTGTCATCTTTGCTTTTGTAATATTAAATGCCACCGATGGTGCCAAGCATAATCGAATCCTTCCGAGTGCCTTTCTATCCAAAAGATCCCATTCAGCCTCTGACATAGTTCCTTGATTCTTGGCTTTTCCTTCCAACGGCTTCCATAAATCCTTTTGATATAAATAGTCTTCCATTTGCATCTTCCATAACTGGAAGTTCTGCCCATTAAACCTATCAACCCTCAACTTACCCTCATCTGCCATTGCTCCCACTCAACTGTGAGACTCCCACTTAACCGTGAGACTTTCCTATAGAGGATAACTGAAAGACAACCTTGCTCTGATACCACTTGTTAGGATAAACACCGGACAGAAATAAAAAAACTACATGCAAATATAACCAATAATAGAAAATAACAGAACACACAGAAATGAACACAAGGCACCAAGATTTAACGTGGTTCAGCCAATCCCTGGGCTACATCCACCAAACAGCAAGTTCGATCTTATTACAATCCAGTGATTACAACCTGATTACAATCCGTAATCCCTTACAGCTCAATACCGCCGCAAGAACCAATTTTGTAGCACCACACATGAAAAAAATACCCAACCCTAAGCCCTTTTTATACAAGTATTAAACTACTTTAGGGTTATAACATGTATACAAGTGTATGTACAGTACTTTCCTGATCAGTCACCATAATCTAACATAACCGAGTGATGTGGGCTTATTATGAGGGTTCAGATTCAGACAGCTCAGAGCACCATGATGAGGATCCTAATGAGGCAGAGGGTGAACAAAAGGTAGATAGTGCTGAGAAAAAAGAGGCTCCAAAGATACATTTACAAGAGGCACATATGTCTAGTATTCAAAGAGAGGGATCTTTCAGATTTCAGGGAGTCTTGGTAGGACAAAAGATTATTACTCTGTTGGATATAGGTGCCATGAATAATTTTATTGATGCATGATTTGTGGAGAGGTGTGGACTCATTTCTGAGGAGTTTGTGGGACTAAGAGTTAAGGTAGTTGATGGATATACTCTTCGTTGTGATAGGATGGTGCGAGATCTACCTTTGCGCTTGAACAACTATGAGTTTAAGGTAGACTATCATGTGGTCAACATGGGCGACATGGACATAGTACTTGGGATGCAATGGCTACATTCTTGGAAGGAGGTTACCCTAAGATTGGAGGATATGGACATAAGATTCGTGGTGGATGGAAGGACTCATGTGTTGAACACTATTTGTAATAGTGATGTCAGAACTATCTCATTTAGGCAGTTAGAGAGATTAGCCAAGCATAATAATATAGAGTGGGCAGAAATATGTGCCTTGATGCCTACCTAGGGGGAGCAACATAAGACTGAATATCATCCAGATATTTAAAAATTGAGAATCAAGTATGGGAAGGTATTTAGTGAGATTCCACCAGGTAGGCCACCAGACAAAGGTATTGAGCATATTATCGAGTTGGAGGAAGGTGCTAAGCCTGTCATGATCACACCATACTGGCACCCAAAATGACTCAAAGATGAGATCGAGAGGACCATCAATGAGTTGTTGGCAATGGGACACATTAGACCAAGTAAGTCACCCTTTGCATCTTCTATTTTTTTGGTAAAAAAGAAGGATGGTACTCTACGAATGTGTATTTATTGTAGGGTGTTGAATAAGAGAACTATAAAGAACAAGTATCCCATCCCATGCATCGATGAGCTGATAGACAAATTGCATGGGCTTGTTATTTCACAAAAAATGATTTGAGATCAAGCTATCACCATATCAAAGTTCGAGAGAAGGATATTGAAAAAACTACTTTCAGATGTCATTATGGGCATTTCGAGTTTGTAGTCATGCCTTTTGGCTTGACTAATGCACCTGCCACTTTTCAGTCCACTATGAACAAGGTCTTCCACCATCAGTTGAGGAAATTTGTGCTAGTGTTCTTTGATGATATTTTGATCTATAGCAGGACATGGCAAGAACATTTAGAGCACTTGGAGACAGTATTGAGCATTTTACAGAGCAAGTCCTTGTATGCCAAGGAGTCCAAATGTGATTTGGGGATGACAAAATTGTTGTATCTTGGACACATCATTAGTGCAAAAGAAGTGTGAATGTATCTCAAAAAGATCTGTGCTATTGTTGATTGGCCACCACCAGAGAACCTTACACAGTTAAGAGGGTTCCTTGGTCTATGTGGATTCTATCGCAGGTTTGTTAGTGGCTACTCACGACATGTAGTGCCCATGACAGATTTGCTGAAGAAAGGGGCATTTGTGTGGACTCGGGAGGCACAGGAGTGTTTTATGCGGTTCAAGGAAATAATGACTACATGCCTAGTATTAGCATTGCCTGATTTCACGAAGCCATTTGAGCTTCAATGTGATGCTTCTAGAGAGGGAGTCGGTGCTGTACTCATGCAAAACAAGTATCCTATAGCTTATGAGAGTAGGAAACTCAGAGGGGATAAGAGATCATTCAACATATACGATAAGGAGATGTTGGCCATCATGCATGCCTTGGCCAAATTCAAACAGTATCTTTTGGGCAGCAAATTTTGTATTAAAACTGATCATAATAGTTTGAGGCACTTTTTGGGATAGCGGGACTTGAATGATCATCAACAGAAGTGGGTGAGTAAGTTATAGGCATATGATTTTGATATCACATATGTTAAGGGGACACAAAATATTATTGCAGATGCTTTATCCCGTAGGCCAAACCTCACTTCTATGATTCAGATATCAGAGGATTGGCGACACTTGATTGTAGTAGAATATGCCAAAGACACATGGGCCTCTACTATAGTGGAGGGAACAACAATTGACACCAGATACACTCTCATAGATAATTTGATCATTTACAAGAACAGGATTTACTTAGTCCTAGGATCGAAAGTGAAGCAGTTGATTTTGAGAGCATTCCATAATTCACCTATAGTAGGTCATCCTCAGTATTTCAAGACTTATAGGTTAGTACGGGAATGGTTCATTTGGAAGGGACTTAAGGCTGATGTTCTGCAGTATGTGCGAGAGTGTCATGTTTGCCAGCATAACAAACAAGAGCACACTTATCTAGCAGGGCTCCTATAGCCACTTCCTATTCCTGAAAGGAAGTGGGAGTGCATCTCTATGGATTTTATTATGGGCTTGCCCAGGGTCTAGGGGCATGATTGTATCTATGTGGTGGTGGATAGGCTGACAAAATATGCTCACTTCTGCCCTATTGCCACTACATACTCAGCAACTTAGGTGGTAGAGGTCTTCTTCAAGGAGATTTTTAGATTACACGGTTTGCCTTGGAGCATTGTGAGTGACAAGGAAAACCGCTTCATGAGTCATTTTTGGCAGGAGATGTTTTGGTTGTGTAGCACTGAGCTTACACCTAGTACCAGTTATCACCCACAGATTGATGGTCAAACAGAGATTGTAAACAAATGGGTGGAAGGGTATTTGAGGAATTATGTGGCAGATCAATAGCAAGCTTGGGTCAGATGGATATATCTCTGTGAGTATTGTTACAATACTACATATCATATGACTATACAAATGACACCCTTCATGGCACTTTACGGTTATGAGGCACCTAGTTTCTTTGATTTGTTTTTGGGAGACAGTCAAGTACCTTGTGTAGGTGAACTATTACAAGAAAGTAAGGATATAATTGCTACTCTCAGAGACAACATTACTAGAGCTCAGAACCAGCAAAAGCAATATGCAGACAAGAAGAGGACTGAGCGTAGTTTTGAGGTAAATGATTTTTTTTATCTCATGTTACAACCATATAAGCAGTCCACTCTCAAGAAGAGTGGTACAAAGAAACTTAAGCCATGCTATTATGGACCATTCAAGATCATCAAACGAGTTGGTGAGGTGGCTTATGAGTTGGAGATTCCCACCGATAGTAGAGTGCACAATGTGTTTCATGTATCATGCCTCAAAAAGGCGTTGGGTCAAAATATGATGCCTTCTACAGTATTACCTCCCTTGGATGATGAGGGGAAATTGATCTTAGTGCCAGAATCCATTCTAGATAGTAGAGAGAAGCAGCTTCGCACGAGAGTAATCAGAGAGTATCTAGTTAAGTGGAAAGATTTACCTATTGAAGATGCTACTTGGGAGGGAGAAGTGATTTTGTAGCATCCAACATTAAGATTGCTTGAGGCCAAGCAATTTTAGGAGGGGCGGACCTATAATGTCCCATTTTTTTGGAGGAGTTAATTTTAAAGTTATCAATTAAAAAATATATATTACAAGGTAACTTTATAAATTAAATTAAAAAAATCTTCTAGAGGTTGCTGGAAGAAGCGAAGAAAAATTAAAAAGGAGGTCGACCTATCAAGGAAAAAAGAATAAATAGGCATTAAGGGCTCATTTCCTATCATCAAGTTTTATTATTGAATTTTTGTTGATGTGCATTGTGGAGCCTAGGGTTTTTGCAAGTAGTCACAATTGGCCATTGAGAACGAAAACTCTCAATTGGTACGCAATTTTGAGGGTGTGAAAGATCACTTGAATTATTGCAACTGTGGGAAGGATATTTCAGTCCTTTCACTTGTACTTAATTGCTGGTTTGGAGTTTCTAGTAGAGTTGCACTTTCACCATATCATCTTCAACATTCAGTCTCCACCATTTGATCAATCCAGGTTCTTCATTTCAATCTATAGTTGTAACAAGTTCTCAATTGTATACAGCCAGTTAGGGTTTCTCTGTAATGTGCCATGTCATAATGTTTTGGTGCTGAAAATTGCCATATCATTTGTAAAAACATTTGGTTTTCATTGAATGAATACATTGGCACTATTATTTCTTTATTTCAGCAATATATTTTAGTAGTGTATTAAATTTAGGGTTTTTTTTAGTGGCCTATTGGTTCGGGTCATTACATTTAGGACCTATATGAGGAGGAAACTGAATTTTAAGACGCCTACAAGATATGTACTGACTTTAATAATCATTTTCATAGTGACTTTGTTGAATACACCTTGCAAAATGGATTATTATTCAAGGATCAATAGTTGTGCATCCCAAGGGGATCTATGAGAGAAATTTTCATACAAGAGAAGCACAATAGGAGCATGAGTGGGCACTTTAGTTTTGACAAGACTTTAGACCTTGTGGAGAGATTCTATTACTGGCCCAAAATGCAAAGGGATGTGATGAGGTATGTTGAGTAGTGTGGCATATGTCAGAAGGAAAAGGACACTTCATCAAATGTAGGACTCTACCAACCTCTACCCATTCCTAATAGGCCTTGGGAATGCATAAACATGGACTTCATAGTGTGATTGACAAGGACTAAGATAGGGTTAGATAGTGTTTTTGTGGTGGTGGATAGGTTCAACAAGATGAGCCATTTCATTCCATGCAAGACCACACATGATGCAAGCTGCAACATTTCCATCCTATTCTTCAAGGAAGTGGTTAGGATACATGGCTTACCAAGGAGCATAGTTGCTAACAAATATTTCAAGTTTATGGGGGCACTTTTGGAAGACCCTATGGATGAGGCTTGGAAAAAATCTAGCTCATAATTCTTCCTACCATCCCCAAATAGATGGGTAGACAGAAGTTATTAACATGGTCCTAGGTAACCTATTAAGGTGCCTTACCAAGGTGTATGGGAAAAGTTGGGAGAAAGTCATACCATAGGTAGAATTTGCCTACAATGATAGTAAGAATGGAAAAACAAGGTTAATCCCTTTTTAAATAGTGTATGGGACTCATCTAAGGGGTATCATGGAGCTAAGGGACTTACCAAGCCAAGCCAACATCAGTGGGCATGTCGATGACTTTGTTCAGTCCATGAAAGAAGTACATGATTAGGTGAAACAAACCTTGATGGAGGTAAATCAAAAATTGAAGGAGAAGAAGGGTGAGGGGAGAAGAGAGTTTAAATTTCAAGTGGGAGACTTAGTGATGGTCTATCTAAACAAGGCTAGACTACGTAAGAGCATCCCTAGTAAGTTGTAGATGAAGAGGATTGGGCCCTGCAAAATACTTGAGAAGTATGGACCTGATGCCTACAAGGTGGATTTACCCAAGGATATGGCTATCTCTCCCATATTTAATTTCAAAGACCTAATACCTTATAAGGGTCCTAATATGGATGAAATAGAGTATCAAGAAGAGCTAAGTAAAGATGTCTTAGAACTACAAGTACTTGAAAAGAAGCAACCACAAGTGGAGAGGATTTTGGATTCTAGAGTGAAGAAGAGTACAAGAAACAAGGCATACAAGGAACATCTAGTGAAGTGGTTGGATATACTAGAGGCTGAGGCCACTTGGATTACTAAGAGTGATTTCAAGAAGCATGGCATGAGTAAGGAATTTCTCTCTCTAGCAATAGCTTAGTCTTTTCTTGTAGGGAGAGACTGGTGTAGGAGCACCTAGGGGTAAAGGTGAAACCCTAATGAATTTTGGTTTTTGAATGGTCTAACCAAACATTGAGTTAATAAGGACTAGGAGGTTTTATAAAGTCCCAAGGTAGGTTTAGGAGGTTTGGGTACGTAGGATTTGAAATGTGAGTCAAGTGTTGTCAATTAGGTCCTAATAGGAAAAAATTTCTTAGAATTGTTAAATAAGGAAAATTATGGGAAAATGGCCTAAAAAGGAACAAGATGTGTTCAAATATGGTCCTTAGGTGTGTTGAAATAATTTTGGAAGGTTTGAACACAAACTGGTCAAGTTTGTAGGCTCCATTTGCAAAATTGCAGAAGTTGTCAAAAAAGTTGCTCATTGACAACTTTGTAATTTTTGCAAAATTACATAGCAACTTTTCAAATAGTTTGGAAGAAAGAACTACTTGGGTAGTTTATATTTGAACCAAATACCATAATGAAGGAGGGAGCCTATTTAAACATGTTCTAACTTAGTGCTAAGGGTTGGATACTCAATTGAATGGACAACACAATCTGAAGGAGAATCTTGTTGATAATAAATGTGGTTTGAAGGATTTGTTAAAGAAACTTGATTGAAGAACCTACTATTTTAGTTGGAATAGTGACTTTGGGTCATGTTTTGAATATGTGTTTAGTTTTTTTTATTCCAAGTATTCATCTTACAAGGTTTAGAAAATTGCTTAGGTTTTGTGTTCCTATTATCCAGTTTTGTGATTCCAACACTTTAATGGTTGAAGCTTGAATTTCCTTGGTCTAGACACCATGACTCTTGGAAATAAAGAAAAGGCCTCTGTATACTATGTAAATAAATTTTTTGGAGTTTATTCAAGTCAAGAAGTGGATTTTCAAGCGAGGCTTAGGCAAGCATTGAAGGCTTGGAAAGTTGCAATGAAGGCTTGAATTGAAATTTTGGTATGAATAGTGGATTGGAACATGCCAATATTATTTTGGAAATGGAGGGGAGTACTAAGAGTCCATAACTTAAAGGAGGAGGTTCGAAGTGGAGTTTGGAACATCTAGTGAAAGATTCTTTGTCATTGCCTTTGAAACCCTTAAAATGAGGTTTTCTGAAGCCGTACTATACGGTCATCCTAGGGCTGTAAGACCTAAAAAAAATTCAATTTTAGGTAATAGGGAATAAAGGCTCTAAAGAAACTAAGTTTCCTTGTTAATATTTTTTGGGAGTTGTAGTGTGTTCCTTATTTCTAGGAGGGCTAATAGGGGTTCTTAGGGCTACAAGGAAAAACAAGGTAATTTGGAGTTGTGGGGGTGTGAAACTCACAAGAATGATGTAGAATGGTGGGAAATGTGTCAAGAAGCTCATAATTAAGGTTCAAACTTGATTTTGGAATTTTAGGTGCACTTGGTGAAGTTTTTTCATTCTAGGCCAAATAGTGCATAGTATATCTACCCTAAAATGGTCGCCCAAACTATGGGGCCCCATTCTTCAATTTATCGATTTCTTGAATCAATTCATCAATTTCCTAAATCAATGCATTGCAATATTTTATTGAATCAATTCAAATCATTTTCCTTGATCAATTTGCAATTAATTTAATTATTTCAATATTTTTTAAGGTTTGATTAGTTCATCAATAATCTTATTTAATTAAAAGAAAAAATCCCTTTTAAATAAATAAAATAATCTTATTTAATTAAAAGAAAATCTCTCATTTAATTAAATAATTTTATCTTATTTAATTAAAATCTTTCTTTTTATTAAATAATCTTATCTTATTTAATTAAAAGAAAATCTCTCTTTTAATTAACTAATTTTATCTTATTTAATTAAAATCTCTCTTTTTATTAAATAATCTTATCTTATTAGGCAAGAGCCTACAATACAACAGTAACTTGTGAGTCTCTCATGTGGGAGGTCTTGGGTTCAAATTTGCTTAACACAAAAATAATTAATTACAATAAATAATAATAATTAATCTAGGCTTCGACCATTTACCAATCAAAATAATAATAATAATCTTATCTTATTTAATTAAAAGAAAACATCCTTTTAAATAAATAAAATAATCTTATTTAATTAAAAGAAAATCTCTCTTTTGATAAAATAATTTTATCTTATTTAATTAAAATCTTTTTTTAATTAAATAATCTTATCTTATTTAATTAAAAGAAAATCCCTCTTTTAATTAAATAAATAAATCCCCACTTAAAGCTCTCTTTTTGATGAAAAAAGGGAATAATAAAATACATCAAATAAAATCTTATAAATATTTCATTTTTTTTTCACATATCTCTAAGTGGTGGGCTTTTTCCTTTTACTTTCCTTTTTAGGGATTTATCCCACATTACTCTTGTGAGAAGCCTCCCACCTCCACACTTTCCTTTATAAGGTGCCTTCTCCTTTTTATTTGAGAGATTTTTGTTGCTATAGTATTGTTATGTTGCAAGTTTGGAGATGGAGTTTGAGCCTTAGGGTTTGGACATTGTAGCTTCATTGCAACTTCACTCTTCTTATCTTCTTCTCTCATGCATCCATGGCTTCCATCATCATGCTTCATTCTTGCATTTTCATATTAGCTTAGAGTCATATTTGATTTCATTCCTTTCATGTTTAGCCTTCATATCTATTTTCCTCCATTCATTCTAGTTTTTCACTATCATTTTCTCATTTGGTCTTTGTCTAATAAAAAAGAGTAAAACATGATGCTATGAAGTCTCTTGACATTTCTACTCCTTTGGATTACATGCTTTCCTAATTTTCCATTATGCTTTCGTGACTTATCCTATGTTGGCCTTTCGTTGCTTATCCAAATGAGCTTTACATGACAAATTTTCCCTAGCTTGGGTACTTTTGAGAAGTTTTCCCTCGAGGATTTCTTCTTTTCATTCTCCTTCATCCTCTTGTCTCCCATCTCTTCTACTAGCTTGTTAATCCCTCTTGTCCTCAACCTCGCTAGATATTGGGACTACACTATGTGATCTTGCTTTCAAGTTTGATGCCAATTTTGTCTAGGGACATCCTTTGTATATATTTATTGATCTTGAAAATCCAAAAAAAATGATATATTTAAAAAAATTTAAAATAATGATATATTTGAAAAATTGAAAAAAATGATATATTTCAAAAAAAATTTAAAATGATATATTTCAAAAGATCCAAAAAAAATGATATACTGTCAAAAATTCTAAAAATCAGAAAATGTCCTAAAAAATAATCATCTTAGTGAAAACCTAGCAATAGGCGCTTTGATGTATATCCAAAAAACATTATATATTCCAAAAAAAAATAATGAAAAAATTGTAGTAAGATCCAAGTGGTACCAGGAAATGGGCACTACTTGAGGCTTTTGCACCCCTATTTCTTAATGCATGTCCTTGACACTTAGCCTTTCTCCATCATTCCTTGTCCTTGTTTCCTTGGTTTAGAATTTATCTTTGTCTTTGTCTAGGGGGCATAACTATGTTAACTTTGGTCTCTTGGATGCATTATTCTTAAGGATGCCTTGCAAATGGTGTTTTTCAAAACCACCCCAACTATATTTTTCAATACAATCCCTGACATCAAGTGTTTTTTTAACACTTATTAGTTTGGCCTTACCTAGTTTTGTCATGTGATCTTACCTACTTGAAAGCATTCGATCCTTATCCTTAGAACTTAGTATCAGTTAACACACTTAAACTTTTAAAACACAAATACTTAATTCTTGAGCTATGTCATGATCTTTTCTTTGTGTGTTTATTGTTATTAAAAAAATTTTAGTGTCCTTGTCTAATAAGTCTCTCCAATATGCATAGCTAGAGGACTCGGGGCATGGGGCATATATTTCTTTGCTTTATGCTTGTGGGTGTGGTCTTAAAACTCTAGAGTGTCTCTTGTTGTCCCCTTGAAGCATTTAGGAGATTTGAGGCATCATCCTCGACTGCTTTTGCACAACCATTCTTATGGTCCTCCTAGCATCTATGCCTTGATGCGAGTATAGTTTTGCTACATTAAATTTGGTAAGCTAACATCAAATTCATCTTGACCTTTATGTCTTTGATGTTTACTTTAGAATCTTTCCACATTCTAATTCGATATAAATCACATTCATATCTTCATAGTTGTGCTTGTGACTAGTGATGATTGTGTGATTTTTCGATGTCTGTTGATAATGGCCGAATGATGAAAATAAGTTCCTTCGCATTCTTTCATGAATGATGCACACAAAATCCTATGTTACAGTTGCTCTATTGCAATTATACCTTTGCATTTTCATGTAGCTTGCATTGTTAAACTTTATGTTACTTTTCATTTTTAGGCTGCATTATGAGTTTGAGAGGGTTTTCCTTCATCTTTCTTTTGGACTTTTAATCAACTAGGGTCAAGTCTTCATCTTCATTTCCTTATCTTCTTTTGTGATCTCAATCAAAATTTTCTATCTTAAATAGTTTATTGATTTTGAGGCATTCTCTTTCTTGAGGCAAATTCTTTTTCTTCTTTCCATTTCTTTCCACCTCTTCCAACTTCTATCTTCCATTTTCTTTCATTCCACTTCTTTTCTTCTAATTCAACTTTGGGGGCATTATCTTTCATGCTTGATGATCTACCTTGGTTCTGTGATTTATATTTTTCATTAACCTTATCTTTAGTTCGATTTGATCAAATTTATCAATTTTCTATCTCTCCTCTATTTCATTTTGATTTCAATCATGAGGGGGTAGTACCTAACAAACTTCAATCCTTGATTCAGCTTTATCAATTTTTGTTTTGTCTAGGACAGCCTTGTCTTTGTCAAGACAAAATTGTTATCAAAATTTGTATTCTTTGTCCTGAGGTGTTCCTAAGTTGACCACACATCTATGTTGTTTTGTGATCCCAAATTGACCTCACACTTCAACTGACTACATTCTTTGACTACATGTGTCCGAAATTATCACACATTAGTCAAAGAGGGACAAATGCATGTACCCTAAAATGGTCGCTTAGACTATGGGCCCCCATTCTTCATTTTATCAATTTCCTAAATCAATGCATCACAATATTAAATTGAATCAATTCAAATCATTTTCCTTGATCAAAATGCAATTAATTTAATTATTTTAATATTTCCTAAGGTTTGATCATTTCATCAATAATCTTATTCAGTTAAAAGAAAAGCATCCCTTTTAAATAAATAAAATAATCTTATTTAATTGAAAGAAAATCTCTCTTTTAATTAAATAATTTTATCTTATTTAATTAATATCTCTATTTTTATTAAATAATCTTATCTTATTTAATTAAAAGAAAAACTCTATTTTAATTAAATAGTTTTATCTTATTTAATTAAAATCTCTCTTTTTATTAAATGATCTTATCTTATTTAATTAAAAGAAAATATCCTTTTAAATAAATAAATAATCTTATTTAATTTAAAATAAATTTTTCTTTTAATTAAATAATTTTATCTTATTTAATTAAAATTTCTCTTTTTATTAAATAATCTTATCTTATTTAATTAAAAGAAAAAATCCTTTTAAGTAAATAATATTATTTAATTAAAATAAAATCTCTCTTTTAATTAAATAGTTTTATCTTATTTAATTAAAATCTCTCTTTTTATTAAATAATCTTATCTTATTTAATTAAAAGAAAACATCCTTTTAAATAAATAAAATAATCTTAATTAATTAAAAGAAAATCTCTCTTTTAATTAAATAGTTTTATCTTATTTAATTAAAATCTTTTATTATTATTAAATAATTTTGTCTTATTTAATTAAAAGAAAAAATCCTTTTAAATAAATAAAATAATCTTATTTAATTAAAATCTTCTTTTAATTAAATAACCTTATCCTATTTAATTAAAAGAAAATCCCTCTTTTAATTAAATAAATAAATCCCCACTTAAAGCTCTATTTTTTATGAAAAAAGAAAATACATCAAATAAAATCTTATAAATATTCCTTTTTTTGCACTTCTCTAAGTGGTGAGCTTTTTCCTCTTACGATTTATCCCACATTGCTCTTGTGAGAAGCCTCCCACCTCCACACTTTCCTTTATAAGGAGCTATCTCCTTCTCATTTGGGAGATATTGCTATAGTATTGTTTTGCTATAGGTTTGGAGAGCAATTTTGGAGGAGGAGTTTGAGCATTAGGGTTTGGAGATTGGAACTTCATTGCAACTTCTCTCTTCTTGTCTTCTTCTCTCCTGCATCCATGGCTTCCATCATCATGCTTCACCCTTGCATTTTCATATCACCTTAGCGTCATATTTGCTTTCATAGATTAATCTTGCATTGTTATTTCCTTTCATAGATTAGATTTCCTTTCTTGCATTAATTTGCATTGTTATTATTTAGATTAGCTTGCATCTTCATTTGCATGCATATTTTGATCTTTGAATCTCTCATTTTATGGTGTACTTACATAGGTACAAACTAGGTCAAACTAAGGACTTCCCTTACAAACCCTTGCACTCCATGAATAGAGAGCTATGAGTCACCATTTTAGAACTCATTCTTGAACAATCTTGGATATAATGACTCATAGAAGTGTGTCAACATTTTAGTGCAGACATGGTGAACTAAAGGGAGAGGATGGAAAATTGAATTGTTGGATGAGTTTCTTGGTGCAAGGGGATTGGGAAGGAGTCCTCTAGGTTGGGGTTTATAATAGTAACCCTAAGTAGGCTAGGACTAGCCTTGGAAGAGCAAGTAAGCTCTAGAGTGGAGAAGCTCCTCATACATACATACACATACATACATGCATACATATACAAAGATCACAAGGGCACACCAATGAGATGTAGAGATTACAAGGATGCAACAACGAAATCCTAGATCTCCACTAATCTCCACCAACATTCAGAACTCTCCACCCTCTTTTGTGCACAACTCTCCACAATCAATCAAAACAAATGGGGAATGATTAATGTCATGTTTTCTTTACTTTTTTGTTTATAATCCATAATCCACAATCCATAAGATCTCTCTGTATATATACATGCATACATACATAGACACACAGATATGTGTGTTTATATATGTATGTATATATACACATATATACATATACATATGTATATATATGTATATGCATACATATACATATGTACATACATACATATACATACATATATAGATACATACATACATGAAAACAATAATGCACTTTCTAAGTATTTACAATTGTTCAAAAAAATTAATGTTTTACAAGAAAATGTTGTATAAATAGTACAAAAAATTGCTTGACATGAGAGGTCCACAAGAGAGGGTGTTGACCAATCTTGAAAACTTGAATGTTGAGATTGATTTTGATAAGGTAGAGGTAGAATTCAAAAGTTTGATAATCAAAATTTAAGGCATGAGTGTGAAGGAGAAGGAATAGCTTTAGAAAGAGAAGGAGAAGGAGCACCTTTAGAAAGAGACCGCACGATGGAACCAATAGCTAGAAAACATAGAGGATATTATGGGAGCCATTGGATAGAATCCAAGAAAGTGTTGCGTAGGTACTATGACATTGGAAACACCAGTTAAATTGGTCTAGTTGGTAATTAACTGGGTTGATTACTTCATTATTATATGATCCAACGGTAATGTTAGTTATTATTTTGACATAAATGAAAACATTATTATTAGTCATTATTATATATACATACATACATGAAAACAACAATGCACTTTCTAAGAGTTTACAGTTATTCAAAAAATTTAATGTTTTACAAGAAACTGTGCTTGAAGAACTATTAGCTCAAAAGCAAGAAAATGTTGTTGAAATAGTACAAAATTTTCTTGACACGAGAGGTCCACATGTGAGGGTGTTGACCAATCTTGAAAACTTGAATGCTGAAATGAAAGCTATCAATGATGAAACACCAATGCCAAAGTTACAACACAATGCAAAGTTGATTTTAGATAAGGTAGAGGCAGATATTTGGAAGTTTGATAATCAAAATTTAAGGCACGAAAGCGAAGGAGAAGGAGCGGATTTAGAAAGAAAAGGAGAAGGGAGGCTTTAGAAAGAGACGGCATGGTAGAAACATCTAAAAAACATTGAGGAGATTACGGGAGCCTTGTGATTATGGCATTTACACAGAAAAATAACTTGCTTCTTTAACTCCTTACACTCAACTCTTCACTAAAGTTATTCTTCCACCAGTGAGAATAGCTGCTACAAATTCTTGGAAGCATTAAAAGATGAACCATCTCAAACCATTTTGACCTTAATTTTGGTGCCCCAGCCAACAACATGTACCTCTCAATAATTTGAATTTTCTATATGATAAGTGATAATGTTCATGGTTCATCGTATTCAGTGATCATACACAAATGAAGTTGAAGCTTATTATTTGGCGAGTTTGAGGTTTTGAGGAATATAAGTGATAATCTAATCCAAGCTTCATTATCTGGCCTATAGTATATCACCTCTAAATGACTTACAGTTGCCACATGGGAAGGCATATGGTGTCTCTCTATTCCATACCTACACATGTATGACCATTTGGTGTTGGAGATTCAAAGCCTTAAGAATCATGCCATGATCTATTCCCCATTTCCAACTCACACCACTTTACCTTGCTTCGCATGCCTTATTTTCCATATGAGAGAAATCACAGATGTACCAAATTCTTGATAAGTTGCAATTCAATAAAGAGGGATGCCAAGTGCTTGATCAAATGTATTTAGTGGAGATTGATCATAATTTACTTCAAGGAACTCTAAGTTAGAATTGGTTTTAATACATGCTACTTGGTGTCACCTTAGTCCATGTTGTTTTGAAGATGACGAGTCTTTGATATATGTTGTGGTGATGTTCAAGAGGACAAAGGATTATATTCCTAGCCTAAGATGACACTACATGACTTTTAGAGATTGGTGTTTTGTGCTTGTTGAAAACTTGTTGTTTCAAATCTATAAAGGTTTCTCTAGACAAGAATGTAACAACAATCACAATGCATATGAACCATTTGACAAAATAATTCAATTTCTAGCCTGCGGTCAAAGAACCTTCCTATACAATTATTGGATAGCTTTCAAAACTTTTGTGACTTGTCCTCTTCGATGATAGACCATATAGAATATTGCCAAAATATTCAATGGAGGAGATTTGGAGTCTCTAAATCACCACCTGACAAATTGGATTTCCAAACTAAAGGTTCGCGCCAAGGCATGAAATATTGAGCATTAACAAAATAAAAATCAGCTTCAAAATAATCCATGTGCAAGGATGACTATAAAAATTGGATAAGAATCCAGTATCCACAAAATGATATGTGAGGGACAAAAATAAATTTGAAGCTTCTTATCTAACAACACCTCTTAGTGACAACTCATCAATCTGGTAGTATAGACAAGGCACATGAGCTATTTGATAGAATTCTACCATGATATTTGTTAAAATAGTTGTCTAAACTTTCATTCAAAAATCAAACATTGGCAAGCATCACATTGGAACTAGAGGACATCATGCTCATGTGGAATAGAGAAAGCTTGTAGAGGCACCATAGTGAAGGGAGGCATGAATCATTTGTTGCTATTTGTCAATAGAGAGGTCATCCCATGAGATGGATAAAATGTGGAGTGATAATTACATAGAATACAATGATCACAGAATATGCACAATATGGAAGCATAGACAAGCACATGAACAATTGGGCAAGAGGCCTCAAGTGACTACAAATTTTGGAATTGATTGGTTTTATGAGTAATATTCATACAATATTTGGCTGGTAGAAATACCATGGAAAATTGTATTTGATCCTACTAGATGGGAACAACTGATTGTTCATTTTATTGTACCTAATCTAATGACAGTTCTAAAAGAATTTGTAATCAACCCAAATAATTAGCAACTAGACCCAATTTGCTAGGTTATGGCTAGTTTATTTTATGGAGGATCTCGAGGTAAGTTACTTAGCATGGGTTGAGTGAGTTTTATTGTTTTATTATTTGGATTCTGGAATATGTGTGTAGCTAGATCATTTTTTCTATTGTGCTAAGATGTAATAAGCACCTTTAAAAAAAATCCCTAAATATACATGTTTAGAAGGAAATATAAAGAGATACTTGTTTAGAATGAAAAGAAATGAAAATTTACATAACCCTTGAAGAAAATGGCAGAGCAAGGGCATGAAATGACAAAAAAATCATAGAGCAAGGCCGTGACACAATAACAAAATCACAAAGCAAGGGAACATAGATCAAAAGGGCAGGAGATGGAAAAAAATCATAGAGCAAGGGCACAACAACAAAATCACAGAGCAAGGGCATGACAACGAAATGCAGAGATCACAAGGTCATGACAATCAAATCATAGAGCAAGGGCATGGAAACTAAATGCAAAGATCACAAGGGAATAGAAACCAAATTGCAGAGAAAGGGCATGACAACAAACTACATAGATCACAACAACAAAAGCATAGACCAAGGGCATGGAAATGAAACATAGAGATCATAGCAATGAAATGCAAAGATCACAACATCGAAGGGCATGAAAATATTCACAACTCTCCACCCTCATTCAGAGCTCTCAACCCTCTTTCTTGCATAGCTCTTCACAATAAAAACAAATGGGGAATGATTTATGTCATGTTTTATTTTATTTTTTTGTTTATAGTCATAGAGTATCACAATTAGTCAGGACAATTGCAAAAAAAACATGAAAATCAACAAAAATTACATCGTTGTCACAAATTGTCGTCATAATTTGACCCCAACTATTTTAGTGAATGGAAAAAAAATTTAACAAGATCCTACCTAGATCTGATGCTAAATGATCGGATACACAAAGCTCGCAAGAAAATTCCCTTCCTTTTGAAAACCCTCTTTCTCATAAATTGGCTTCTCCAAACCTGTATGTGGAGAAATGAGCTATGATTTCTTAATTATATAGAGCTTTCTCCCTTTAGGGTTTTAGTTTTACAATTGAACGTGAAACCTTTTATTATATTATATTTTAATTTCATGTGTAACCTTTTTGCAATTTAATTAAATAAGCTTTATTAAATTAATTATCTCTCTCTCTCTCTCTCTCTCTCTCTCTCTCTCTCTCTCTCTCTCTCTCTCTCTCTCTCTCTCTCTCTCTCTCATTAAATCACAAGATGTCTTTAATAAAACATTTATTAATTTTAACTAATAATAATATTCAGAGTTTATTATAAAAATGAAACTCCTAAATATATTATTATTAAATTAAATATATATGATTATGCCAAAATTAGAACTTTAATTAAATCTTTAAATTTAATTCTTTAATTTAATAAATTTTTCAATCAATTAAATATTGATTTTTCTTTATAAAATTTTCATTATATTATCTTTTAATTTGATTTAATTATAACTAAAAATCACAACAGACCCACAAAACTAAATAGGAAAATCCAATTTAAAGAACATAGTATTAGATCAAACTCAAGACATTGGAAACATCAAACATAAAGTAAAACATACAAGTACATCATACACATGCAAGTACGAAGTAAGTAAATCATAGAAACTATATATAAATCATCCATCTAACTATCATCATGAGATAATTGAAAGTCACCAAATGAACATACATATAACATCATTCAAATAATCATGAACACATGAAATAACTAAGTTTCTCATCACATAAATAAACTAAGTCTGAAACAACATCTAACCAAATCTGGTAACCAAGTACTGCTAATCATAAAACATAACCATAAAACTAGCTTTAAAGAGTTCGGCCATAAAACATGAAAATAAAACTAGGGATAGGCATTACATCCACCCCCCTAGACTTAGGCTTACTCCTTGAAGCCTACAAGAAAGACAAAAACTCTAGCACTCACTGTACAGGTCCCATTGGACTCTTCCCTTATAGGAGGATAAGACTCCACTACAAATACCCAAGCAAGAACAACAAAAATGCCCACAAATTTAACAAAGGAATACTACCTTAAAGAACAATCATAAGAAAATATGTTTGAAATCCAACTCAAGAATTATTCAAGTTTTTCCTTTCACTAAGTTTCAAGAAATCAAGTTTGATGTTCAAAGTGTTCAAGTTATAATAGATACATATAACAGTTTAAGTTTTGTTTCAGTTTGACTAGTTGTCATCTAGCAGCTTTCCACTATACCTAGAGCTCCTAATGTAGAAACTTGAGCCCAGATACCAGATGTAATGCCCTACCAAGGAACCCAAAAAAAAAAAAACCTAAAGTTTCACTAAGTTTTCCAAACATTTTTTTAAAGATAATAACATCAACAAATAACATAGCGGAAGAAATAATTCACACGCATACAACCATCCAAGATAGATTACATTGCTTAAGGGTTTCATGATGTTGAATCACATGTATAATTTTATTAATATTAAATCTAACACAAAACAAAAATTCACATCATGGAACAATCACAGGTATGAATCCAATTAAATAATATACAATTACAAAGGATGTCACTTGGCATAACCAAAATGTATATTCATCTGCTATAAAAGTCACAAGGTATGAAAATTTCAAAGAATATACATCATAAATAAAATGCATCATCTTGTAAGATCTTTGATACTCAAAGACAATATAACAGGATATAGCCATCCATCAAAAATATAAGATAAGAAAGAAAGGTACAACTGCACAGCCACATCCAGCATTAGTATCCAGCTCTTGAATCACAATGGTATAAGAAAAATGCATTACCACCCGACCTTGTGGAACCTAAATGGCCCACTCCCACCATGTTGAGGAGATAGTTTCAAGTACCAAACAAATATCAATCCAAAATTCATAACCAACATCTAGGTCAAGGAAATCCTGATAGCAATCTATCTCAAAGGTACCAAGACACAAGAATCATCTAATCCTTGGGGCAACAAAGAAACGTAGTAAATATACTATGTAAGTGGGCATGTGTCATTACATGAGCCAACTCTAAGGTTACCTTGGCAGTCTCTCTAGATGCTAGCCCCCTAGTATCTCTATGAGGCATCAATATTCTTTCATACAGACAAGACATACTAACAAGGCAATGTCACAACCAAACATCCTCTCTACTCCCATCCTAGCCTATACTAGCACTTAAGGCATGGGCAAGGAAAAATACTGATTCTTATTAATTCATTTTACTCTCATTTAATGAAATGTTATCACTTATTAAAACAATTTACAATGAGTTACCTAGGCAACCTCTTTAGGGATCTAGCCTCCATTGCAAGCCACTTCCCAACATACACATAGATTACTTGCCCTGGGCTCATAAAATGTACAACTCATAAAATCACAATTTTCACCTCAATCTTTTACAAGCAACTGGCAAGCACTTATAGATAAAATATAGTATTCACCTTAGTCCTTTACAAGCAATTGGAAAGAACCTAAAGACCAATCACAATAATCACCTTAGTCCTAAATAAGCAACTCGAAAGCACCAAAACATAACCAATCAAAAAATCAAAGGTTACAACAAGAAAGTCACAATAATCATAGAAAACATGTGACACATCACCATGGTTAGGCATAAAATATCATATACATAACATCATCATAGAACAAAAACCCCCAAGCCTCTAGTAAACATCCTGATTGGTCAAGGTACTAAGTCAAAACCCAAACCTCAACATGAAATACAACATACATCTCATCAGAATTTAACAATTGTTTTCATAGTTCATTTCGTTTTCAAAACACAAAGGTTTGATATACAATTAGGGTTTCAATTTTCATTTTCAAAATGTCATAATTACTAAGGTTTTTGAATTATCAAAAATATAAAATTTCTCTAGTATTAGAAACCATTTTCATATAAAATTAAATCGTTAAGCAAAACCCGAGTTTATTAAAATAATCATTTTTCTCATTCCAATTATCAAATTTACTTTCCAAATGTATTTTAATAATTAAAATCTTCAATTCAAATATTATTAAAATTCAACAATAATCAATTAAATGATTAAAGATAATAATTATTTATTTATTAATAATTTTTATTAAATCATTAATAAAACAATTACTATTCTATTGATAAAATATTAATTATTTTTAATAATAATATTGTAAAAAATAACATATTTAATAATTATTAATATTTATTATATATATAAAACAAACAATATTTAAAATTTACATATATTAAATTTTTAATAATTAAAAAAAAAACTTTAAAAAAAAATACCGCTTACCATAATTTTGTTTTAAAGCTTGTAGGCTTGTTGTCATGGCAGCTCTGCTGACGCAACAATATGGTACTATCATAGGTAGTACCTACTACTATTGCAACAAAGTATGTTGTGCGACAGGATTTAAAAGCCTACCGGTAGCCTACGACCATAGGAGAGGAGAGGGGAGGGGTGTGGGGGTGGTGGCCCCTGCTCACCATAATATATATTTTTTAAAATAAATTAAAACCAAACAAAATACATGCCTCCCACCCCCGCAAGATTTTTTTAAATTTATTTTTTATTATATTTTTATACTTATCATAGTAATATAAATTATTGTGGTAATTATATATATATATATATAATTTTCAAATATAAACCTAATATAGCAACCTAGATTAGACAGTCAAAACTTATAAAACAAATCTAGCTTTCTCTTTTTCATAATCCCCATCCCAAATAAAATCAAATCCATTACGAATCACCCAATTTACTAAACAAGGGTTTCCAATCTTAAGTTTGTTTATAGATGTTTTTGAAACGAAGAACAATAGATTCACAACAAGGGTTCCAACCTAAATTAAATTATGAATACAAATCTACAACAAACATGAAGAAGACAAAGATTTTAAAAGAAGAACTACTGCACAAAACTTCAACAAGATCATACCTAGATCTGATGCTAAACGATCGAATGCACAAAGCTCACAAGAAAACTCTCTTCCTTTCAAAAACCCTCTTTCTCAGAAAGTGGCTCCTCCAAACTTACGTGTGGAGAAATGAGCTATGATTTCTTAATAAAGAGCTTTCTCCCTTTAGGGTTTCAATATTGCAATCACATGAAACCTTTTCTTTAATTATTTTATTATATTTTAATTTCATGTGCAACCTTTTTACAATTGAATTAAATAACCTTTATTAAATTAATTATTTCTCTCTCTCTTATTAAATCACAAGACAAAATTTAATAGAATATCTATTAATTTTAACTAATAATAATATTTAGAGTTTATTATAAAAAATGAAACTCCTATATATATTATTATTAAATTAAATTAATATGATTGCGGGGCATATGCACCGAGTTGTGGTGCCAAAAAAGTGACAACGAATTTTTTTTTTCCTATTTTAAAAAGCGCGTACGCGCTTTAAAAAAAATAAAAAGTATGTATGATGGGCTGCAAACCCGCAGCCCATCATTTTGATTACCATTTTCTTCTACTCCTACAGCGAGCAGTGCGTACGCGAGTTGAAGACTCAACATTTGCACCACCATTTGCCAAAATGCCTCCTCGTCGACGAAATCCAAGACCACAAGCGCACCCACGACGACGCCGTAAGTGATATAAACCTAACTTTGCATTGTTTGATATATTTTTCATATTGTTTTGTAAGTTTTTTATATTCTTTTGTAGGGTTTTTACAAATTTCATTTAGATTTGTTTATTTATTTGAATTTCAATTGATTTTTTATCAGGAAATGTTCATAATCAACCAAAAAATCTACAAGAACATCAAAACCCTCAAGAACCCCAAAACCAAAACGCTCCTCAAGAAGAAGAACAAATTCCACAACCCGAACCAATTGCAAGACCTCCACCAGGCACACAAGAAAATCTAAGAAATGAAATAGAGAGAGGCAAAATTGAATTAGAAGGAATCATTGCTCGGTTGAAAGAATCCGGACAAACCAATCCAATGAGGGCTCAATTGGCATCATCCCTCGAATCCATTAACACTCAGATAGCCTCAGTTAGTGGTTAGTTAGATATTTGGCGGGCTAAGAGGGATGAACAAAAAAGATTTTATGCAAATAAATTGTCATATGAAGATGTTAAAAAAAAGGAAATACCAAAAGGTAGTATATGTGCATTATTTAGAGAACCCGGTGAGCAAAATACTGTTAGAGAGGGTACTAAATGATTCCCCATCCATTGGTGCATACATGATGCTATTAGAAATAATTTTTGGGATAGATGGTGGATGGTTTTTGATGCCCCTCCTTGCAAAAATCACGAGGTCCCCATGTATTTTTTGAAGAAATTATATTGTGAGTTTGTCCTTAGGGAGATCCCCAATTATTTTGATATGTTAGACTCCCCGGGTAGAGTTGGGGGGTCATCATTTGAGAGGACCAGAGCACGTTGTGACCCTAATGTAGTTAGGGCACCCGTGGTCCATCCACAGCGTGAGCATGTGATTATTCCTTCAGTTGTGAAGGAACATGTAGAGGCCAACACTCTAGGGACCATTAATGCTTTGACACAGACCCTCATCCATTCCACGAGCCCATTAGTTGAGGGGGAGCCTTCTATACGTCGTGGTCACATGTGCACTTCATGCGGATCCCTATGCACATTTGGCACTCATGTCGGAGATGGTGCAGATGATGGGCTTGTCACCGATCAGTTCCTGCATGAGACATTTGGCATTGAAACACAGGTAAATTACTAATTTGATCACATTTCATACGTATAGTGAATGATTAATTAATTAGGATTTATTGACATTGTTCAAAACTTAGGGTCAAAGTGTTCTTGGGCCTAGCAGTGATCCTCCAGGCCCATTTTTTGTCCCTTCGATGAGTCCTGAGGTATGTATCAATTTAATCATTTTAATTAATACATATATTTATTATGTAATCATATTAAGGATTGACCAAAAAAAATATGCATGTGCATCAATTCTCCACAGGACCCTCAACCTTTACCACAGACGCAGAGCAGAGACATCATACGAGCTTCACACGGGTACAGTTGTTTCATGTTAATTTAATTCATTTGATTATATTTATTCCATGTTTCATGTTAGATATAAATTTTATTGTATGACGTGTAGCTCATGATGTCGGACACACCTCCTCATCTGCGACAGTCTATTGATAGTGGAGTGGCCGCAGTTGTGGCTAGCTCACAGCCACTGACGGAGGTATGAAAGAATTTTCTTCATTTTAGTTGTTGTTTATAATAGTTAATCTCAAAATTTCTAATGTTATTTATAAGTGATTATATTTATTGAATTGTTGTAGGGTCTTGTCACGCTTGATCGTCCACGAGCATTTGAGGTGGACTTACAAAGTGACTATTTGTTGGCGATAAGAAAATAATTGATTTTGTGAGTACATATATTTGATTTCAACGTATAATAAATATTGATTCATATCTACTTTCTTTGTATTAGTTGGACCTGGAGAAGAGCCTCAACAAGAGGTCAAGTGAGTGTGTCAGGAAGGCCCTGTCATCTCCACTGTCTCCCTCCACATGACGGCAGAGGACGTCGAGAGACTTGTTTCCTTCCCCTCATGGGAAGGAAAAGATGTAGTTGAGATATTTGATACATATATATAGAGACTTGTTTCCTTCTCCATGTATATATATAGGCATCTGAGAGACATATTCGATACACATTTGATGTACATATGACATTCTATATTTGATGTATGACATATTTGATGTATGACATTATTGGTTAATATATGATATGTTTGTTAATATACGACATTATTGGTTATCATAATATATTATTTGTTTGTTAATGTATATGACATTATTGGTTATCATTTTATATTATATGTTTGTTCATGTATGACGTTAAATTAGATATGTTCGTGTATGACATTAAATTAGATATGTGCATGTATGAAATTAAATTCAATTGCTAGAGAGTTGCCATTATGTCTACCAACTAGTAGATGTTCTTTTTTGCTTTATTAGTATTTCTCAAAAACTGCAAAGAAGCTGTTTCTGGTAGTATCTACTATAGTCCTACTCAAATATGTTTTCAAAAATACTTAGTATGGCAAAGAAATGTCTATGGAAAGCTTGTCAAATAGGATATTGAAGAACTAAATGTGGATAGTCATTAGTACCCATCAATAAGAACACAGACATCTTTCTCAAGCAAGCCATATGACATTAGCAAGTAATTTATAAATTTCCTTTGCAAATAACCAGAAGATGCTATGAATCTTAATACAGAGTTAATCACGAACTCATTATTCCATCCAAGAAGCATATATCACCCTAAGCCAATTAACCGACAGGATAAAAATTAATTCAATTTCAACAAAATTTTGAGTATAACAAGCATCTTAGGGATTCTTACAAGAATTAACACGATGTTCACAAGAGCATTACAAGTTCTTGTAATGCTATTTCACATATTGTAATCATATTCAGTTTTGAATGGCCATTTGTGTTACAAGCATAAATGTTCTTTAAGGTCTTTTAATTCTAGACATGAATTTTATTATGAAGCTTTTTTATGACAACCCACTCAATGCATATATTGTTGTTCCACATTATGCTAATTTGACTTTCATTGGTTGATTTGGGTCTAGACATGACGTTATTCACTACCTTTTTTATATATTATTTATTTTGTAGTGAGGTTCTGGCCTGAATGAATGTATTAATCATCGAAGTTGTGAACCTTGGTCGAGATCCTTACAAATATATTTTCAAATTGGACCTCAAATAGTTTTCTCAGTCACCCCCTGTACATAGATACTGAAATTGTAGTTAATTACAAAATTAATACTGAATTAACACAAGTTTAATTGAGAAGTATTATGTACCTCAATAGGCTAGATTATTATTGACCGGGAAGCTTTATCTTAGAGCAGTTGGTTTCCTAAATCTTTAGCGCAATGACAGTCTTATGGAATGTGGAATTAGATCTGCTAGCTAAGGAACGTTCTTTAAAAGGTAGAGGAAACTCAAGACTCACATGTTTCCAATCAATATAAATGTTTAAATCGCTTCTCTAATTTTTTCTATTTATGATCTTCTTAAAACTTAACTTTCTAAATGCATTGATGGGGAAATAAAGATCTTCTAGGAACTAAAGGCTAATCATGTTTAATACTAACAATTCTCTGTTTTTATCTAATAATTTAAAAAATATTGTACAAGTGTTTTCAAAGAGCAACACTTGTCACTAACATCATAAGAAGGAATATCCAAGGAGTCTTACCATTGATCCCCCACCACCAAATTCAAGAGAAAACAAAATTCCACTACTAAAGAGATAGTAACAATGATCATCCCTAGTCTCTTCCTTATCACAAAATGATTACCATCAAAATTTGCATTTCCAATTGCGTCATGTGCGTTGAAGTGATAGTAACATTTTCACTCTCTTACCTAATGTCTCCCATTTCTGAAACTCCTGGGGAAGGGCAAGGCCATCTTCTTAGTACTTCAAAATACAACGAGTTCCATTTTTTCACATATTGATAATTGTTGACTTAAAGTATAGTCGAAGTATTGACAGCCCATAGATATGCCCCATCAAAGATCGCAGCCCTATGGCATTTAGTGACCCTTAGGGACATTCTGGTTCAGCGTGCCTGAGAACGTTTGAGCACTGAAGGGGACAGGAAGAGGTTGGGGATAGGGTTTACCCGGCCACCTAGAGCTAATGGAGTAGACAGTTTGATCCCATGACGAAAGATGAGAGAGATTTGGCAGTTGGCAACTTTGTACTGGCCAACACTACAAGTTTCAGCATCACCCGAGATGGCATTGTAGAATGAAAACGGAATGTGATCTCCAAAAAGAGAGAGAGGTTATTGTAGGTCTCTGCAACACAGTCCTATAGGAATTGGAATCTCATCCATATCTCGCACGAGCTCCGAGATATGCCCCGTCAAAGATTGCAGCCCTATGGCATTTAGTGACCCTTAGGGACATTCTGGTTCGGCGTGCCTGAGAACGTTCAAGCATTGAAGGGGACAAGACAAGGTTGGGGATAGGGTTTACCTGGCCACCCGGAGCTAATGGAGCAGACAGTTTGATCCCACGACGAAAGATGAGAGAGATTTGGCAGTTGGCAACTTTGTACTAGCCAACACTACAAGTTTCTGCATCACCCGAGATGGTGTTGTAAAATGAAAATAGAATGTGATCTCCAAAAAGCGAGAGAGGTTATTGTAGGTATCTGCAACACAGTCCTGTAAGAACTAGAATCGCATCCATACCTTGCACGAGCTTCGAGATATGCCCCATCAAAGATCGCAGCCCTATGGCATTTAGTGACCCTTGGGGACATTCCGGATTGGCGTGCCTGAGAATGTTCAAGCACTAAAGGGGATAGGACAAGGTTGGGGATAGGGTTTACCCAGCCACTCAGAGCTAACGAAGCAGACAGTTCGATCCCACGACAAAAGGTGAGAGAGATTTGGCAGTTGGCAACTTTGTACTGGCCCACACTGCAAGTTTTAGCATCACCCGAGATGGCATTGTAAAACAAAAATGAAGTGTGATCTCCAAAAAGTGAGAGAGGTTATTGTAGGTCTTTGCAACACGGTCCTGTAGGAACTAGAATCAATTCCATACCTCACACGAGCTCCGAGATATGCCCCGTCAAAGATCATAGCCCTGTGGCATTTAGTGACCCTTAGGGACATTTTAGTTCAGCGTTCCTGAGAATGTTCAAGCACTGAAGGGGACATGAAGAGGTTGGGGATAAGGTTTACTCGGCCACTCGGAGCTAATGGAGCAGACAGTTTGATCCCACGATGAAAGATGAGAGAGATTTGGCTGTTGGCAACTTTGTACTGGCCAACACTACACATTTCAGCATCACCCGAGATGGCATTGTAGAATGAAAATGGAATGTGATCTCCAAAAAGAGAGAGAGGTTATTGTAGGTCTCTATAACACAGTCCTATAGGAATTGGAATCTCATCCATATCTCGCACGAGCTCTGAGATATGCCCCATCAAAGATCGCAGCCCTGTGGCATTTAGTGACCCTTAGGGACATTCTGGTTCGGCGTGCCTGAGAACGTTCAAGCATTGAAGGGGACAAGACAAGGTTGGGGATAGGGTTTACCCGACCACTTGGAGCTAATGGAGGAGATAGTTTGATCCCACGATGAAAGATGAGAGAGATTTGGCAGTTGGCAACTTTGTACTGGCCAACACTACAAGTTTCAGCATCACCCGAGATGGCGTTGTAAAATGAAAAAAAAATGTGATCTCCAAAAAGAGAGAGAGGTTATTGTAGGTCTCCGCAACATGGTCCTGTAGGAACTAGAATCCCATCCATACCTCGCACGAGCTGCGAGATATGCCCTATCAAAGATCGCAGCCCTATGGCATTTAGTGACCCTTGGGGACATTCCGGATTGGCGTTCCTAAGAATGTTTGAGCACTAAAGGGGATAGGATGAGGTTGGGGATAGGGTTTACCTGGCCACCCAGAGCTAATGGAGCAGACAGTTCAATCCCACGATGAAAGGTGAGAGAGATTTGGCAGTTGGCAACTTTGTACTGGCCCACATTGCAAGTTTCAGCATCACCCGAGATGGCGTTGTAAAACAAAAATGGAGTGTGATCTCCAAAAAGTGAGAGAGGTTATTGTAGGTCTCCGCAACATGGTCCTGTAGGAGCTAGAATTGTATCCATACCTCACACGAGCTCCAAGATATGCCCCGTCAGATATCACAACCCTGTGGCATTTAGTGACCCTTAGGGACATTCTGGTTCAGCGTGCCTGAGAACGTTCAAGAACTGAAGGGGATAGGAAGAGGATGGGGATAAGGTTTACCTGGCCACCCAGAGCTAATGGAGCAGACAGTTTGATCCCACGACGAAAGATGAGAGAGATTTGGCAGTTGGCAACTTTGTACTGGCCAACACTACAAGTTTCAGCATCACCCGAGATGGCATTGTAAAATGAAAACAGAATGTGATCTCCAAAAAGAGAGAGAGGTTATTGTAGGTCTCCGCAACACGGTCCTATAGCAATTGGAATCCCATCCATACCTTACACGAGCTCTGAGATATGCCCCGTCAAAGATCGTAGCTCTATGGCATTTAGTGACCCTTGGGGACATTTCGGATTGGCGTGCCTAAGAACGTTCGAGCACTAAAGGGGATAGGATGAGGTTAGGGATAGGGTTTACCCGGCTACTCAGAGCTAACAGAGTAGACAATTTGATCCCACGACGAAAGGTGAGAGAGATTTGGCAGTTGGCAACTTTGTACTGGCCCACATTGCAAGTTTCAGCATCACCCGAGATGGCGTTGTAAAACAAAAATGGAGTGTGATCTCCAAAAAGTGAGAGAGGTTATTGTAGGTCTCCGTAACATGGTCTTGTAGGAACTAGAATTGCATCCATACCTCACACAAGCTCTGAGATATGCCCCGTCAAAGATCGCAGCCCTATGGCATTTAGTGACCCTTAGGGACATTCTGGTTCAGCATGCCTGAGAACGTTCGAGCACTGAAGGGGATAGGAAGAGATTGGGGATAAGGTTTACCCGACCACCTAGAGCTAATGGAATAGACAGTTTGATCCCACGACAAAAGATGAGAGAGATTTGGTAGTTGGCAACTTTGTACTGGCCAACACTACAAGTTTCAGCATCACCCGAGATGGCATTGTAGAATGAAAACGGAATGTGATCTCCAAAAAGTGAGAGAGGTTATTGTAGGTCTCTGCAACACAGTCCTGTAGGAATTGGAATCTCACACAAGCTCTGAGATATGCCCCGTCAAAGATCGCAGCCCTGTGGCATTTGGTGACCCTTAGGGACATTCTGGTTCGGCGTGCCTGAGAACGTTCAAGCATTGAAGGGGACAACACAAGGTTGGGGATAGGGTTTACTTGGCCACCTGGAGCTAATGGAGGAGATAGTTTGATCCCACGATGAAAGATGAGAGAGATTTGGCAGTTGGCAACTTTGTACTGGCCAACACTACAAGTTTCAGCATCACCCGAGATGGCATTGTAAAATGAAAACAGAATGTGATCTCCAAAAAGTGAGAGAGGTTATTGTAGGTCTCTGCAACACGATCCTGTAGGAACTAGAATTGCATCCATACCTTGCACGAGCTCTGAGATATGCCCCATCAAAGATCGCAGCCCTATGGCATTTAGTGACCCTTGGGGACATTCCAAATTGGCGTGCCTGAGAATGTTCGAGCACTGAAGGGGATAGGAAGAGGTTGGGGATAGGGTTTACCTAGCCACTCAGAGCTAACAGAGCAGACAGTTCGATCCCATGACGAAAGGTGAGAGAGATTTGGCAGTTGGCAACTTTGTACTGGCCCACACTGCAAGTTTCAACATCACCCGAGATGGCGTTGTAAAACAAAAATGGAGTGTGATCTCCAAAAAGTGAGAGAGGTTATTGTAGGTCTCTGCAACATGGTCCTGTAGGAACTAGAATCACATCCATACCTTGCACAAGCTCCGAGATATGCCCCGTCAAAGATCACAGCCCTATGGCATTTAGTGACCCTTGGGGACATTCTGGATTGGCGTGCTTGAGAACGTTCAAGAACTGAAGGGGATAGAATGAGGTTGGGGATAGGGTTTACTTGACCACGTGGAGCTAACAGAGTAGACAGTTCGATCCCACGAGGAAAGGTGAGAGAGATTTGGCAGTTGACAACTTTGTACTAGCCAACATTGCAAGTTTTAGCATCACCCGAGATGGCGTCGTAAAATGAAAACGGAGTGTGATCTCCAAAAAGTGAGAGAGGTTATTGTAGGTCTCCAAAAAGAGTGTTTAAAAATGCAAAAATAGCGGGGGGTCCTTTGTATGGTTTGGGAGTTTGACCATTAAAACTAGAAATTGTCCTAGTAGTAAGTGCTTGTAATAGTTTTGAAATTTGATTGTTGAGTGTTGAGAAACCTCAAGTTTGGGATTTTTCTTGTTGGTTTGAGTCTATAATAACCATTTCCATCTGAAAAGTTGAGTGTTGAAACCATTTAAGAAGTATTTACATAGTTTTCCCTAAAATTTGAGTGCATAAAAAGGGGTATGTGATTGCTCCCAAGGTGGATTTAGTGTTTTCTCCAAACAAGAGTTGCATTTTATGTTTGAAGTCATCTAATATAACCAAAGTGAAGGTGTTTGAACCATTTTGGGGTTCTAGAGACATTGCAAAGTAAGAGTTCTAGAAAGCCCTAGGGTAAAGGGGCTAGAAAGGAGGGTTTTGTAAAAACCATTGTAAAGTTGATCATGAGACCAAAAAAAAAAAGAATCCTTGCATTTGAGTCGTGTCTTAAGACTTTTTTGGGTCATGGGAGTTCCAAAAGTCAAGGGATTGTGAGTTGCTTTGTAAATGGCCTCAAACTAGGCCTAGTTGGCAGACTGAAATAGCCAATTTTGAGTGATATTTTACAAAACAAGTGTAGTTGGTTTTGGAGTATATTTTAGAGTGAGGAAAAGGGTATTTTAATCACCCAATAGTTTAGGACTGGCAAGGGCTAGTTGGAACAATCCTAGAAGAGGCAAAATTGAGAAAGTGTAAGAGATGAGTTGCAAGAAACACCTACTGTAGATGATGCAAATATTGATGAGTTGTAAAGCGAGGGGGAGGAAATCAATATTTAATCCTTCCTAAAAATCAATGGATTATTAGATGAACCAATTAACACTTTGTTGAGGAATTATGGACAAAATATGAAGGGACCAGGTACAATTGCACCTAAAAATACCCAACTAGAAAACCTGAACCAGCCAGTGGACTATTATAGGAGATAAAACCTTGAGCATACAACAAACATTGATATTAGATTAATCTTGCTAATGCAAGATTCACAACTAGATTGGTTGTAGGAGGTTGTCACAAACCTTGGGTAACCAAATACTTGTGGGGATGAAAATGTTTCCCTTTTAATTCCATCCCCACCACATGTTGACCCCAAGGACATCATCTAATGCTTTGCAAATGGTGGCAACCATGATGAAATAAATAGTTAACAATTTTTTGATACCCAGGCCCAAAATGACTATGATGGAGATGTTGATTTTATACGTTACATGCCACTAGACAGAAAACAACATAGTGGTTTACCCAGTAGATTCCTATAGCTACCAAAGAAAAGGATACAAAATTCTAAGGAACAAGAGAGACTAAGAAGTTATTTGAGGCTAATGCACTTTACATGAAGGAGAAGATCAGGGATAGGAAAGATGGGAGAGAGGAAAGGATTGCAAGAAATGAGATCTTATATGCTATAGAGAGGGGAAAATGAGTTGCAGAGAAGGTTGCACTAAAGGAATAGAAGAGGAAAGAAAGAGAGGATAATCTAAATGTTTGAAAGAGATATAGACCAAATATTGGAGGTGCACCTTCAACAACTATAGAAATTATATTTACAACACTAGTGGAAGGAGATGTAATTGCACTAGCCCTAGAATCAATCAGTATGCCCAACATACCTCTTCTCCCATAGCATAAATCACATTCTGATATGTTCAATGCTCTAATCCCTAGATTAGGAAATATTCTTACTTAATAAGTGTAACCCCAAGCATTGTCACCATAGTTGGCAACAAATGGTGAGAGTCCCAATCAACTAGTGAAAAAAATGACTAAGTTGATGGAGCTGAATCCTACATTACACACATCTCCTAGTAGTGGATAGGAGGATGTTGGGATTGGGAGCATAGCACCTATTCCCTTTCCCAGTTTTATGGACAATTGATGGGAACTCAAGTAGATGGGAGAAATTCCAATTTTTTTGAAGCGATAAAGTTTTGTGATGTATTTAGAATATCTAAGATAGACTTATTTTTTATGTGAACTAAACCATTCTTACATTACTATTTAAATGTATTTGTATTGTTATAATAGTTTGATTGTTGGTCATGGTGTAAAATATGTAAAGTTTAGAAATATAAATAGTTCATCATAGAGATATTATAGAATTAATTTATTTTAAATAATAGAAATAATCATAACAAATAGATAGAAATAAAAAATAATAATTTTATACAAAAAGTTTTAATTTATTTTAAATAATTAAATAATAGAAACATCGTAGAATTAATAATTCAGTATAATCATAACAAATAGACACTAAAAAATCCCAAATTCAAACATATGAAGGTCCAACTAGAATAATGACTTTAAATAACCAAATACCAAAGCCAAACAAAGGAAAAGGGACTTTTACCTTAAATGAATAAATTACATGAAGAAGGGTGGCTGGCTATTTGGAAATCTACTTATTTTTCTTCTCTCCCTCCTGTCATCCAAGAGAACATGCAATGAAAGAAAAATATCATCACAATAAGAAAATATGAAAAATATTGTTCTAGCTTTAAAAAAATTGGAGACATCAAAACATAAAATCTAGATTCTAAACAAATCAAAACATAAAATCTATGATTTAAACCAAATCTCATCACTTACGCATCATAACAATACGGTCCACCTTAGTCATGTGGACAGTCTTGGGGAAGAGGTTGCAACAATGTATTTGGATCCAGTTGATCACTCTTTCTCTCTCTGCCTCTCTCTGTATTCAATCTAATGAGCCAACTGGATCTGCTCGACATTTTAATGTCTCAAGTATTGCCTCGTGGTCTGACTCGCGAACTCTCCAAAGATTCTTATTATGTGGTTTTCCACCATATTTTATCAAGTGGACATTTGATGTGACAACAAGATTTGAATAATGAAGAATCTTCCTCTCTATTTTCCAATCCTTGAATAACCACAAGTTAGGGTTCTTCATAATATATCGTCTAAGCCATGTGCCGGTTACAACCACCGCACCGACATGGTACTCTAAACCTTCACCATCTATAACTGAGTGATCCAATTTTTGTTTGACTTGAACACAATGACACAAATAATAATATGTCCCTTCTTCATTGTCTTCAAGTGCAATAACAGCAAAAACATGGCCTGCAGTGACAAATGTACAAAATGCGGTCATTAATTCAAAAAATACTTGCGTAAAAGTTATAAAGTTACATATTGAAATTAAAAAGATATATAAATATATATATTACCAGGTTGTACTAGATCAGACAAGCGGTCAAAGTCAATAGACGATTCCATCTATACCATTTCCAGTGCTTGTGGAGGACGATAGGTGTCAATTGGGTCCAAAACTCGTATATCCCATTTGTCCACCCATTCAGTCGAGTCACAGTCATCCCAAATTTCCTCTGCACATGATGGACAATAGCATGCCATTTTTTGTGTGTGGATACTCCATGAACCTGCATCAGAGCTTCTAAAAAACTGCAACTCACTGGATCCTGTTAGTGTGCAACAATCCTGATATGGTGCAATGTTAGTATTATCTATCAACCAAAAAAATCTATGAACCATAGACTCACCTTCCTTACCTGGACCCATTGTAGCATTACACCACTGGACGATGTGTTAGATTGTGGTGACTGATCAGGAAAGTATTGTACATACTTCACATGGTAGCCGACATATTATGGCCAACATGTTATAACCCTAAAGAGGTTTAATACTTGTATAAAAGGGCTTAGGGTTGGGTATTTTTCATAATGTTGTGATGTGAAATTGGTTCTTGTGGCAGTATTGAGTTGTAAGGGATTACAGATTGTAATCAGGTTGTAATCACTGGATTGTAATAAGATCGGACTTGTTGTTTGGTGGATGTAGCCCAGGGATTGGGTGAACCACATTAAATCTTGGTTCCATGTGTTCATTTCTGTGTGTTCTATTATTTTCTGTTATTGGTTATATTTGCATGTACCTTTTTTTTTTTTCTGTTCGTAGTTTATCCTAACAAGTGGTATCAGAGCAAGGTTGTCTTTCAGTTATCCTCTGCAGGAAAATCTCACGATTAAGTGGGAGTCTCATAGTTGACTGGGAGCGATGGCAGATGAGGGTAAGTTGAGGGTTGATAGGTTTAATGGGCAGAACTTCCAGTTATGGAAGATGCAAACGGAAGACTATTTATATCAGAAGGATTTATGGAAGCCGTTGGAAGGAAAAGCCAAGAATCAGGGAACTATGTCATTTGGTTGGATGGGATCTTTTGGATAGAAAGGCACTCGAAAGCATTCAGTTATGCTTGGCACCATCGGTGGCATTTAATATTACTAAAGCAAAGATGACAGAAGATTTGATGAAAACCCTAGTGACACTGTATGAAAAGCCCTCCGCTTCAAATAAGGTATTTCTCATGAAGCGTTTATTTAATATGAAAATGGTAGAAGGTGGATTTGTTGCAGATCATTTAAATGAGTTTAATACTATTACTAGTCAATTATCTTCTGTGGGTATCAATTTTGATGAAGAAATTAGGGCTCTCTTGATTTTGTGTTCTTTTCCTAAAAGTTGGAATGGCTTGGTAATGGCGGTGAGTAATTCTGTTCCTGGATCTAGTACCCTAAAATATGATGATGTGATCGGTGTTATTTTAAGTGAGGAAACTCGTAGAAAATCCTCAGGTGGATCTACATCAGGAAGTGCTTTAAATGCACAAAGTAGGGGACGACTGAAAGAGGAAGTAACTCTGGAAATCGTGGGAAATCAAGAGGAAAGTCAAAGGGGAGGAGGTCTCAATCGAGAGGACCAAATGATTGCTGGTACTGTGGGAAACCAGGGCACAAAAAGAAAGATTGCTGGACTCGAAAGAAAAATGAAGGAGATAAATCAGATGGAGACAAAGAGGCAAATGTGGTAAGTAAAAAATCCAAAGAGGATGCTTTGCTTCTGTCTTTAGAGAGTGTTGATGATTCATGGGTTTTAGATTCTGGTGCTTCTTTTCATGCTACACCTCATAGAGGTTCTTTCATTGATTATGTCCAAGGGGATTTTGGGCTTGTTTATTTGGGGGATAATGAACCCTGTCAGATTGTTGGAAAGGGAAAAATTAAGATTAAGTTGCAGAATGGGAATCATTGGCTACTACATGAGGTAAGACATGTTCCAAAGCTGAGTAGGAATTTATCCTAACACGATGGATTTTGCATCTGTCAATATTGCTCCATCTTTGTACTTTAGTTCTTCATGAGCTAAGGCTCTTTTGATGCATGTGCCTACACCATCGTGCTCTCCCTTTCCATGACCAGCCTCTATGAAATTCCACATGTATTGAATTCTACACAACTTGTACATCCTGCTCAACCAATAGAACATCCGTGCATTCTTGAATTGAGATGCACAATTGTTTGACCAAATAATGTGTTGATGATATGTGATGCCCCTATTAGCCAAATCTCCATAAAATAGTTGAAAAAAACCATGTACGAACTCCATAGAATGTGATCGATCATCGCTGATGTAAAAATGGTACTCCCTCAAAATCTTCCTATCATCCTCTGTACTTGTAGGTGAATGCATGAATGTTATGTGAACAAATATGGAAACCTGTTGAGAAGTATAATACTTTGCTTGCACCTCATTTTGTGGTTGTAGTGTGTAGTTCTCTATGAAATCTACAACCGAAACAATGGTATCCAGTGGAAACGTATCCTTGCACAACTTGAATTGCAAATCCAGCCATCGAGCTCTATGGGTATGCCTTGCATACTCGTAAATAATGTTTTCACGAAAAATCTTCATGAACTCATACACTGGAATCTTTTCAAAGACTAAATCACATCTTTTACCATGTTTCCCATCTTTTAGAGCATATGTCACTGTCTTAAATTTTTCATAATCTACTATTTCATTTCCAATTGCATGTGTAATATCCATATGTTGACAAGTTGATAAAAGTTACAAAGAACCACAAAATAAGCACGTACCATCCAAGCATGATGTCTTGTAAAATTTTTGGCCGTCCCTTATTTCACATAAAATGTTGGATATGAATTCCCTTGAAGATCTTGGTGGCTCATTTATGTCACAATCCTGCAAAACAAACTGAGAATGCAAAATTATGCATATATGCCTAAAAACATCAAAATGGTTAGAAAATTCAATATGTATCCTACAACAACAAGTTGTGCGTGTGTGATTTATCTTCACATAAAAAGGTTTACCCATCTCAAAAAATCTTTGACTTATTCGAATTTGAGGATACATACCAATAAATTTTGCAAAAAAATTGTGTCTGAGTTGTGTCCAAAAAATGTTTTGCATGTGGCTCGCGATTTTGGCTACCAATCCTCCTTCTTACAACATCTTTTTGATTAGGGGAAACACGTGTGTTATTTTTCCAAAAATCTTCGATCAATGATTTCAAGGCTTTACTAATTTCTTTATCCTTTTGTGGTAGTCTACCGCTAAATGTCCATAACTCATTTTTTGTTGGATCTTCCAATCTCTCACGCCTTAGCATGGCTCTCCTTAGAGTACCTCTACCAATTTTTAATGTTTTGCTTGTCTTTCTCATGAGTCGAGCTTTCTTCATTTGGCTACTTACTATTGTCGATGTAAGTACTCGTCTTGCGATATTACTATCTTTGGTGCGTGATTTAGAACCCACTTTGTCATAAGCATTCATTAGATTCTTTACAATGTTTTTTTCATTTGAATCATCCATCGTTCTTAGCCCAAGAATCTTCATGATAGGCCTAAATTTTAAATTCCTCATCATTTCAACAAATAATTTGCATTGACCTGTAATATTTAATTCATCAAAAAATAATCTACACATACAATTAACTTTTCTTTGACAAGTACGCTTGCTAATCTTGTCAGGCATTGATTTCAAAATGTTACTATCAATATCAATCAAATATTTTGGTCTTCTAAAATGAATTCTAGAAGGTGTTATAATCTCTTCAATTCTCTCAACATTTTGAACATCAACATAAGGTTGAGTTTATTGCGTACCTTGAACCGAAGATGATGTGCCTTGGCAATAAGATGCAAAAGATGGAATATCACCTACTTGATGTGTTGATGTTGTGCCTTCAACATGACATGATGGAGTGTGTATATCGTCGGATCTACAAATCGGTGTCTCTTCAACATGAGAGGACGATATGACTTCAACATTGGAAGATGGTGTAGCGGACGATATGACTCCAACATTAGAAGATGGTGTAGCTTCACAATTCAATTGTCTTCTTGAGTGTAACAGTCTCATTCGTTCTCTTTGTCTTCCAATTCTTCCTCTTTGTTTCTTGGTACCGGTGGTTCTTGATCCTCTTCGAAATTCAATTCTTCATTATTGCTTTGCAATTTTCTTTGCTCACATAGTAATTTCATTTTATCTCTTTTAATTGCCAAATCTCTCTCCCTATCTTCATTTGTTTGATTTTTTGGTTTCTTCCTTGGCATGATGATGATTTCTACATGTCAAATTATTCAAACATTTGAATTACTTAAAATGTGTAAATTACAAATTATTCAAATACATATAAACATTATAATTATTTGAATGAATACACAATATATATATAAAATGACTTGTCAAATTTCTAACCATTTCGAAATAACATTTCATTGAAACATACAAATTTTAATGAATTCACTATATATTAAACAACATGTCAAATTATAATCAAATTTGTATCTATTTATCAACAAACAATATTTAAAATAGATTGCACTAACCTTTTCTATACAAGGAATATTCAAAAAGTCTTCAAATCGTGTATCCAATGATTGAATTTGGTGTTTGTTAGCTTCCAAAAGTGTTTTCCACCTTGAAATAGTGTTTGTTAGCTTGAAATAGTGTTTGCCACTTTGAAAGAATGTTTGCTGTGTTGAAACCCGCAATTTCTGTCGGGATAACAGAGTGTAGAACAGAACAAAAGCAAAGAATGAATGAAATGGGCACCAAAGTTGCTTTTTGACTATTTTTAGGTGATTTCACATAGTGCGTACGTGCTATAGCACGTATGCACTATAGCGCATACACACTATATGAGAACACATCACTCTCCACCCTCCCTACTCTCTCTCTCTCCCTACTCTCTCTCTCTTCCTACTCTCTCTCCCCTCTCCCATCCCCTACACTCTCTCTCTCTTCCCTCTCCCATCCTTTACTCTTTAGATCTCTCACACACACTCCCATCCTCCCTCTCCCACTTCTTACTCTCTCTCTCTCTCTACCACCTCCTACTCTCTCTCACACTCTCTCCCATCCCCTACTCTCTCTTACACACACTCCCATCCGCTACTCTCTCTCTCCCATCTCCCATCCCCTAAACTCTCTCTTTTGCATATACACACTCCCATCCCCCTCTCTCTCTCCCCTCTCCCATCCCTTACTCTCTAGATCGCTCACACGCACTCCTATCCCTCTCTCTCCTCCTCTACCACTCCCTCTCCCACCACCTACTATCTCTCTCTCTCAAGTTCTCTCTCTCCCTCTCTACTCTCTCTCTCTCTCTCTCTCTCTCTCTCTCTCTCCCATCCCCTACTCTTACTCTCTCTCTCTCTCCAATCCCCAACTCTCTCTCACACTCTCTCCCATCCCCTACTCTCTCTAACACTCTCTCTCATCCTTTCACTCTGTCTCTCTCATCTCGTACTCTCTCTCTCTCTCTCTGTCACCTCCTACTCTCTCACACACTCTTTCCCATCCTTTCACTCTGTCTCTCCCATCTCGTACTCTCTCTTTGCCACCCCCTACTCTCTCTCACACTCTCACACTCTCTCCTATCCCCTACTCTCTCTCTTTCACAGACACACACACACACTCACACTCCCATCCCCCCTCTCTCTTCTCTCCCATCCCCTACTCTCTATATTTGTCACACGCACTCCCATCCCTCTCTCTCCTCCTCTCCCACTCCCTCTCCTAGGTCACCTACTATTTCTATCTCTCAAGTTCTCTCTCTCCCTCTCTACTCTCTCTCTCCCATCCCCTACTCTTACTCTCTCTCTCTCCCATTCCCAACTCTCTCTCACACTCTCTCCCATCCCCTACTCTCTCTCACACTCTCTCCCATCCTTTCACTCTGTCTCTCCCATCCCGTACTCTCTCTCTCTCTCTCTGCCTCCCCCTACTCTCTCTCTTACTCTCTCCCATCCTTTCACTCTATCTCTCCCATCCTTTCACTCTGTCTCTCCCATCTCGTACTCTCTCTCTGCCACCCCCTACTCTCTCTCACACTCTCACACTCTCTCCCATCCCCGACTCTCTCTCTTTCATAGACACACACACTCTTATCCCCCCACTCTCTTCTCTCCCATCCCCTACTCTCTACATCTGTCATGCACACTCCCATCCCCCCTATCTCTCTCCCTCTCCCTCTCCTACCGCCTACTAGATCTCTCTCTCTCTCAAGTTCTCTCTCCCCCTCTCTACTCTCTCTCTCTCTCTCTCTCTCTCTCTCTCTCTCCCATCCCATCCCTTACTCTCACTCTCTCTCTCTCCATCCCCTACTCTCTCTCACACTCCCATCCCCTAATCTCACTCTCTCTCTCCCATCCCGTACGAGCTCTCTCTGCCACCACCTACTCTCTCTCACACTCTCACACTCTCTCCCATCCCCTACTCTGTCTCTCTTACACACATTCCCATTCCCCCTCTCTCTCTCTCCCTCTCCCACTCCCTCTCCCACTGCCTACTTTCTCTCCCCCATCCCCTACTCTCTCTCTCCCCTCTCCCATCCCCTACTCTCTCTCTTTCATAGACACGCACTCCCATCCCCCCCTCTCTCTCTCCTCTCCCATCCCCTACTCTCTAGATTTTTCACACACACTCCCATCCCCCCTCTCTCTCCCTCTCCCACTCCCTCTTGCACCACCTACTATCTCTCTCTCTCTCAAGTACCCTCTTTCCCTCTTTACTTTCTCTCTCCCATCCCCTACTCTCACTCTCTCTCTTCCATCCCCTACTCTCTCTCATACTCTCTCTCTCTCTCTCTCTCTCTCTCTCTCTCTCACCCCCATCCTGTACAAGCTCTCTCTACCACCCCCTACTCTCTCTCAAACTCTCACACTCTCTCCCATCCCCTACTCTATCTCTCTTATACACATTCCCATTCCCCCCCCTCTCTCTCTCTCACTCCCTCTCCCATTGCCTACTCTCTCCCATCCCCAACTCTATCTCTCTTACACACTTCCATTCCCCCTCTCTCTCTCCCTCCCACTCCCTCTCCCATCGCCTACTATCTCTCTCTCTCTCTCCCTCTCTCTCCCATCCTCTACTCTCACTCTCTCTCTTTGCCACCCCTACTCTCTCCCACACTCTCTCCCATCCCCTACTTTCTCTCTTACACACACTTCCATCCCCACTCTCTCTCCCTCTCCCACTCCCTCTACCATTGCCTAATCTCTTTCTCTTCCATCCACCCTCTCTCTCCCTCTCCCACTCCCTCTGCCATTGCCTACTCTCTTTCTATCCCATCCCCTACTCTCTCTATCTCTCTCTCCCCTCTCTCATTCCCTACTCTCTCTCTTTCACACACACCCATCCCCCCTCTCTCCTCTCCCATCCTCTACTTTTTCTCTCACTCGCTCTCCCTCTCCCACTCTCTCTCTCTCTCTCTCTCTCTCTCTCTCTCTCTCTCTCTCTCTCTCTCCCTCTCTACTCTCTCTCTGCTACCCCCTACCCTCTCTCACATTTTCACACTCTCTCTCTTTCTCTCTTACACACATTTCCATCCCCCCTCTCTCTCTCCCTCTCCCACTCCCTCTCCCATCGCCTACTCTCTCTTCCATCCCCTACTCTCTCTTCCATCCCCTACTCTCTCTCAAGCTACTCTATCTTCCCCCTCTCCCATTCCCTACTCTCTCTCTTTCACACACATGCACTCCCATCCTCCTCTCTCTCGCTCTTCCTCTCCCACTCCGTCTCCCACCACCTACTCTCTCTCTCCCCCATCTCCTACTCTCAATCTCTCTCTCCCAACTTGTACTCTCTCTCACACTTCCTCTCTCTCCCATCCCCTACTTTCAATCTCTCTCCCCCATCCCATACTCTCTCTTTTCCACCTCTACTCTCTCTCTCACACTTCCTCTCTCTTGCATCTTGTACTCTCTTGCCACCCCTACTCTCTCACATTTCCTCTATCTCCTATTCTATACTCTCTCTACCACCCCTACTCTTTCTCACTTCCTCTCTCCACTCTCCCATCCCCTACTTTCTCTCTATCTTTCTCACACACACAAATAGCCATTCCCTCGCCCCACCCCCCAGCTCTCTCTTGGTTTTGATTTGCAATTTAGGTCTCAATAATGCATGTGCACTATAGCGCGTGCGCACTACCTCGAATTCAATAGCGTTTTAATAGGGCGTGCGCGCTATAGGGTGCACGCGCTATTCAAAGCTTTGCATTAAAACCAAGCCTAAGGCTTGGTTTTGCCTTGGAGATCCAACCCAAAGGTTTGGAGTTTATAAACAGGTCTGAGACATGTTTTCCAGCAAACATACAAAAAATGATTGATTTTTCTTGTGTGCTCCCCTTCAAGATTCTTCGTGGTTGGGTATCGATAAGATCAGGTTACATAACATTATAGGTCTCTGTGTTAGCTATCTAACCATATAATTTATTTTTAATTTGAACTATTTTAAGTCTTTCATCTATAATTTCTTTTGAATGTATGTTCATTTTTTGTCAAAAACCACCATGTACTAATTGGGTTGTAGATTTTAGCTCATTAATTGAATTTTGTAACAACTTAGATTTTTAGAAACTAGACTCCATTCTACACACTTTGAAAAAAAGAAGTTTTGATTTTAGATTAGTTTTCAATTATTTCTAGGGGGAACACACAGATATTTCACGTTTTTGGGATGGGTCTAATTTAAAAATTCATTAAAAAAAAATTACACATTATAAAATTACCCAAAAAATCTGGGATAAACTACATAGTGTTAGGTAAAATTTGATAAGAGCGATTAAAGAATTTCAAAAAAAAAGTTAAAATTTTAGGGCGGCCACACTTTGTACTATCTTATGTTTTTTTGGAATAAACAGTACCACTTTCTGTGGCCCCCTTTTTTGAGGACCTAAAACTAAACAATTTTGAAAAAAAATTAGTAGTTTAGAAACTAGATTCAAAGGACTACGACTTTTGTTTTTGTCATATCTTAAAATTTTGAGCGTAACTATCTTCAAATTCTTGTTGAAGTCCAGAATTTGCTGATTTCAGGAAAAAGGTGTCCACTTATACCCCTGTTTTGGCACCACAACTTGGTGCACTTACCCTACGCCAAAATTAAAAATTTAATTAAATCTATAAATTTAATTCTTTTATTTAATTAATTTCTCAATTATTTAATATAATTAAATATTGATTTTTCTTTATAAAATTTTCATTAAATTATCTTTTGATTTGATTTAATTATAATTGAAAATCACAATAGACTCACAAAACTAAATACGAAAACCCAATTTTTAGAACATAATACTAGATCAAACTCAAGGGTCAAAATCATGAATTCATGTCACTTGAAAAATTCAAAAGGGTAAAACTTAGATACTTGTCCTACTTTCTAGGACAATTGTCTTAAGGTTAGGATTTGGACTCAAGAATTATCTCCCCTCATTTATCATTGAGATATTGTGATAGGGAACACTCATTCTGGCAATTCAGGGGAGTCGATGTTTAGTACCTGCAATTTGCATAAAATTTGAGCATGTACATACACATATAATCTAAACTAAATAGGCAATGACAAGAAGTGGTGTATCGTATAGATCCCGAGTACCAGATGACTATGACTCCCTCCCTCAACCACATCAAAAATGTCAAACATAAAGTAAAACATACAAGTACACCATGCACATATAAGTATGGGGTAAGTAAATCATAGAAACTGGATATAAATCATCCATCTAACTATCATCATGAGATAACTAAAAGTCATTAAATGAACATACATATAACATCATTGAAATAATCATGAAAATATGAAATAACTAAGTAACTCATCACATACATAAATTGAGTCTGAAATAACATCTAACCAAATCTGCTAACCAAGTAATGTTAATCATAAAACATAACCATAGAACTAGCCTAAAAGAATTAAGCTATAAAACATGAAAAGAAAACTAGGGGTAGGCATTACAATGCTAGTGTCAGTCAAGCCACAGTAAGTGCTGATAAAATTCAGTGTTGACTAAGCATCAATATCGACTGAGTAATAATGTTGATGCCGAGTTAGAAGCTCTATAGTGGCCGAGAAAACCTAGTGATGACCAAGTGTCCGAGCCTAGTAATGACCAAGTGACAATATTTTGAATGCCTATGAGAAATCATGATTTCCAGCTAGCTAAGTTGATTTCTTTGGATATGGAAAACATGTTAAAGATAAGGATTGACGTGTTGGATCATTTAATTCAAGGAGGGGATTAGGTAAGATATTTAATGAACAAATTCTAAAAAAAGTTTCTAGAAAAGAAGGAGATGAACAAATGCAATGAATCTGTTGGATTAGATCAAAAACCCTAAGATCAGGACCATAATTATATTTTTAAGGAGGCACAGAGACAAAATTTAGTGTGAGTGAATGAGATATGCGAAGAAGAGAAACAAGTAGAGAATTTGTGCATGTTTGAAAGATTTCTAGTGAGATGGAAAAAAATTGCTGAGGTTGATAAGAAAATCTATGTGAAAAGCTTAAGTGTGTTGTAAAGAGAAGGGTGATTTCTTGAGGGGTTTCCAAGAAAATCAAGGATAGGGTGACAAAGAAGGCTTATCAGGGAATCAACACATGAACTGAACTGAGATCTGAAACTTCAAAGTGAGTTGTAATCATATAGATCAAACCCTATTGTTTTCTTTCTAATCATTGTAAATAGTTTGTATTGAAATCCTTTTAATCAATGGTTGACCTAATAGTCATTAAGGACTTAATAGTGTGTGTAAATACTCTAACATGGTGACATTATGATAGAATGCTCTAGAGTCCTTTGACAAGGCCACTCCTAACAAGGTGATTAAATCCTCTAACCAAGTCACATTTAATAATGTGTATTATAACCTTTAACAGGGTTGGCTCCTAATAGGGCTCACTTCAAAAAAGTGACAAAGTGTTGACATGTTGCTAGTGGTTTTTCCCAAATTGGGTTTCCACGTTAAATTCTAGTGTCAAACTTGTGTTGTATGTTTTTATGGTATTTTACATTTCAAATGTTTACATTCTACAAGTTTTTTATATTAGGATAGTGAACTACTAGTTAATATTGTTATTAAAACTACAATAGATACCAAGTTACAACAAGATAAGAAGAATAGGAAAGTGTTTAATTGTTTAATTATCCAATTTGTGCTAATGGACCTTGAGTAACTGATTAACCCCCCACCCCCCCGCCCCCTCTTAGTTATTCTAAACATTCTAATAGAGAAAAATTATATTTTAGGGGATATGGATGATCGATGCAAGATAGAAGGTTAAATTTAAAAAAATGACAACTTTTTGAATCTACAAAATAATAAAAATCAACTATACAGATGTAATGACTTGAAATAGTAACTAGAGAGAATATCTTACATGTAGTTTGAATTTTAAGGCTTAAATGGAGGTATAGAACACCTTGGGCATTTTGTACCCGAGTATAGAATGATTTCCCAATGTATACCTTACAACTTTGTCTGAAATATTTCAAGACAATATGGTAAATTCACACTTCCTCAAGTTTTTATGACAACTTGCTGGGTTGAAATGGGTTTTTCTTTGTCAAACCCTTTTTAAGGAATCAACCTTGAAATTGAATTGAAATTGCATAAAATGAAAGCAATGTAATTGGAAAGGTAACTATTACATCTACCTTGTAAGTACATATACCTTTATGAACAAATCATGAGATCACACATATTCATGAAGATGCTTGTATGTTGCTTCAAAGTAGTTTTTGAATGTTGACTTCGAATCAAGTATGCATTTCACAAATACATGTGAATCTATAAATGTCACTCAAAGATCTTCATTGTTGCTATGCTTAATAACTCTTGCCTTGAAGACTAAATGAATGAAATACATGTAAATGGAAAAACATATCCTTTTCTTGATTAAGAACTCCTCTACTCCATTATGGAAGAGAATTTTTATATAATGGAGAATAATGACTTCAAAATTTCCTTAGATGTTTGAAGAATGCTTGTGACTTGATATTGAATGCTTAGATGCTCTTAAAATTCTTCCTATGGCTTGCAAATATTGAGTTCGTTATTTCTTGTGGATATGATGAAGGGTGCTCCTCTTAATACCATAGACACATAACAAAAAAAAAGAGACAACAAAAATTGTGAGAACAAAATATGAGCTTCTTATTATTGCGACAAATACATAATTACAAAATTTAGAATTACAATATGCTAACCCACATGGGCATCTTCATTACAGTAATCTACAAGACAAAGCTACGAACTATCACCCAGAGTTGTCCTAAACAATGTTCGAGTCCTTAATTAGGCAATTTTATGCCATCAAGAAGGTTCTAGACACTCAAACTTAATACCTAGGGCTGGAAAACCCTAAAATACATATAGAGTCAACCAAATACACTTTTGACGTTTATTTTAAAAGTTTTGGGTAGCCCAACTTCGGAAGACCATAACTCTCAAATCGTTGCTCTGATTGGCTATTATAACCACATTTTAGAAACCTTAGCTCTTGATCTACAAACTTGAATAAATGCAAGCACCCATCCATTGAGTTTTCGAGCCTCATTTAGGGCCTCTATGGCCTTCAAAACCGAGCTTGAATTTCTAAAGCAAAATTACACATCGAAAATCTGTAATAACTTTAAAAATACATATAATTTGGCCATGAAACTCCACTGGAAATTAATATAGCTAAAATGAACCTTCACCACTAAAATTAGAACATTTTGAGCTCATATGACTAACTTACTAACTAGCAAGCCTCCACAAATAACAACTCCACATTAAGACAATCCTTATTGAAACAACTAAAAGGAAATATATTTGGGTGATGCAAGATTACTCTTACACCCACGATACTCTTACATTAGGATAGATATCTAAAATAAGGAGAGATGAGCCACTTATATACCTATCACAATATTTTGAGAATCAAATTTGACTTAGGTCAACCATAAATCTATAAATCTTTCTAAAACATCATAACAGGCCACCCATCCAAATTTGGGCCCAAAACCTCAGGTATAGAGTACTAAAATCATTCTATACCTATGAAAATGAGCCTGAATTAAATTGTGGAGCCAAGAACGAAGAGGCCAAAATAAGGAGATCTATGTTGGAAGGATCAAGAAATTTGGACATGTTGATCTTAGATTGGTTTTGACAAGTGAGTGTCAACACACTTAAGTTGTTTAGTTAGTTCATGTCGAACAAGTAGTATATGCCAAGCAAACCATAGACCATGTCGAGTCATAGTGAGTGCCGAGCCACTCATGTGCTGAGTCACTCAAGTGCTGAGCAAATAGTATATGCCAAGTGACATAGGAGCCAAGTAAATAGTGGATGCTGAGCAATATAGGTGCTAAGTCACAATAGAGAGATTAGTGCATGTCGAGCATCAAAGACTTCCAAAGCCGAGTATGACAATTTTGACATATCTATTTGTAATGGCACAAAGAACTATATAAACCATTTTTGAGCCGACTTAAGATTGAATTTTGATATGTTGGAGATAGGGATGAATCTCAAGTTGGATTCCCTGTGCAATTACATGCAACCAATCAAAAAATGGAAATGATTAAGCGGCAAAATGGATGAATCTCAACTATAGATTCATACCTAACCCTAAGTCACCTAAGTTTTCATAAGGAGGAAAAACCCTAAACTTTGTATGAGTGTAGAAGGAGTGAAGAGAGTAGCTTGCATGCACCAACATAGCATTCATGGTGGCTTAGAAGTTATGAAGTGAATCTACATTGCAGAATCAGTTAGAGTAGAACAAAGGATAGAGAAAAGTATACAACAAAGAGAAATCTGATCAAGAAAGATCAATAAGACATTGTTTAGAGGTGATCTGTTATCAAGCAATCAAGTGCTAACTAAAGGATCAATGCTGAGACATTCTAACAGGTGATTTCAGTCAAAATCTCTTAACAAAGTAATCATAGCAGGTTGTATGAAATCCTCTAACAAGGTGCTTACTTAATTGTGAGTTAAAGTCCTTTTAGCAAGGCACACTTCTAATAGGGTGTTGAAATCTTCTAACAAGGTGAGACCTAACAGTATTTGTAAGCCTTTAACAAGGAAGACCTTTCATAGGGTAGATCACGACTCATGATCAAAACATTGTAACCTTCATTGGATACACTTTATTACTTCAGTAGTGAAGATTTTTGGGTGTCATCCCCCCCCCCCAGTTTTACCTTCTCACTTGGAGGGTTTTTGGATAATCATATCTGGTGGCATATGTGTGCGATTACTTATATGTTTTACATGATTTAGATGTATATGCTTTACATGTTATTTCAGTTTACTCATTGAATGTATGAGATGGTTGTGTGGTGAAAGTTTTAAGGGTCCAAGTTTAAACTACTGATTCACCCCCCCTCCCTCCTTCAGAAGTTTACCTTTCCTATTGTAATTCCAACAATTGGTATCAGAGCTTTGTTATCTGAAAGTGAAGCTTTACAACTTTGAGGAAAGATCTTGAAATGGAAGTCTAGAAGTTGGGAAAGACTATTGAGAACCAGGAGATTGAAATACATCTCATTCTAAATCAATTGAATGAAGCTATAGAAGAACTAAAGAAATCCTTGAAGAGAAGGAAGGAAATTGCTATTGCAGAGAATACCACACAATAAAGAGAGATAGACACTATTAAGTTATTTGCAGATGGAGACTCCAATGAGTTTGATGTAGCAATTATTGATCTAATAAAAAATAATAGATCCTAAGTTGAGGAAATCAAAAATCTCAAGTTAGAATAAGAATCATAAGCTATACTACTATGTGAGGTGATGGAACGAAAGAAGAAAGCCATGGAAGACAAAGCTATGATTGAAGAAGATAAAAGAATTTTTTCCAATAGACTAGAAGAGAAATCATCAGAACTAACCAAGATTTCCAGTATGCAATTGGATGCTCTAAGTCAAATGATGAATGCCAACTGCGAGCTGAATGTCAATGCCAACCGTGAGCTAAATGTCAAGGACATTGAGATAACAACATTGAAGTTGCAAAATGAACAATTGCAGAGTGACCTGAAAAGGGAAACATAATTTGCTAAAAGTTTCAACAAACCAAATAAAACCATCAAATTCTTTGAGCAACTATTGAGATCCCCTAAATCTAATAATGATACATATGGACTGGGATACACAAGTACTAAAGAAGGAAATTCATCCAAAAGTGCAGAAGAAAGGAACAACAAAGGTAAGAACTCCAAACCCACTTGTCATAATTGTGGTAAGAAAGGACATACTGCTATTGTGTGCAAGAGCAAGACTATATATCAAAATATTAAGCCTAAGAACATGGTTCACTATCATAAGTGCAACAAGAAGGGTCATCAAGCACATGAATACAGAACCAAGACCACACATACACAAATATTTGAAGGATATTGTTACAATTGTTAGAAGTATGGACATAGAGCTTTTGAGTGTAGATCCAAACCCATGTGGTCATCAAACAGGAAAGAAAAGGTAAGGAGCAATGGCAACTCTTATAACTAGGATTATAATACAAGATATAGCTATCATTATTGTCAAGAATATGGACATGTTCCTAGAAATTGTATTAGGACACACTTCAAAGGTAACTACCAAAGGTGGTTGAGTCAAACCACGTGTTTCAGCTATTTGAAGACTGGTTACATTAGTAGGTATTGTCCAACTAGGTCAAAAGGCACCAAGTTATGAATTTGATAAAGGAAAAGGCAAGACAGATGTTGAACACATCAGAGTTGAGATGAATAAGACTTGGAAGAAGAAAGATAATTGTAGCACATCAAATGGAGAAGGGATCACTTCACCCAATGGGTCAAGTAATCACACCTCATCAAACTAGGCAATCAAGAGGTATGTATGACTGATATTCAAATGTTATATCATACATCAGTTCCAAAGGATCTTAGTACTAAAAGGACTACATTAGAATGAACAAAGATGTAAGATGTTATTAGAAATCCAAGATAAATCTTTAAGATTTTCATGTTGTTGCCGAGCATGAAATAATTCCTATGTGTGTCGAGCAAAATGCTAGAATATGCCAAGCTAATAGTCTGGCTAGTTGATGTTGAGCTTGTAGTGGTTTCTGAGTGATTGAAATGTCAATGGATGCTGAGTGAGCCTAAAATTAGTTGATGCCAAGCTTATAACTTTTTAAGCACTTAGCATTTATTGCAAGGTTTTCAAAGGGTATTTGATCTATTTTAGCTCATTTTTCATCATGTCAAATTTGAGAAACAACGAGTAAAGCAGAAGGTGATACGAAAAATCCATTCAAAATAGTTGTAGAAGATTCTAGCTGCGATTCTTCACCAATTTTCCATATTTCTTAAGGTATTTATCAAGAGCCTAGCTACGTAGTTTAAGTTATCATAAACCCTAGTTTCACATTATGGCATCAAGTTCAAAGAATGTAGAGGGAAAGGAAGTTTTGAATGTTTAGTTAGTGAGTAATGAGGTCAAGAAACCCATTTTCAAAGCTATTCCTAACGTTACTTATAAGCAAGACCCCTCTGGTGCATTGTTGATGATTCCACTGAATGTGATAATGGTGTAATATGTAAGATAATGCTATAATTGTAAGATCAGTAGAATTGGTGATATGGAGATCAGGGAAGCATATGATAGACTCTATGACAATGGCGTGTTGAAGGAAGAATTCAAAATCATTGAGAGGAAGGGAATGACATGAGACCTATATATTTTGAATGTATTTAAGATAGAATGGATAAGGATAGTGCTTAGCCAAATTCATGATGGTTCATTATGGCTACACAATGGACCTATCAAAATTACTAAGAGAATAATTCATAGGGTTACTAGTTAGCCAACCCTAGATCATCCTAAGACATTGAGAAGTGATTCAAAGGAAGTGATTGAGAAGGATATTGGAGCCATTTGGAATAAAAGAGGCAGGGAAATTGATACAATTACTAATCCATTGAATTGAATTTGTTGTAAGGGTGATTTTACGCAAGTTCTATCAATCTAGTAGATTGAACAATGTGCCTTGTATAGTTTTGGATGTGGGATACAAAATTGTCAAGAAAGACACACATATGATCTAGCAGAGCTACAATTGCAACAATTGATGGAAAACCAATAGGTCAGTGGCAATACAGATTGGTGAATACATTGAGCAATTATGTGAGAATTTTGAATATTTAATGACAAGTTATTTTGAAGACTTCAAGAAGTCAATGAAGGAAATATTAAGAATACTAGTGTCACTAGTAGAGAAACACTATGATGATGTATGTTTTCTAGTGGATGTTGATTATACTTATGTACAAGCAGCTACACCAAGGGTAAGATGGTTGAGACCCTTAGGTTATGAAATTAATACAGATGAAGCCTTTGTAGCTATTACTGCATCACTTGTAGAAGAGGTAGATAAAAATGCAAAGATATTTGGAAACTATGAGATGGTAAAGTCCAAAATTACCATGGAATTGAAGATTGCCTCTGCCATGAAGAAAAAGGAGAAGATAGTGAAGAAGTTGAAAGCTAAGCTTGGAGAGGGTGCCGAGGAAGAAGAAGAAGAAGAGGATGAAGAGGAAGAAGAAACCCAAGCACATGCACCACTAGCTTTGACACAAGGTATTAGAGAAGACCAAGAAGAGGAGGAGAATGAAGGTGTTGAGGAAGAAGAAGCCAAGGAAGCACCTACTCTCGTCAAGCCAAAGAAGAGGAAAGATAAGGTCCAACCAGTGACTAAAGCTAAGAAGGTAGCTAACTCAAGTTAGCCCAAGCCACTACACCTACTACAAGGGCTAGCACATGTACAATAGCTCAAAAGGCTAAAGAAAAGACCAAACCAGCAAAGCAAGGAGGTCAAGGACAGAAGATACCAAGAAGAAAATATGCGGCACAAGCCAAGTTTGGTGAAGAGAAAATAGAATCAGATGAAAAAAACCAATTTAAGGTGGTGAGTCATAATCCTTTGTTAGATCTTGAAAATTTATGTAAAAATGTTAAGAATAGTGCAGACTTATCAGGATTTAGTCATGTTGATTTTGATAATTTGGGTAAAGTAGGGAAAAATCAAGTGGAAGTAGCCATATATGCCATGATGGAAAAATTCAAGACAACTCCACTAGAACTTGCCAACTCAATGCCTAAGAGTCTATATGATAGAGTTGAGCAAAAATGGCACTATTGCCTGAACTTGGAGAGACAAATTAGAGAAACCTCTCTAGCACAATGATGTCTAAACTAACTAAGGCACAAATTGCTAAGGTTGTAAAGTAATATGCAGTTAGGTTTACACCTAAATACCAAGCCTTCAACATTTTACAAAATAATATTGAGTAAGAAGTCCACACAAATGTGGAAACTTACTTATGGGTTGACAATAGTCAAGAAAGGAGAGCAAGCACCCGTTGAAGTAAAGGATTATGAAGATGATAATCAAGATGAAACAGCTGAGGGAGGAACAACAATGCATATAGATGACAAGGCAACAACTAAGCCAAAGTAGCAACAAGAAGAACATAGTGTGCAAGAAACACAATTGCCAAGCATCAGTCCTCAACATGTAACAAGGGAGACTACTGAAACAATAATTGTTAAGGATGTTTATGATCTATCAACTTAGAACATCAATCCCCTTATAGAGGAAGATTTGAAGAAGATACTAGATCAGTCTACACTACAAGCCAAACTTTGTGACAATTCTGTTTTGGTAAGTGTAGATGAGCTACAAAAATTAGTGATTGATACTGAAAGGGAAAAGGTGAATCCACAAGAACCACGTTCCATCATCCCTCTAGTCACTAATGTACAACCTTTGGTCCAAACACTAGAAGATACATATAACAAGGTTGATACAACTGCTAAGGTTGATACAATAGAGAAGAGCACAATGGAAACACAAACTTTGATACTGTAGAACAACAAGAAACAAGCCAGATGGAATTATTTGCACCTACAACACAAGATCAAGGTGCTAATCAAGTCATTGTGGAAAAAAAATGAAAGCCTGAAGAGAGTGAGATGACACCACAACTGAAGGAGAAAATTGCTATCCAAGCCATGGTAACATTACTAGTATCTAGCACTCTATCAAGTCATACTCTTCAGAAACTGAGCACAGATGCTACACCATTGCAGATATCAATGTCGAGCCTGAGTTCATCAAAGGTAGAAGAAGTGATCTAATATGGAGATGTAAGCCTTAACGAAGAGAAAATTTTGCCCAAGTATGACTATGATATAATGACTCTAGAACAAATGGGCATACTATAGCAAGCCCTAGCAAGGAAAAAGTATCAAGAAATGCTTAGAAGGGAGCACAAGTAGAAGCAGGCACTACAAGATATTAAAGACATCTTTTTAGATGCATTTAGTCTACCAACTCTAGATGAGACCAAGCCACTAATGAAACAACTAACAGATATAGTGGAGAAGGTCAGCAATGAAGACCTATATACTAATGCAAAATTACTTGAATGGTCAGAAAAGAAATTCCAAAACAAAGTGAATGAGAAAATATTAGGTGATATAGCACTGACACAAGTTGCATTGGCAGCTAAGGTTGAGGATGTGAAGAAGGTACTTGAGAACATATTCTCATTGTACACCAAATTGTGTAATCCATCACTCTTCACCCAAGAGACCAGAAGTCACATTTTGAGTCTGGAGAGCCAAATTACTACATCATGCACAAAACTACCAATGAATTTAGCTTAGAGTGAGAAGCACTTTAGGACATTTCTTCAAACCCAAAGTTAGTTAGCTATATTGACAACATATGCGGCCAACATAAAGGCCAAACTGACTAGCATCTAGGCATCTCTCACCCACCATATGAAAATTTTGCACAAGGAGATAGGCTATGTCGAAACCTTAATGAAGAAAGACCCAAATCTTTCTACCTTAGATGGTCTAGTTCACATTGCTACCAAGCTAGCAATCCAAATCAAGTCATTGGATGTAGCATGTGAGAATTGAGATGCAACTCTCAAGATGATATTGGATGTCCACAAATCTTTTCTGGACAAACACACTATAAGTGTATCTAGAGCCCATTTGATATAAGTGTCAAAAAGGGGGAGAATAAGATAAAGGGGGAGAAATATTTTTGGGAAGAATGAGAGAATGGGGGAGACATAAGGAAAGTGAGAAATGGGGGAGAGAAAGCAAAGAGGGAGAAGCATCAAAATACAAGAAGAATTAGATGAAAAAGTATCAGCTAAATAGAGCATGAAGTCAAAGTGTATTAGTAGAGACACATTTACTCAACATGAGTACATAATTTTGGTTACAAAATAGACATATTAACTCAGGGGAGTTAGGTATATAAGTTGTTACAAAATTTTGAAAATTTGAAGTTTTGTATATAAGCTGAGTTAAGATATGTTATGCTCGTAAGATTAAGGATGTTAATGTATACTCAAGTGTTTTTGACACTCAAGTCAAAAGGTGAGATTGTTGATCTCAGATTGGTTTTGACAAGTGAATGTCAACACACTTAAGTTATTTACTTAGTTCATTCCAAACAAGTCATATATGCCAAGAAAACCATAGACCATGTTGAGTCATAGTGAGTGTTGAGCCATCATGTGCCGAGTCACTCAAGTGCTGAGCAGACAATATATGCCGAGTGACACAGGAGCTGAGTAAATAGTGGATGTCGAGCAATACAGGTGCTGAGTCACAACATAGAGATTAGTGTATGCCGAGCATCAAAGACTTCAGATGTCAAGTAAGATAGTTTTGACATATTTGTTTGTAATGGCACAAACAACTATGTAAACCATTTTCCAGCTAACTTAAGATTGAATTTCGCTATTTTGGAGATAAGGATAAATCTCAAGTTGGATTCCCTATGCAATTACATGAAGCCAATTAGAAAATTGGAAGAATTAAGTGGCAAAATGGATGAATCTTAGGTGTAGATTCATACCTAACCCTAAGTCACCTAAGTCTTCATAAGGAGGACAAACCCTCAACTTTGTATGAGTGTAGAAGGAGCAAAGAGAATAGTTTGCATGCACAAACAGAACATTCATGGTGGCTTAGAAGTTATGAAGTGAAACTACATTGCAGAATTAGTTAGAGCAGAATAGAGGATAGAGAAAAGGATACAACAAAGAGACATTTGATCAAGAAGGATCAAGAAGACATTGTTTAGAGGTGATCCCTATTTTATCTTCTCACTTGGAGGGTTTCTAGGTAATCATATCTGGTGTCATATGTGTGTGATTACTTATATGTTTTACATGATTTAGATGTATGTGCTTTACATGTTATTTCAGTTTACTCATTGAATGTATGAGATGGATGTGGTGAAATTTTTATGGGTCCAGAAGTTTACCTTTCCAATTGTAATTCTAATAGGACATGAAATCTTAAAATTATGAAAATGGGGATTAATAAAACATCTAATTATAGGTACTATTTTTTAAGAATGGTGTACTTCTACATTGATTTCAAAATTTTACCAAATAGTTTTTTTTTTTTTTCAAACAAAGCTATTATCTTAGAAACTACATTGAATTTGCTACATGTTTTGTTCTTGCATAACAATATTGATAACCTATTCAAAATCTCATGTCAAGTTGTTGAACTTATTTTTTTGAATTTTTATTGCCATTTAAGGGCCTAGTTTTTCCCACCACGATCTTGCACATGCCTCGTCTAAACTAGGACCAATTTTTCTTTCACCAAACATACAGATATGAACCAAAAAAATATAAAGGTATGCCTAACTTGATCTCACTTGAAGAGAGTGAAGAAATATCCTCTTTTCCTTTAACTTCTATTCCATTGTCACAAAAGATTGTTGAGGTGTCAAATGAAAACCACTTGGGCCCTAAAGCACGTAGATAAACACATAAAACTAACAAGAAAACTAACCACAAACCACTAAAAAGTACACATTTGAAATTGAGATATGGAGGTGCACCTATGACTGCAAGCTAATCCAAAATCAGTTGGAAACTATAGCTAAGAGATCTAGTCCTTGCATACTCCAACTTAAGCATTGAAATGAGATCTAGAACCAATCACTCCTACAATGGATTCCTAGCAAGTTCTAAGCGTAATTGGTTGGACTATGACACTAATTGCTCTAGTCTTTAAGAGAACTATTGCACTAGGTGCCCTAGTCTTAGGATGCTTGTGTAAACACACATTATCCTAGTGATGCAATTTTCTAAGTTTCTTTGCATTTGACTGTGTGCACTTTCAACCTTCATCAATTGTCCAATTCTAAACTTGCACAAGAGAGATGAAAATGAGTGTTGGAGCTATATAGGGGTATTTCTCAGTCAATCCCTTATTTTGGTGATCTCTACCTCCACAAACAACCAAGTAAAAATCTGAAAAATAATTGTGTACTCTAAATTTTGAGTGTGTTTAATATTGTGAAGAGCTAAAAGGCATAAACATATATAAGGGTCCTACTTAAGTGTGTTAAAGTCAATCTTAGATGAGCTAAACATAGGTGATGCATACACAAATTCATGAACACATGAATTACATGGATATATAATGAAACTCAAATATGAAGCTTACAACTAAAACATAGGAATGACATGAAATCATATCAAATATCTTAAGAAGGGGTATGAGTTAATTTTCAATGATTCCCTACCATCCTCTAACATCTCTTGAAACCTCCATGATGAAAATTTCTTGATGAATACTTGATAATTTTTTATATCTAAAAATTCTCAATTATGTAGAATCCTTATTAGACAACTTTCTCTTCATGTAGAATGCACTTGTTCTCCAATCGAAGATATTTTGTGTTGTATCATAACACACATCATAAGTTTGTGAAGGTGCATAACTTTCTTTTACAAATATTGTGTGTTTGATATGTGTTAACATTGTGATATTGCAATTGGAGGAGTATGCCAAATTGGACAAAAGGGTTAAAACTTTAGAAGAAGGATTTGTCACCTTCTCTAAATTTGCTCTAAAGGTCACCCACGCTGCAACCACCACCCTCCAACTGCTGGCACAAGAGAAAGAAGAAACAAGAATGGACATGGAGGATCATAAGCCCCTTTTAAAATTCCTTGCTGATGATTGGGCCCAGGTTCTACTAGTTGGGAAGGGAAAGGAAAAGACTAAGAATTAAGTTTTTTAGTTTTAAAGGATCTTTGGATCCAAGTTGTTTTTTGTTAATCTGATGTTACTTGATTTGCTGGTTTCCAGCTATTGCTCAGACTTGGGTTGGCTTGGTTGTGCCAATAGTTTTTATGATGAACTTAAGTAGTATAGCAAACATTATAAACTTCTATTATAGTTTAGTTGCTTCTATTCATAGTAGTATGATGATTAGATACTTGCATAGTATTATTGTGCTTAAGTTGAACTTTGGTATGTTTTTACTGCAGCAATGTTCACTGTTGGTCTCTGTTGGTGATCTGTTGGTTACCATCATTTTGGTTGTAAGGGCCGACCCCCTTGTTTTTGGTTGCTTTTTATTTCAAAAACATTGTGATATTGCTATCACAATCCAATATTTTTAGAGTAAAAAAATCATTGGCCCATGTCTAATGAGTAGTGGTTCCCAATAATCCATCTCTCATAAGAAAGAATGAAACACTTAACACCCATCCTTTCAAAATGATGCCCGCATAAGTTGCACAATAGACTTTCTACCTTAGATTATAATAAAACATTCCCTTTTTATTTTAACCTACTATAACCACCACCACCACGTGACCTCTAAAAAACTTTAGTTATCATCATATGTCAACCCAAAAACTATGAACCTTTTTCCTTTCTTCTTCTCTCCTCTTCTTAACCACATCTTTATTTAATTCCTTATATCTCCTTAGGTAAAATTTCTTTGAGAAATGTGTTTCCCTAAACTTGATTCTGTCGACCTAAAAACCCTACATATATATATATATATATATATATATATATCATTAGATAAATTTTCCTTGAGAAATGTGTTTCCCTAAACTTGATTTTGTCGACCTAAAAACCCCTGCATATATATATATATATATATATATATATATATATATATATATATATATATATATATATATCCTTGAGAAATGTGCTTCCCTAAACTTGATTCTGTCGACCTAAAAACCCCCGCATAAATCCTAAACTTGCCAAGAAAAAACATTCGAGTCTTCCAAAACAAGGTAACGTTGCTTCCTAGGAGAATCCTTCCTCGAGACCACAAATCTGTGTGGGGCTAAAAAGAGGCACAAATCCTAACATTGAAAAAAAGAGCCTAGAAAGAGAATGGCTCTCCCGATAAAAAGACACGAAAGAATATAAAAGCGATGGCAGCCAGAAAACGAAAGGCATAAATAAATACCTACGATTTCTCTCGGGGGCGCCCGACAATCTCGGGTAGCGGCAAAATCTGAACCCAGGTGGGTCCCACCGCCTGTCATGACAAAATCTATCTCTTAATGTCTCTGCGGGCCCCACTCTCAACAGTCCCACTCCAAACCTCGGCAAGGCGGGATCCACCACGAGTGGTCCCCACTCCCCACCGCTTGGTGGTCCCCACAGGGACAGACGGACAGGGGAGGCAGGTGAGCGTGGCCGTGGGCCCCGCGTGGAATATTGACAGAAATTTCACGGTTGCGTGAAAAAGGCTTTCCCTATTCAACTTCACGCTTCATGCGAGGAGGCCCGCCCGAGGGAATATTAGCAGTAACAGAAAAAGCCGGGAAATAGACAAGCGGGGAAGTTACTGTTTCCTCGATATATGTGCGCCTCAACTAACGTTCCAATCTGTTACCATCAGCATGACGTTGACAAGGGGTACTGAAAACGACCTGTCAATTGTCGCCCCTGCGGGCCCCACTTCTCTAGTTGTACCAACTTACACAGCTTTTATAACTCTGTTTTTATTCCGCTTTAACTCCTTTTCAAACTGCGCCGGTAACGTCTATGAGTTTCCACGTTTATTTTCTTCTCTTCGTTTTTTTATATCGCCAAGAATGCCGCGCTTCAAGGAAAAGTAGGTTCGCATTGAATGAGGAGGAAATAGACATTTTTTTCATAGCTTTAAACAAGAGACGTTAATAGTTTTGGGGTTCTCATGTTATCTCTAATAATAATAATAATATCATCTTCCAACTGCAAAATTAATAATAATAATATCATCTTTCAACTGCAAAATTTATATTTGATGCTCTCTTATTCAGTCGGTGAATGTTCACACTTGGAAAGCTCTGGACTTGTATTACATCATCTTATTGTTCAGGTAAAAGTTGATATTATTATTTTGTTTTATTTTTATTAAATCGCTCTAAAGCTATTTTAAGGCTGTCAAAAGAAAATGAAACCAGTGTCAGTCCAGCGCTGATGAGATAACACAAGCCATAAGTTATTGTCATTTGTCTTCAATTAATATCTCTGTTATAACAATAATTGCAATTTTAATCATTAGGTGAATTGATGTCAAATATAAATTTATCTACATATTTACTTTAGCTTAAAGTTAAGGTTTCCAATGTCTCTCTCTAGGAATCGTGAAGTGCAAAGTGGTCCAATTAAAAGTGCCATTGCCAAACGTTCACACAAAGTCTGCTATATTCATGTACCAATACTCCTCCACTCAAAAAATACTACTTGTGGTTAAATGACCCAATAGTCTTTATGAAATACCTATAGTGATGCACAAATTGATCGACTATTAGCACATGTGTGATGGACTATTAGTACATGTTTTTCATTTTCTAGTGCTCTTTTAAGAACAATAATTGGGGGGTATCTATGACAAAACTATCACTGTTGTTGGACCACTATTAGTTTGTGGGTCGCTTCCCCTAGTTACAAGATAACATTGAAGACTTCACTTTCAAACATGTTGTAATAACAAGGACTCGTTGCTGATCAACACTTGTTTATTTGAAAGTGTTCATGTATAACAAGAATCAAATAAAGAATAATTTGTAAAATTTACATGACGATAGAATTAGATGCATAATTTATTTTACAACTCTTCAATTTAGATTAATTGTGTTTAATTATTTTAATTGTAAATAACATAATTTTTATATATCACATAATAGAAAAATAGGACATCCATTTGAGTGCATGATATTATGTATTCTCTAAGACATATTGATCATTGTATGAGGATGCATTGAATAGGGAGTATTTTTGCAAAAAACAACAAATGTCTAGAGTTATAGACAATCTTCCCAAGGGAGGTGTTATGCAAAGTCATTGATTGCCTCCACGAAATGCTTAGATTTGAGAAATTGTTAAATATGATGGTTATGGTAGAATTTGTGATATGAAAGAGAAGTGTAAGCAGTCTAGGAAGAACTACATCCTGTTTGGAATTTTAAAAGAATTATTTTTGCGAAATGTATTATATAGTACAAATATATCTTAGGAGCTCTTCCTTTGTTAGCGAGTCATTGTTCACACTTGAGAATGTTCCCCTCAATGCATACACCTATGGAATTTATTGCATCTTATTATTTAGGTAAATGGTGTTTAATTTTTCTTCTTGATTACAAGCAAGCATGTGATTGTTTTAGGTGGTATCAAATAAGTTATATGAAGAATATATTCTTACTATTACAATTTTTTAAATTCAATTTAAATTATTAGGTGAATTACTTTTCAAATATGTTATAATGATAGAGACTAGAACTTATGATACAACTTTACTTTCAAACTTATTGTAATGACAGGGACTAATTGCTAATCAACACTTGTTTATTTGAAAGTCTTCACATATAACAAGTATGAAAAAAAGAATAATTTATAAAATTTTCACAATGATAGAATTAGATACATAATTTATTTTGTAAGTTTACAATTTATATTAATTGTATTTAATTAATTACATTGTAAATAAAATTTATGATTTCTATTCGTCACATAATCAATAAAATAGGATGTCTATTTAAGAGCATGCCATGTATTTTTCTAGGACTCTTTGATTTTTGTTCAAGGATGCATTGATTCAAAGGTTTCTTCAAAAACATCAAATGAAGACTTATAAACAACCTTTCCAAGGGAGATGCTAAGACAAGTTATTGATCGCCTCCACGAAATGCCTAGATTTGAGAAATTGTTAATATGATGGTTATGATAAAATTTGTGATGAGTAAGAGAAGTGTAAGATGATTTACATTTGGTTTACAATTTGAAATGAATTATTTTTGCAAAATCTATTTTATACAACAAATTTAACTTTGGAGATCTCCCTTTTTTTAGTAAGTCATTGTACACACTTGAGAATGCTCACCTTAGTGCACAAAACCATGGTTTATATTACATCTTATTATTTAGGTAAAGGGTATTTAATTTTTCTTCTAGATTATAAGGAAGCATATTATTGTTTCAAGTGGTATCAACTAAGTTTTATGAACAATATGTTCTTGCTATAAACAAATCATGTAATTTAAGTTATTAGGTAAATTGATTTTCAAATATGCTATAATGATATGGACTAGTTGCGACACACTTTTCTTTCAAACATATTGCAATGACAAGGAATACTTGCTAATCAGTTCACTTGTTTATTTTAAAATATTCACAAATAATGACTTTTTAAACAAAGAATAATTATTAAAAGTTCAAGTGATGCTAGAATTCTATATGTGAAGTTTAAGCCAAATTAATTGTATATAACTTATGTAGATAATAAGTAACATATAATTCCCAAATAGACATGGCTAAAAAATGAGACATCATGTGAAGGCACAACTTATTACAGCACGGGGTGCGAAGCGATTGTACAATTTCCCTAACACGGGCCATTCTAGATTTGTGAGACTCCACAGGGGATCTCTTCGCCAATGACACTCCTCTTGTATCACTCAGCTTCATCACAGGGTCTTTGGTAGCCACACTGATTTGTCATTGTTGAACTTTTTCCCTATGAGGATGGATACCTAATATTTTTCGTGATGTCTCCTGCTTTCTTCTTCATTTGTTGTACTTGATCTTTTTTTGAACATTGTTTGGTGCTCCATTTGTTTGCTTTCTTCTTGGTATAAGTTTCCACTCCCATAGACCCACATTGTGGTCTTTTGTTGGACACTAATATAATTATCTTATCTTATCTTATCTTATCTCTAAGATACAATGATTGTTGTCTAAGAATGCATGGATTATTTATTCTATCAAATTTTTCAAGGGTATGATCTTGACCCCGTCCCTTATGATATCAGAGTTTTGAACTCAGTAAGACTTTATTCCACGTAGGCTCATTTCAAATAGTACATGTGCACCTGTGCAACTATGGCCATGAATGGTCAAACCTTTTTAATAAGGCCATGTTAAGGCCATCCATAGATATTTTTATAATTAGTTAATGTGTTTTCATGTTTTAGATTTCAAATGAAAGGCCTATGAGCCATAAGGTAACCATTTGGCCCAAGAAGCCATGTTGATGAACAATGTTTCAAGGCAATCAAACTGGTCAAATACATAATTTAAATAAGAAAGAAATAGTGTTTTTGGTGCAATTGAGTCACATTGGTCATTGATGCTAAGGAGTTAAAAAAACTTGCAATATTGATGTTAAGGAGTACAAAACCTTGCCATATTGTTTCAAAAAGTTGTTGACAAATTTTTGAACATTGTCCAAAAAAAAAATTGGTCATTTGTGCAAATAGCACCCAGATGATCCCAAAATTGGTAGGAAGCGGTTCAAATTGTATTGTAATGGTTTAAAAGTTCCTCTTTGGGTTGAGGAAACATAGATTGGGAGATTCGATGAAAGTTTTTAATGAAGACAATGCATTTTACTGACCATTTTCTTGCAAAGTGTATTAACAGACACGTATCAATCAATTTGGATTATGTATTTTGATTCAAAACCAATTTGGGAATTAATTTTGATGAGATACCTTGCATTCGGAAAAAGTTTCAAAAGTCCTGTTATGAGTTATAGAGGGAGATCCATTATTTTTTTGATAGTACATTTAGTAGATTATAAACCTTGTAATTTGTTTGGGATCAATCTATTGTATACCCGAGGAGAACTCACAAGCCATACGTTGACTGTTGCTTGAATCTTATTCACTGTAATTGTAGAAGTTGTTCTTTTATTCGGTGGGTGAATGTTCACACTTGGAAAGCTCTGGACTCATATTACATCTCATTGTTCAGGTAAAAGGTGATATTATCTTTTTAGTGAATTAGTGCAAAGCAGTTTTAAGGCTGTCAAAAGAAAAATAAAAGCAGTGTCAGTCCAGCGCTGACTGTGACAGAAAACACAGCCATAAGTTGCAATTCAACTAGAACAGTAAAGGTAGTATCATTTCTCTTCAAGTTACTGTATGTATTTCTATACCAATAAGTTTTTCAAGTGCAATTTTAATCATTAGGTAAATTGATGTTCAATTATATAGCAATGATAGAGACTAGCACTTGCGTCTTTAAAGAGTGCAAGGATTAAGTTGATAGTCTTATATATTATTGATGATGTTCTTGAATAATTATTAGTGTATTTTTTATTTTGGGTAAAACATTTGATAGGAAATTTTCATTTTTATTCTTTTATGTGGTCTAAATATTTACTTTTTATTTGAACTACAATATGATTTGGGTGAGTCTCCTCTTTTTTTTGTATAATTGTATATGGACTAATTTTTATTTTGGAGTCTTTGTCAAAGATGGAAGTGGGACAAATATGAGTCTATCTATGGATTTCACTCTAGATATATCTATAAAAGTTAGACCTTGCCTCTTGATTGAGCCAATATCTTCTATTGCTTTTTGTAGTGCGAGCTCTTGGGATTTGTGTATAATGATAGTTCATGACATGGTGATTGGAAGCTATCTCTGATTGTCCAAAGTCTATATTTCTATATTCTTATGTCTCACTCTAATTTACAAACTCTCCTTGTCCTACCTTTATATCTTTCTTAGTCACATACATACACACTTTTCCTATCTTATTTTACCCCCTATATCTATATCTATATAAATTTTATTTCCTCCGTCTCTTTGAATTGCTTTATCTACGCATATATCTATCTATAGATACTATTTAACTATCTCTTCTTCAATTCTCCTCTCCTCTCCTCTCCTCTCTCTCTCTTCCTATATGAATTTGACAACCTTGATTTTTAAATAATTAATTAATTTTTTTGTCTATCCTCCTTTCCCTACCTCCCTTCCTCCTCTCTCTATATATGAGAAAATATGAAAAACAATAGGTGATCCCATGATGACCTAGAATTAACAAGATAATGAATAAATGAATGAATGATTTTTTTTCTTTTTAATATTTGATGGAATCTACAACTATGTAAGAAAATTATTATCAATAGTAAACTACACAATTAATATATAAATATATTTATTTTATTCATTATATATATTTAAAATCGATTTATATGATTTATATAAAATTTGTTTAGCATGTGTATAATTTTGAATTTTGGATATATTTTCTTTAAAGAAATAGTTTTTTGTGAAAGGGCATGATTGCAAAGATATGGACAAAGTGGATTTATTTTGCCAACCTATGAGATTTTTTTTTTTTAAACATGGTATGTATATCAATTAAACTGCAATAGAATATATGTGCAATGGATTAAATTATTATTATCTATTTTTTTTTATAGGCATATGTGCAAGGAATGGCTACCCCCTCTCTTTGTCTTAAACTTCTATCTATATCCAAATTTATATATTTATATTTGATCTATTCTATCTAGATATATATCTAGCCATCTTTCTATCTATCACTTCATATATCACTACATTCCACCTCTTCAACTTTTCCCTCTCCTCTCTCCTCTTATATTTGTTTCCCTCTTCCACTCCCTTCCTCTTTATGTCTCCCTTCACATCTTTCTCACTCAAGCGAAGTTGTACAATAACTCTTTGTAATATGACTTATATGTGATCCTACATTTAAAATATCTTTAAGTTTGCACACAGTATCCTTTGATTAAAATCTTTATAATAATTTACTCTAATTAGAATTCTCTAATATCAATTTTTTTTGCATTCAAAGAGTTATTTTCCTCATACAAATATGATTATTATTTAATCATTAAGAAAAAATTCAATTTTACTATAATTTTTTTAATATTCTAATTATCACTTTGTATTATAACAATAATAATATCAAGTATTCATTTATATAAAAATATTAAAATTTTGACTCTTTACTATGAAAAAAATTAAACTACTATAGCATTAAAAAACTTTGGCATTCCACTATTGCTACTTCCAAATTTAACATTAGCAAAATAAAATAAATATATAGTTTTTAATTTAAAAAGATAAAAATAAGTCATGTTTCAATATTATAATTACTAAAATATTATAGACTTTTAAATTACTTTAATGGAAAAAATTAAATTATCATAGCATTACAAAACTTTGACATTCTAACTATTGTACACCCAAGAATTAAAAATAACAAATTAAAAAAAATCTAACTGGTAATTTTAAAAATTAAATAAAATATATATTTTTAATAAAATTTATAAAAATTTCAATATTATAATCACTAAAATTTTGAATATTCATTTCAATTTAGAAAAGATTCAATGTTTTAAACACTATAATCAATTTTAACCCTATGCCACAAGAAAAGTAAAGAAAAATATTAAAGAATATTTTCTCATTCTCATAGATTAATATCTTAAATAAATTGATATATATATATATATATATATATATATATATATACACACACATATATATATATATATACATATATATGCATATACATATATATATATATATATATATATATATATATGCATATATACATATATATATATATATATAGATATATATATGTATACATATATATATATATAGATATATATATGTATATATGCATATATATATATATATGTATATATGCATATATACATATATATATATATGTATATATATATATATATGTATATATGCATATATACATATATATATATATATGCATATATACATATATATATATATATATATATATGTATACATATATATATCTATATATATATATATATATGTATACATATATATATCTATATATATATATATGTATACATATATATATATGTATATGTATATGTACATATATATATGTATATACGCATGTATATACATGTATATATATGTATATACATGTGTATATATATGTATATACATGTGTATATACACATGTATATACATGTGTATCTACATATATATATGTATATGTGCATATATATACATATATATATATGTACATATATATATGTATGTATATATATATATGTATGTATATATATACATACATATATATACATATATATCTACATATATGTACATATATATGTATATATATACATGTATATATATACGTGTATACATGTATATATATACATGTATACATATATACATGTATACATACATATATACATGTATACATACATATATATATATATATATATATATATATATATATATATATATGTATGTATTAAAGAATATTTTTTCATTCTCATAGATTAATATCTTAAATAAATTGAGATATATATATATATATATATATATATATATATATATATATATATATATATATATATATATATATATATATATATATATATATATATATATATATATGTATGTATGTATGTATGTACATATATATGTATATATATGTACATATGTATATATATGTACATATGTATATATATGTACATATATATATATATACATATGTACATATATATATATATATACATATATATATACATATGTACATATATATACATATATACATATGTACATATATATATATATATATATACATATATGTACATATATACATGTACATGTACATATGTATATGTACATGTACATATGTACATATACATATGTACATGTACATATACATATACATATATGTACATATATGTATATACATATACATATGTATATACATATACATATGTATATACATATACATATGTATATACATATACATATGTATATACATATACATATGTATATACATATACATATGTATATACATATACATATGTATATACATATACATATGTATATACATATACATATGTATATACATATACATATATGTACATATATATATATATATATACATATGTATATATATATACATATGTATATACATATACATATATGTATATACATATACATATATATAGATATACATATACATATATATATAGATATACATATACATATATATATAGATATACACACACACACACACACATATAGATATATATATATATATATATATATATAACAAAATTTTACCCTACCAACTACCCGTTAGATGATTAGGGCTCCTCAATAGGGATACAATTGGGGAAAAAAAATTTCATTTCAAAAAATATCTTTGAAATAAAATACAATAAAAAATCTAATATTTAGAAAAAAAATCTAAGAGAGTAGATTAATTGTTGCACTTATTTAATTGAAGATTAATTTTTTTCCCCTTTTCCTTAATTCAACCTGCATTAAGCAATGATGAGTTGAAACACTACAAACAATCAATAATAATAGACACCAAATGATTTTGTTTCCTTTTTTACAGGCTACCTTTTATGGGGATCTATTTTTAATGATAGAAGTAATTAGATCATTTTCCTATTATACGACGTCTGCCAATGCCGAATTGTCATAACAAGCTGGCAACAAGTCCCATAGAAATAACCCTATCAAATTGACTAGTTAGAACATAAGACTTACTTTCAAATATATTGTAATGACAAGGATTTGTTACTAATTAGGGGAGAGATTTAGTAAGAGGGGTTATAATAACCATGATATTTTTTCATAGATATCCCCAATTATTGTTCTTACAAGAGCCCCAAAAATTTACAATACATGTACTTATAGCCAATCACACATATACTAATAGTTGATCAATTTGTGCACCACTAGGTATTGATATATTACATGAAGACTACTAGGAAATTTAACCACAAGAATTGGTTTCTTTTGAATGAGCAACTATTAGTGCATGAACATAGCGGATTATAGGCAAACATTTTGAAATGACACTTTTGGATCACTTCACACTCTATGATACCTATCAAGAGATCTGTAAATAGTCAAAATTTGAAACCTTAGCTTTAAAATCTTCACTTACCTATGAAGGTATGTAGAAAAAATAGGAAAAAACCAACTTACAATTTATGAGTTCTAGTTGCACAAAGTTATCCTAGGTAGTTACTAGAGCTTTTCCCCTATCACTTGTTTATTTGGAAGTGTTCATGCATAACTAGTATAAATTTATAAAATTTGTATGATGATAGAATGAGATGTATAATTTATAAAATGTGGAGGTCATAGGTGTGCAATTTTGTCAACTACCAACTTTAATTATTTTCTTCTTCTTTTGAATTGCTTCTAGTTTTCCAGGTCTTTTTTTAGCAACTTATTTCCTCTAACAAGGATACTGACAGAGTGTTTTGATGCAAATTATAATGGCTTCCTCATCTTGAGTAGCATCAAAATCAAAGATTCCCCCAAAGCTAGTAATCTAAGTTCAATTCAAAGGTGTTCCTAAGATGTCAATGTTTAAGGACCACCATTATGAGATAAGAGATACAAAGCTATGTCATATTTATTAGAATGAGTTCCTGGCTATTTACAACAAGCCACACAATAGATCATAAATGATCTCTACATCTATACAGAACAAGCTTGTAAATGCTACTTCACATCCCACATTAGTGCAATCATCTGAGTTGATAATGACTCTCACCCACCATTGTCTCTAATCAGAGGGTTGTAAAGAAAATTCTGGGGAGATTATCTTGGACACTAGGTAGACAATATAGAGAAGGTGTTCCTCTTAGCATGAATTTTGATGGTATTTTGTTTGGGAAGTATCCTAAGCATTGGTGAGCATGTAGCATGATCGATAGGTTGCATTCATGATTGTGTTGTCATTGATGACAATATAGTATTATTTATGTGAAGACTGGATGAGTAGGTGACATAGATTACCATGGTCATATGGTGACAGACTGCAAGGAAGGAGTATCCCCAAAGGAGATGTCCTAGGCCCTAGCTATATAACCAAACAATAGAAACACAATAGTAAGAAGCAACAATGCAAGATTTGATACCAAATCACAATAATTTGTTCATAAAGTATAACTAATTACGTGCAATATGCATGGCTATAAGGCCTTTTGGGTTAGGGCCAAATACAAATAGCAATTACAAAATCAGTTCTGCAATTTTCCTCAAGATCCAACCCAAACACTCTCCTAGCTAGCCCAGATCTGTAACATAATAGCAATTTGGAAGAAACCACCAAGGAAATCTCAACTTGTGCTCGCAAGCCCACCAAGAAATCTCCTTATTTTCTAGCCACAGCCCTATCTCTACTCCAACTTTATCCAAGATCCAATGTAAACTACCTCACATTTAGCTCTCTATCCACACACTCACAACTCCATCATAATGTTGTTGTAAACTGCCTCACATTCAACGCTCTGTCCATAGACTTAGGAAAAACTCACTTTTTAGTTGCTCCCTACATTCACCTAAATTACCAAAAGACTCCACAAGACCCCTACTTATACTAATCTAAGTCATAATTCAGCCCAAAATGATAAAAACTAAAATTAAATACTTGAAGAGCCACATGTCGGCCTTCATTAGCAATTAAATATCTAAAAAATGATATCCGAGTAAAATCATGATATCTCCTTGCTCCGATTGAATTAGAACTTGTTATTTGAATTTATGGTAGAAATTTAGGTCCTCTACAACCCCTTAAATTTTCAAAGACTTATCCTCTAAGGATAAGTGTACATCCATCCCGAAAGTCAAGTATAGAAAACTGTTGCGCAAAACTACCAAAAATTGATACTCTAGGAGAATTGCCATATCTCCCAACTTATAAGGAATTAGAACTTGTGCCTTGAATAATGGATATTAATTTAGGCCCTCTTCAATATCTAAAGTGCACAACCTCTCATTCATTATGAAAAATTAGTTACACATCTCACAACAAACACCTAGAAACCAAAAAAGTACAGTTCTAGCAGCAAGGTAAAAACAACACAGACTTCAACTCAATCCATCCAATCTTTATGTAATCATGAGGAAAGGTTCCCCAATGTGTATCCAAAAAATTCCTAACCATGAAAAGCATAACTCTACCAAAGTCTAAGCTCGATGCTCTTGCATTAGACTCCCCAAGTAAATAGAAAAGTATGTCCCATACTTTGATGCCCAAAGAAAGATGTGCAACCAACTTCATCTTTACCAAAGGCTTCCACTTCATCAAATTCAATAGAAAAAATCTGAAAGTCAACCATTGATGATTTATCCACTAAAAAATTAGAATCAAATACATATCAACATCCTAATCAACATGCTCACACTCAGGAACAAACTAAACATAAGGCTTCATCAACAAACCCTCATCCACATCAACAACTAGTGAATCCACACCAGCAACAACAAAGTTCATATCAAAAGAAACATGTAGATTCAAATCCATAATATGAAGAAGATGTAAATCCTTAGCCAAGTCAACCATAGACAAATTAAGAACATACAGATCTGTAGCATCATCTAGATCCAAAACCAAATCAGTAATCTCAACAATCTCATTGCTCACAACAAGATTCTCTGCAACACACAACTCATCACCAATAGCAACTGGGTCATCCATGACCAAGTGCTCTACAATTTCCATGTTAGATCCAACTAAATAATCATGAAAACCAATGTATATCACAACATCAACAAGGTCAAGAATATCTTCAACAACAACCTCCAACTGCTTTGCAAGTTTTGTATTAGACTTCACAAACTGATCGACAAAACCAACCTCTTCCACTTCGACCTTGTCATGCCATCTTCTCTCATGAAAAAGTCTTCTAACTAGACAAACAACTCTCTTCTAGATTAGTATAATCTAGCTCCACAAACATCTATGAAATGCCTTCCTCATCCTATCCTTATCTTGATCAGTCAAACTAGTTTCAAACTAAGCAACCACCTTCTTAGTTCAATCAACCAAACTAGCTTGAACCTGAGTAGACATCTTAGAAAACCTCCTTTCTAGCACATCATGAAGATTTGCAATCATCTCAGGGTCCAATCCTCTTGGAGCCATCTTCCAAGATATTTGAAAACCATTTGCATCAAATCCTTCCAATTCTCCTTGTGAAAACCTCAAATTATTTGCAAGTCAGATCACAACTTGCCACCTCACATGAATAATCAGGAACCACATCACAAGTCCATGACCATGGATCTGTAATCCACAAACTCTCTATGATCATGCCTTAATAAGATCAGTCTTCCATGTTTGCATCCATTTATCCATCTACAAGCCCTTTACAATTGCAATTTAGAACCATGGTCTACCACCTTGCAACCAAGAGATCTAGGAATCTAGAAAGAAAATCCACCACTAGATCAAGATCAACTTAGATCTACTTCTCCAACCCAAGTCTTGGTGTAAACTACCACAACTTTGGTGATCTATCTACATATTCAAGAACAACCTGCTCTGATACCACCTGACACAGTGCAAGATAGGAGTATCCCCAAAGGAGATGTCCTAGCCCCTAACTATATAACCACACAGTAGAAACACAACAGTAAGAAGCAAAAATGTAAGATTTGATCAAATCACAATAATTTGTTCATAAAGTATAACTGATTACATGCAATATGCCCAACTATAAGGCCTTCTAGGTTAGGGCTAAATACAAATAAAAATTACAAAATTAGTTCTACAAGATCCCTCAAGATCCAACACAAACACTATCCCAGCTAGCCCATATTTGTAACATAATAACAATATGGAAGAAACCACTAAGGAAATCTCAACTTTTGCTCACAAGCCCACAAAGCAATCTCCTTGTTTTTCTACCACAGCCCTAGCTCTGCTTCAACTTTATCCAAGATCCAAGTGTAAACTACCTTACATTTGGTGCTTTCTCCACACACTCACAACTCCATCATAATCCTACTATAAACTATCTCGCATTCGATGCTCTATCCACAGACTTAGGAAAAACTCACTCTTTAGCTATTCCCCACACTCAACTGAATTACCAAAATACTTCACAAGATCCCTAATAATACTAATCTAAGCCACAAGTCAACCTAGAATGCTAAAAACTAAAATTAAATAACTGAAGAGCCATAAGTTGGTCTGCATTAGCAATTAAATGTCTAAAAATTGATATTCGAGAAAAATTGCAATATCTCCTAGCTTTGATTGAATTAGAACCCATTCTTCAAACTAAAGGTATAACTTTAGGTCCTTTGCAAATCTTTAAATTTTTAGAGGCTGATTCAGCAAGGATAAGTGTGTTTCCATCCCAAAAGTCAAGCACAGAAAACTGTCATTCAAAATTTCCTAAAATTGATACTATGGGAGAATTGCCATATCTCCCAACTATTGAGGAATTAGAACTTTTTCCTTGGATCATAGATAGAAATCTAGGCCCTCTTCAATCCCTAAAGTGCACAATTTCTCATTCATTGTAAAAAATTAGTTACACATCTCGTAATAGACACCCAAAAACCAGAAAAATACATTTCTAGTAGCAAGTTAAAAACAACACAAACTTCAACTCAATCCATCCAATCTCTATGCAATCATGAGGAAAGGTTCTCCAATGTGTCTCCAACACATATCTAACCATGAAAAGCATAACTCCACCAAAATCCAAGCTCAATGTTCCTACATCATACAGATAAAGGTTTGATGTTTAAGTTACGTGCAGTTAAGGACGTGTTCTACACTATATCCTAAGGATGAAGTTATGTGCGCATTGAGTAAGTTAAAGATATGATTGATTTATAGAGACTATTATAGAGATATAGTACATGATAAGCAATTTTTTATGATTGGATTGTATCTCCTAATAGAGATAGAATCATGACGTGAAGTTATACAATGAGAGATGATAGTTTGATGATGACAGATCAGTGAGTGCACAAGTTTTGTAGTCACATGTGTGAAGTTTTAAAGACTGTGAGATGACAATATTGTGTGATTGCAAAATAATTATTTATCTTAATGTGGTCCTATTATAATTAATTGGAAAGCCTCAAGGTTGACTCAAGAATTTTTTTTGAGGATATGGTATAAAGGAAAGTGTTTTCCTTGATTGAGAATTGAGAATTATGAGTATGTTATATGTGAATTGTGAATACGAGTAGAGTATTTGGTAAATACAAGTAATAAATCTAAGGGCTTATTGGATGCAAAGCTTGTGATCTAGTATCAAGATCAGAAGGAGAGAAGGAGAGTTGTCTAGTTGACAAGATAGAGGAAGAGGAAGTAAAACTCATTTCTATTATTCTGCAAGAAATAATACATATATCATTTGGATAGTGGGTTCATTGGTCTTGCCCCTGAAGTTTCTTGGATAGTGGGCCCATCGACCTTCTACAACTCCTAACAAGGTTGGCACAACTCCTAATAGGGTTGGAATCTCCTTATAGGGATTCAAAGTCTCCTAATAGGGACTGATATGTACTAAATATTTTAATTGACTCCCAACAAGTTCTATTCTCTAATAAGGAATATTTATATTAGTACACCATTTTTTTGGTACCATCCCCACTAAAGTTTTCCCTTTGATCAAGGTTTCCCTAGTTAATATATCTAGGGTTATTATGTATAAGTATCTTGTTATGGTTGCTGATTATATTGCTCATATGGTTAAGGATTAATAAGGTCAAATAATTGTTGTAATAATTGGATACTTGATTCACCTCCTCTCTCATTTATATTGGTAGACTTTATATTCTAACAATTGGTATCACAACCTCAAGTCCTTGATGACAAATCTTAACAACTTTGAAAGATCAATGGTGAGTCACTTTAGAAAAGATAGTCCTAGTTTGATGGGGTTAACTATGACAACTAGAAAGAAAAGATGAAGACTCATCTGCTATGTATGGGTCCAGGATATTGAATTTTGACAAAGGATAACAAAACATTTGTGGAAGAAAGAAAGATTGAAGAATGCAATGAAGCAAAAAGAGATATATTTATGTGTAATGTGCAAGCCTAAGAAGCCTTACTGACAACTCTTCCTGAAAATGAATACAATTAGGTAAAATCACTAGAAACATCTCATAAGATTTGGAAAGATTTAGAGTCTAATTTTGCAGGAGATAAAGATTAAAAAAGAATAAGATTACATAACTGGATATTGTGTGCATAAAAGTGTTGCAAATGATTGAATAAGAATGATGGAACTGGCAAAAAATGTTTTCAATCATTATTTTTTCATTGATGTCAAACTTGCTACTTGCAGGAATGATAATTGTTTTAGTGATCCAAATACTATCAATTGGTTGATTGACAAGGAGGCAGCAATCAATAAGATGTAACTAGAGTACCTAGACAAAGGTTGAATTTATGATGTTTTAATGAAGTACAAGGATCAACTAAGCCATTGATGAAATAGTGTATTGTTGACATATTCTAAGACACATATAATAGACACATTAAAACATATCAAAGATGTAAGGGTTTAGCTATGTTATTTGTGACAGCCTAACTAAGTTCATAAGAGAATGCCGAGCAAGCTAGTTAGTGTCAAATAGATTCTTAGTTGAAGCCGAGCAAGTTCACTTTTAGAGTGTGCCGAGTAAATATCAAGTGCCGAGTAAACATCAAGTGCCGAGCAAGAAACAGGTGCCAAGTAAAGATATAGATGCCAAGTAGGATACAAGTGCCGAGTAATATAGAACAAGTCGAGTATCAATAAACCAATAATGCTGAGTTGCTACATTATTTTGAAATTGAAGATTCACTAGATCTGAGCTGACAAGGTTGTTACCTAGAAGTTTCTAAACCAAATAGAAGATAAGAGTGATGAGCCAGTGGCACAGAACACCATGTAAAAAGGTTTTTAGCGAATACAATTGGATGCTAGACAAGGTTTCTAGATGAAGAAGAAATATGGGGTAGAAACATTGTATCCTACCTAATCCATTGAAACCTTAAAATTGGAGAGGGAGAATTGAGCAGGAAAGATATTTCAGATTTCTATTTAAGAAGTCATAAGGTCACGAAGCAGAAGTGTGGTGGTGAAAAAGTATGAAAGCATGAACTACTGAAGAAAAGTGCTAAGGAGAAAGAGAGCAAAAAATACTCTATTTCGCTGGATGACCACATATATGATTGCATTGGTATGATGAGTAAAGAAGACTCAAGGAAACAAAGCTTGAGAGGAAGACAACCTAATAGAACTGAAGTGATTAAAAGCCAAGAAAAGGATTGAACTGAAGTGTGATCTGTAATCTGCAAGTTATGTTGTAAGTTATATCAGATCAAAGCCATTGTTGTTACTCTCTAGCAATTGTAACAGTTAAGATAAATCCTATGGACTTAGGTTGGTTTAATAGCCATATTGTAAATCCTTTAATAGGGTGACATTCCAAGTGAATGTTCCAAAGTCCTTTGACTAGGCCCATTCCTAACAGTTTGATGAAATCCTCTAACAAGGTCACATTTAACAATGTGTTGTAGCCTTTAACAGGGTAGGCTTTTCACAGGACAGACCATCAGAAGTGGTTAAAATCAATTGCATAGTTATTTTGTGGGTATCATCCCCACCCCAGGTTTACCTTCTTATTCTTGGAGGGTTTCTGGATTATCAAATTCTTAGTGTTATGGCATGATGCATGTTTACTTTTCTTAGTTGTTTCAATATTTAAATTGCATGCATGATAAGTTTAGTTATGCACCATTAAGGATTTGTAGAGAAAAGAGAAAAAGTTTTATTATGGAATTTGGACCTTGAATAACTAATTCACCCCCCCTCTCAGTTATTCTAAATAATTATAACAATTGGTATCAAAGCCTCAGCTGCTAATTTAGTTTAAAAGGACCAGAAGCAGAAAAGATCAAAATGCCTAAGAGAGAAGCTCCCAAGCTCAACAAAGACAACTTTGTTGCTTGGCAAAGCTTGATGAAGCTACATCTTGGATCCATAGGAGATTATGCCCAAAATTCAATTGATACTAAACATGTTGATCCAACTAGTACTCTAACTACAAAAGATTTGAAAAACAAACTGGAACATAATCAAACAATGCTAGAAATTGCTTCTGCACTCAACTATGCTGAATTTGATGATATCAAAGGATGTGACACTGCATTCAAAATGTGGAAAGCCCTATCTGACATTTATGGAGGAGATCAGAATGTCCAAAGAGCAAAAAGAGAAAGTCTCAGAGGAAAGTTCAATGATATGAAAATGGAAGAAGGTGAGAATGCTGTTCAGTATGCTGCTAGAATAAATGAAGTGGTAAGTGCAATAAGATGCTTGAATGGTCAATTAGATGATGATAATATTAATAGTAAGTTTTTAAGAACCTTTCTCCCTATCTATGCTATTAGAGTATCATCTATACAAGAGCTAAGATGTGTGCCAGGAAACAATCTAAGTTTTGAAGGCATAGTAGGTAGACTCACTGCATTTGAGTTATCTAACTTTGACAACTACAGACCTGAGAATGTTGAATCTACTTTGAAAGCTAAGCTATCATTAAAAGATGTTGATAAGGTGAAATCAAAGAAAGAAAGAAGAAAGATGAAATACGTATCCAGTGACAGTAGCACTGATGAGGAATATTTGGAATAATTGGAAGCACTACTAGCTAGAAGATTTCACATAGGCAAAGGAAGATTCAAAGATAAGATGCCTATCATTTGTTTTAATTGCAATGAAGTAGGACATATTGCTGCAAGGTGTACATAGAAAAAGGAATACAAGGAAGGAAACAAGTACAAAAATAGAAGAGAAGATGATAAGAGAGATTACAAAGACAAAGGAAAGAAGGGTTATATTACTGAAGATGATTCCGATGATAATGATGTTGAAGTTGTTTATGTGGCCATGAAGGACCAATCTAATGAAGAAGAGCCAACAAAACTGGTAACATGCATAAACAATAATGATAAATGGATCATAGACAACAGATGCTCACATCACATGATAGGAGACAAAAGTAAGTTTGTTAACTTTACTCAGTATGATGGAAATTGTGTTAGATTTGATAATGATGATACATGTCAAGTCAAAGGAAAAGGTTCCATTAAGTTTACAGAACAAATTTCATGTGATAATGCATACTATGTTGAAGGACTAAACTACAATTTGCTAAGTGTCTCACAACTAGGCAATGTAGGTTGCAAAGTAGAATTTGGAAATAAAATTGCAAAGATCTATGATACTGATGGTAGATTGATAGGAAAAGGAGATCAAAAAAGAAGTAATCTATTTTATCTTGATTTGGAAAATACCTCTTGTCTCGTTGCAAAATTTGATGATGTATGGTTATGGCATAGAAGGCTATGTCATGTCAACTTTGATAATTTGGTCAATATTAGTAAAATGAAGAAAGTCAGAGGTTTACCTAAACTGAAGAAACCTGACAATATCATGTGCAAACAATGTCAGCTAGGAAAGATGACCAAGTCAAGTTTCAAAAGTAAAAACTATACATCTAAATAAGTACTTGAGTTATTCCATACTAACTTATGTGGTCCAATGGAAGTAAAAAGCTACAAAGGAGACAAATATATAACGTTGTTTTTTGATGATTATTCCAAGATGACGACTGTTATGTTTTCAAATGTTTAAGTGGTATGTGGCTAGAGTTGAAAAGGAAATAGGAAAAAGTTTGAAATGCCTGAGATCAGACAAAGGTGGTGAATTTACATCAAATGAATTTGAGATATTCTGCAATGACAAAGGAATCAAGAGACAAACATCAGCCCCAATAACTCCCCCACAAAATGGAATTGTTGAATGAAGAAATAGATCTGTGATTGATTGTGCCAGAACATTAATGATGGAAAAGACAATTGCTCTAAAATATTGGAGAGAAGCTGTAAGTGTGCCTGTTCATACACTGAACCGAGTACAAGTCAAGAAAGGTACAAATGCAACACCTTTTGAATTATGGTATGGTCACTCACCCAATGTAAAGCATTTCAAAGTATTTGGCTGCAAATGTTTTATCCTTAAAGATGCTAGAAATGGAAAATTTTATGCAAAAAGTGATGAAGGCATATTCTTTGGTTACTCCACTAGAAGTAAAGCATACAAGTGTTTAAATACTAACACTGACAAAATTGTGGAAAGTGCAAATGTAAACTTTGATGAGCATGCAGATGTCCAAGTTGAAAAACCAAAGAAAATGGATGAATACAAAACCTTCATGTATTATTATGAAGGAATGCCCATTGAAAAAAATATAATCAATCAAACTAGGATTCAACAACAAGTTTCAGTTTTAGCCGACTCACAACCAGTAAATGTCGAGTTGCATTTAGAAGCCGAGTTGCAGAATGAAGAAAATGCTCATTCTGACTCTGAAGTCTATACACATGACAAAGATGTAGAGCTACCTAACAATGAAGTGCATAGTGATCCTAAATCTGAAAGATCAAATATGGAAACAAGGATAGAACCAAGATTGTCCAAATATGTGAAGAGGCATCACCCTGTTGAGTAGATAATTGGTGACAAAGATGCAAGACCAATGACAAGGAATAGACTAACAAATGAATCATGTCTACTAAGAAAAATTGAACCTAAGATAGTGCATGATGCATTACAAGATGGTGATTGGTATAAAGCTATGGAAGAAGAAATTGATCAAATTAAGAAGAACAAAACTTGGAGTTTAGTTCCCAGACTAGTTGACAAAAATGTGATTAGTACCAAATAGGTATTCAGAAAAAAGCTAGATGAGAATGGAGAAATTACCATAAACAAAGCCAAACTAGTATGTAAAGGTTATGCTCAAGAAGAAGGATTAGACTATGGGGAAACATTTGCCCCTATTGCAAGAATGGAAGGAGTAAGAACTTTACTTGCATATGCTGCATATAAAGGTTTTAAAGTCTATCAGATGGATGTAAAGACTCCTTTTCTGAATGGTATATTGGAAGAGGAAGTCTACATTGAACAACCAGATGGTTTTGTTGATGAAAAAAACAAAGATATGGGTTGTAAACTACATAAAGCACTCTATGGTCTGAAACAAGCACCTAGAGCATGGTATGAGAGACTTCACAAGTATCTAGTGCAAATTGGATTTGAAAGAACTGATGACAACAACAACATGTACATCAAATCAGAAGAAGGTAAGGACATTATTATATCTAAAATCTTTGTAGATGACATAGTGTTTGGAGGAAAGGAAGTGCTTTGCAAAAGTTTTGCTGACAAAATGAAACATGAATTTGAAATGTCTATGTTTGGAGAAATCAAATTCTTTGTTGGTTTACAAGTACATAAGCTAAAACATGGTATATTTATGACACAATCAAAGTACATCAAAGAGATACTTAAAACATTTGGATTAGAAGATTCCAAACCTATCAGCACACCAATGGCAATAGGAAATAAGCTATCCAAAAATGATGTATCAGCTGAAGTTAATCAAAAAATGTATAGATCCATGATTGGAAAACTACAATATGTTGTACATAGCAGACCAGACATAGCATTAATAGTTGGAATAGTGGCTAGATTCTTTGCTAATCCCAAAGAGAACCATCTCAAAGCAGTAAAAAGAATAATGAGATAGCTTAAAGGAACTGATGACTTTGGTCTATATGATAAAAGTAATGAAAAGTTTGAGCTCAATGCATACACAGATGCAGATTGGGGAGGTAACATTGATGACAGAAAAAGAACAAGTGGAGGAGCACTATTTTTAGGAAAAAGATTAGTTACTTGGACTAGCAAGAAGCAAACATGCATGTCTCAGTCCACTGCAGAATCAAAATACGTGGCAGCAACAGTCAATTGCACAAACATTGTGTGGCTCATACATTTATTGAAAGGAATGAAAGAAGAGGTAACCAAATCTGTGATATTGTATTGTGATAACACAAGTGCTATAAACATAACCAAGAATCCAGTAATGCATGCAAAAACCAAGCATATTGCAATCAAGTATTACTATGTCAGAGAATTGGTAGAATACAAACAAGTGAAGATGGAGTATATTCACACAAAGGAACAAATTGAAGATATCTTCACCAAACCATTGCCCAAGGATTCTTATGAATATTTAAGAGGCAAGTTGGGGGTAATGCCCCTAACTCAAGCAGTTTAAAGCAACAAAGACGCTGCCTTGCATCAACAAAAGTAGATCATTGAAATATCAGAAGAGTGATACAGAGGATGACAATAGAAACAAGAAACTCCAAATCAGTCACAAGCATGGTGACAGAGGAAGAAAATATGAGATGCAAAGCCTATATTTCACATGTTAAAGATGCTACATCTTTGACATTTATGTCAAAGAGGGAGATGTGAAGAAACTGATCAAAATAAAAAAAATGAGAGAGAGATACTTATGAGAGAGATATATATGAAAGAGGGAGACTTATGAGAAACAGAAAGTGGTAGAAAAACATATGTAATTTTGATGGTAACTAAGTTGATCAAATGATCAGTTTGGTTTGCCATCAATGCAAAAGAGGGAGATTGTTGCAAATAATTGAATAAGAATGATGGAAATGGCAAAAAATGTTTTCAATCATTGTTTTGTCATTGATGTCAAACTTGCTACTTGCAGGAATGATAATTGTTTTAGTGATCCAAATACTATCAATTGGTTGATTGACAAGGAGGTGGCAATCAATAAGATGTAACTAGAGTACCTAGAGAAAGGTTGAAGTTATGATGTTGTAATGAAGTACAAGGATCAGCTAAGCCATTGATGAAATAGTGTATTGTTGACATATTCTAAGACACATATAATAGACACATTAAAATATATCAAAGATGTAAGGGTTTAGCTATGTTATTTGTGACAGCCTAACTAAGTTCATAAGAGAATGCCGAGCAAGCTAGTTAGTGCCAAACAGATTCTTAGTTGAAGCCGAGCAAGTTCACTTTTAGAGTGTGCCGAGTAAATATCAAGTGCTGAGTAAACATTAAGTGTCGAGCAAGAAACAGGTGTCAAGTAAAGATATAGATGCTGAGTAGGATACAAGTGCCGAGTAACATAGAAAAAGTTGAGTATCAGTAAACCAATAATGTCAAGTTGCTACATTATTTTGAAATCGAAGATTCACTAGATCTGAGCTGACAAGGTTGTTACCTAGAAGTTTGTAAACTAGATAGAAGATCAGAGTGATGAGCTGGTGGCACAAAACACCATGTAAAAATATTTTTAGCGAATACAACTGGATGCTAGACAAGGTTTCTAGATGAAGAAGAAATATGGGGTAGATACATTGTATCCTACCTAATCCATTGAAACCTTAAAATTGGAGAGGGAGAATTGAGTAGGAAAGATATTTCAGATTTCTATTTAAGAAGTCATAAGGTCATGAAGCAGAAGTGTGGCGGTGAAAAAGTATGAAAACATGAGCTGCTGAAGAAAAGTGCTAAGGAGAAAGAGAGAGAAAAATACTCTGTTTTGCTGGATGACCACAGATATGATTGCATTGGTATGATGAGTAAAGAAGATTCAAGGAAACAAAGCTTGAGAGGAAGACAAGCTAATAGAACTAAAGTGATTAAAAGCCAAGCAAAGAATTGAACTGAAGTGTGATCTGTAATCTGCAAGTTATGTTGTAAGTTGTATCAGATCAAAGCCATTGTTGTTACTTTCTAGCAATTGTAACAGTTAAGATAAATCCTATGGACTTAGGTTGGTTTAATAGCCATATTGTAAATCCTTTAACAGGGTGACATTCCAAGTGAATGTTCCAAAGTCCTTTGACCAGGCCCATTCCTAACAGTTTGGTGAAATCCTCTAACAAGGTCACATTTAACAATGTGTTGTAGCCTTTAACAGGGCAGGCTTTTCACAGGGTAGACCATCAGAAGTGGTTAAAATCAATTGCACAGTTATTTTGTGGGTATCATCCCCACTCCAGTTTTAACTTCTTATTCGTGGAGGATTTCTGGGTTATCAAATTCTTAGTGTTATGGTGTGATGCATGTTTAATTTTCTTAGTTGTTTCAATATTTAAATTGCATGCATGATAAGTTCAGTTATGCACCATTAAGGATTTTTAGAGAAAAGAGAAAAAGTTTATTATGGCATTAGGACCTTGAATAACTGATTCACCCCCCCTCTCAGTTATTCTAAAGAATTATAACAAAAAGTGTCACACTTCTATAAACCATTATTCTTAAGAGAATCCATGGAAGAGGGAGTCTCGAAAGCCAACTTACAGCTCTTTATCTATGACATGCAAAGGCTATGAGATGGTGGCTCTCAAATGAACCAAACTATGCAACTCTTGCAAGGTGCACCGTAGAATGAGAGATTCAAAGAATAGAGGCAAGACTGCCAATATCCAAGAATCTAGAATAAAATGCAATGCAAATGCAAGCTATTCTAAATGAAATGCAAGATAACAAATAGCACTAAGCTAAAGCTTAAATGAAACTAAGCTAAAAAGTATGCCATAATGTAAGTAGAATGAGAGTTAGGCTAAAATGCAAAAATGCAAGAATGCTCCAAGTCTCCAAAATCACCAAGAAAACCTGCAACATAACAATAGCATGAGAGACTAAGATTTTTTGAATGTGGAGAGAGCCCTCCCTTTTAAAGAAAAATAGATGGTAGAGATTAAGAGGCAACATGAATGTAATCAAGGGTGGAGTTTGAAAGTGGGAGTGATCCATGTGCACAAGCATCTCAACCAATCACAATTAATGTTTGAATTTTGAGAGGGTTTGAAATGTGTGGAGGAGAATTAAATTTATTTTAAAAATAGAAGATTTGTTAGAAATCGAGTAAAAATAATAACTAATAAAATAATCCAAGAGAGCTTAATGTGAAGAATATTACCATAAGATAGGAGAGAGAAAGCTTCAAGATCCAACACCATGAGACAAGATATTTGAAAAGGGGAAAGCAAAGAAAACACCTTGTGACATTATGAATGAGGCATGAAAAGCCTAAGGAGAGAGAGAGAGAGAGAGAGAGAGAGAGAGAGAGAGAGAGAGAGAGAGAGAGAGAGAGAGAGAGAGAGAGAGAGAGCAATCGCTCATACAATACATACAATAATTGAGAAGAGGAAGAAACCTCATAAGAAATGAGAGAGGAGGGTCATCTCTTAAATAGAGATGAGAGAGAGGAGTTAGAATGTAACTCCCATGTCTATGAATGCCACCATTCATAAGTGTGTGAGGCCAAGTGTGAGATTCCTCTTGAGGCGGAATAATCTAAATTACAAATTACAATAAATATTTGTCCTCACATATTCCACTAGAGGACAAAATAAGATGTAGTGGAAAACAAACAAAAAAGAAATATATTAGGATACCTTGGCTTATATCCTAATATATTATAAAAATAAAGAAAGGAGGTCTAACCTTGGTTTATAAACACACCAAGGAAATATTACAACTTCTAACACCCCCCTTTAATCTTTACTTGGGGAAATTACATCAAAGGGTATTAAACCCATAATTTACAAAATCTGCAACTTAATCTTCAATATGAAGTAATTTGATTGTCTTCAAGCCATATGGTACATTTGTAGATTGAAGAGAAGTACATGAGTCCTTTGAATGTGATCAAGTGGAAGCATAGACACATCTTCATATGTGAAAAATCAAGAAGGTTCCTTGATGGATCACCTGGAAAAAAAGGCAGAGAACAAAAAACAAGACAACTATCCACACGTAGAATTACATTGAATGGTCAAGTTAGTAAAAAAAAATGAAGTTATAATAATTTAATCAAGGAGGAACTAAGAGAGACGAGGATAAATGAACGTGTTCACCAACATGCAGTGGAGTTAACATGATATCGAAAATAAGTCATAAGCTCAAAATGATCATAATAGATGCAATAAATCTCTCATGAAAGGAACATACTAATGCACAAATGACCACAGACAAGGCCAACTAATGAAACCTGCATCAACATTGTGTCAATCACATGGATATAGATAGTCCACTAATGAGTCATCCCACTACAAGTGAATGGGTCGCGACTCCATCACCTACATGACCCACGATCTAGGCAATAAAGTATGCAAAACATTATCAAATTGTATATTTATCAAAGAAATATAAGAGAGACAATAATAAATAAGTAGAACATGTGCCTCAAGCACCAAATAATTCAAGTTACAGTTTTTCAAAGAATTATTGCCAATGTGGACCAAAGGAAGGGTTTATGAGGAGTAACAACATATTGCCTTCAAATAAGAAATCCATCATGGAAAAGCAACATCTTTGCCATGAGGAAAAAGATCAACATGGGTCAAAACAACTTTCTCAAATAGAGTCTCCAATATTGGAGTGCTCCAAGATATGGTAGCCTTGTCCCCTATCAAAAAATGAGCAAGGTGTAGGAAGTCATACCATGAATAAATCACAACTAGGAGCATACACCAAGGAGACAAAGAGATTGGAATGGGAAATCCCCATAAAATATCATCCTCACATTGAGGAACAAATGGAGGGAAACTCCATTGAAGTAAGTGCACACCAATTATAGGTTGGAGGGATACTCCATGGGCCAGATAAGGCAACTATGAGTCAGTTTAAAACTATCGGGTCCACCATAGTTAACCTTGAAAAAATTGGCTCCCGATGCAACTTACACAAGATCAAATAAAAATCATATAAACCAATGGTATAAAACCATAAACTACTACCATGAGCGTAAATAGATGCTATAAAAGCATAAAACTGCAACCATGTGTAGATAGATCAATAGAACATAGTAAAATTAAATCAAATCATTAAATAATGAAGGCAATAGTATAAGATAACTCATAAACCTGAATAATTTGAGATAAATAAGAAGTATTTGGAAGAGCAATAAGCATAAATTATTAGATATCAGTTAAAATCTCCATGCAAGGTGAACATAAGTGTGGATACAGAAAGGATGGGCCTACCAAGGAAAATATACGAAAGAACAAAAACAAGTATCTAGAAAAGAAATTGAAAAAAAAGAGAAAATGGTTAGAGAGATATGAACAAAGAAAGGATCGAGAAATCAATTAGAAATAGTGAAGTTAGTTTAAAGTGCAAATCAATTTAACGAGCAAGATAGTTTAACAGAATGTTAAACAATGATTAAGCAAGAAGCATATAAAAGGTTTGAAACACCATAGTTCAAGGATATGTGGTTCAAAGATACATATACGTGGAATCATATTGAATTTTGAATCAATAAACACTATTCATTTATAACTTATATGTGGTTTAAACCACATTGAAATACACTTGCAAATTTATAAGACAGAGCTATGATCTAGCTATATTGAACTTATACCAAGGAGTCACCTAAACTTTCATAATACTCATAAAGACAATTTTGTTTGAACAATTATAATTTGGTAAAAACAATGACTTTGATTTCTTTTGATCAATCATTAACAAAAAAAATACTCCCTTTGTTTAAAAGAATTATAAAAAATATTTTTTTTTTGTAAAAACACCCTTCTAATTTAAATTTAAAAAAATACTATTAATTTTCTAATTTAAAGATAATTACAAATATTTAAAAGTAATAAAAAGAAAAACTAAAGACCTTTCCATTAAACTATTCAAGATATAAATTTGAAATCCAAAAATTTATTAAAGGTTTTCAAAATAAGGATAGAATTTTTATAATAAAAATAATAATATATTTATATTTATATTTTTTATAAATTTATTAAAATAAATTTACATACTTAAGAATTAAAATTTCAAACTAAATAAAAAAACTAAATAAAATTTAGAAACGTTAATTATTTTTATTTGATTTAAGAAAACTGAACTATAAAACTAAGAATAACTATTAAAGTTTTAAGCTTTAAACTAAAGTTAAAAAACTAAATAAAAAACGAAGACTAAAAAACTTAAAAAGGTAGAGATTATGAAATTTTTAATACACGGTCAAACATGAGTATGTGCTCGAAATGTTATAGAGATTATGTTGGAATAGACAAAGGCGACTAAAATTAAAGCAGCTATGGAGAAATCTCTGGCAGGGGATTTTGAAACCTGCCAAAGAATGTTAGCCAAAGTTTTAAAAAAAAAGAATAAAATGATTACTCAAGCTAGAAGAACTAAAGAAGTAATAATGAGCAGAGCCAAGGCAGAGGGACACGAAAGACTAGCAAATGAAACAAGAACCACGTGGGATGAGAGGGATTAAACACAGAACAAAATAAATGCATAGTATTTATCAGATTTCACTAATGGACAATGAAAAATATTCTGATGCTCTTGAGATAAGATGGATATGGGGGGAGAGCACGCAGCGTAAAGACAAGGGCAAACCAGTGAGAGTGAGGCAGAAGGAGGCCCATGAAATGAATAGGGTGCATAGAGAAATGAGGTGAGAAGAGGGCCAGTTAAAGCTCCATCGAGCTATAATTTTGAAGCCAAACGGGGGTGACATTGACCTCACACTTAGCGGAGTAGGTAGCAAGGTCCTCCAAATGATGTGAGGCCAGGTCGATGAGGTTGCTGTTGGCAAAAGCCTTCAGCAGCGTGTGGCTAGTAAGCCCCAAAATAGAATGCTTCTCGCCATCTGGGTCGATTGCGTTAATATGAATGATGTGATCCAAAACCTTCTTCAAGCTACCGCCAAAAGATTGGGTCACTGAATGATGCTTGGGAATTATTGATCCTGATATGTTGGGAGCAAAACTCGAACCTGCAATAGCTACGCAGCTAGCTGAACAATACCAAGGCACAACGCATGCAAGGAGTGCACAAAAATACTAGGAAAATAATAAAAGAGAATGGAAAAGAAGGCTCAAGCCACAGGATGAACCAATGACAAGATCCAACTCTCCACCAAGCTGTGGGTTGAACAAAATAGCGAATGCAAAGACTAACGAGGTTTGAATACAGGCAGATAAATGGATAAGAAAATATAATCAAACTTAGTATTAGTAAAATACTAAAAAAATTAATTTGAATATTATGAGAAAGAACTATTAAAAAAAATCTAAACAATATATTTTAAAGAGAACTATTAATCTAATAATTTATTTAATGCTACTTGATAAAAAAAATTGATTTAAAAATAAAAAAATAAATACCCTTTAGCAGCAAGCCTTCCAAAGAGGGTTAGAAAAAAACTTGAGATTGAATAAAAAAAAACTTAACAAAGGAAATAGAAATGAATTTTTTTCTTCACTTCTCCTCTCAACAAAGTTTTTCAATATGGTAACCTTCACAAAACTCAAAACAAGGATTAGAAAACTCTGATATCATGTTAGAAATCGAGTAAAAATAATAACTAATAAAACAATCCAAGAGAGCTTAATGTGAAGAATATTACCATAAGATAGGAGAGAGAAAGCTTCAAGATCCAACACCATGAGACAAGATATCTGAAAAGGGGAAAGCATAGCAAACTCCTTGTGACATTATGAATGAGGAATGAAAAGCCTGAGGGTAGAGAGAGAGAGAGAGAGAGAGAGAGAGAGAGAGAGAGAGAGAGAGAGAGAAATCGCTCATACAATAATTGAGAAGAGGAAGAAACCTCATTAGAAATGAGAGAGGAGGGTCATCTCTAAAATATAGATGAGAGAGAGGAGTTAAAATGTAACTCCCATGTCTATGAATGCCACCATTCATAAGTGTGTGAGGCCAAGTGTGAGATTCCTCTTAAGGAGGAATAATCTAAATTACAAATTACAATAAATATTTGTCCTCACATATTCCACTAGAGGACAAAATAAGATGCAGTGGAAAAAGGACAAAAAAGAAATATATTAGGATACCTTGGCTTATATCCTAATAAATGATAACAATAAAGAAAGGAGGTCTAACCTTGGTTTATAAACACACCAAGGAAAGATTACAACTTCTAACAAGATTCCTCTCACATAGGAAATTGTACATTCATGTGTAGATTAAAATGCCTTTTATTTTATTTTTAAAATAGGAATAATGCTTTATGTGTGCACACTTAGGATAAGAGATGAGTGTGAAATTTTATTTAATTAAAAGGGGGACACGTTCTTTTAATTGAATATGAACTTGGGATAAAGTGGTAATATCATAGGTTATAATCAAATAAATGGATTTTTGAGGATTTGATTAAAGCTAACCATTAGATAAATTATTTAAAAATGCTAGAAAGGGGGTCATAGTCTAGATGACCATTTTTAGTTGATTACATTTGCCCCTCTTTGACTAATGTGTGATCGATCTAGGAACACATGACGCCAAAGAATATATAATCCAAGTAGGCACTAGTACATTTAACCCTAAATTTCAACCTTAAATTTTGACCACAAATATAAATTGCTTGGTTGGTCATCATTATAAAAGAAACCTTTTTTTTTTTAATAAATGCTCGCATTGGCCTTAATTGCGACCAATGCTTTCTATTTTGTGTTGGTCTCAATTGCAACCAACACGATAACATAAAAATTTAAAAAAGTGCGAAATGTTAGTTGAGCTACATTTCACTTTTGAGCATTTTGGCAAATGTGGTCAGTTGTGCATTTCACTTGAGGATTTCTCTCTCTCTCTCTCTCACACACACACACTCACACACACACACACACACACACACACACACACACACACACACACACACACACACACACACACACACACAAAGGAATTTCCATTGCAACATTTCATATTTCTAGTGCAACCCTAAACTCGAACTACCAGGAATATTTCTAGAATACATTGTATCATTTTGAGCATACATTGCAGTATTTCGAGCATACATTACATCACTTCCACTATTCAAGGTATTCAATCATCGGGAAAGCCCTAATTTGATACTTGCTAATGTATAAACAAAATTTGGACTTGAACAAAAAAAAATTACCTTTGTTTAAGAAAAATTTAAACCCTCATTTGAATATTTGATAAAGAGTTGAAAAATAGAAAAAAAATTTCTATTTTGCAAGGATGGGAAGGGTAGTTTTCTAAGAAATGAAATTTGAAAAATAATTTGACTATTTACATTGTTCTTTTCATCTTTGATTTGGGGAAGACTTCTCTAATTATACCTTCTTTTTTAAACAATCATTGATTGGGAGAAGGCATAGTTTGAGGAAGCCCTAGTTATGAGGGCCTAAATAGGAGGGTTTGTAAGTTGAGGTACCATACTAATAGTGTGATATGTAAAATAGGGGGAAAAAGTCATAGCTCTAAAGGTGAGGTACAATACTAATAGTGTGATATGTAAAATGGGTTGTACTACTACATTAAATTTTGTGTAGCAGATTGTCTATCTTCTATAGGTTAAAATCTATAATTGGAATGTTATTCTTTCTTGCCATATTCTCAACACATCCAAACCTGATCAATGAACTCATTTGAAACAAACTTTATCATGTACTTCAGATTGAGAGTAACATCCAACCTTTCACCAAAGTCTATTTTCTCTATACTAACTAAATCTAAAGCTATCAAATTATTAGCTTGTGTTTCTATAGAGCACTCCAACTCCTCAGATGAGCTTGCAAAAGTTGTGGCAATTGATAGGAATAACATTGGCCCTGAAACTTCCTACAATATTCACATTAAACATTAGAAAAGAGAGTAACTATAAAGGAATAGGGTACTCTTACAAGTGAACTGTCTATATCATTAATTGCATCTTATATTCAGTACTATTATTTTGGAAGTCTTGCACTAAAATAAATGTAGCATTTGTCATAATTGTACTGCTACCTGATGAACTATTTAATTGTTGGCAATTTAGACTTCATAAGTCTGTCATGGACCATAATAACACTATTGACTGGTGGAAGACTACAACATAGACTTTACTTGAACTATTTGACTATACAAATTAATTATCTTAGCAAATTTTAAATCTCAAAATTTTTGCTAACTTTATGCTTTTAGCAAATTATATCTTATTTGGGAGTTTCATTGATAGATATGCACTTGTGATCTTGTTTTTCAAATTATCAGTAAATATTATGGTAACCTTTTGTTTTTTCTCTATTTTCAAGTAGATGATATTATTCAGGATGATCTTATGCTTGATAATAGTATACTGAGAATTATATTTGTTAGATTCAGAAAAGATGTGAATTTATATTCTAGTGTTGATGTTAATATTGATATATTTTTTCTTTACAATAGGATATTGTTGAATATGCTACATGGTTTTGAATGAGCATGCCAATTCCTGTAAGTTTCAAAATTTGAATAAAACATTTACACCTAATAGTGTGGGCATATTTCATAACTCAAAACAGGTTGTGGCATAACTAAATAACCAGATTAAGAAATGAAAATAAAAAGTAAGTCATGGATAATAATGCAAAGTAAATTTGAACTGACTAGGAGACATATTCAAGTGTTTATGCATTGTTGACACGTAAGAGCCCAATATATATATATATATATATATATTCAAGTGTTTATGCATTGTTCACACACAAGAGCCCAGTATATATATATATATATATATATATATTTGATATGTGAATGTGTGAAGAATATGGTTCTATAGGAGTGACTATAGAAACTATCCCTGAATTTATCTTCTATTGCCACTCAACCATTAAATTTCATACTAATTGTCACCTTAGTTACACGGGAATTGTGCCTACCTCTTTTCCATGAGAATAGTGATAGTTCCAAAAGTAGTTCAAAGTTAAAAGAGTTCGAGAATCATCAACAATTTAGACAAAACAAGAAGTGGTGTCAAAGGATAAAAAGGAAATAATAGTAACTCTATTTTTTTTACAATCAAAACATGTTTCTTTTCTCCTCCATGAATGTCCAATAATAAGGATTATAGATGAATCAAAAGAGGCAGAACTGACACAAGGAGAAGCTAGTAGTAGGAGAGAAAAATCCTTGGTTTTGCATGAAAGAGAAAGGAGCTCTCAAAAGGCAAAGAAGAAGATATAGGAGAAGATAAAAAAACCAAAAGGTATCTTGCTAGATACTCAACTAGAAACCCTTCCACCTAGATATGTTGAGGAAATAAATGAGTTTGATTCTATCATACCCTCAATGTCAATAGTTATTTAAGAAATTCATTTAGAGGGCATATCTCATATCAAGAATCCTAATTTTATTTCCTAACTAGCCACTATTTCTGTATCTAACTCATATTTGTCTGTCGAAAGAGTGATGCCACAAACTCTTGCTGAAGTTACATGATGCAAAGAGAGAGAGAGAGGACAACAGAGGTAGTGAATAGGTGACAACAATTAAAAAAAGATGGTCATTTAACAAAGCAACTATAACTTATATTTATCCTCCTGACTATGAAACTTTCATAAGTCTTCTAATATGACTCCAAATAAATAAAAATCAACTCCCAAGGTCTCTACAACTATCAAAGCTCCAATTTGGTCTTCAACAAACCCTTAAGGCTAGGGCCTCCTCAATGTACCCTCTCCAAGCACTTCTAGGCTTAACCAATGATTGATTCACCATACATAGGACAATACAAGACTATACAACTCATTAAAACTATATCTTTTTCAGGTAGATTAATGGATGTTGCTCCCAACCAAGCATTTCCTTAAGGAATCCTTCCACAAATTCAGTCCTTCAACATACAAATCAACTTCTCAAGGTGATCACCTGAAATATTTTCTTCATTCTTGCATTTATAAGGTTAGTTTATCATAATTAAAGTCATGGATTCATCCCAAGTCACAGTAATCACATTTTAGGGATGAATCCTTAATTCATGTTTCCAAATCAATGCAAACCCCAACACCTGTAACATACCAGTCAATATAATTTGCCAAAAATTGATATAAGGAAGATAAATTTGATTTAAAATGATCAAATGCAATATTCTTAAGCCATAGAAATGTTTCAGAATAAAAAAACATCAAATGGATACCAAGAATGCAAGAAAACCTTAATTTTTTTTATTGCCTTCTTCCTCATAGTCTGTACAAAATACTTCACCAGTCCATACCATCCCCATTTTCCAGGCATTAAAGGTTGTTTATAATATTGTTCCCAACTTCCATAACTAACCCCAAGTGGTTATAAGTGTTTACAATTTTTTTTATGCCTTAAAACTCATTTTCCCTCCAATTTGCATATAACCGTTAATATTCAATTTTTTTGAATTTCTAACTATTGTTTTATTTATTTATTTCTCATTCTAACTTATCAATATTTATTTTAATTTTTTTGTATGACCTAATTGACCCATAAAATCAATCTAGATCCCTATTTAGCACTATTGACCACCCATACAATATGTTGGTCCTAAGTCCTTACCAAGACTTCTAGGACATTTAACTTTTAAATCAAATTGATTATTACAAATTGTCATTATTGGCTTCAATATTTACCAATTAACATTCAAAGATGATTTTGATCCTCTGACTCCATTTGGTTCCAAGGTGGACTTAGGTGATTGGGTAGGTGCTCCTACACCATTAAAGATATTCTAGGCATATCCTTCCACACATCTTTCTTTATTTGATATGTAGAAGAACATATTTCCCCAAATCCAACTTCTTGGAAAATAGATCATTAAAATCAATGAGTCAAGTCTCCCTAGATCTATTTCTAAATCTAGAATCGGGCTTCAACACAATATGAGGTTGATATTATAACTTGAAAATCACATATCAAATATTATAAACCCGATATTATTCTTCAAAGTAAACAAATATATATGATATCTATTCATATTATATCAAAAAAAAAAACAATATTAATCCAAACAAGTAATTTTTTTTCATAGTTATAAAAGAATAGTTTCCAAGAAATAAGAACTGACCAATGAGTTGTAATTTACACTCCACCACAAAGTTAATAGATTGTTGTGAGTTGGGATGTCCATATTCAAAAACAAAAACTTCTAACTTGTGAAGATTGATTCTTTGAGTTAATTTATGTTCCAAATAGAAATCATAACTTGTACCCCAAATCATGAATCATAAACTAACAGAAAATACAAAAAAATAAAAATTAGAATCTGTGCCTGACAACTTGAGAGAAGAAGAATACCGAAACAAGATAAAATTAGAAACTAAATTGAAATCTTATAACTTCTATTAAAAAATGAATAGATTGACCAAGCAAGTCAATAGCCAGAGGGTCTCAAAATAAATTCACATTTAAGTTTCCCTCTTGACTCCCCTTAACTTGAAACAATGTAGTTACAAATTAAACTACTTGGACTAATTGGTTCACCTTGTCAAGAAGTTTGGTTCCTTATATATTTTAGTTGAAGGACTTTCCAAACTTTACCTTTGGAATTAAAAAATCTACATTTAAATCTCATCACATATTGGATAATCTTTTGGGTTCCAAATATCTTAATATAGCTTGCAAACTTCATGTAGTAGAGATGCTCGTACAAAAAATTGGAAGTAATCACTGGTGGATAGTGAATAATATTGAAATAGATTTAAGGAATCAATCGATTCATTATTGGTATTGGGTGGTCAGAATTTGTTAATGTTTTTCAAGATTAGTGAGTTTTTCTTAAATATAATTTTTGTCATTGATTGACTTGAGTGCCACTATGAAGAACTAAAAATATTAGCTATAGTCACTGGATAGTTCCAAATCTAGATAATAAGAATTGTTTATCTTTGATACAAATCTTAGGAGAATAGATTATGGTATATGCAAGATTTGGTTTCGATAGTATATGTCATATTTTTCTTTGAAGCATTTCAAATGCAAATTTCATTGTTGATTTAAAGATTGTAGCTGGTCTAGGAATGAGGAAAATAACCTTTGGGGATGTTATCATTTTCCTCTTCCTGCCAATTTTATGAAAGTAAAATGAATTTTGAATTATCTAATTTTTGGGTTGTTGCCAATTTGGAAAAAGTATTAGATGCTCTGCATCAATTTGGAGGCCAAAAACTTCCAAGACCATTGCAATCCCAAGTTTGTAAGGCCTCTTTGCATTATCTCATCCTCAGCTAAGGTCTCCTACACTATGTAGGCTTTTCCATACTTAAGATGCTCCAAGAAAAATTCACTGTAGGGATAGAACACCACATCTTGCAATGTGAAATCCAACTTCTATAGCACTATCACATTGCTTACTTAGGAAGTATCATCCTTTTTTGAAATGAAAAAGTAGCAACCTAGTGACCTCTATAGCTCCCATTTTGGAACAGGTAGGGGGATGTTAGTATAGGTTATAGAATCTTTCCTTATGCCTACCAATTGCATTTTCTTTACAAAATTGGCATTAAATTACCAGGGCTTGCCTAACAATAGGTGACAAGCATCCATTTATGCAACATCATAGATAATCTTGTCTTTGCACTCTCCTATTTGAAATTGAACATGAACTTGTTCATTTACTATGACCTGTTGCTCCTTATTTAGCCATGAAAGCTTATAAGGGAATTAGGATGAGGCAACTTCTTCAATCCAAGCTTCTCTATGATTTCTATTGAGGCTATATTATTAGTTGAACCAGAATCTACAATAACTTTGTAGACCTTACCTCTTACCTTGCAGAGAGTTCTGAATAATGTCTTTCTTTGGGGAGGTTCTTGCTTTGTGATAGTCTTTAGTAGGGTTCTATTGAACATTAGAGACTCTCCTTTCTCTAGATCAGCATTTCCTCTTGCCCCTCGGTCACTTTGTGCATCCTCCTCTTGAGCCAAATGGACTCTCCTATTTCCTTCTTGGCTGCTGCTGCCCAGCTTCTCAGGAAGTACTTCTATGTAGCAAGTGCAATATGTAGAGGTAAAGTTATGGAAGGTCAACTAAGTATTTGTTTCTTTTCATTTTTTATATTTCTTTATCTCTTTATCAATCTATCTCTCTCTATCTATACCTCTTTCTATCTGTCTTGCTTTAGTATTCATTTCTATGTGTGTCTTCCTCTTACTACTCCATCTATAGGTTGCAAACAAATCATCCTTCTTCCACCAATGAGTCATTTCATTCAAGAAAGACCATGTCTAACAATATCAACACAAAAAAAATAGGGAGACAATTGCTATACTATGGTCTAACTTAAAAAGAAAAGGTGATGAAAAATGTTATTGTCCTTGCAAAATTTGTAAGGGCTTAAAGACTCGAAGATATCTAATAAAAAAAAATGAGGAACATTGTAGGCAACATGGTCACATTGAAGGGGGAAACAAATATTGTCCATTGGTATGTATTTTAATAATTTATAAAATACATAACACATGATTTGATGATGACATCATGGTCATGGCTAATATAAGGTCATCATTTTCATATAGGTCAACATCCCTGAGTTTCATGTTATGGACCATGACAATTTAGAGAATGTGGATTTCCAAATGAGGGAACATGGAGGTGTGAATATTGAAGTAGAAGGTAATGATACCATGGAAGAAGACCATGATGATCAAGATGATGATGATGATGATGATGATGATGTTGACATAGAGCTTGATGTACCTATACTTGAGAAGGCACACGAGTCCCTATATGAAGGCTCTGAAACAACTCTTCTTACCATTGTATTTTTGTTGGTGAACTTGAAGGTTATGAATGGTTTATCCAATGTAGCGATGACATGTATGTTAAGGTATGTCATCTTCTTTCATTATTTTACTCGTAGTTCCCTTACAATTAACATTAGTTTCGTGTAGCAATTAATATTCTTGAAATCAACAAATTATATTTTTGTTCGTAGGTTGATAGGTGAATGTTTGTTACCACCATCAAACATTCTACCTGACTTGTATCGAGAATTATTTTCCATCATAAAAGATATTGGAATGGAGTATCAAACAATGCATGCATGTCCAAACGATCATATTATATATCATAAACAACATGAATTTGCAACACAATGCCCTATTTTTTATATTAGTAGATATCAATTAAATTGATTAACAAAAATGGTGCCTCACAAGGTTCTTTGGCATATTCCTATTATTCCACGTCTGCAATGATTATTCAGGTGCAATAGCTTGGAACAATTTATGAATTACCATGCACACAATAAAGGTCAAAATGACATTATGCGAATGCTTGCAGATGATTTGGAATTTAAGGAAATAGAGAAAAAATGGCCATACTTTAAAGAAGAACCTCATAATATCAAGCTTTCATTGGTAACAGATGGTGTCAAACCTTTTGGAGAGATGAGATCTACTTACTCGGTGTGGCCTATTTTTGTTATCAACAATAACATACCTCCTTGGTTTTCCATAAAGAGAGAGCAGATAATGTTGACACTAATTGTTCTAGGTATTTTTTGTTTTAATGGTCATCTAAATTAATTAATTATTACTAATCCATCAAAATGGTCATAATAATTATGTAATGTTTTTGTTCATTCAACTAGGTAAGTACCAAATTAAAGATATCAATGTCTATATTGAACCCCTTATCGACAAGTTGATGGTGTTATGGATGGGGTTACTATGTATGACATTTGTAGACCAATAGAACAAAGACAATTTTAGTTTCATGCAATGCTTGTATGGACAATACATGATGCCCCTAGGCTAACACATTTTTGTGGTATGTTCTCTTCTTAACACCTCTTTTTTGGTATGTTATAGTGACAACACAAAGTTAACACATTTAATCCAATTATACACGATCTTGTAGGTCTTCAGACAAAGGGAAAATTTGCATGTCCAGTTTGTAGTCCAAAGATGAAATCTCATCATTCAAAAAGTTTAAGAAAGAAGGTGTTTGATGAGAATAAACACTTTCTGCATAGAAATCATAAGTACCAAGTTGCCAAAAAACATCTTTTCAATGGCCTATCGAAGTTGGCATAAAATAAAATAAATCATCGAGGTAATGTCATTCCATCTAATGGTTTTTGTTTCAAATTTATATTTTGGTATTGTGTTTTGTTTACTGATGATGTAATTGATGCTTGTGAAGGTCATCAAGACATCAATGACCAACTTCCAAAATGACTAAAAATTTATCCTACATAATTTACTAGGTTTCCATACTACAAGCAACTCCCAATTGTGCATTTGTTTGATCCTATGTGTATTAGAAAGAATGTAATAGAGACATTATGGAAAATCTTGGATGGAAGGCATGCCAAAAACCAAATTGTCAAAACTTGTAGTGACATTGAAGAATCCAACCATGCAATGAAAAATGGCATTCAATCAAATAAAAATGGAGACCAAATTGATACAAGTGCCCTTAGTTGGTTATTGTTAGAGAAACAAAGCAATGCTATAAAAGAAGTCATAACAACAATACGATTTCCCACAAGATTTGTTGCAAACATAAACAATCTCATATCAAAGAAAAGTGAATTTGGGCCAGGGTTGAAAACACACGATTGACATACATTTATTAAGGTAATTCATGTTATTTTGTATTCACTATATATTTGTATACTACATGTAGTTTTAATTGTATTCTTTTATAAAATATTGACAAGATCATTTTTACAAATATTACAATACATTCTACCTCTATGTCTCCCACACCACTTCGTCAACAATGTCAAATAGGTTATATATGATCTTAGAAAATTCATGAGGTGTTTGTCATCTAAAGAAATCAATAAAGAAGATATAAAATATTGGAAGAGTAAAATTCCTCTTCTTATGTGTGAAATGCAAAAGTGTCTACCTCCAAGTTTTTTCAATGCACAAGAACACTTCCTCATACATCAAGTTGAGGAGATTGAATTGTGTGGACCTATACCAACCAAGTCAATGTGGATGGTTGAGAGACACTTGAAATTTTTGAAAGGCTTGGTTCAATAGAGAGCACATCCAGAGGGTTCTATGGTGGGGGGATATATGGCATGCCAGACCATGGTGTACATTACTGAATATCTTCCTAAGTTTGTAGCAAAGATCCATGTAGATCATATTTGGGATCTTAACTCAATTGACAAATTTGAAGGGGAGTACTTGATGGGAAAAGGTAGATCGAGAAAAGTGAGAGGTAAATCTAAGATGTTATTGTAGTTAATTAATTCTTATAAATCTTCAATATAAGTTATTTATAATTGGTGTATCTTTTTTGATACAGGTGGTCAAAAGTGGGATGCAATACATTTGTATATAGCAAACAATCTTGATTGGATGATGGTATGGATTGAATGATGTCAAAAAAATGGTTTCTCATTAACATGGAAAGGTGTCACTTCATTGGTAAAAAAAGCTCATCGTAATGGAGATTCCAATGTTACATTGATGGTAGTTGATCTAGTAAAGGGTTTAAATTGATTGAGAGGTATGTAGAAATTTATTAATGATCATAACTTGACATATGTTTTGTATCAACTCATGATGCAAATAATTTACACATGCTTCAAAAATTGCAGGTCAAGCACCACAAAGCTATGTGCTATCATGGCCACAAATTTTGCATAAAAAAGTTGGATGACACAAAGAAAACTTATGATTGTAGGATAACTACAGTTTTTGAGGTCACCAATATATCATCTAGAAATAACATACATCCTCAAAAATATCAAAATAAATACTATTGCATCTTGGATGATATAATTGAGTGCAACTTTAACTCCTTCAATGTAGTTCTATTCATCGTTAAATGGTACAGGTTATGACTAAATCAAAATGATCCAGATAGAATGGTTATTCAACATGATAATGGATTTAAAATGATTAATACAAGGTCATTTGAGCCAATTGGAGATGAGCCCTATGTTCTTCCAAGCCAATGTGAGCAAGTTTTTTACTCAGAGGTTCCACATAAATAGGGTTGGTCATTTGTTGTTAGACATGATCCAAGAGGAAGGCCGATAAAGTATAGTGTTATGGAAGAAGAAGATATTGAAGATAATGAAGAAACAGATGATGAAGATCAAGATGATGGTGATGACGATGATGGTGATGATGATGATGATGATGGTGATGATGATGGTGATGATGATGATGATGGTGATGGTGATGATGGCAATGATGATGATGATGATGATGATGATGAAGATAATCAATGACATAATTGAAATGATCAATGAAATTATTGACATGATTTATTGCTTTCAATTTTAATGATTACATATTTATTGTGTTCAATTCTAATGATTACAAAATATGTTATTTATAATTACCATGAATGTTTATATTGTGTTTGATTATCACCCTTTTTGCAAACAGAAAATTGAATACAAAGATCATCACCCCTGCTATTGATGATCTTGCATTCCATATATAAGGTAAATTTGTTCATGTTTACGATGTTGCATATTGTTCATGTTGTCTTCTAAGTTATTTGTATCATACGTGTATCATGTAAATTTTAGCTAACTTAAGATAAATGATTAACATATGCAGGAAATTTGATTACACATTTATTGTGTTCAATTCTAATGATTACAACATATGTTATTTATAATTACCAATGTTTATATTGTGTCTAATTACCACCCTTTTTGCAAATAGGCAATTGACTACAGACATCATCACCCCTTCTGTTGATGATCTTGCATTCCATATATAAGGTAAATTTGTTCATGTTTACGATGTTGCATATTGCTCATGTTTTTTTCTAATTTATTTGTAGCATATGTGTATCATGTAATTTTTATCTAACTTAAGATAAATGATTAACGTATGCAAGAAATTTGACCCCTTTGGCATGGATCGTGCACAGTGACATGGATTAGCAGATATAAGTCAATAAATAGACAT